>LR738710.1:489929246-489955078 GCA_902687465.1 Secale cereale
CGCAGCTGTCTCTTTTTGCGCATGAATCAAGGCTAGTTGCCCCTTCCTATTTGCATTATCTATATGCTTGGCGTTCTCACCGCCACTAAGGTCATGAGCCCTTGCGAGCCAACTCACGACCGCCCCATGATTAAGGACTAGCAAGGCATCTGTGCTCGGATCCGTCCCTGCAGTGTCGCTAAACCCAAGGGTTGAGCTCTGTCTCGCGAGCCATTCCCTTGACGTCACCTCCCGTGGTCCTTGGTGCCTTGTTCTCGCATGGGCTAATCGTGAATTGGTAAGTAGGGGCCCGTGGCAGGTGCCTCGCTCACGCGGGAACCGCGCGCCGGTTGTTTTTATTTTGGATTGTTGCATGAGAAGACCGGGCACGGCGTCTGTGCTTGGGTCCATCCCTGCAGCGTCGATAAATCCAGCGACTGAGCTCTGTCTTGCGAGGCATTCCCGTGATGTCACCTCCTGGGGTCGTTGGTGCTGCGGCCTTCTCATGCGATGCCCTCTAGAGATGCACTCGGCGCAGGTCGACACAACACCTCTCTTTTCACATTTTGCAGAAGAAGACTCAGGCGCAACCTGCCTCAGGGTAGGGTCTCGTGAGTGACGCGTAAGCTCACGAGAACTTCCTCAGAGTCGTTCAGCTCGTCCCGAGGAGGGCCCATATACACCTTGGTTGTCCTGCCGTGCAAGCCACGTGTCAGGACGGGGTTGTACACGCCCCGGAGTCTCTCCCGGTGGGAGGCTCCCTCCCATGGTCCAGTGGAAGTGCCTTGCTCCGCGCTGGCAGAACCAACTGAGGCGCGGTTATGCCCACGAACCAGTGGAAGCACTAAGCTCCGCGCTGGCCACTACGACCGAGGCGCGGTCATGCCCACACTCTGCGTAAGTGTGGTAGCTCTATGCTCCGTGCTAGTTATAAACAATTGAGGGCCGCCCCAAGTGGTCGCACCAACATCAGGGAACTTTTGAGCTCACGACGCTCACAGCTTCTCCTTGGATGGGTGTCGCGAGGGGGGTAGGCACGAGGGCTATGCTCAGGTCACGCCTGGCAGACGCCACCCTACCAGGTGCCCAGACACCTGGCCTTCTCGCACCCCCATCCCAGGCGAAGGCTCTTGAGCAAGGTATGGTGCTCATTCTCCCTCATGAGAGCCATTTGTACGTCAAGGGGGACCCCTGGGCATCGCGACTCAGGGGCCTCACTAGTCACGTAGCCCCTCACTCCTTGAGCCCGGCGCTCAACGGCGGTCGAGGTATGCGCGGGGCTGGGCCCTGCCGATGCGGAACGCAAACGGGGTCGCTTGAACGTCAAGGGGGACCCCTGGGCATCGCGGCCCAGGGGCCTCACTAGCCACGTAGCCCCTCATCCCTTAAGTCTAGTTATTATGATAATCCCGGTCACCCGGAGGGCTCAATGGCGATCGAGGTATGCGCGGGGTTGGGCCCTGCCGACGCAGAGCACCTAAGCAAACATGAAAGGAAGCAAGCACGGAAGTCATCAAGTTATTACAATAATACCAAGTTTTTCAAATTCAAACACGTTCTTACGCCTCCCCGAGGCACTCGCACTTCTCTCATCTGGACAGGAACAAATTAGGCATCACCAAGTGCGTCATCACCGGTTTCCGCCTCTTCGGCTGTGGTAGCAGTAGCCTGGAGGTACGCCTCCACCAGTTCCGTGACCTTCGCCTCTAGGGCCTCAGCAACCGCGCCCTCTATGCTCGTGGTCATGGGCTCGGACAGCGAGGCTAGGTCAAGGGCGGGATCACGGAGACTTAGGTGGCCGCACAACTGCGTCAGGACCAAGGTAAGGAGCGTGCGGCTTTCGACGTCTGCTAACTGGCCAATTGCGGTCGTAACCTCGTGCAGGGACTTCACGAGCCCGGCGAGGAGCCCGGCGGGGCCTTCCTCCGGAGCGGCCAGTGGCTTCTAGAACCCTTCCCCATAAGCAGCCCACAGCGTCATACGGGCCTCGAGCTCAAAGGCGGCAAGGGCCTCGCGAATCACTGTTGTCGAGGCCGCAAGGGCGTCTTCCTTGTCGCGCGTAGCTTGGATCGCCTTGGCCTGCTCAGCCTCGGCCTTCAGCTTCTCCAGGCTCGCGCGATCAGCGAGCTGCTCCTGCTGCAGCCGGGACGTCTCAGTCTTCTGCGCCTTGAGCTCCTCCTTCAACCTCTGGAGCTCCAGGGCGCGCCTAGTGCGTTCCTCGCGAAGGGCCTCCAGCTCACTCTCCGCCTTGAGGCAGCACTTCTCAAAGGACGCAGTGTCGGCTCGCGTGGCGTCACATGCCTGCGTGGCTGCCGCAACTTCCTCTTAACTCTTGGCAGCGATCCCTGAGGCCTGGTTCCAGGAGGCCCGCGTGGACTCGTCTGCCAGGAACCACCCAGAGATCAGCCCCAGGCGTCCCTCCGTCGCGCGGCTGTCACCACCCTGAAGTTCGGGACGAAGCCGACCCAGCGCAGCGGAGGCGGCCTGCAAGGTCTCAGGGCCAGGCCGCACCGACTGGCGGATGGGCGCCGACAATACCGGCTGCTCGACCAGGGGCTCGGGAGCTTCAGCCCCCCTCGCAGAAGCGGCCGGAGCGGGAGCTACCGCGGCCTCGCAAACAGAGATGACGCCCTCAAGGGACGCCACCATCGCATGCTCAGTGGCCCAGCTGGCCAAAGTGCCCAAAGCCGTGGCACCCTTCTCCGCGGCCACATCAGTAGCAAGAGGAGCAGGGTACCACGACATGACCTTCCCCTTCACCTTCTTCATCACGCCACCCAGGCTGCTGCATCAAGAGAACTACGTCAGGGACACAACAACTAAGGATAACAGGAGATTGCACACTTACTCGTCGGAGGCGAGGCGCGCCCTCCTCTTTATCAGTAGGTCGGCCGCAGCCGCTGGCGCTAGAGGCATGCTGGCAGTCCGGATCCTAACAAGGCGCGAGGCCATGGACCTGGGCGCAGCCATGGTCACCAGTTTCACTGGCATGGCACTCCACGGCGGGGTCGTCGCGTTGCTTCCCTCGGATGCAGCGTGTCCAGATCGTCGCGGAGTGGTCACCTGGGGCTGTCCGGCAGCACCTGCGTCTGACACCGCTTCTTCAGCGGACGACTCAGAGGAGTCCCCTTCGTCAACCCGGTCCTCGTCGCCCAGGGTCTCCTCCAAACCCTCCTTGTTGCTCCCATTGTCGACACGGGAGAACACGTCAAACGCGGGCACCTCAAAACCTGCCACGGCCTTCAGCCATGCGGCCTTGTCAGGACGGCTGTACTGCGTCAGGTGGGCCCCCGAGAGGTCCTCGGGAACCATCCCCAGGAGAGTGACTGAGGCGAAGTCTAGGTCGGCCTCGGCTAGTGCCCCTGAGCGCAGCCGGAGCCTATCGTCATCCCCCATCAGCTCCCACATGCGGCGCGAGTGTGCCTGCAGCGGCGCCAGACACTGCCTCAGGAACTCCTTCACGATCTGGGCCCCTTCAAGCCTCGAGCCCAGGTCTGCTTCAATCCTTGCCAGAACAGGCTCGGTAAGGGGGTCGGGGAGCTTCGCGTAGCTCCAGCCGGCGCGTTTCACCGGCCGGGCGGTAGACAGCGCCAATAGCGCATGAACGCGCTGGGCATCCAGATAGACCCACATCTTCCGATGGGAGTCTATCTTCTTCCCGGCTGTCATCAGCCGGCAGCCCTAGTGCTGGAAGACGAAGGAGACACATCCCGAGCAGGGACCCTCGTCATATCGCCGCATGGAGAAGAAGTGGCGGAAGAGGGCGATAGTCGGTCTCACCCCCACAAGCGCCTCGCGGTAAAAGGCGAAGAGCGACAGGAAAAAGATGGAGCGAGGCTAAATGTGGAGAGCATGCACCGGGTAATGGTCCAGGATGGCGTAGAAGAACTCTGAGAAGGGCAACATGAGCCCGACGGAGATGTTGTGGAGGATCCGCGCCGCGGTGGATCCGACCCAAATCCTCGTCGGGCCATGCTCATTGTGGAAGCTCGACAAGAAAGGCTGTACCTCCGAGTTGTCCTCCTTCTTGGTGATGGTGGACTCCTCGGTCGCTGCCTCAAGGGAAGGAGAAGATCCAGACGCCTGCACGGTACCCTTGCTTTTCTTCGCCATTGCTGAAGGTGCTGGATGATGCAAGCGACTTAGGAAGGCCGGAGGCGAAGGAGAAGGAGATCTAAGCAAGAAGGAAGGGAGGCGATAACTCCTCTATAGCGGAGACGGCCCCCCTTTTGTTAAGCTACACGGTTGCCGAGACTGTGTGGGAGCGGAGTCGCCCACGTCCCATCCAATCGTCACGCGCCAGCCTGGCCTGCAACCTTTTTGGGGCCCGCGGCACTCCGTCCTTGGCTAACGCTTCACCCCGAAGACAACTCCGCGCGCGCCTTGGGCCCGGGGGCTACTGTCAGAGTCCTGGGAACCAGGGTACCCAGACTTGCCTGTCTGCGGGCCACGACGCGCTCCTACCACGGCCTGGTACGGCCCGGCTGATCGACCAGCCGCCCAAGACCCTCGCGAGGGGGCTAGACCTCGCGAGGAGAACGACATCAAGACCCCCTCAGGAGCGGCCTCGGCAAGGTTGCTCCGGAGGGGCGGAGAATCCAAGGCCAAGCTGTCAGGACCCCGATCCTAAGTCACACAGGTCTAGCCTGTAACACACCATATCACTTTGCGGCCTCACGCACGGTATCCCCACGGGTGCCACCTTACCTGGCCCGGGACGATTTGCGCATTTTGGCACACGTATATGATAGTGTTGCTAGCATCCATATGACAGAGAACCCGGGCCGACATGACCAGTTATAAACCAAAAGTGGCACTAAATTACAGAGACATGCATACATGACCCAGCAACGAACGTGTCAGTCATCAACGTATGAACCCAAGTCGTAGCAAGCTACAAGGACTTAAAGGAACAACGCGTGACATTTCCCCTAAGGGACAGAAACAGGAACGAAGAAGGACACATGCCGGCCAGCCTAAGTGTTCCGGAGCAGTAGCAAGCTACCAAGGCTCAGTGGAAGCACTAGGAGACATTTCCCTGTAAGATAGGCTATCAAGGGTAAACAACTAGGTGTCGGATACCACACATAGCAATACACATTACACGTACGCATAACATGCAAGTATGTGTTGTAAAACATGGCATCACAATTTAACTCAACAACTCATATAGATAAAGGTCCAGAAGAGCCATCATAGCATTTATTACAAACAGAGGTCACATGACCCATCATACAGAGCATACAGGCAACAGAAGCATAACATGTCTGAGTACAGACAACTACAAATGAAAAAGGCTGGGAAGCCTGACTATCTACAAGATCCTACAAGGGTACAAGATCGTAGCTGAGGTAACAAGCTAAACGTCTAAGTCCACGCGGAACCACTAGCGAGACTGAAGTCTCTTTGCAAAACATAAATTAAGCAAACGTGAGTACAAAGGTACTCAGCAAGACTTACATTAGAACTAGCTATATATGCATCAGTATCAACAAAGAGGTGGTGGAGTTTGACTGCAGCAAGCCAGCTTTGACTCGGTGGCTATCCTAAACTACGACTGCAAGCAACTCGTTTGAGGTGGCGCAGACGAGTCCACATATTCACCAATCAATACACCACTATGGATCCGCTCCCGTCTCCCTACGAGAAGGCCATCCATAGCACTCACGCTTATCTTGCGCATTTTAGAGTATCCACTTCCAGTTGTCTATGAACTATAGAGGTAACCCAGAAGTCCATTTCCGCGGACACGGCTATTCGAATAGATTATATATATAACCCTGCAGGGGTGTACTTCTTCACACACGCTCTGGCCACTTACTGCCATGTACACGTCATGTATCTCGTCAACCTTCAAGCGGAAGCCTGGCGAGGGTGTCGGCCACGACCTGACTAACCACACAAGTCTCTCGTCCAGGTTTATCGCCTATTTGGGTTCCATCCGTGGGGAGATCCGGCCAGGGTGTCGCTCACGGCCCCAAACAATGTGTACAGGGTTCCCGCATCACCAAACGGGCGATCGGTACACCGTGCCACGTACCTGCCGCGTCACAGCCCACCCCGAGGGTCAGCGCTGCGCACGACCTCCAGTAAACTACAAACACCAGAAACTAATTGCAACTCCTGGATAGAGATCATGTTGATGAATAAGTCGAGAGAGTCAATTAAGGATCCCAATGTGTGGTAGTAGCTGTTTCATGGATCACAAACACAGAACTCAGTTCCTGAGGACGGCTGAAATGAGACAACCCACCATGTACTCCTACATGGCCTCTCATCGCTACCTTTACCAAATCGTGTTCACACACTTAGCTCACACACAGTAGGACATGTTCATCACCCTTCCAATTCATCCCCGATGAATCAGACCTGACACAACTCTAAGCAATAGCAGGCATAACCAGAAGGCATGAATGAGTAGGCACAACATGGCTCAAACAACTCCTACTCATACTAGTGGGTTTCAACTATTTACTGTGGCAATGACAGGTCATGTAGTGGAAAAGGGGTTCAACTACCGCAGCAGGTAACAGTTGAAGCATTGTTGTCCTAATGCAGTAAAAGAGAGCAAGAGCGAGAGAGTGGGATTGTATCGGAATACTCAATGGGATTTTCCTTGCCTGGCACTTCTGAAGATAACATTGGGTCTTCATCGGTGTCATCGAACTCATCGTCGGAACATCGTCTACTGAGAGGGAACAAACACCGGCAACAGAGAAAGAACACAATCAATGCAATGCGACAATATGATGCATGATCATGACATGGCAATATGCTGTTGATTGAGCTAATGCAACTAGCAACACAATTAAATGAAGTTGGTTTGAACCAAAGGTTAAAATTCAACTCCATATGTGAGTATTCAAATGCCATTTATTCAAACTGTCCTAAATAGTGGCTGTAAGTTATTCAAACATGCATGAAAATGCCATAAACCGATTCCTTGAATTTTTCTGATCAATTTTCACATATAAATTATTTTCTGTGATTTTTAGAAGTTTTGGCTATTTTCTGAAATAAATAAAGCATTTCTGATTTATTTTAAATTACAGAAAATAGTTACTACGTCAGCATTAGGTCATGCTGACATCAGCAGGTCAACTAGCGGGTCCAGGTCAAACCTGACCAGTGGGGCCCACTGGTCAGTGACACAACTAACTAAACTAACTTATTTAATACTAACCTAGTTTAATTAGCCAGGCGGGGCCCACATGTCAGTGAGTCACAGGGTTAACTAATTACAAATTAGCACTGACCTAAAATTAGCAGGGCACTGGGCCCACCTGTTAGTGACTAACCTAACTAACTAGATTAATTAGCAATTAACTTAATTATCTTAGCTAATTAGAGGCGGGGGGCCCACGCGTCAGTGACCCAGGGGGTCAACTGGGTCAGCCCGGGTCAAACTCGCCGGAGTTGACCCGTGGCTCGTCGCCGGCGGAGCCAGAGACGGCGGAGGGCATCGGCTTTCGCCCTCAGGCGACCAAACGAGCGGCGGAAGGGCTCTACGTGGAGCTGGGACTCGCCCGCATCCATTTATGCCATCGGGAGGGGCTGACGTCGACCCGCCTCGCCGGAAACAAGCTCGCGGCGGCGGCCAGAATCGGGTCTCGGTGGTTTCGTGGCTGCGGTGCGCTAGGGGAGGGGCTGATGGGCTAGGTCGCGTCTACGGGTCACCAGAAGCACGCTGGTGCCACGGGTTCGAGCGGAGGGGCTCGAGAGCACGGGGCTCGCCGGCCATGGCGTACGACGGCGTCGGGTGCTCGCGGGGCGGCGGCTACAGCTCGCAAATGAGACGGAGGAGAGGGGGGTTAGGGTGAGTATCTCACGGCGGGGTCGAAGGAGGTCGCAGAAGGCTCGGGGAGGCAGCGGACGTCGCGAATTCGACGGCGAGGTCGCCGGCGGCTGGAGGTTGAAGAAGGGGCGGGGTTGACGCTGTAGGGCTCCCGCGGTCGCGTGGGCCAACGGAGACGATGAGGGGGACACTGCGGAGCCCGGGGGCGTGTCGGAGAGGCGAGGGGGAGGCTGTGGCCGTGGTAACGACGAGCGGCGGCGATGGTGGCGTTCGGCCGCGTGCGTGGGAAGCGGGGGAGAGAGACAGAGGAGAGGGAAGAAGCACCGGGAGGGGTCGTGGGGTTTCCAGGGGTGTCGTGGCGCTCGTCCAGGGCGTCGGGGAGGGAAGCAGGCAGGGAGGAGGTGGCAAGGCGTCGCCGACGCGCTCGCCACGCACCTGCCTGTCCTCCTGGCAGGAGGAAGAAGACCACACAGCCCCTGGTGGGCTGGGCCTCTTCTGCCAGGTAAGGCCCAGGTGAGGTTCCACTCTCTCTCTCCTTTTCTAAATTAGTTTCTGTTTTCTAATTATTCTGTTATGTTTTGATTTAGTAAAAATACTAAATCATTTGATAAAATCCTGGAAATAGCTAGGGGTGCTTTCTGAATTATTCCAGTGACCCTTGACAATTTCCAACATTTATGGAGCATCTAAAATATATATAGCATTTAAATAGCTCCAATTCAAATATGTTTGAATTAATCCCAAGTCCAAATATGTCCTTCAAAAATGTGAACCATGATTGGCAGATGCTTCCACCTAGATCCAGAAATGATGAACATTTTTAAAGGTCATTTGAAAACATTGGAAAAGATTTTTGTTAAACCTATTTGGAAACTTTCTGGTGCTAGGGTTGATCAATCCCCATTTCAAGTTTAAGAGAAATTTAAACATGATGCAACCAAGACTAACTGGACCAGAGCAGACCAGAACTGGGGATGTGACAACTCACCCCCACTAAACAAGAATCTCGTCCCGAGATTCAAGCGTAGGGTAAGAAATCAGAGGGGACACTAACTAACACAAACTTCATGATCCAAGTGTCCTCCATATAAGTGTTGATTGCTTGCCTCATGTTGATCCTGGCATCCTTTCTTTCGAGATCTTCGTCCAACACAGTGACGACGAAAGAAACTCTACAAAATTGATCTTCTGAAAGGTCGAGCAGCTCAAAATCAACTCATGCACTGAGACATTGAAACATCTCTTGAGCCGAGACGCGGGACACACATCCAAAGGGATGGAGTGAAACAAACGATGAAGATTCACTTGACGGCCATAATTCCACACCTAAGATGATGGTGAACGATACCACAAGACGCGGCGCCTTGGAGAAGGTGACTCGTAGAGTTATTCCCTTAAGTGGCAAAAAGAATTACTTTTGATGTAGAGATTATTGAAACCATCTATACCAGCCAGAGGCAAATCACATCCGGTCGTTTGACGGAGTCCGAAGGAATGACATTCTCGGGCCATAATGGATGATGTGGACTACCTTGTTGAAGACAACACAAGGGATGATTTTGGTTATCATCGGAAATGGATGGGACCCATGGCAAGTCCACTTCTGAAATAATTCTGAACATCAGTTGCTGAGATGGACAACCAATGGAAAGTTGGCATGATGGTGGTGCAAGCTGGAAACAAAATGCAAATGCTGGTAATGATTCTGGTAACTGGGGTGAATCCCAACAGTAGAAAGTGAATCTACTCTTTGAGAGGTTATAGCATAACCAAGAACACTGGGAGCAATCCCGATTAGTGCCAGTGATAACACCTAGTGTTTGTGCGTGCTCTCAAGAACTTGAGCATTCCCATATTCATCAAGGTTTTACCAATATACATGTCAAGGATCCTGGCAACATCACATACTACCATGATGAATAATGATGGATGATGCAGATGCAAAGGAAGATAACACCTTCTCGGATTTCACCTTGGCGAGGCCAAGGGGACGAAATCTGGATGATCGACCGAGAGACATTTAGCACTCCGCTTCTAATGTTCTCCTTGATGTGCTAGCGCAACCCATTTATTAAAATGGTTTGGTACCTAGAACGTCAAGTAAAAGGTCGAACTTCAGGAGCACAAAATCCATAAGGAACAACTAGGGAGTAAATCCTACGAAATCCTTATGGGGAGGTGGCTAACTTCTTCAATCAAGATACTACATCAATAGGTCTTCCGGCTGGATGGGTTGGCCACGACATCCACTTTACCGGTTATCGAGAGACCAATATTATAGCTCTTGGAAAATGCTCCAACCATCATATCTGCCTGAGATTCAGTTCTGGTTGGTGTCAGGATATTCCAGACTTATCGAGTCTAGAAAGAATGAATGTTTGCAACACAAATCGACAAGACGGCGTTGCGAGATTCTTGGGGAGTGAACTACGATAACAAGCTCAAAAACATGAGCTAGTTCTACTACATACCTGTGAACACGTTGTCTAAGACAAGCATGACCACGTAGTAGTCTTATAATAAAATACTACCGAGTTTCATGTTAGGAATCATCATTGAAGATAACGAAGTCTTGTGCATGTCTGTCCGGGCCCTTTGGGAATAGCATTTGAACTTCTTATCCTTAAACAAATCAATCAGTGGCTTGGTATGCTACGGATACATATAGAGTGAAGGTTGCAAGTCCCCAAACCACAGAATACTTCGCATGTATGCATGACTGACTTGGGATGATTCCAAAGGAAGCAAAACTAACTTTCTCGAATTCATGGAGGCAACTTGCACGTAATGCACGTGAACTGGGAGAAAGTCACTTCTTGCACCAACATATACCTCATGAACGGGACACGAAGGCAATGCTTACAAAGTTTCCAACACTAGCTTAATGTCCTACAAGTTCACGGAGGAGATAAGGATGTTTGTTGATGGGCTCAACAATAATCCATCCAGGTTTCCATATAGATGGAATTCCATGACAATGTGAACAAAGTGATAGCATTGGTCAGACCAAAAGATATAACAGTGTATGCTCGAGGGATCAACCACGAGTAAGACAACATTATGAACATCGTTGGTTCTGATTTGATTTGATGATAGCCCATACTCAAATCAAAGTTTTGATATGACAATAGGTCCAACAACTGATCACAGGGACCAATTGATGAAGATGTCATCTATCTTCAACACACGCAAACATACCCCTTGAGATGAACTAAGCTGGCAAGCTTTTATCTTCCAACTCTCCA
The DNA here is from genome assembly GCA_902687465.1 of Secale cereale. NCBI lineage: Eukaryota > Viridiplantae > Streptophyta > Magnoliopsida > Poales > Poaceae > Secale > Secale cereale. The sequence continues at coordinate 489,940,266 of LR738710.1, forward strand.
AGTTACTGTTTTAGCTTAACCAACCAGTTCAGGGTATCCAACACAGATTCTTGGAGAAGTGGTGGTTTATAAGGAACCAACTTGATCACGAGCTCAACATAACGGTCAGGTGACAACATGGTAATACTTCCGAGAAGATATTCAGAAAATCACGAACCACCGATATGTTACTAAGCTCGAGAACAATCTTGCTTTTCAGGGCAAACGATATGATCAAATGAGTGAGGACTTAACAAAATACTAACTCATCAATCAAGGAGTGCACCAAGAAAGTGGACTAGGTAGCACGATCAATCTTAGGATGATGATTCGGTAACCATCATGCTAAGAATGAGATTATCGTCCATTAACTACCAAGCAACGAAGTTGCTAGGAGTATTGATTTCACACATCACAATTCACTTGTCGGTATTCCGGTTACCATAACACGGAGACCGAGAAATAAACGATGATGGCGAGAAGTATCACCTTATCAAAAGTTCATAGGAGGTGGTGCAATTCCCATGACATTCTTGACATAAGGACGGTAATACTCCAGGATAGAACAGATTAGAAGCTGGATTAGCATTCTTCACCTGCGAAGTACAACTACTTCGACCCACTCCTGGATATGGATAAGGTACTCGAGTTTGTTTCTCCTAGTCATTCCAGAATAGAATGGCTTGACGGACCACAAGAGTAGAAGGCATCGATGAACACGAATGCATAACCACTCCTGGCTATGAACTGATAGACGGGGTCATAATACAACCCAAAGGGGCAACTCAAAGGAACATATAACTCTACGAGTTGTGGATGCATAGACTAGCATGTCAAACTCTCAACATACTTCTTCCGGATAGTCCATGCAGAAAGGTAGAACTGGCAGAGTCACAATATGAATGGAGTACTACTCAAGAGCACTCTGGTTGTGATCTTTTGGTTCGGGAGAACTTCTGCCAAGGAGGGTTCATGGTATTAGGAAGAAGGATATACCATGGACCTCGAAGACTATCACAAAGTTACTAGTATCCTAAAGGAACGAGAAAACACTAGCAACATGAAGTAGGTAGAATGAATCTTGGGTTCAAGAACCCAGAATTAGAATGCCTACTAACTAAATGGCATCACGGGATGCTTTTGAGAATAATGGCCAGAATCATCACACTGTGAATATAAAGCATTGCTAGCTTACTGGGTGATCTTCTAAGACACCTAGGGTCATAGTAATAACTCCAACATATTTGTCGAGGTAACAAAGTACCTCAACACACTGGCTAGGGTGATTAATCTGGCCTAAAGGAACATCGGGAACAGGAAGAAAGGATTTGCAAATGCATCAGATTATTTAGAAACCTGGAATGACTCGGACAACATAACGGCGGTAAATGCTCGAAAATACTTTTGAGATCCAAGAAAAAGGGTAACCTAACCACTTAGCATCATAAAGTCAAGGTTCTGAGTCCAACATTTGAACAAACAGAAGTAGTAGAAATTGAACTGAGGGTTAAATCCACAATTAATGTGATCCTGATAGACATAAGAGAAAGCCTAGTTCTTAATCCCCGTAGAATAGAAGAAGGTGACTCAGATCAGAAGGTCATAAGGTAAGGAGTAAAAAGAGCCTTACGTTCCCTTCCACAAACAATTCCCTTACATAACTAAATAGTTTCTAGACACAACTTCGACTAGTTTGGCTTACTAATCCTACAGGCAGTCAGGCTCTGATACCAAAGCTGTCAGGACCCCGATCCTAAGTCACACAGGTCTAGCCTGTAACACACCATATCACTTTGCGGCCTCACGCACAGTATCCCCACGGGTGCCACCTTACCTGGCCCGGGACCGTTTGCGCATTTTGGCACACGTATATGATAGTGTCGCTACAGAGACAGGCATACATGACCCAGCAACGAACGTGTCGGTCATCAACGTATGAACCCAAGTCGTAGCAAGCTACAAGGACCTAAAGGAACAACGCGTGACATTTCCCCTAAGGGACAGACACAGGAACGAAGAAGGACACATGCCGGCCAGCCTAAGTGTTCCGGAGCAGTAGCAAGCTACCAAGGCTCGGTGGAAGCACTAAGAGACATTTCCCTGTAAGATAGGCTACCAAGGGTAAACAACTAGGTGTCGGATCCCACACATAGCAATACACATTACACGTACGCATAACATGCAAGTATGTGCTGTACAACATGGCATCACAACTTAACTCAACAACTCATATAGATAAAGGCCCAGAAGAGCCATCATAACATTTATTACAAACAGAGGTCACATGACCCATCATACAGAGCATACAGGCAACGGAAGCATAACATGTCTGAGTACAGACCACTACAAATGAAAAAGGCTGGGAAGCCTGACTATCTACAAGATCCTACAAGGGTACAAGATCGTAGCTGAGGTAACAAGCTAAACATCGAAGTCCACGTGGAACCACTAGCGAGACTGAAGTCTCTCTGCAAAACATAAATTAAGCAAACATGAGTACAAAGGTACTCAGCAAGACTTACATCAGAACTAGCTATATATGCATCAGTATCAACAAAGAGGTGGTGGAGTTTGACTGCAGCAAGCCAGCTTTGACTCGGTGGCTATCCTAAACTACGACTGCAAGCAACTCGTTTAAGGTGGCGCACACGAGTCCACATATTCACCAATCAATACACCACTATGGATCTGCTCCCGTCTCCCTACGAGAAGGCCATCCATAGCACTCACGCTTATCTTGCGCTTTTTAGAGTATCCACTTCAACTTGTCTATGAACTGTAGAGGTAACCCAGAAGTCCATTTCCGCGGACACGGCTATTCGAATAGATTATATATATAACCCTGCAGGGGTGTACTTCTTCACACACGCTCTCGCCACTTACCGCCATGTACACATCATGTATCTCGGCAACCTTCAAGCGGAAGCCTGGCGAGGGTGTCGGCCACGACCTGACTAACCACACAAGTCTCTCGTCCAGGTTTATCGCCTATTTGGGTTCCATCCGTGGGGAGATCCGGCCGGGGTGTCGCTCACGGCCCCAAACAATGTGTACAGGGTTCCCGCATCACCAAACGGGCGGTCGGTACACCGTGCCACGTACCTGCCGCGTCACAGCCCACCCCGAGGGTCAGCGCTGCGCACGACCTCCAGTAAACTACAAACACCAGAAACTAATTGCAACTCCTGGACAGAGATCATGTTGATTAATAAGTCGAGAGAGTCAATTAAGGATCCCAATGTGTGGTAGTAGCTGTTTCATGGATCACAAACACAGAACTCAGTTCCTGAGGACGGCTGAAATGAGACAACCCACCATGTACTCCTACATGGCCTCTCATCGCTACCTTTACCAAATCGTGTTCACACACTTAGCTCACACACAGTAGGACATGTTCATCACCCTTCCAATTCATCCCCGATGAATCAGACCTGACACAACTCTAAGCAATAGCAGGCATAACCAGAAGGCATGAATGAGTAGGCACAACATGGCTCAAACAACTCCTACTCATACTAGTGGGTTTCAACTATTTACTGCGGCAATGACAGGTCATGCAGTGGAAAAGGGGTTCAACTACCGCAGCAGGTAACAGTTGAAGCGTTGTTGTCCTAATGCAGTAAAATAGAGCAAGAGCGAGAGAGTGGGATTGTATCGGAATGCTCAATGGGATTTTGCTTGCCTGGCACTTCTGAAGATAACATTGGGTCTTCATCGGTGTCATCGAACTCATCGTCGGAACGTCGTCTACTGAGAGGGAACAAACATCGGCAACAGAGAAAGAACACAATCAATGCAATGCGACAATATGATGCATGATCATGACATGGCAATATGCTGTTGATTGAGCTAATGCAACTAGCAACACAATTAAATGAAGTTGGTTTGAACCAAAGGTTCAAATTCAACTCCATATGTGATTATTCAAATGCCATTTATTCAAACTGTCCTAAACAGTGGCTGTAAGTTATTCAAACATGCATGAAAATGCCATAAACAGATTCCTTGATTTTTTCTGATCAATTTTCACATATAAATTATTTTCATCTGATTTATAGTTTATTTTCTGTGATTTTTAGAAGTTTTGGCTATTTTCTGAAATAAATAAAGCATTTCTGATTTATTTTAAATTATAGAAAATAGTTACTGCGTCAGCATTAGGTCATGCTGACATCAGCAGGTCAACTGGCGGGTCCAGGTCAAACCTGACCAGTGGGGCCCACTGGTCAGTGACACAACTAACTAAACTAACTTATTTAATACTAACCTAGTTTAATTAGCAGGTGGGGCCCACATGTCAGTGAGTCACAGGGTTAACTAATTACAAATTAGCACTAACCTAAAGTTAGTAGGGCACTGGGCCCACCTATGAGTGACTAACCTAACTAACTAGATTAATTAGCAATTAACTTAATTATCTTAGCTAATTAGAGGCGGGGGGGCCCACGCGTCAGTGACCCAGGGGGTCAACTGGGTCAGCCCGGGTCAAACTCGCCGGAGTTGACCCGTGGCTCGTCGCCGGCGGAGCCAGAGACGGCGGAGGGCATCGGCTTTCGCCCTCAGGCGACCAAACGAGCGGCGGAAGGGCTCTACGTGGAGCTGGGACTCGCCCGCATCCATTTGTGCCATCGGGAGGGGCTGACGTCGACCCGCCTCACCGGAAACAAGCTCGCGGCGGCGGCCGGAATCGGGCCTCGATGGTTTCGGGGCTGCGGTGCGCTAGGGGAGGGGCTGATGGGCTAGGTCGCGTCTACGGGTCACCAGAAGCACACTGGTGCCACGGGTTCAAGCAGAGGGGCTCGAGAGCACGGGGCTCGCCGGCCATGGCGGACGACGGCGTCGGGTGCTCGCGGGGTGGCGGCTACAGCTCGCAAATGAGACGGAGGAGAGGGGGTTAGGGTGAGTAGCTCCCGGCGGGGTCGAAGGAGGTCGCAGAAGGCTCGGGGAGGCAGCGAACGTCGCGAATTCGACGGCGAGGTCGCCGGCGACTGGAGGTTGAAGAAGGGGCGGGGTTGATGTTGTAGGGCTCCCGCAGTCGCGTGGGCCGACGAAGAGGATGAGGGAGACACTGCGGAGCCCGGGGGCGTTTCGGAGAGGCGAGGGGGAGGCTGTGGCCGTGGTAACGACGAGCGGCGGCGATGGTGGCGTTCGGCCGCGCGCGTGGGAAGCGGGGGAGAGAGACAGAGGAGAGGGAAGAAGCACGGGGAGGGGTCGTGGGGGTTCCAGGGGTGTTGTGGCGCTCGTCCAGGGCGTCGGGGAGGGAAGCAGGCAGGGAGGAGGTGGCAAGGCGTCGCCGACGCGCTCGCCACGCACCTGCTTGTCCTCCTGGCAGGAGGAAGAAGACCACACAGCCCCTGGTGGGCTGGGCCTCTTCTGCCAGGTAAGGCCCAGGTGAGGTTCCACTCTCTCTCTCTCTCTCCTTTTCTAAATTAGTTTCTGTTTTCTAATTATTCTGTTATGTTTTGATTTAGTAAAAATACTAAATCATTTGATAGAATCCTGGAAATAGTTAGGGGTGCTTTCTGAATTATTCCAGTGACCCTTGACAATTTCCAACATTTTTGGACCATCTAAAATATATATAGCATTTAAATAGCTCCAATTCAAATATGTTTGAATTAATCCCAAGTCCAAATATGTCCTTCAAAAATGTAAACCATGATTGGCAGATGCTTCCACCTAGATCCAGAAATGATGAACATTTTTAAGGTCATTTGAAAACATTGGAAAAGATTTTTGTTAAACCTATTTGGAAACTTTCTGGTGCTAGGGTTGATCAATCCCCATTTCAAGTTTAAGAGAAATTTAAACATGATGCAACCAAGACTAACTGGACCAGAGCAGACCAGAACTGGGGATGTGACACAAGCCTACCTCAGGAGGAGGTAGTGATGTAAGCAGTGACGCACCGCGCTGACGGGTGCCAGCGTGCGCCAGCAGCGCAGTTGCCGTTTCGGTGCAAAGGAGACAACGCAGGCGCAGGTTCCCAAGGAGCGGGACAAAGGTTTCCCCTGCGGTGCAACAAGACCGAAGACCGCAAGGACGACATGGAGGATGTCACCACCGAGCCCACCACCGCATCACCACCCGATCCTTTTGCAGGCGAAGACTTCTTTTGTCAGGATAGGAACGTCCTTGTGTTCCCGCTCAAAAATGGCCGTTGTGGGATTCCTTCCCGCCTAAACATTTCGGGGGAAGAGGACCCTGGCCACCTATATAAGTAGCAAGGATCCCCACTATGAAGGGACAATTCGGATCCGATCCATAAACTCTGCCCTCGCACATAGGAGCAAGAACTCTTACCTCCTGACCCTCCTGAGCTCTTCTCCTGAGCTCAGGAACCACTGTACTAGTCCAGATTCAAGCCCTCCTGAGGCCAATCCACCAAAGCAGGAAGTAGGGTTTTACACCACAAGGTGGCCTGGACCTGGGTAAACTCTTGTGTGCTTTACTTGTTGTTCACTTGAATCTCTTCACCAGACAAGGGCGAGACGCTGGGTAGACGTGAGTGGGAGAGATCTTCGTTCAAGCCCCTGTGTTCGAACTTCTTGGGTTTGCGGAGCCCGTAATCCGACATTATTGCTAGTACTTATAGTACAGCAGAATGTCCAAGTCCACTAGCTAGTTCGTCTGCTCCGCAACTGGCATGTTCCCAAGATGCCTTCACACCTAAAACTACTGCTGAAGCACTACTGACAGTACATGACTTGGCAAGATCATATGAACCTCATGAGCATCAGCACCAATATGGTACCTGGCTGAGTCAAGTTGCAGTTGCATGCTCCTTTATATGTACTCTCACAGTTTGATGTGCACTAACACTTCCCATATTCGTTGTTGAATTAGCACCACGGCGCAAGAGGAAATAGACATCAGGGATAATGCTTGACAGATTAACAAAATCTAAAGGAGGAAGAAAGGAGATCCATTTTTATGAAGGTTAAAAAAGGCCCCGTGATGCTACATAATCGACCAAGTTAGTATCAGAGGCAGCCGTTGCTGTTAGGTGTCATGCACGTATCCTCCCAACGTGGATCTAGTATAGGAATGTGAAAGACGACACCCAGTTTAACACCTTCCTTGACCATTTATATGTATGTAAAGTTATTCATCGCAATTTGTAATATTGTCTCATACTTTCTAGCTTCCTCCTAATGAGACTCCCATTCTTTTATCAACAGATGAGGTTCAAGTTGGATCCGAAAGATGATGCAAGTAAACTAGCATGCACTCATGTTTTTAAGTCTGCTCTGCGACAGTATCAGTATCACCTTAGAAAAACTCACTTTGAAGGCAAGGCTAACAAGGAAATCGCCCAAACATCTCCAGTGGAATATATTATGGATGAAGACTGGACAGCCCTTGTTAAACACTGGTCTGGTCCAAAGTATCAGGTAGGGTATAGTATATGTATGTGATGAGATCACATATTGAACTCATATTTACGTATGTGCCTTACAAGTCTATCTTCTTCTAGGCTAACTGTTTGAAGAGGAAGACCAACCATTCTAAACTGAAATTCCAACAGACAACGGGATCTCGTACCTATATTGCACACTACGAGGCTCTTGTAAATAGCTTCTTTTTCCTTATTTTTGTTCAATCATATTATCGTATCTATATTTACTTGTTCCAAATATAGAGGAAAGCACATGCAGACCAAAAAGAACATGAACCAAATGCATTGCAAATATTCAAGGATTGTCACACCAGCAAGACGAAGGGCATGAACCCACCAGCTCAAGCCGTTGTTGTAAGTCCTTACTCCTCATGCCTTTGAACTGCTTGTTATTGTGACGTGTTCATTTAACTGCTTGGTTTGTAGCCAATGTTAGTTACTCTGTTCACTTTTATACACAATTGTCTTATCGTATCATTTAACCTTACACGGTATAAAAGAGAGAAAGGATATTCTTTTGGTCTTGATCAGTAATCTAGTTGTGATGTTCATGTGCCCACACAATGATACAATAGCATGTTTGTTTGATATCTGTTTGCTCGTGATATGAATGATGTCATACTATGTTCATCCTACTTTAAACAATGAATGTGAGGAAGTCGACAATACAGTGGGCATGCTACATGGACATAGGTTCTGAAAGTTATTTTATCGCTACAATACATGCTAATGTATTATAGCAGCTCACCAAAATAAGTTGTGTATAAAAGTGAAACCTAGTTTGTTTGTTTTTCTCTCATTAGTAACTTATCTGGTACACTAATCTACAAATTCACACTTTCAGCAAGCTATGGAACAAATGATTGAACATCCACAACCACCTGAAGGTGACGACACTACCACGGGCACAATGTCACCTCTTTCTATAGTGCGTCAGTATCTCTCCGCTAACAGTGCAAAAAGCACCTTCCTGCGTAATTCTGGGTTGGTTGTCAAGGTAACCTCGTCCAAATCGCCTAATGACCAAAATATTCCGGCTAGAAAAAGTGATATATCTATGCTCCAGACAAAAGTCCAATCCCTAATAGATGTCATTTCTGAAACAAGAATAGTGGTTGACAAATGTCGTCAAGATATGAATGGTTTTGAAACAAGACTATCAGACATTTGCTTCGTTGTTCAAGAGCAATGGCGGAAAATGGGGAAAGTGATGTTGTTCCATCAGATTCTATAGCCTGAAACATTATCTCTCGGGTCAAATGATATGTGCTTCTATACATCTGATGATGCAAGGACTGTAAACTTTTATGCCAACAGGCCTTTTGTTGTATGTCTGTAATTTATATTGGTGTGATACATCATTTATCGTCCTGCCAAAGACCATAGAAATTATGATTCTATTTTTGTATAGTGTAAGTTTATCTTAGTATTGTATTTGGCATGATCGATATCCTTTTGGCCGAAATTCAAATTCCGTAATAAACAATTATGGGCCGTAATCGGCATGTAGCCAACTTAAAATATCTGGGCCTAAATCAGTATAAGCTTTCTTATTTTTGATAGGCATGTGCCCGTAGTGGGCCTTTAACAGCCCTAACATAATTTGGGTCCTTAGTAACAACAGGCCCTTAACATGTGTAAATATCTCGCAGGCCTAATACGACCCATAAATAAGAAGGGCCTTTAGTAGGCCGAAAGTCAGATTGGGCCGTAATTGGGCCAGATTATGCCCATGACTTTTAAGAGGCGAAAAGATGATTGGGCCAGATTAGGCCCATGTATCTCAGTTCCTACTGGCCAATTTGCAATTCGGATCGTTCACGGGCCGAAAGTCAGACGGGCCGCAAATGTGCCAACCTACTAGACGGGCCTTTAATAGGCCGGAAGAGCGGTCGAGCTTAAATTGTATGAGCGAGTATATGGGCCTTTAGTAGGCCTGAAGTGATGTTGGGCCACATATGGCCCATGGGCTTCTTCCGACATTAATAGGCCGAAAAGCATAATAGGCTGGAAGTGGGACAAATCTGCAATGGGCCTTTGACACGCCGTATGTCATACCAGGCCATATATGGCCCAATTTCGTCCCAGTCTTTTATGGGCCGAAAGTTTCATTGGGCAATAAATGGGCCCAAATGTAGAAGGACCTTTAATAGGACAAAAACACATTGGGCCATAATTCGGCCCAAGTACTTAGCAGACTGTTAATCGGACAGAACACACCATGGGCCACAATAATGCAAAATCTTAAACGGACCGTGGACGAGCTGATTTGACACTATTCCTACAGACCTTAACTACGAATGGGTTGTCTGCAAGCAGGCTATTAATGGCCAGCCCAGTAATTTTGGCTAGGCCGGCCTTTTTAAAACTGAATGGGCCAATTTTAGGCCGTGCCACGTGTTGACGTATCATAGGCGCCTCTTTTCCATTGGTCGGTTGACATCTGTCCGCACGTGGATGTGACATGTGGTCCCTTCGGCCAATGAGAATTTTACACATGGAAAATCCCCATTGGTCCCTGCTGTTAGCGGGTTATCGGATCCAAAACCGGACCCGATAGCTGAACGGCGACCCGTTACGGTGGATGCCACGTGCCGGTTACCCTTGATGAAAGCACTTCCATGACACGCGATTTATCATCATGGAAGTGGACACTTCCGTGATGATAATTTTGGTATTGTCATGGAACACTTCTATAATAGCACAGGAATGACTATATTGATTCTGTCATAAAATCATCATCGATGTACATGCATGATAGAAAACGTGACCTACTATGAAAAACATGTATTATCACGGAAGTGTTTTTTTGTAGTGATGGCCACGGTCTCCAAGATCCTTCATCGCACCCTCGGCCAGCCAGACGCCTTGGCATCCGCATGTTCAGTACCAACTCTAGGGTCCTAGCCAAGTTCGACGAGTGGTTCTTATCCCCCACCCTAGATCAGCTCGAGGAGCTCAGGTTTGAAGCTAGAAGATGTCGCTCCCTACCATCGTCTGCGCTCCCTTACGCAAACATTGCGCCGCGCCAGCTTCAGCTCCTGCTATTTTCCCTAGATTAATGTTGCGCCCGCCCTTCTTCTCCCTCAAGTAGCCTGACCTCTTCGACATTAGCAACTCGAAGAAGGCTATGGAGAACCTGCTCCGCGGCTGTACTGCACTCGAGTAACTTCGTCTTCAATGAATCCATGGGTTCATTAGCCTCCACATCGCCTCGACAAATCTCCGATGGATTTATGTGTCTTGCTAGCCCCATAACAAGACATCAATTGGGAAGAGATCACTTGATCTGCTCCATGTTATGGTCACTTAGAATGCTCCTTTGCTTTAGATATTGCTTGTATCTGATCTAGAAGCTCCAACAAAAATCAGGGTCACTAACGCGCCAAAATTGACAGCGTTGGTCTACTCGTCTGCCAAATTCTTCGAACTCATTATTGGATCCATAATTGTTTAGGTACAACACTCACCTTCTTATTCGTCTTCTTGGAATTCACATTTTAAAATTTCTTCTTGATGTATTTACGACTGTCATCTAGAAAATGATTCCCACAAGCTTGACCCAGTCTGTGTGCACAGTGAAGACCTTGGCAATAAAATCTATCGGCCCCAATCTATTATCCTTTGCAAGATTAGACGTCACCGTCACCACAATGGAACTTTATTTTAGTGGAACTGCACAAAAGGATAAGCAAATTATAGTTGGACCTTGCATGAGAAGGACAACCAACCTTAATGTTGCTCAAATTTAGTGCAACTAATAAAAAGAAGTTGGTAGCTCAAGAGACCAAGTTCTTCTTGCTAGCTGCATGATGCAAACTTTGCTTCATTTTAGGCGAACCCACAAAAACGTCGCATAAATTGAATCATCTGAATGGATCTGTAGGTTCACCACTTGCAAGCGTATCCGGGAGAATCGAGTCCTGAATTGGCTGAGTCCGTCAGGCATATTGTCATGGCGGCGTAGAGCCCCTCTCTCAGTTATGTTTGCCATGACCGAGTATGTTGCTTTGTGGTTGATTTTGACAATGCATCCAGCTAGTGGTCTTGTGCTACTATTTTGGCACTGCTATGAGAAAGCAATATTGATATTGTTTTTGCATCTTAATTTAATGCCACTAATAATTTGAGGCAATCTTTTTGCACTACTAGTGCCACTGATAAAATGAAGTAATAATACATTTAAAATAGAGCTACTATCTTAGCTACCATTTCATTTCCAATGTAGATAACTTAAAGAAGGTGTATCCGGCAGAATAAACTCCATGTGCACTGCATCAATCACATAGTTGCACTAAACTAGTTGAGTCCATTACGCCTACCGTCGAGGTGGCACGAGCCCCCTCTCTAACTCGTGGCCTGGCGAGCGCCATAATTTTAGTTGAACTGCACAAAAAAAGAGATTGAAATGAGTCGACGCTCCTCCTTCTACTGCCACACTGAGGTGTTAATTGATGTTAATGAATCCCCTTCATGGAAGCATAACTTGATCTCCCAACGTCATCTCACATAGGTCAGTATTGTCCTTTATCCACATGATTTTGCTTTCTCATACTGTGCTACCGTTGTATTTTTTTAATAAAGCTATTATATCGCAATCTTATCTCATTTTGCAAATAAAGTTGCTTCAACTAGTTCTACTATTGTAGTAATCATGGTCTTTCTTTATACAGGAATGCTCAACTACAAATGTTGTGGCGGTCAAAAGTATTCGCCAAGTTCTTGCGTTGTATGGCACGGCTAGCCAAGATGGGTTTAATCCTGAGTTTCACTTTATCCAAAGGCTCTAAGTGCCATGCGTGTGTGCTAGGTGGAAAAGAATACTAAGGATGAGGCTCTATACACTACTTCAAAATCTACAAGGCAGAAGTTGAGAACCAACTTGAAAGAAAAGAAAACAAGTCTGGTCTGCTCGTGGTGGGGAGTAGCGACACGCTTATGCATATATTGGAAGTGGCAGTGCCACCAGTGATGCAGAACATTTCATCTACCAATGTTTGACTGATGTCGCTTAAAGCTACATCGATATTTCCCCAAAGAGGAAGGCATGATGCAGCACAGCGGCGGTAGGTATTTCCCTCAGATGTGAAACCAAGGTTATTGAACCAGTAGGAGAAACAAGCAACACAATGTAAACAACAACTGCACACAAATAACAACTTCTCACAACCCGGCGTGTTAAAGGGGTTGTCAATCCCTTTTGAGGTACGGCGCCTCAAGATAGGCAAAACGGACGTGAGGAAATTGTAGTAGATTGATAGATCGAATGCCAAATAAAATAAATAAGAATATATTGCAGCAAGGTTTTTTTTATTTTTGGTTTAGTAGATTTGAAAAATAAATGCAAGGAAAAAGTAGATCACAAAGGCAAATATACGAGAAAGAAGACCCGGGGCCGTAGGTTTGACTAGTGGCTTCTCTCAAGAAAAAAGCAAACGGTGGGTAAACAAATTACTGTTGGGCAATTGATAGAACCTCAAATAATTATGACAATATCTAGGCAATGATCATTACATAGGCATCACGTCCAAGATTAGTAGACCGACTCCTGCCTGCATCTACTACTATTACTCCACACATCGACCGCTATCCAGCATGCATCTAGTGTACTAAGTTCATGGAAACAAGGAGTGATGCATTAAGAACGATGACATGATGTAGACAAGATACATTTATCTATGGCGTTAGATATGGATCTCGTTGTTTTATCCTTAGTAGCAACGATACATATGTGTCAGTTCCCTTTCTGTCACTGGGATCAACCACCGTAAGATCGAACCCACTACCGGGCACCTCTTCCCATTCCAAGATAAATAGATAAATTTGGCCAAACAAAACCCAAATATAGGAGAAGAAATACGAGGCTATAAGAGATCATGCATATAAGAGATCAAATAAGCGCAAATAACTATCATGGGCATAAAAAGATAGATCTGATCATAAACTCATAGTTCATCGGATCCGGACAAACACACCGCAAAAAGATTTACATCATATGGATCTCCAAGAGACCATTGTATTGAGAATCAAAAGAGAGAGAGGAAGCCATCTAGCTACTAACTACGGACCCGTAGGTCTACAAAGAACTACTCATGCATCATCGGAGAGGCACCAATGGAGGTGGTGAACCCCATCCGAGATGGTGTCTAGACCGGATCTAATGGTTCTGGACTCTGCGGCGGTTGGATGTATATTTTGTCGAATCGCCTAGGGTTTCAGGAATATTGGGGTATTTATAGAGCAAAGAGGCGGTGCGGGATGCCACCGAGGTGGGCACAACCCACCTGGGCGCGCTAGGGGGGCCTAGCTTGCCTTGTTGGGTTGTGCCCCCCTCGGGACACCCCCCAGGTGGTGCCTTGGCCCATCTGGTATCTTCTGGCCCATAAAAATTCACCAAAAAGTTTTGCGGTGTTTAGGCTCCGTTTAATATTGATTTCTTTTGATGTAAAAAGCATGTAGAAAACAGCAACTGGCACTTGGTACTATGTCAATAGGTTAGTACCAAAAAATGATATAAAATGACTATAAAATGATTGTAAAACATCCAAGAATGATAATGTAACAACATGGAACAATAAAAAAAATATAGATACGTTGGAGACATATTAGCATCCCCAAGCTTAACTCATGCCCGTCCTCGAGTAGGTAAGTGATAAAAGCAGAAATTTTGATGTGGTATGTTCCCTATCATGGCATCTCATATTCTTTTCTTTATAGCATGGAAATTTGGATTTTTATATGGTTCAAAGCAATAGTCTAGTCTTGACATAATAATTTAGATACTCAAGCATATCAATAAGCAACCATGTCTTTCAAAATATCCACTACTGGAATCTGGCATTTTGCCGTCTCCCGGCTCTTTGTCGTCTGTGAGCTGATGACAAAGAGGTTCTTTGCCATCCTCTTTGACAAAGCGGACGACAAAGAAAGGGCTGATGGCAAAAAGTGTTTTTGCTGTCAGCTGCTTTCCCAGCCCCCGTCGCCGTCCAGCCCTCCCCTCCCCCCCCGCCAAAAGGAGGCAGGCCACGGCGGCCACCCCGCCGCGCCCCGTCGTAGGAGAGGGCTGTGCCTGCCCGCCCCGCTGCCGGACCCCTCCCCGCGGTCCCTGCGCCGCCCCGCCCCACCGGCTGACCTCGTCGGAGAAGGTTAGTTTTTTTCTGTTTTTTCCTATTTTTTGTTCTATTTTTTCCTGTTTTGTTTGAGGTTAGTGCTAGGTTTAGGTTTAGATTTGAGTTTTTAGGCTTAGGTTTAGGCTTAGCTAAATAGAATAGGAAGAAGAAAGATGAAAAAACCTACAAGAAGAGGAAAGAAGAAGAAGAAAATAAGAAGAGGAAAAAGGAGAAGAGGAAGAAGAAGAAAGAAGAAGAAGAAGAAGAAGAAGAAGAAGAAGAAGAAGAAGAAGAAGAAGAAGAAGAAGAAGAAGAAGAAAGAGGAT
>LR738710.1:489955395-489991772 GCA_902687465.1 Secale cereale
CCGACATCCTGACACCACACCACGACCCCGACCCCGACACCCCAACACCCTGACATCCCGATCGACCCCGACACCCTAACACCACGCACCGACCCGGACGGGGTCATATATTTGTGAATTATGAGTTAGCTCGTATATTTTTCGATTTTGTTATGCAAAACATCATATATATTTGTGTTGATCGGGTGGATTTAAATGTGCAGTTGTTTGATCGCTGCGAGGGTGTGGTGTTTGACGACATCCCCGTGCGTTCGACGAGATCTGCCCCTACGTTCGTTGGTGAGAACAAATGAGATCTCCTCCCCCCCCCTTCATTTGCTCTATTCTGGTCTTTGTGCCAATGAAACTTGCTAGCTATAGGTGTCAATCATCAGTATGTGTAACCACTATGCGTCTCCCGTTCGAAAGGGTTACATCTATAAATATGCATGCAATTGCATATTTATAATTGTGATTCTTTCGTTTTGTCCGTCCAATGTTATCCATGGACAGTCCGGCTATGTGTAGATTGGGTTCGTTTTCCCATATGCTCTACTCCAGATTGGATGCAGAATGTTGCCAGTGCCTCCCTGTTGTTCTCCGGGTACACATCCTCTCTGCTTATTGCCGAGACGTGTATCAGGAGAACAACGGGAAGGTGCTGCCAAAATTTTGCGTTGGATCGGGAGCAGAGCATGGGAAAACTAACCAAATCTACACATACTCGGGTGGGATTAGGACCTATCTTTACCTATTAGCGTGTAGGTTGCATGGACGTAATAAAACTAACAAACTACATTAACTGATGGATGTGGTTTGCTTAATTATGTATATATTTCTTGTGTGTCCAGTAGGAAGTCAATATGAGTGATCGTGCGTGGATGTACACCGGTTACACTAGACATAAAGTTTGGACCAAGGAATGGTTAACAAAAACCAAGGGGTTTGTTAGAGCCGCATTTGTAAAAGGCCAAAAAAATGCTGGTGCCCCTGTGTTCGGTGCGACAACTATAATAAGAGGGACGAGCTTGAAATGAGTAAAGACCTGCAGAAGTTTGTTTTTACGCCTGCTACATGGTCTGGACATTTCATGGTGAGTCTGCCCAACGTGCTAGAGCCGAGGTGGTTCGTCGTCGCATCGACGAGCATGGTACCGGGATGGAAGACATGGTGCAAGACATTGACGATGCTCGGGACTCGGATGAGGAGATGGAGGAATCTGCAAAGGCCTTCACTGAAATGTGGGAGTCATCAAAACGTCCTCTCCACGAGCACACTGATCTTTGTCAGCTGGATGCCATCTCACAAATAATGGCTTTGAAGGCTCAATTCAACTTGGGCAGAGAATGCTACGATGCAATGATGACTGTATTCGGACGATTTCTACCCAAAGGACATGTGCTACCTGCAAACCTGTACGAGTCAGCCAAAATCCTTCGTGCTCTTAAGATGCCCTATTAGAAGATACATGCCTGTGAGAAAGGATGTGTCTTATTTAGGCTTCAGTATGAGGATTCGACCTATTGTCCCATTTGCAAGTCTTCCAGGTATGTTGTGGTAGACAACGGTATGGGTGAGAAGACGCAGACCAAAATACCTGTTAATGTTCTTCGGTATATGCCAATCGTACCAAGACTTCAATGTATTTTCATGGTCGAAGAGACAGCCAGACAGATGACATGGCACAAAACGGGCAAAAGAACTGAGCTAGATGATGACGGGAATGTGATGATGGTGCACACATCGAATGGTGAAGCGTGGAAGCGCTTCGAAGCATTACATAAGGAAAAAAGGCAGATTCAAGGCATCCTCGAGTCGTTGTCAGCATGGATGGGTTCAGTGTGTTTGGTCAGACGGCAGGCCAATACAGTTGTTGGCCTGTGTTTGTCATTCCTCTCAATCTCCCCCCTCGGCAGATTATGCAAAGAAAGAACATTTTCCTGACGTTGACAATTCCAGGGCCCAACTATCCGGGGAAGAATATGAATGTGTATATGCAGCCTCTTAAGGACGAATTGCAAGAAGCTTGGGATAATGGGTTCAAGACATACGACGCCTTTAGCAAAAAGAACTTCATAATGCGTGCCTGGTACATGTACTCGACGCCTGACTTGCCGGCGTATGCGCTATTCGTTGGCTAGTGTGTGCATGGAAGGTTCTCGTGCCCCACATGCAAGGGAGCTCTTGAGTTTCGTTGGCTGACGGCAGGGCACACGTATACTTGCTTTGACTTGCATAGACCGTTTCTAGATCCTCGCCATAAGTTCAAGAAAGACAAGAAGAACTTCATCAAAGGTAGAGTTGTCAAACACTCTGCACCACCTGTGTTGACCGGCTAAGCGACCCCAGATCAGTTAAACACTCTTGAGCCAGATCTAGAGCGCCCAGGGTATTTCAAGGGCTGTAATAAGGAACACACCTAGACTCACAAGACATGCTTGTGGGATCTGCCTTACTTCAAATACCTCCTTTGCCCACACAACATCGATGTGATGCACACTGAGAAGAATATCACCGAAGCCATTTTTGGTACATTGTTCGGCATAGAGGGGAAATCAAAGGATAATACTATGGCTAGAGTCGATCAACAGGAGCTATGTGATAGAACTTTACAAAACATGCAAGAACCGATAGGAAAACGGAACTGGACGAAGCCAAAGGCATGGTTCAATCTTGGAAGGCCAGCTATGAGGGAAATTATTTTTTGGGTGAAAATGCAGTTGATGTTCCCCGATGGGTATGCAGCAAATCTAAAGAGGGGAGCGAGTCTTGAAAAATTTAAAATATTTGGTCTAAAAAGTCATGATTGGCGCATATGGATTAAGTGGATAATGCTGATGATGTTGCGTGGCTTCATCCCTGAGGATGAATGGCTAGTATTGGCAGAGCTGAGCTATTTCTTCCGTGTTCTTTGTGCGAAAGAACTAACGCCCGGCCTCATAGAACAAATGGAACAGTAGGCGCCAGAGTTGATCTGCAAGTTAGTGATCATCTTCCTGCCAAGCTTCTTTAATCCAATGCAACCCTTGATTTTGCATCTCCCGGCCGAGGCAAGATTGGGGGGCCCGTGGGAAATCGTTGGTGCTACTCAATTGAGAGGATGCAGAAGACGCTTCGAGCAAAATTTAAAAATAAACGTAGAATTGAAGCATCGATAACCGAGGCATTCATCACTAAGGAGGCGGCAAACTTCGTGACAGCACACTACGAAGCCAAAAATCATCATTTGCATAATCCGAAGCCTCGGTACAATGCTGACGACCCTAAAAAGGGTCGATCCAACCTCAACCTATTCAAAGGGAATCTCGCACCAGCCAGTGGTTGGAAACCAGTATCATTGGATTTGGAAGAATGGCGGACCATTTCGATGTATCTCTTCAGCAACCTAACAGAAGTGCGGCCGTACATCGAGTAAGATCTCGGTACATACAATTCTTCGCAACTTCTAATTCCTTTAAACTGCTCTTATTCCTGGATATTTGATGCAGTCGATACATCGCCATATTCTCGTATGGAGAGCTGAACCAAAAGGATTATGTCGAAGAGTGTGAGCTTCAAGCAAAGCAAGGAGGCGAATATCCTGGTTTCATCTCTTGGTTCAAAAAACGGTAATTTCCATTAGACCATTTCATTTCTTTGACTAATTTGCGACTAATGCAACAATCCTTTTGTATTAAACTTGTAGGCTAATTCAGAGATTATGGATGCCAAATTGAGACAAGTAGCTAATGGTTTTGACTATAAGGTCCGTTCATTTGACAAATACGACATCAACGGGTATCGGTTTCGTACCTATGGCAAAGAGCTATCAATGGCTGACCGAAAGTCTACAAATTGTTGTGTCTCTGCTATCAGCGAAAGAAATATCAAGTACTATGGGAGCGTTGAAGCAATTTATGAACTTCAATTCGATGGTGAAAACCCACCAAACATCGTAGTCTTCAGATGTTATTGGTTCCAGCCGAGGGAGACTAGAAGGACTCATGAACATATAGGGCTAGTCGAAATCGAACAAAGCACCCATTTGGATGTTCCCGATGTCTATATTATGGCTCAACAGGCAATCTAAGTTTTCTATCTACCGTGGGCCTGTCAAAGTGATCCAAATCTCAGTGGTTGGGATGTCGTTTATGAAGTGCCGCCACGTGTTAGACCACCTCCGCCCAATGAAGAGGATTATGAACCTCACATTAACCAAGACACATATGACGAAGGAGAATTCTTCCAAGAAACACGTCTTTTAAAAAAGGTTTCAAGAACCGCTCTACTCCACCCTAGAACATAGAAGTAGACAACGATAGTGAATCCGACTTCACCCGTGAGCCGGAACAAGAAGAGCCGGAACTGGAAAAAGTTACTGCTGCAGATGACCTGTCAATGCTTGAACAATTACGTAAGGGATGACTTCCACATGTTGATGCATTTATTGATGTTGATGATGAGCACTTCACTAATAGTGATGGTGATGATGCATTTATAGACGATTCAGAGTAATATTAGTAATGTGAGGTATTCAATTTTTTATTATGTTCATGATGATGATACTCTTCAATTATATACATATTATTCATGTGAGGTATTCAATTTTTTTATGGTGTACTAATTTCTTCTTATTTAACCTATTTAGTCCATTTATGACATAATTTAGCCTATTTAGTCCAAAAATGACATAATTATCTAGGTTAGCTTAAAAATGACCAAGTTTAACTAGGTTAGCTCCAATATGATCCATTTAACATACGTTAGCTCCTAAATGACATAATTTAGCCTATTTAGTCCACAAATGACATGATAAGATGAAGAATCAAGGAAGAGGAAGAAAAGAAGGAATAGGAAGAAAAAGAAGATGAAGAGGTTCTTCTTCTTCTTCTTCTTCCTTTCTTATTATTCTTCTTCTTCCTTTCTTATTATTCTTCTTCTTCTTCTTTCCCTCCTCTTACTTATTTTTATTCGTAAATGGCATAATAACCTTGCTAACCTCATAAATGTAATATACTTAGCTTGTTGTCCTCTAAAATGCCTAAATAAGCTTAGTTAGGTCAAAAATGGCATAATTAGCTAGGTTAGCTTAAAAATGACCAAGTTTAACTAGGTTAGCTCCAATATGATCCATTTAACCTATGCTAGCTCCTAAATGACATAATTTAGCCTATTTAGTCCACAAATGACATAATAAGATGAAGAAAGTTAAGGAGGAGGAAGAAAAGAAGGAATAGGAAGAAAAGAAGAAGAAGAAGAAGAAGAAGAAGAAGAAGAAGAAGAAGACCTTTCTTCTTCTTCTTCTTCTTCTTCTTCTTCTTCTTCTTCTTTTCCTCCTCTTACTTGTTTTTATTCGTAAATGGCACAATAACCTTGCTAACCTCATAAATGTCATATACTTAGCTTGCTGTCCTCTAAAATGCCTAAATAAGCTTAGTTAGGTCAAAAATGGCATAATTAGCTAGGTTAGCTTAAAAATGACCATGTTTAACTAGGTTAGCTCCAATATGATCCATTTAACCTACGTTAGCTCCTAAATGACCTATTTACCTACCTTAGCTCTAAATTGACCTACACACTTAGCATTTTTACCTAACTTAGCCCAAAAATGACATTTTTACCTACATTTTTTAGAAAAGAAGATAAAGAATAGGAGAGGAGAGAAAGGAAGAGAAGATAAATTCTTCTTCTTCTTCTTCTTTTCCTCCTCTTCCTTTTCTTCTAGCTAGTATTATTATTATTATTATTATTATTATTATTATTATTATTATTATTATTATTATTATTATTCTAACTTTCATCTTTCCCAATTTGCAGATTTGATTTAGACAAGAAGCTTGCATTGATGGAGTGTACTATTCTTCTAGTGCTTCCTTGTTGTTTATGAAAATTTGTTTGGATATGTATGTCTATATGGATATGTTGTCGTTGGAAACTTGTTTCTGGATGTGTATGTATATATGGATATGTTGAATAGGACTTTGTTGAACTATGTTATTGGATATGTTGGATTTGATGAAATATGTTCTTGGACATGCTGTTCTATGTTGTTTGATATGGTGGATATGTATGTATGTATATCTGTGTATGAAATCATGTCAAATTAAATGGATTCAAATAAAAACAGGGGATATATAGCCTCTTTGTCGTTTGCTAGCGGACGGCAAAGAGCTTTGCCGACGGCTAGCAGACGGCAAAGAGGCCACATGGCAGCCACCTGTGTAAACTGGGAACACTAGGCTACCTATTTGGGCACTTTGCAATCAGCAGACGGCAAAGCGCCCAAGTAGGACTGTCAAACAGGGCCAGCTATGTCGTCCGTCAGCAGACGGCAAAGAGCTTTGCCTCTTTGCCGTCTGCTGGCAGACGGCATAGCTGGACACCTCGCAGCTTCCTGCTGCTGTCGGAGCTGAGCGGTTTGCCGTCAGCCAGTAGACGACAAAGAGGCAAAGCTCTTTGCCGTCTGCTGGCGGACGGCAAAGCACGTCGTTAACCCCTAACGGCGCTCACCCCACCCTACTGCCGTCCACGATCTTTTTCGTCTGTTGGCCACAGACGACGGACGGCAAAGAAGGCCTTTGCTGTCACTCATTCAGCCGGACCTGTTGTTGTCTGCTGACAGACGGCAAAGGCCTTTGCCGTCCGCCAGGTATGCCTTTGCCGTCCGCCATGGAGGACGGCAAAGTGCCTGGTTCCTGTAGTGATCAATGTTAAAACAAGCTATCCCTACAAAATCATATAGTCTTGTCATGCTCTGTCTTCCCAGCTCAAAGTATAAATCATGTACTACCCCGGTGTCAGCCAAGCAATTGGTTCATACTTTTTAATGCGCTTCAGCATTTTCAGCTCTCACGCAATACATGAGCGCAATCCATGGATATAGCAATATAGGTGGAATAGAATGTGATGGTAGTAGACAAAAAGAAGGGAAGAAAGTCTCACTTCAACTAGGCAAACTGATGAACTATGGAGATGTACATCAATCGGTATCAATGTGAGGAGTAGGGATTGCCATGCAACGGATGCACTACGAGCTATAAGTGTATGAAAGCTCAATATGAAACTAAGTGGTATGCATCAAACTAGTATATGAATGTGACAACATAGGAGGCTCTATATATGAAAAACATGGTGCTACTTTGAAGCACAAGTGTGGAACTAGCATGCCCCTTCTCTCTTTTCTTTTTCTCTTTTTTTTCTTTCCCTGTTTTTCTTTTTTTTCTTTTTTCCCCCTTTTTTCTCTTTCTTTTTTGTCCGGAGTCTCATCCCGACTTGTGGGGGAATCATAGTTCCCATCATCCTTTCCTCAATGAGACATGCTCTAATAATGGATAATGATGATTATCACACTTCTATTTATTTATAACTCAAAGAGGGATAAAAATTACAACTCGATACCTCTGACATAGCATGACTCTATATGATGAATATGAATGCTCAAGTCAACTATATGATTGAAGTGCATGGCAATATATCTCGGAATGGCCATGGAAATGCCATAATAGGTAGGTATGGTCGTTGTTTTGAGGAAGGTTTAATAAAGTTTATGCACCGACGAAAGTTGTGCGGCACGAGAGAGGCTAGCAATTATGAAAGTGTGAGATTGTGTATAATCCATGGACTCACATTAGTCATAAAGAACTCACATACTTATTGCAAAAGTTTATTAGCCCTCGAAGCAAAGTAATACTACGCATGCTCCTAGGGGGAGGCTGGTAGGAGTTAACCATCACGCGCCCCCGACCTTCACACAAAGATATGACAATTAAGGATAAATTGTGCTCCGACTTCCCGGCATAATGATAAACCATACGTGCATGTTTCGGGAATCACAAACATTAACATGAATATTCTTACTAAAGCATAATTACTCATTAACATGACTCACATATCATATCATCATGTCTCAAAACTATTACAAGGAATAAAGTTTATTTTGTCCAATGATCTTCATGTAAGTTTTTATTATATCCTTCTTCGATATCTATCACTTTGGGACTAATTTTCATGTGTTGCTTCTGATAAGCTCAAACAAATATAAGTGAAGATCATGAGCATAATTTTTCTTCATTCTCTCAAATAATTTGAGTGAAGCAAGAGAGAACTTCTTTAAAATTTAACTAACTCTCAAATAAATCTAAGTGAACAAGATAGTATTTCTTCAAAAATACTAAGCACACCGTGCTCAAAAAGATATAAGTGAAGCACTAGAGCAAGTCCATTGCTCATAAAATTTTAAGCAAAGCATAGAGAGCACTTCTAGCAAGTCGTGGCATAATTTTGGCTCTCTCAAATGAGTGTGTACAACAAGGATTGATGACTTAAAAAGCAAAAAAAACAAGCAAATACTCATATCATACAAGACGCTCCAAGCAAAACACATATCATGTGATGAATAAAAATATAGCCTCGAGTAAAATACCGATAGTTATTGGAAGAAAGCGGGGATGCCACTTGGGGGCATCCCCAAGTTTATTTGGTTGCTGATTTTCGGATAATAGCTTGGGATGCCGGGGCATCCCCAAGCTTAGGCTCTTCTATCCTTCCTTCATCCAACGTAAGATAACCCAAAACTTGAAAACTTCAATCACAAAAAACTTCAACAAAACCTTCGTGAGATCCATTAGTATAAGAAAGAAAACCACTACTGTAAGTGTTGTACCAAACCAATTCATATTTTGTTTTTGTATTATATCTACTGTATTCCAACTTTTCTATGGCAAATATTCATCAAAGAAAACCATAGAGCCATCAAAATAAGCACACACCACAGAGAAAACAGAATATGTCAAAAACAGAATAGGCTGTAGTAATCTTAAACTTTCGAATACTTCTGAAACTCTACAAATCTTGAAAAAAAGGGCCACGTGGGAAATTATTATATTAATATTCTGCAAAAATAATCAACTAAAAAGCACTTTTCTGTTAAAAATGACATTTTTTCTTGTGAGCGCAAAATTTTCTGTCTTTTTTCAGCAAGATCAAACAGCTATCACCCAAGAAGATCCTATTGGTTCTACTTGGCATAAACACTGATTAAAACACAAAAAACACAATCATACCAATAGAATAATTGTGCTAACACTCAAGAACATAAATAAAAAACCAAAAATAAATTTTATTCCTTGAGTTGCCTCCCAACAAGCGCTATAGTTTTACGCCCTTAGCTAGGTGTAAGGCAAGACTTCAAGTATTGTCATCCACCCCTTTTTGAAATCAAAGAGAAATTTTTTTATCAATGGCGTTTATTTTCTATTTTGTGAAAGCACACGACCATTAATAGTGGATGAAAGATTAAGAACGTTGCAAAAATTCACATCCAGACTAGCCTTCATCTCTTTGATTATTTCATTTTGGTAAAAGCACATGAGGGTAGTGGATTCAACATCTTTTTCCTTGGGATGCCCAAATATAGTTTTCATCTATTCATAAGTATCAATGGCATCCCCTTCAAGGAAACCATTTTCAAATATAGAATCCAAAACTTGCTTAAGAAGGCAAACCAGCATAAAAACCTTTCAGGTAGATCTCTATATGGTATTGGGGCACATAACTAGCTTGGATTCTCAACAACCTATCCCAAGCAACTTTCAAAGATTCATCAAGTAAATAACGAAAAAATTTGGGATCAGCCTCATCAAAATTGCTAGAATTTTCTTTACCAACCCGAGTAAGCCTTTCCATAGCATCATTGTTTATGAGCTTAGAAAGGGTAAAGGGGCCATCCAAATCACTGAAATTTGGGAGAAAACCCTTAGTTTTCTTAAGATCTGCCATGGTGACAAGGGCTTGAGATAAATTCGACAAGATAGACGGCGAACGTAAAAGAGAGGCGAATAAAACGGCAAATTTCAGTGAAGTGGGCAGAGGAAAATGAGAGGCGAATGGCAAACAACGTAAATTGTGAGGAGACGAGATTTGTGATTAGGAACCTGGTTATGTTGAAGATCCTCCCCGGCAACGGCGCCAGAAATTTCCTTTTGATGTCGCTTAAAGCTACGTCGGTATTTTCCCAAAGAGGAACGGTTGATGCAGCACAACGGCGGTAGGTATTTCCCTCAGATGTGAATCGAAGGTTATCGAACTAGTAGGAGAACCAAGCAGCACAACGTAAACATCACCTGCACACAAATAACAACTTCTCGCAACGCGACGTGTTAAAGGGTTCAATCCCTTTCGGGGTATGGCGCCTCAAGATAGGCAAAACGGACGTGGGGAATTTGTAGTAGATTGATAGATCGAACGCCAAATAAAATAAATAAGAATAAATTGCAGTAAGGTATTTTTGTATTTTTGGTTTAGTAGATCTGAAAAATAAATGCAAGGAAAAAGTAGATCGCAAAGGCAAATATATGAGAAAGAAGACCCGGGGGGCGTAGGTTTCACTAGTGGCTTCTCTCGAGAAAAATATCAAACAATGGGTAAACAAATTAATGTTGGGCAATTGATAGAACTTCTAATAATTATGATGATATACAAGCAATGATCATTAGATAGGCATCACGTCAAAGATTAGTAGACCGACTCCTGCCTGCATCTACTACTATTACTCCACACATCGACTGCTATCCAACATGCATCTAGTGTATTAAGTTTATGGAAAAACGGAGTAATGCATTAAGAACGATGACATGATGTAGACAAGATCCGCTTATCTATGATGTTAGATATGGATCTCTTCATTTTATCCTTAGTAGCAATGATACATACGTGTCGGTTCCCTTTCTGTCACTAGGACCAAGCACTATAAGATCGAACCCACTACCGGGCACCTCTTCCCATTGCAAGATAAATTGATCAAGTTGGCCAAACAAAACCCAAATATCGGAGAAGAAATAAGAGGCTATCAGCGATCATGCATATAAGAGATCAAAGAAACTCAAATAACTTGCATGGATATAAAAAGATAGATCTGATCATAAACTCAAAGTTCATCGGATCCCAACAAACACACCGCAGAAAGAGTTACATCATATGGATCTCCAAGAAACCATTGTATTGAGAATCAAAAGAGAGAGAGAGGAAGCCATCTAGCTACTAACTACGGACCCGTAGGTCTACAAAGAACTACTCACGCATCATCGGAGAGGCACCAATGGAGGTGGTGAACCCCATCTGAGATGGTGTCTAGATTGGATCTGGTGGTTCTGGACTCTGCGGTGGCTGGATGAATATTTCGTCAACTCGCGTAGGGTTTCTGGAATATTGGGGTATTTATAGAGAAAAGAGGCGGTGTGGGAAGCCACTGAGGTGGGCACAACCCACCTGGGCGCGCCAGGGGGGGCCTGGCGCGCCCTGGTGGGCTGTGCCCCCCTTGGGGCACCCCCCCAGGTGCTGCCTTGGCCCAGCAGGTGTCTTCTAGCCCATAAAATTCTCCAAAAAAATCACGGTGTTTGGGCTCCTTGATATTGATTTCCTGCGATGTGAAAAAATGCAGAAAACATCAACTAGCACTTGGCACTATGTCAATAGGTTAGTACCAAAAAATGATATAAAATGACTATAAAAAGATTGTAAAACATCCAAGAATGATAAATAATGGCATGGAACAATAAAAAAATTATAGATACGTTGGATACGTATCATTGACCTGTGTGGCTGTAAGCAGGACTGGTTTCAATGTTTAAGCAAATCCTTGGATCAAATTGCTTACATGAAGCATCGATCAATTTTTATGTATTTGTTCACATTCTCATAACATTTTAGTTGTACAGTAACTATTGGCTCTTATCTGTGAATCCTTGATATGTGTATGCATCTTTTTTGTACTTATTATTTCATGAATCTTATTGGTTGGTTCTTCATCTTGCAACCTGGGAAACACATGATGATGCAAAGGACAGCATCCAAACAATATGTTCAAACTCTGTGAAAGTGCGGCAAATGAGTTGATCGTGTGCATCATGAGAATAATAATTCTAATTGTTTTGCATGTGAATCATGTGGCACTGATAGAACGAGCCAATGCTTTGCTTGAATAAAATTTAAGTAAAGTGACCACTAACACTTTCTATTACAGTGCCAATGCCGACCCGCTCGTGAACGGACGTGTGTCCATAACAGGTTTCTTGGCTTCCACGCAGGTTTAACGGAGGGGATTGAATGCGTCGAGTAGGCGTCTTCTCCCGGGCGTGCAATGGGCGAGGGAGGAGGGGTAGTAACTGGTGCCGCCTCTACCCACTCAGTTTACTTTTGATTGCAGTTATTGTATACCTTTGCTGTAGGGCCATCGGAGGTTCTGGAGCATTCCCACATTTCATTCGCACCACCGACTGCACCTTCGCTGCAGTGGAGAGTTGGAAGAACACCACTGTGCTTTTATGATTTGGCCATCTGGTGCAAAAAGCTCGTTGACATCCAGAAGTATTACAAGATCGCCGGCAGCGTGTAGGAGAAAGACTCCATGGTTGACCTCGTCGTGGGCATCCTCGACCGCTGCTAGGCCAACATCGAAGAAGACGTGGATACGGCAGAGCTGAACACATCAGAGGTACCTATGAATCTGGCCTACATCACCTACACGGCTAAGGACGCATACGTATGCTACGACATGTACAGGCGGATCTTGGACATGAGGGCGTGTCTGCTTCCCGTAACCGAGGAGTACACGGACAGCCGCAGCACCATGATCAAGCATGCCATGAAGATCTAGATGGTGTACTTTGTCTGTTTAAGCACCTTTATCATATGTGTGTTTCATGCATTATCCTATGTGTTGTAATTATTTGTTTTATTCGGAATATTTCGTCTAAGAACCCATTGCCATGTTTTCCTTTTATTTTTTTGAGTGGCTATTTGCTTATGTATGTAACTAGTTCACTAGGCTCTCGTGTTTCCTGTTTTTAAGGTCCGGTGGGTATCAACTGGGTCGTGGCTTCCCAACGCAGGTTTCTTTTCTTAGGACATCCACGACACACAACATGATTATGGGGATCGAGCAGGTGTATCATTTTGTTTCAGTGCAGTTTTTCCTTTCCTATATTTCCCTTCTATAATAGTTTGTATATTTATATTTATATTTTATTACATATATATTTTAAACAACCTAAGGTTCCTGTTGGACATGTCCTTCGTCCAACCTTTGTATAGACCTTACCACTTCATTTTTTCTTTTTTATTAATCCTATCTCTGGTTTTTCTCACACTCTCTTTTTTGAGGCAATCTAATTTTTCTCTCACTAGTTTTCCCTAGAACCAACTAAATTGTCCCACGTATACCCTAAAAGATAATAATACCCCATGTCTTATTAACTCATCAAATGAAAATATTATTTTATTTCATAAATGTTAAGTTCTTACAAAATAATAATAATAAGTGTTTAGCAATAAGCTTGCAAGTTAATTCCTGGTGAACATAAGCTAGATGTGCAACCACATGTTTATGCTTTTATAACATTCCTTCGTCCATCCCAACATGACAACCCATCCCAGCAAATCCGTGTATTTCAAAAAAATGTAAATGGGCTATAAATTCTAACATAACATACAAATGGGCTGCATAGACGATACATTTTGTTTCACCCAGAACCAAATGGACTCACTAACATGTGGGCCAATAGGGCGATGCCTAAGAAAGGCGTTTGACATGTGGGCCAAATGGACTCGCTGACATCCAGCGGCAAACATTCTTCTTCAATCTCTCATCTTCTTCCTCCAGCACTGGTGGGACCGCATGCTCTAGCCTCCGGCATCCAGCGGCGCTGCTTCGCGCGCCTCGGAGTAAAACACTACCCCACGGACAGCCAGGCCATCCCTCCACTCCTCCGCACCTCCTGTTGTTCTCCGCCGGGTGTAGCCCCAGCTCGCACCCGAACCAGTCAAGTTTCGCACTCCTGACCATCTGCGACTCCACTGACGCTCTTCCTCATCTCTGGGTCGTTCCCTTCTGGGGCCTTGCTATCGTCCACCGCCTTAGTGCGCTCGGCGTAGCATGGTCAACATGGTCAACAAGCGAGAGTCGTTGGAAGACGACTGTACGTGGAGAGACTGATAGTGGGGACGCACCACGTCCATGCATGCACACATGCAACTGCCTCCTTTTGCATGGAAAATAAAGTTTCCTCCCCTTGACAGCTGGGACCCGCTAGCTACTTCTTCACAAGTAAGGAAGTGTGCCCTTATTATGCGCAAAAATGTTTCCAGCCACTGACAGGTGGGACCCACCAGCTACATCTCCGCACGCAAGCAAGTGCCTTCTTATTACGTGGAAAATAAAGTTGCCTCCCCCTGACAGCTCAGACCCACCAGCATCTTCGCACACAAGAAAGTGCCTCCTTATTACGCGCAAGAAAAATGATTCCTCCCGCTGCTAGCTAGGACGCACTGTATTTGGAGGCTAACTTATGGGCCTAGAAAGTTGACGCGTACGCACCCCTTTGTCAACTTAGTCAACAGGTGACACTAGCAGTAGTGATCGTTGAATCTTAATCCAACCGTTGTGTTGCTTCTTCAACCTCTGATCTTCTTGCTCCAGCCACCCAAACCAGCTCCGGTCGTACCGCCTACTCCCGCCTCTCATGGTCGGTTGTGCTGCCGCGCAGGTATCACCACCCCCACACTACTCCCAACACTGGACAGGCTTTCTGTCGATGTCAAAACCGGCATACCTCGGGGTAGGTGGTCCCGAACTGTGGATCTAGGATCGATGGTAATAGGAGATAGAGGACACAGTGTTTACCCAGGTTCGAGCCTTCTCAAGGAGATAAAACCCTACGTCCTGCTCTATTGTATTGATTGTATATCGTGGTTTACAGAGTAGATCTACCTCGAGATCAGTATGAGCTAACCCTAGGCTATCGGGGTTGAACGATAGCTCTGTCTCTATTGACTACACCCCTCGGTTTATATAGACACCGAGAGGGTTAGGGTCACCAAAGATACATTACTATAAGGAAGGAGATCTTGCGCCTTCTTGATTTGTTGGACACTCCACGGCTTCATAGAACTCCTGCCATAGTATGGCTCCACCAATACGGCCCGTATACAATGGGCCGTCGCCCCGAGGACCCCTTAGTCCATGACTCCATCAATAGCCCCTGAACTTGCCTTTGATGCTAAAACTTGTGTCTGGCATCCGCTCTGATAACTATATTTGGCTTGCAAGGTGAGTTCTTTTGATTTAGCACAAAGTCAGTCTAACACCGCCGATCACTGTCCGGTACCTGAACTATGTACTTGAATCCGCACAATTTTGAATCGTCAGGCCTCAAAGGCATCACAAGATCAAGGTGGGATCCTCAGAATCTTAATGTCATCCCTTGAGGGCTTCGCATACCTTTTCAGAAGGCATGTAGCCCCATGCCATCTTTTCGCGAGCCCGACTCTCCGTCTTCAAAGATAAACGCCTATATACTAATCCAGGGAAGAGGAGGGTTGCATCAAAATAGTCCCGCACGATTGCCGACCTCCCAGGTTCATTCTCACGTCAGCATGGCCCTCTCCCAGGAAATTGGTCGAGCTGCTCGGTTTCTCATCTCCAATTAAATCGCTTGCAAATGCAGTGCATCCTCCCCCTATTACATCTAGTCATCGTCCGCGCCGGCCTCATCTCCATCGACGGGCATGCTCTTATTGAGGGCTCTCCTGCTCCGAGCAAGGAGGAGAGAGTATGCCATGTGCCCTTTCTTCTAAGAGGTTCTGGCTTCCCTGTCCATCCCTTTCTACGAGGCTTACAAGAGTTGAAAGTGCGTTATATCGACTAGAGGGGGTGAATAGGTGATTTTTATGAATTCTTCACTGAGGAATTTGCGGGTGAGGAAATTCCTTAGCGAAGAACTACTTGCAGAGGAATAAGTACTCAGAAGTAAACATAACAGAACACAAGCATGGTCATCATGATGAAATGAAGACATGCACAGAGTACAGAAAGCGTAAACACAAGATAACACAGGATGAAGACAAACAGACTGAAGAAATTGAACTGAGGAAATTGAGAAAGTCTTCAGCCAAAGTCTTCAAACAGATATGAAGAAGCACACAACACAGATATGAGGAAATGAAAGAGTTGAGGAAATAGAACCAGTAAGCTTGGTGGAGACAATGATTTGTTAGACCAGTTCCAACTGTTGTCTCAGTTGTACATCTGGTTAGGGCGGCTAGGTATTTAAACCCGAGGACACACAGTCCCGGACACCCAGTCCTGGACACACAGTCCAGGACACCAAGTCCTCATCGTATTCCCCTTGAGCTAAGGTCACATAGACCTTGCCCAATCACTCGTGGTAAGTCTTCACAAGTGACTTCCGAACCTTCACAAACTTGGTCACTCGGCGATCCACAATTCCTCTTGGATGCTCTAGACCATGACGCCTAACCGTCTGGAAGAAGCACAGTCTTTGAAGGTAACAAGCGTCGGATCCACACAGGATCAATCTCTTCAGTGTTGCTCAATCAATTTTGGTTTTGTAGGTGTTTGGGTTTGGTTTTGGGTTTTTCCTCACTTGATGATTTTCGCTCAAAGTCCTCGAAGGATGGGTTGCTCTTATGACAAGTGTCAGTTTCTCTCGTAGCGGCCAACCAGCTAGTGGTTGTAGGGGGCGGCTATTTATAGCCTAGGGAGCAGCCCGACATGATAAGACATAAATGCCCTGTAATGATATGAACGTTAGGTAGGTAGATATTGTGGCACAGCTGGCTCATAGCACAACAACGGCCGGAAATTTGAGTATCAAATTCCTCAGGGCTATCATGTTCCTCACTGTGTAGGCAATCCGCACTAGCGAATTCCTAACTCATCAGTCAGAACAAATTCCTCAGAGACCAGAAGAACTTCGTCTCTGTCACTGAAGAATATGACTGAACTGTGTGAGATTTCCAATGGCTTCACTCAAAGAAATTGGTAGGTGTAGGATTTTGAGTTGAGCATCAAATGAAGATTTTTTTCCTTAGTATTTCCTCGACCCCCTTTAACAGTACGGTGTTTCCTATGACTCAAGAAAGAGAAAATGAAACTACGAAAACAAAAGTCTTCATGCTTCATGTTCCTCAAATGAATACCAAGTCTTCAAGGACACACCAATTTCTTCACTTTCAAAGTCTTTAGAAAGTCTTCAGAAATCCAAAGTCTTTAGTTGAACAACTTCATTTTTAGGGGTCGACTTTCTCTATAAATATCAAACTCCTCATAGACTTATAGACATGTGTACACTCATAAACACATTAGTCCCTTAACCTATAAGTCTTCAATACACCAAAATCACTAAGGGGCACTAGATGCACTTACAATCTCCCCCTTTTTGGTGATTGATGACAATATAGGTTAAGTTTTCAACGGGGATAAACATATGAAGTGTAAATACTGATATTGAGGAATTTGATTTCAAGATATAGAAGAACTCTCCCTGAAGATGTGCATAGTGAGGAATTTGCTTTTGAAGCAATGCACACTTGAAGAGTAGAATCATGGAGATCTTCCACTATATCTTGTAATTCATACACGCATTTGACATATAATATGAAGAATTTGAAATGCATGATGAAATATGGTGACTGATGTAATTTAGCATGCATGCATAAGCATTAATGAGGAATAAGCATGCAGAAACACCACAGAAAAGTATCAGGTCACCATAGAGTTTAAGTTTACAACTCGATCCAGCAAAGTCATCAGAAGAACGAGAGTTGTAACTTAGAAAAAAAGCTCATATATATAGACCCGCTTGAAGACTAACTCAGATTTCTCCCCCTTTGAAATCGAATGACCAAAAGGATCGAAACTGAGGAGTAACGCCCCTGAAGAATATCATGATGATGGAGGAGCGCCAGCATTGTTGGGGTCGATGGTTGATGTAGGGCCTGCCACAGTGTCATCCAAGTTTTCATACTCATCGGTTTTGCGCGATGAAGAATAGGAGCTGGCCACCAAGGGAGGAACCTTGACCTTCTTGTATTTCTTCGGTGGAGGTGCAGACCAGTCAAAGTCATCCTTGAGACCCATTCTCTTCAGATCTTCTTTGCCGTAAAGGTGAGACAGAACAGTCCAGGTATGGTTGAGGGTTTCATGGAGGTAGTAATGGTTTTTCTTCACTTCATTGTGTGTAGAAGTCATGTTGTGAAGAATTGAACCAAACTGACACTTGACCCATTTGTGATTGCAATCAACCTTCAGGTGAAGACTGAGGAGAAGCTCATGATCAGTCATCACCCTGGGAGCTATGCCTTGAGGATTTTGCTTGCGAGCGTTGGCGGGAGAGTCATGGGTGGCAGAGTCGGCACTAGTGGATTAGGATGCAGCTTTGCGAAATTGTCCATCCAATGGACGAATGCCTTCATCAATAACAGCAGAAGCCTTGCCCTTGTCATCAGCTGAGGAATATGTCCGTTTGAGGACTTCAATCGGGGGCAAGTAGCTTCAATGATTCAGTGTGTCAGCTTTGTAGTTCACTGAGGACCTTGTCCTGATGAATCTCATAATCCACGGAGCAACATTTGCCATAGTCCTCATGAAAAAAGGCTTCTGGTTGAAAGGGGACAGAGTAACATTTGCCATAGTCCTCATGAAGAAATCATGGAAATTGACGGGGACGCCATGGATGATGTTGAGGAGCAGATTATTCATGATGCCAACGACTTCTTCATCATTTGAGTCGTGGCCCTTGATAGGACTCAATGTCTTTGTCAGAATGCGATAGACAGCCCGAGGCAGAAATAGCAATTCCTTCACGAGGAATTTGGTCCTTGGGGCTTGACCTGGCTTCAAAGGCTTAATCAGCACTTGCATGTAGTGATCTGTAAGTTCAGTTTCTTCGTACATGCAACGAGCTGCTTCAGTGGGAGGACTGAGAGGCAAACCTTGAAGTAATTCAGAAGCTGGTGCCTTGTAGTAAGTATTTTCGGTCATCCAGTCCAGCACACATGAATTCACATCTTCAGAGTTTCCGGTGATATGCAGCGTTGCATTCAATTGAAGAATGAGTTCTTCATTCCAATCACAGATATCAGTGCAGAAACCCAACAGTACAGCATCGTGAAGAACACTGAGGACTGGCACGATGCACGGCAGAGATTCCATATCCATGTGAGGAATGTGCTCATGATCGAAGACTTTGTCTTTGTTAAACATCACTGAGGAACAGAAATTTTCCTGGCTGGCAGTCCAGAAAGGCCTCTTCCTAATGCGAGCAGTGTCATAAGGGTTGTAGTCAGTGAAGAATACGTGCTCGTTGAAAAAATCAGCCTTCTTGAAAGTTTGTTTTCATGAGAAAGGATCCTTTGGCTTGGGTTGAGGAGTGTTAGTTAGTTGCATCACAACCTCAGGATTCGCAATCTCAATTTCTTCAGGCTGAGGAATTTCTGATTCCTCTTCAGTGGCAGTCTGAGTCTTCATGGATTCAGTAGCAATAGTTTCTTCAGCACTAGTGGTTGGAATGTCTTCATGTACAGACTGTGTGGGGTGAGTTTGTTCAAAGCCCAATGGAACAGTGCGAGCTAGGGACTGAGGAATTTGTTGCAGCAGCGTGAACAGAGAGGAGTTGGGATGCTGACTATCCCAAAATTCATCATTCGTCAATGGAGTAGCACTCCCAATGTCCACGTTAGATTCTTGTTCATCCAATTCCTCAATGTTGGCCTCTTCAGCAGTGAATTGAGGCATAGGCGAGGAGATAACTGGGGTTGAAGGGATTGCATCCACTTCAATTTCTTCATCCGTCTGCTCTGAAGAAGCAGCAGAGGGAATGTCTTCTTCTTCTGATTCACTGGGAATCACATATTCTTCATCAAAAGGAACAAGGTCCTTTGATGGCATGGATGAAATAGGAATGGAATCAATTGGGTTGTCAACTGAGCTTATTAATGGCTTCATCTTCTTCAGAGCTAAAGAATCTGATGAAGTTGATGCCTTCCTTTTTCTTCACAACTGCACGCTGTGCAGCCTTGGTCTTCTTCACATATGATGCAGATGGAAGGATCGGAGTTGGTGTAGGCCCAGGAGGAGCAGAGGAAGTTGGTTCAATTTCTTCAGGCACAACTGTTGCAGTTGCCCTCACTTCTTCATGTTCTTCAGGCAGAGCCTTTGGATCTTCAGTTGTCCTGACATTTCTTCAAGCGCAACACTAGAGGTTGCCCTGGCAATTTCTTCAGCAGCTGGAATGTAGTCATCAGCCCTGGTATTTTCATTTTCTTCAGCAGCCTGATGTTCTTCAGCGATGATGTCATGTTCTTCAGTAGACTAAACAGATGCTTCAGCCTGAGGAATTTCAATGTGCATTGGACGAGCAGCACTTGAAGAAAAACCTTTTTTCGAATTCACAAATCTGACTTTAGCGCCCAACCAGTCTGCGCAGTGTGCGTCAAATTCATCACTGAGGGTTTTGATTTCACCTTGAATCTTCACAAGTTCATCAGTTGTCATGTTGACAACATTTTTCTTCAGGTAGCGCTCCTTCTTGTACTGCGCTTTCTTCGTCTGCCTGACCTTTTTAAATTTCCATTTTTCTTCGGCTATGAATGCGGTCAGCATGTGACTTTGGCCAAGAGTCAAATTGAAGTCGGTCATAGGAGTGTTGGGATCCTGATGCCAGAGATTAATGAAGTCGAGGATCACTTTTGGATCCAAAAGCAGTGGCACAGTGCTTCCTTTGGCTCTAGCGGCCCTTTGTTGCCTGTCTCTAATGATTTTAACTAGCTCTTCATCATCAGCTTCGCCATCAGACTACACTTGGAAAGCAACTTGTTTCTTGTGAGGACTTGGGCGAGAACCTCGTCCAGCATTGGTCTTTTCTTCAGCAGAGAGGGGCCAGCAGAGGAACTTGGAGCAGCTGAGGAACTTGTTGAGGCTCCTGAGGCAATAGATATGCCCGTAGTCCTTTGACATGTGGCGAGATGCACTGGTGCAGAGGATTTAGTCGGAGCATCTGAAGACTTTGGCGGAGGAGCTAAGGACTTTGGAGGAGCAGGAGAAGTTTGAGGAGTTGGTCGTGAGAGCTTTGAGGAATCTGGCCGTGAGGACATTGCTGAGGAACTTGGCCGTGAGGGCATTGAAAATGAAGCACTTGGCTTATGAGCAGGCTTCTTTGCCATGGCCTTCTTCGGCTTGCTAGCAGAGGCCTCGGCAGTGGCAGCAGTAGCAGCCGAGTCTTTGTTGAATTTCCTCACTGCTTCTTTTGCTTGTTTGGACAACTTGGCCTCGCGCTTGGCCAATTCATCAGGATAATCCTCACCGCGCTTGAGGCTAGTGGGATCAGCAACTTGGCCATGTTCCAATGGAGGTCTTGGGCAGGGAGGATTGAGTGCGAATTTCTTCATGTACTTGGGAGTTGCATACCTGTACTCCCTCCACTCTCTTGCCCATCTCCTCTCTATTCTCTGTATGCGCACCTTGCGCTGATTCTTGTCCTCTTTTCCGTACTTTGCCTCATCAGGAGTGCAATAGTCAGCATATATGTCTTTAGGGATTTCGAAAGCAGTGTTGACCTCATGCCTCTTTCCTCCCTTCTGTGGCTTCTTTCCAGCAGCCATTTTCTTCAGACGAGGAATTTGAACAACTGAATTCTCTGAAGAAGTATGCAACTTTTCTTCGAGGAACACTGCAAATGAGTTAAGTTGATGAGAACCTAGTGATTCAGCAGCAGACATGAGTACCTGTGAACAGAGTATAGTTGCGAGGAATTTGGAGAGGTCATATGCGTTGTCAGAAGGTTTTGTAAAAAAAGTTTGTGGAATTTGACCAAATGAGTCTTGAAGAATTTGACTAAGCGTTCTTTGTCTTAGGTTCCAGAGTTGTATAGATTGAAAATCCACACAATTGAGGAATTTTGAAGAAAAACATAGCTTAGAGAAATTGAATCAAGAACAGATGACTTGTGAGGTGTTTAGTGTGTGAAGATTTGAAGAAAAACACCTTTGAGAATTTTTGTAGAAAACATTTGTCGGATTTAGGGCTCCGCAAAACCCAAGAAGTTCGAACACAGGGGCGTGAACGAAGTTCTCTCCCACTCACCTCTACCTAGCGTCTCGCCCTCGTCTTGGTGAAGGGATTCAAGCAAACAACAGATGGAGTATGCAAGAGTTTACCCAGGTTCGGGCCACTGTGTGGTGTAAAACCCTACTTCCTGCTTTGGTGGATTGGCCTGAGGAGGGCTGGAATATGAGCTAGTACAGTGGTTCCTGAGCTCAGGAGGCGAGCTCGGGAGGGTCAGGAGGCAAGTGTTCTTGCTCCTTTGCGTGGAGGCAAAGTTTGTGGATCTGCTCTACTTGGCTAGGCTTGGTTCGACCTCTTCCGACTTGTCCTTCCATAGTGGGGGTTCTAGCTACTTATATAGGCGGCCAGGGTCCTCTTCCCTCGAAATGTTTAGGCGGGAAGGGATCCCACAACGGCCATTTTTGAGCGGGAACACAAGGACGTTCCTATCCTGACAAAAGCGGTCTTCGCCTGCAAAAGGATCAGGCAGTGACGCAGTGGTGGGCTCGACGGTGACATCCTCATTGTCGTCCTTGCGGTCTTCGATCTTGTTGCACCAAAGGGGAAACCTTTGTCCTGCTCCTTGGGAACCCGCGGCTGCGCTGTCCCGTTTGCACTAAAATGGCAACTGCGCCGCTGGCGGACGCTGGCACCCGCTGGCGCGGTGCATCACTGTCGACATCACTGCCTCCTCCTCAGGCAAGCTTGGCCTTGGATTCTCCGCCCCTTCGGAGCACCTTGCCGAGGCCGCTCCTGAGGGGGTCTTGACGTCGTTCTCCTCGCGAGGCTTAGCCCCCTCGCGAGGGTCTTGGACGGCTGGTCGATCAGCTGGGCTGTACCAGGCCGCTTGTAGGAGCGCGTCGCGGCCCGCAGACAGGTAAGTCTGGGTACCCTGGTACCCAGGATGCCGACAGTAGCCCCCGGGCCCAAGGCGCGCGCGGAGTTGGCTTTGGGGCAAAGCCTTAGCCGAGGACGGAGCGCCGCGGGCCCCAAAAAGGCTGCGGGCCAGGCTGGCGCGTGACGGTTGGATGGGACACAGGCGACCCCGCTCCCCACGCCGTCTCGGCAACCGTGCGTGTTGACAAAAGGGGCTGTCTCCGATGGGGGAGTTATCGCTCCCCTTCCTTCCTGCTCGGATTTCTCCCTCCTACGCCTCCTGCCTTCCTAAATCGCATGCGTCCTTCGGCTCCTTCAGCAATGGCAAAGAGGAACAAGGGTGCTGCACCGGCGTCTGGATCCGCTTCTTCCCTTGAGGCGGCGCTCGAGGAGTCCTCCATCACCAAGGAGGAGGACTACTCAGACATCCAACCTTTCTTGTCGAGCGCCCACAACGAGCACGTCTCGACGCGGATCTGGGCCGGATCCACCATGACGCGGACCCTGCCGAATTCCTGCTACCCCTTCTTCCTCCACAGCATCTCCGTGGGGCTCGTGCCACCTTTCTCCCAGTTCTTCTACGCCATCCTGGATCATTACCAAGTGCACGCTCTCCACATCCAGCCTCGCTCCATCTTCGTCCTGTCGCTCTTAGCCTTTTACTGTGAGGTGCTCGTGGGGGTGAGGTCGACTGTCGCCCTCTTCCGCCATTTCTTCTCCATGCACTGGTATGACGATGGCCCGTGCTCGGGCTGCGTCTCCTTCGTCTTCCAGCGCCAGTGCTGTCGGCTGATGACGGCCGGGAAGAAGATAGAGTCCCACCAGAAGAGGTGGGTCTATCTGGATGCCCAACGCGTCCACCCTCTGCTGGCACTGCCTACTGCCCGTCCGGCGAAGCGTGCCGGCTGGAGCTACGCGAAGCACACTGACCCCCTTGTCGGGCATGTCCTGGCAAGGATTGAGGCTGACCTGAGCTCGAGGCTCGAAGGGGGCCAGATCGTGAAGGAGTTCTCGAGGCAGCGTCTGGCGCCACTGCAGGCACACTCGTGCCCCATGTGGGAGCTGATGGGCGCCGACGACAGGCTCCGGCTGCACTCAGGGGTGCTGGCCGAGGACGATCTGGACTTCACCTCGGGAACCCTCCTAGGAATGGTTCCGGAGGACCTCCCCGGGGCCCACCTGCCACTGTACAGCCACCCCGAGAAGGCCGAGCTGTTGAAGGCCGTGTCGGGTTTTGGTGCGCCCGTGGGCGCTCCGCCCACGTACGACGTGTCTTCTGGTGCTGACGACGAGAGCGATGAGGGGGGCTCAGAGGAGACCCTGGACGACGAGGGGGACTCCTCCGAGGCATTCTCTGGAGCAATGATGTTAGGGGCAGGTGCCGCCGGACGGTCCTAGGCGGCCACTCCACGCCGATCCAGACACGCTGCGTTCGGGGGAAGCAATGTGGCGACCCCGCCGAGGAGTACCGTGCCAGCGAATCTGGCGACCGCGGTCGCGCCCAGGACTGTGACCTCGCGCCTCGCCGAGATCCGGGCTACCGGCACGCCCATAGCACCAGCAGATGCTGCTGACCTGCTGGCGAAGATAAGGGCGCGCCTCGCCTCCAACGAGTAAGTGTGCAATTTCTCGCCTATCCTTAGTTGATGTGTCCCTGATGTGCATCTCCTGATGCAGCTGCCTGGGTGGTGTGATGAAGAAGGCGAAGGGGGAGGTCACATCGCGATGCCCTGCCCCTCCTGCTGCTGATGCGACCACGGGGAAGGATGCCATGACGCTGGGCGTCTCGATCGACGAGGCCACCGAGCATGCGGTGGCGGCATCGCTTAAGGGCATCCTTGCTTCCTGCGAGGTCGCGGTGGCTTCTGCTCTGGCTGCTCTGGCGATGGGGGCCGGAGCCCCTGGTCGAGGAGTCGGTCGTGTTGGTGCACGTGCGCCAGCCGGCGCAGCTTGGTCCTAAGACCTTGGCGGTTGCCTCCGTCGTGCTGGGTCGGCTTCGCGTCGAACTGCAAGATGGTGACGGCTACCTGATGGAAGGGCGCCTGGGGCTGATCTGCGGGTGGCTCCTGCGAGACGAGTCTGCGCAGACCTCCTGGGACTAGGCCTCGACGGTCGCTGCCAAGGGTCGAGAGGAAGCTGTGGCAGCCACGCGGGCTCGCGACACTGCGCGGGCCGACGCCGCGTCCTTCGAGAAGCGCTGCCTCAAGGCGAAGAGCGAGATGGGGGCCCTTCGCGAGGAAGGCACTGGGCGTGCCCTGGAGCTCAAGAGGTTGGAGAAGGAGCTCGAGACACAGAAGGCTGAGACGTCCCCGCTGCAACAGGAGCAGCTTGCTGACTACGCGGCCCTGGAGAAGCTGAAGGTTGAAGTTGAGAAGGCCAAGGCGACCCAAGCCGCTCACGACAAGGAGGATGCCCTTGCGGCCTCGGCAGCGGTGAGTCTCGAGGCCCTTGCCGCCTTCGCCCTTGAGGCCCGAAAGGCGCTGCAGGCCGCCTATAGGGAGGGGTTCAAGGAGCCGCTGGCCGCCCCGGAGGGAGGCCCCGCCAGGCTCCTCGCTGCGCTTGTGAAGTCCCTGCGCGAGGTTGTGGCCGCAATTGGCCAGTTAGCCGACGTCGAGAGCCTCACGCTCCTTACCTTGGTTCTGACGCGGGTGTGCAGCCACCTAAGTCTTCGCGACCCCACCCTTGACCTGGCCTCGTTGTCCGAGCCCGTGACCAAAGTCATGGAGGGCATGGCTGCCAAGGCCCTGGGGGTGAAGGTCACGGCGCTGGTGGAGGCGTTCCTCCAGGCCACTGCTACCGCAGCCGAGGAGGTGGAGACCGGTGATGATGCGCTTGGTAGTGCCTGATCTGTTCCTGTCCAGAGAGAGAAGTGCGAGTGCCTCGGGGAGGCATAAGAACTTTGTCTATATTTGAAGAACTTGGTATTATTGTAGTAGCTAGATGATTTCCACGCTTGCTTCCTTTCATGCTTGCTTAGGCGCTCTGCGTCGGCAGGGCCCAACCCCGCGCTTACCTCGATCGCCATTGAGCCCTCCGGATGACCGGGGTTATCGTAATAACTAGACTCAAGGGATGAGGGGCTACGTGGCTAGTGAGACTCCTGGGTCGCGATGCCTAGGGGTCCCCCTTGACGTTCAAGCGATCCCGTTTGCGTTCTGCGTCGGCAGGGCCCAACCCGGCGCATACCTCGATCGCCATTGAGCCCTCCGGGTGACCGGGGTTATGTCAGGACCCCGATCCTAAGTCACACAGGTCCAGCCTGTAACACATCATATCACTTTGCGGCCTGACGCACGGTATCCCCACGGGTGCCACCTTACCTGGCCCGGGACCGTTTGCGCATTTTGGCACACGTATATGATAGTGTTGCTAGCATCCATATGACAGAGAACCCGGGCCGACATGACCAGTTATAAACCAAAAGTGGCACTAAATTACAGAGACAGGCATACATGACCCAGCAACGAACGTGTCGGTCATCAACGTATGAACCCAAGTCGTAGCAAGCTACAAGGACTTAAAAGGAACAACGCGTGACATTTCCCCTAAGGGACAGACACAGGAACGAAGAAGGACACATGCCGGCCAGCCTAAGTGTTCCGGAGCAGTAGCAAGCTACCAAGGCTCAGTGGAAGCACTAGGAGACATTTCCATGTAAGATAGGCTACCAAGGGTAAACAACTAGGTGTCGGATCCCACACATTGCAATACACATTACACGTACGCATAACATGCAAGTATGTGATGTACAACATGGTATCACAACATAACTCAACAACTCATATAGATAAAGGCCCAGAAGAGCCATCATAGCATTTATTACAAACAGAGGTCACATGACCCAACATACAGAGCATACAGGCAACGGAAGCATAACATGTCTGAGTACAGACAACTACAAATGAAAAAGGCTCATAAGCCTGACTATCTACAAGACCCTCCCAAGGGTACAAGATCGTAGCTGAGGTAACAAGCTAAACGTCTAAGTCCACGCGGAACCACTAGCGAGACTGAAGTCTCTCTGCAAAAACATAAATTAAGCAAACATGAGTACAAAGGTACTCAGCAAGACTTACATCGGAACTACCTACATATGCATCAGTATCAACAAAGGGGGGGTGGTGGAGTTTAACTGCAGCAAGCCAGCTTTGACTCGGTGGCTATCCTAAACTACGACTGCAAGTAACTCTTTTGAGGTGGCGCACACGAGTCCACATATTCACCAATCAATACACCACTATGGATCCTCTCTCGTCTCCCTATAAGAAGGCCATCCATAGCACTCACGCTTATCTTGCGTGTTTTAGAGTATCCACTTTCACTTGTCTATGAACCGTTATAGGCAACCCAGAAGTCCATTACCGCGGACACGGCTATTCGAATAGATCATATATAACCCTGTAGGGGTGTACTTCTTCACACATGTTTCCACCACTTAGCGTTTGCACACGACATGTGCTCGGCAGACTTCAAGCGAAAGCCGACGTGGGTGTAGACCATGACCTAACCAACCACTCAAGTCTCTCGTCCAGGTTTATCGCCTATTTGGGTTCCATCCGTGGGGAGATCCGACCGGGGTGTCGCTCACGGCCCCAAACGATGTGTACAGGGTTCCCGCGTCACCAAACGGGCGACCGGTACACCGTGCCACGTACCTGCCGTGTCACAGCCCACCCCGAGGGTCAGCGCTGCGCACGACCTCCAGTAAACTACAGACACCAGAAACTAGTTGCAACTCCTGGACAGAGAACAAGGGCAGTCAATAAGTCGAGCGGGGTCATATTTAAGGGCCCAACGTGTGGCAGTAGCTGTTCATGGATCAACCAACACAGAACTCAGTTCCTGAGGACGGCTTCAATGAGACAACCCACCATGTACTCCTACATGGCCTCTCATCGCTACCTTTACCAAATCGTGTTCACACACTTAGCTCTCAACAGCAGGACATGTTCATCACCCTTCCAATTCATCCCCGCCGAATCAGACCTGACATAACTCTAAGCAATAGCAGGCATAACCAGAAAGCATGAATGAGTAGGCACAACATGGCTCAAACAACTCCTACTCATACTAGTGGGTTTCAACTATTTACTGTGGCAATGACGGGTCATGCAGTGGAAAGGGGTTCAACTACCGCAGCAGGTAACAATTGAAGCGCTGTTGGCCTAATGCAGTAAAAGAGAGCAAG
Organism: Secale cereale; assembly: GCA_902687465.1. Taxonomy (NCBI): domain Eukaryota; kingdom Viridiplantae; phylum Streptophyta; class Magnoliopsida; order Poales; family Poaceae; genus Secale; species Secale cereale. Next base: position 489,983,316 of record LR738710.1, read on the forward strand.
AGCGAGAGAGTGGGATTGTATCGGAATGCTCAATGGGGTTTTGCTTGCCTGGCACTTCTGAAGATAACATTGGGTCTTCATCGGTGCCATCGATCACATCGTCGGAACACATCTACTGAAAGGAAATAAACACCGGCAACAGAGAGAGAAACACAATCAATGCAATGCACAATATGATGCATGAACATGGCATGGCATTATACTGTTGATTGAACTAATGCAACTAGCAACCATGTTAAATGAAGTTGGTTTGAACCAAAGGTTCAAATTCAAACTTCATATGTGATTATTTAAATACTATTTAATTGATTTGACCTGATCAGCAGGTTTAACTTGTTCAAACATGCATGAAAATGACATAAACAGATTCCTTTAATTTTTCTGATCATTTTTCATATATAAATTATTTTCATTGGAGTTATAGATTATTTTCCGTGATTTTTAGAAGTTTTGGCTATTTTCTGAAATAAATAAACCATTTCTGATTTATTTTAAAACACAGAAAATAGTTACTGCGTCAGCACTAGGTCATGCTGACATCAGCAAGTCAACAGGGGCTGGTCCAGTCAAACCTGACGTGTGGGGTCCACACGTCAGTGGCACAACTAACTAAACTACTTATTTAGCACTAACCTAGTTTAGTTAGCCGAGCGGGGCCCACATGTCAATGAGTCAAAGGGCTAGCTAATTGCAAATTAGCACTAATCCAAAATTAGCAGGGCACTGGGCCCACCTGTCAGTGTCTACTTAAGCTAATGACAGTAATTAAAACTTAACTAAAAATCTAAACTAATACTAGTCAAGGGCTGGCCCACAAGTCAGTGAGTGAGAGGGGTCAAACCTTGTCGGTCAAAGCGGTCAACCCGCCGGCGTTTAGCCGCCGGCAAGGCTAGATGCGGCGGAGCGCGTCGGGTTTCACCTACAGGGGCTCTTTTGGCGCGCAGGGAGCAGCTACGGGAAGAGGGCGGAGTGGCGCATCCAACGGTGGCGATGGCGGAGGCTGGGGTGGCCGGAGTTATCGCCGGCGACGATCTTGGCGGTCACCGGAGTTCGGGCGAGGTCGAAGTCGTCGCTATGAGGCATGGCGAGGTGCGTGGGGAGGTGCTATGGGCTTCTGCGAGTGCGGTGAAGACGATGGCGTGCTCGGAATCAAACCAACGTGGCTGTGGCCACGACGGCGACGTGCGGTGGCGGCGGCGGGTGCGGCTGAGCTCAGCGTGGTCGTTGTCGTGCACAAGAAGGCAAACGGAGAGGGGGGAAAGGGCAGGAGCTCACCGAGATTCCAGGGGGACAAACGGCGAGCGCGGGGAGGCACGGACGACGACGGAGCATCTCCGGCGATCTGGGGGCAGAAGGTTGAAGACGACGGCGTTGAGGGCGTTGCGGTGCTCCCCAGCTTGAGTACGTCGACAAATAGGAAGATGGAGCTGCGGCGGTTCTTCTTGGCATGTTGGCGAGGTGTGTGGTGGCCGGTGGCCGTGGTGGTTCAGAGCGGCGGCGACGAGCTCCTCTCGGTGGCTGCGTGCGAGAGAAACAGAGGAGGGGGAGAGAGCAGCGAGTGAGGGGGAGGGGAGCGAAGCCTCTGGACGTCTGCGTGGCATCGTCAGGGAAGGCCGGGGCTAGCAGGCAGGGTGGAGGTGGCCGTGCGCGTGCCGGCGCGCGGCGACCACGTGCGCTGCGTCCTCCTGGCAAGAGGAGAACGATGACTGGCCACTAGGCCAGTCGGGCCGGTTGGGCTGTCACTGTGCTGGGCCGGTTGGGTGCTAGGTGGGCTGCGCCAGGTAAGCTACAGGTAAGTTCTCTCTCTCTCTCTCTCTCTTTCTAATATATGTTTTCTATTTTCTTTGTAAACTTTAGGGCTTTAATAAAAATGCCAGGGCATTTCCAAAAATCATGAAACCAAGCATGGCTACTGTTTACAATAAATCCAACAGTAAACATTTTAGTTTATGATTATTTGAGCATTTAAAATAATATATAATATTTAAATGCCTAATGCAAATACTTAAAGATTTAATTCCAAGAATCCAGAATGGCCCTATAAAAGTGTGCACCATTTTTGACAGAGGTTCTAGACCAATTCAAAAATCATGAACATTTCCAAAGGCATTTTGGGTCAATGAAAATATTTTTAGGTTGAAACTAGTTGAGTTCTTTTGGTGCTAGGGTTTGATCAAACCCCATTTCAGCTTTCTGGAAAACTTAAACATGATGCAACAGGCAAGTGCTATCCTAGGGCATGGTGAAACTGGGAATGTGACAACTCACCCCCACTAAACAAGAATCTCGTCCTGAGATTCAAGACGTGAGGTAAGAAATCAGAGGGGACACTAACTGACACAATCTTCATGATCCAAGTGCCCTTCATATGAAAGTTGATTGCTAGCATCATGTTGATCCTGGCATTCTTGCTTTCAAGATCTTTGTCCAAAACGATGACAATGAGAGAAACTCTACAAAATTGATCTTCTAAAAGATCGAGCAACTCAAGATCAACTCATGGAGTGAGACGTTGAAACATCTCTTGAGCTGAGACACGGAGTACACCTCCAGAGGGATGGAGTGAAATAAATGATGAAGGTTCACCTAGTGGCAATAATTCCACACCTAAGGAGATGGTGATCGATACCACCAGACAGGGCACCTTAGAGAAAGTGACTCGTAGAGTTATTCCCTTAAGTGGTAAAAAGAATTACTTTTGATATAGAGATCATTGAAATTCTCTATACCAGCCTAAGGCAAATCACAATCGATCGTTTGACGGAGTCCGAAAGAATGACATTCTCCATCTAGAATGGATGATGTGGACTACCTTGTTGAAGTCAGCACAAGGGATGATCTTGCTTATCATCGGAAATGGATGGGACCCATGGTAGGACCACTTTTGAAGATAATCCTGAACAGCAGTTGCTGAGAAGGGCAACCCATGGAAAATTGGCACGATGGTGGTGCAAGCTGGGAACAAAAGGCAAATGCTGGGAATGATTCTGGTAACTGGGGTGAATCCCAACAGTAGAGAGTAAATCTACTCTTAAGGGGTTATAGCATAACCAAGAACACTGGGAGCAATCCCGGTTAGTGTCGAGGATAACACCTAGTGCTTGTGCGTGCTCTCAAGAACTTGAGCATTTCCATAATCATCAAGGTTTTACTAATATCCGTGTCAAGGATCCTGGCAACACAACATACGACCATGATGTATAGCGATGGACGATGCAGATGCAAAGGAAGATAACACTTTCTCAGATTTCACCTTAGCGGTGTCAAGGGCAAAATCTGGATGATCGACCGAGAGACATTTAGCACTCTGCTTCTAATGTTCTCCTTGACGTGCTAGATGCAAAGGAGGTGCTGGTTGTCGAGCAGTCCGGCAAGGAGGCTCCCGCCAAGAAGGCACAGGCTGGCGGATCCGGCAAGGAGCCCGCCCCTGTAGCGGCAGCCGACAAGCAGGACGGCTCCGACAAGCAGTACTGCAAGATCCACCGCACCAAGGGCCATGATCTCCAGAACTGCAAAAGAGTGGAGTACCTCGTAGAGCAGCAGAAGGCTGAATATGAGCGACGTGACAAGGAGAAGGCCCAAGGAGGCGGAGGAGAGCCCAGCAAGAAGCGGCCGTTCAATGGCCGGGGAGGACGCCGCGGCAAGGCCAAGCAGCGGCAAGGTGACAGACCTCCCCGGGGCCACGACAAGGATGAGGATGAAGACGACGATGATGACATGGAAGAAGGAGACAACAGCGAGCAGGAATTCCAGAAGGCCACAGAGGTTCTGTGTGTCGGCGGAGGTGCCCCTCTGCATACTTCCCACCGCCAGCTCAAGCAGTGGGTGCGAGAAGTGAATGCAGCTGAGCCGCCCGTCGAGTCACGCAGGCTGCTGAAGTGGTCCGGCACGCCCATCATCTTTGACCTTGAGGACCACCCTGACCGCACAACTGCGGTCGGGTGCTTGCCGATGTTGGTCTCACCAACTATCCACAACCTCAAGGTCACCAAGATGTTGGTCGACGGCGGGGCCGGCCTGAACTTGATCTCCTCAGCTGTGATCAAGAAGCTACAGATCCCAGACGGCGAGCTCGAGGAAACCGGGTCGTTCCAAGGTATCAACCCGGGAAGGAGCAAGCCGAAGGGGAAGATCACGCTGCCAGTGACCTTTGGCGGAGAGCTCAATTTCAGGACGGAGAGGATCACATTTGATGTTGCTGATATCCCATTGCCATACAATGGGATACTTGGTCGTCCTGCCCTCGCCAAGTTCATGGCAGCTTCCCACTATGCATACAACGTACTCAAGATGCCGGGGCCGATAAGCGTCATCTCTGTCCCCGGCGACAAGAAGGACGCGCTTATCTGCGCCGACAAGATCTACCGGGATGCAGCAGCCGCAGCAGAGAGCAACACACTCGCCGCTGAAGCTCCCGGGGGGAAGACCAAGACCAAGTCCGGCAAGAGCTCTGGAGCCCACTCCGGCAAACGCACCTCTTCGGAGTGCTGCGCTGCCGTCGAGGACGCACCATCGAGCTCCACCGGCAAGTGTAAGAAAGGAATGGCAGCTCCACCGGCAACCAAGAAGGTGTCCGCCAAGGAGGAAGGCACTGGTGGTACCTTCACCATCAGTGCTACACTCGACCACAAATAGGAAAGTGCGCTCGTTGCCTTCCTGCGGGCGAATGTCGACGTGTTCGCATGGCAACCGTCGGACATCCCCGGCGTTCCCAGGAAGGTAATTGAGCACAAGCTTGTTGTTTGTCCTCATGCGCGGCCCGTCAAGCAGGAGGTCAGGAAGCAAGCTGTGGAGCGCCAAGAGTTCATCGCCGAAGAGATAAAGAAGTTGGAAGCAGCAGGCCTGGTTAGAGGCGTAATCCATCCTACGTGGTTAGCCAATCCAGTTGTCGTGCGCAAGGCCAATGGGAAGTGGAGACTTTGTATAGAATTCACTGATGTGAATAAAGCGTGTCCCAAGGATCCATTTCCCTTGCCGCGTATTGACCAGATTGTTGACTCCACCGCCGGATGTGAGTTGTTTTCATTTCTTGATGCATACTCAGGTTACCACCAGATATTCATGGCCAAGGAAGATGAAGAAAAGACTACATTCATTACTCCATGTGGCACATATTGCTTCATACGCATGCCCTTTGGATTGAAGAATGCAGGCTCGACATTTGCAAGGGTGGTGCACACTGCTTTTGAGCCGCAGATACACAGAAATGTAGAAGCCTACATGGATGATATAGTGGTCAAGAGCAAAAGCAAAGATACCCTGATACAGGACTTAGAGGAAACCTTTGAGAATCTGCGCAAGATCCAGCTCAAGCTGAACCCCGAGAAGTGCGTCTTCGGAGTTCCCTCCGGCAAGCTTCTCGGGTTCTTTGTGTCCCAGAGGGGGATTGAAGCCAATCCCGACAAGATAAAAGCCATCGAGCAGATTGAAGCCCCGAAGCGCGTCAAGGACGTAAGAAGACTTGCTGGTTGTGTTTCTGCCCTCAGCAGGTTCATTTCAAAGTCTGCAGAGCGCGCCCTGCCTTTCTTCAAAATTTTGAAAAAGGCAGGTCCTATGAAATGGACTCCGGAAGCGGAGGCAGCGCTGCAAGACTTGAAAGGATACCTGTCCTCCACTCCGATACTTTTCACACCTAGGCCACAAGAGAAGTTGCTGCTGTACCTAGCGGCAACCAATCAAGTGGTTAGTGCTGCGTTAGTAGCGGAGAGGGAGGCAGATGAGAAACCCACATCCCCGGCAAGCGAATCCAGCGACAAGCAGGGGGCTTTCCCGACAAGCTCTGGCCCCGACAAGGACAAGCCTGCGCAGGAGCAAGGAGAAGTGCGAAGGAAGATGGTGCAGCGCCCAGTGTATTTTGTAAGTTCCCTTCTGCAGGGGGCTAGATCAAGATACTCTGGGGTGCAGAAGTTGCTTTTCAGCCTCCTCATGGCCTCAAGGAAGCTGCGCCATTACTTCCAAGCACACGAGATAACGGTGGTCACTCGCTTTCCGTTGAAGAGGATATTGCAAAATCCCGAAGCAACAGGCAGGATCGTCGAGTGGGCACTGGAGCTGTCAAGCTTTGGTCTCAAGTTTGAGAGTACTTCAACCATACAGAGCAGAGCTTTGGCAGAATTCATAGCAGAATGGACCCCAACGCCAGATGAAGAAGTCCCAGAGACAAGCGTCCCCGTCCAAGAAGCGAGCAACGAATGGATAATGTACTTTGATGGTGCTTTCTCGCTGCAAGGCGCCGGTGCCGGCGTGGTACTCATAGCGCCCATCGGAGAGCACCTCAAGTATGTTGTCCAGATGCACTTTCCCAAGGAGCAAGCGACAAACAATACTGCTAAGTATGAAGGTTTGCTTGCCGGCCTCAGAATTACGGCCGAGCTTGGGATCAAGAAGTTGATTGTGCGGGGAGATTCACAGTTGGTGGTCCGACAAGTGAATAAGAGTTACCAAAGCCCTTTGATGGAAGCTTATGTTGATGAAGTGAGGAAGCTTGAAGAGCACTTTGAAGGTCTGCAAATGGAGCACGTCCCAAGAGCTCAGAATGATATTGCAGATGGCCTCTCAAAGTGTGCTGCAATGAAGTTACCTGTGGAACCAGGGACCTTCGTGCTCAAGTTAACTCAGCCATCCGTTACACCATCAGTTGGGCAAAACAAGAAGAGGAAGTTGGTCTCCGGCGACTACTTGCCGGCGGATCTTCCAGAAGCCGCCGCCAAGGTCCCCAAGATCAACAGCCAAGATGCTGAGGAACAGTTTGCTCCTACAGATCCAAGGGTCTGTACAGTTGAAGCAGGCGTTCCCGACAAGTCTTGCCCCGGCAGGCTTGCCGGGGGACCATCAGCTCCGGCAGAGCCGCAGGTTTTTGCCATGGAAGCTGAGGTTCCCGCAGCAGCCCTCATGCCTTTAGTCATTATTGTTGAGCCTCAGGCTCCAACATGGGCACGGCAAATCGTCCGCTTTTTGCAAACTGGAGAACTTCCCGACGAGCCAGAAGAGATAGAGAAAATAACCAGGCAGTCGAGTATGTACCAGTTCGTTGGCAATGAACTGTACAGAAGAAAACTCAACGGTGTCAGGTTGAAGTGCATTTCCAGGGAAGATGGACAGAAGCTGTTGGCAGAGATACATGGAGGCATATGTGGCCACCACATTGGCGCAAGGGCACTTGCCAGGAAGGCGTTCCGGCAAGGGTTCTTCTGGCCAGAAGCCCTCCAAGATGCAACTGCACAAGTAACCAAGTGTGAAGTGTGCCAGTTCCATGCCAAACAAATTCACCAGCCAGCTCAAGCTCTCCAGACGATCCCTTTGTCCTGGCCCTTCTCGGTCTGGGGGCTCCATATTCTCGGCCCCTTTCCCCGCGCAGTCGGGGGCTTTGAGTACTTGTACGTAGCAATCGACAAGTTCACAAAGTAGCCAGAAGTGGAACCAGTGAGAAAGGTGACAGCACAGTCAGCAGTCAGGTTCTTCAGATCGATTGTTTGCCGTTTCGGAATCCCTAACAGGATCATCACCGACAACGGCACACAGTTTACAAGTCGCACCTTCATGCAGTACGTCCAAGACCTTGGCGCCAAGGTCTGCTTTGCTTCTGTTGCTCACCCGAGGAGCAATTGTCAAGCGGAGAGGGCCAATGCTGAAGTGCTGCGCGGACTCAAGACAAGAACCTTCGACAGGCTGCACAAGTGCGGAAGAAACTGGATAGAGGAGTTGCCGGCGGCTCTTTGGTCAATCAGGACGACACCAAATCGAGCCACCGGACAGACACCCTTTGCTCTTGTCTATGGAGCAGAGGCAGTTCTCCCCACGGAACTCGTATACGGATCCCCTCGAGTGCTCGCTTATGATGAGCTCGAGCAAGAGCAACTGCGACAAGATGATGCATTGCTCCTCGAGGAGGAACGTCTCCAGGCTGCTGTACGAGCTGCTCGATACCAGCAAGCCTTGCGTCGCTATCATAGCCGCAAGGTCAGGGCCAGGAGTCTCGAGGAAGGTGACCTTGTTCTTCGGCGTGTTCAGTCCGCCAAGAATTCCAACAAGTTGACGCCGAAGTGGGAAGGCCCTTATCGGGTGAGACAAGTCACAAGGCCCGGCGTTGTCCGCCTTGAGACAGAAGAAGGCTTACCGGTGAGAAACTCCTGGAACATAGAGCATCTTCGCAAGTTTCACCCGTAAGGCGCGGTTGCCGTGATCCGCTCCGGCAACCACCTTTTGTACAAGTCTTGCCGCTGTTGCATGTAAACCTTTGTACAAAGCCGGGCGCAGATCCCGTGCATCAGTAAAGCTTTTGTGCTTCGCACTATTTGTCATTTCCATGCTTTTCTTTGTTATTTGCATACATCATCTGAAACCTTGTGCAACGCACATCCCCGGTAAGCACTAGCAAGCCATGAGGCCCTATACTTGTTTTTCCTCCTCTTTTTCTTTCCCTCTTAAGCAGAAGGAGTATTCCTCGCGCACAAGTTT
>LR738710.1:489991970-490022019 GCA_902687465.1 Secale cereale
GGGGGGGAGGAGATGGAGGCATGAACCAAGTACTGTTCAAGAAAGAGAAGCCTTGCCGGGGAGCAAACAATCTATGAAAGCTAAGTTACCAAAGTTTGAGTAATTCAAATTTTTCAAAAAAAAATTAGTTGTCTTCCTTGAACAACCACACTTTGTATGGAAAACCTGTGCGCAGAGGAACCTACCCGTGACTAGCCGCACCCTTACCTTGTTTCGAGCACGCTCAACGACTTAAGTGAGCTGCGACAAGTGTCGCGCCCTTACTTCGTTTTCGAGTTCGCTCAGCAATCTAAGTGTGCTGCGGCTAGCTGCGGCAAGGTTTCTTGCCGGCAAAGGTATTGCCAGCAGGCTGCTAAGAGTCCAGCACTCAGCGCTCGCGGCAAGGGTCCTTTGCCGGCGAGTTCCCTAAAAACGTAGGGTGGAATGCATACAAAGTGAAGGGACCAAAGCAAGGGAGATAACACTGCGTTGGTTTCTCAAAATAAGATTGTATATTACAAAGATGACTTGCCGCAATACTAACAGATTCTTGTCCGTAACATGCTTTGCAGCGGCAAAGAAAGCAGAAAGAAAGGAATCTAATCTACGCGGTCGCCTTCACGCCTCGTGATCTTGCCCACCTTGGCGACGATGTGGGCAACTTGCGCCTTCAACGCCTTCTGGTCAGCTTCGGGCGGCAAGGAGCGGAGGACATTGACGAGGTTGATGCCGGGGTTGCGGTAGACGATCTTCGATAAGACCCGCTCCATGGTGCCCATGCAGAGCCGACGCGCCTCGTCGGCCAGCTGCACGGGGATCTTCTCCCCCAGCCGCGCAAGCGCCGGCGCAATTCCCCTGAAGAACAGACTCAACTTGGCGCTGTGGGGGAGACTCTCGTCCGGGGAGTACACGAGATGCTCCGCCCTCAGCGCCATCATCTCCATGTCAATATTGGCAGCGGAGGTGACCAGCTCATCAGTCCACGGCTCCACTGCCCGGTTGAAGTTGTTCTGCGAGATGGCGGCGCTCTCCACCAAGTCCCTTTCCTTGCGGAGTTCGTCCTTCAGCTTCGTCTCGCGGTCCCGGGCGGCGTCGAGCGAGTCAGACAAGGTGGAAACCTTCAGCTCTAAGTCAGCGATGGAGTTCCTGGCGTCAGTGAGCTCTTTGCCCTTCTCGGAGAGACGTACCTGCAGCTCAGAGTTGGTGTGGGCATCTTTCTCCCGCTCCACGTTGAGCGCAGTGACCCTCTCCTCGCTCGCCTTCAGGTACAGCTTCGTCTGCGCCACCTTGGCCTCCAGGTCCTTCTTGGCGGTCTCTGCATCGGCTGCGGCGTTCCTCGCCTCCTTCAGAGCCCCGCCAATGGCCTGCTCCCAGGCGGCGAGGTCGTCCTCGTGGGCATCGAGGTCGACCTTCCGCTGGTTGAGTACTCCTTCCCGCCGAGACAGCTCCTCGGCGGCCAATCGTTGCTGCTCCTCGGCCTCAGCTTTTTCAAGGAGGAAGGCTTGCTGCGCCCCGGCAAGCTCTTCACGCTCCTCCGCCAAGTTGCGGAGGGCCGCCTGGTTGGCGGCGCGGAGCTCCGCGGCGCGCTTCTCCAGATCAGCTCCAGCCTTGGCAGCCAGAGCCTCCCGAGACTCCAACTTCGCCTGCCTGGCCCGATACAAGGCCAGGAGCCGACGAAGGAGTCTCTCCTCTTCGGGCTCGTCGCTGCTGCCGGGCGCTTCAACAACCTTCAATCCGGCGGAGGCGAGGACCTCTCCGTCAAAGGTCTCTCCCTCCGCGGGTGCCCGAGACGAGGACGCCCACGGGACTTGAATAAAGACCCCGTTGGCGGCCTCCAAATAGACGCCCGACCGGTCCGCGGAGGCGGAGGGGTCGGCGGCCGGTGCAGCGTCCGGCGCTCCCGCAGCCTCCGGGCCAGCGGTATGGTCGCCGGTCCCTTCCCCAGCCGCGGCATCGGCGGTTGGGGCGGTCTCCTCGACGGCCGGCTCGTCGGCTCCAGCCACCTCCTCGGCGGTAGTGGCGTTGCCGCCGTCGCCATGCACGCCCTCCTCGCCGGTGGTCTCCGTTTCCATCCGCTCCGGTGCAGGAGGATCTAGCAGAAGAAAAATAAAAGAAAGAATCAAGCAAATATCCAAAAAAGACGAATTCGAGAAGAAGAAGTCACAAGGGTTACCTTCGCGGACTTCTTCGACGACGGGGTCCCTCGCCGGGGAATTCTCCCTTGGCGGCGGAGTAGTGGCCCCTGCTGGCGGAGGGCCACCTGCGCCCTCCCTTGGCGGGCTGCTCACCCTCGTCGGGCTGCTCACCCTTGGCGGGGTACTCGCCCTTGGCGGAGTGCCTGTCCTTGGCGGAGCGTTCTCCCTTGCCGGGGAGTTCATCCTTGGCGGGGAGGGTGGAGCAAGTGGCTCGTCGGGGGCGACCTCCTGGTGCTCCTGCGGCTGCGGCTCCGCTTCTGCACAAGACAACAAGACATCAACCAAGATGATAACCTCAAGCGCACCCGTCAAGCAGAAAGATAAATACCAGACTTACGCTGGGGGCTGCGCTGGGGGCTGCTCCTCGGAGCAGCAGGCTGATCCGGCAAGCTCGTCGCCGGCGCATCGCTTGTCGCCGCAACGGGCTCGTCGTCCTCGATATTGACCACAGGGATCTTGGCCCTCTTCGCCATCCACTGGGTCAAGGTCCTGCGAAGCAAAACAAAAGCAAGATCAGAACCAAGCAAGGAAAATCAAGACAAAATCGAAGAAATTAAAAGAATTGCAAGTACTTACTCCTCTTCCTCTTTGTCGGAGCTGAGGGCGGAGAAGTCAAACTCCGCCTTGTGTGCTCCCGCGCGAGGAGCTGGAGGAGAAGACTCCCTCGGGCGCTTGGCGGGCTCCGGGACTATGGGCTGTGAAGACCCGGCCCCCGTCGTCGCCGAGGACCGAGGGGCAGAAGGAGCACCCGTTCCGCTCCGGGAAGATCCCCCTCCGCTTAGCGCTCGAGCACGGGGCGCCTCCTTGACGGCTTCACTAGTCTTGGTGGCGCGCGTCGCACGGCGCGTCGGCTGCTGTCGAGGCGCCTGTGGCCTCTCCGTCTCAGTTGCCTTGCGGAGGCGCTTCTTCGGTTGCTGCGGAGGGCTTGGCGGAGGCGGAGAGTTCTCCGAGGATGAGGAGGCATCGTCGTCAAGATTCAGAGATCCACCAGAGTCTTCATCAGAATCTCCAGGCTCGGCGTCCTCCTCCTCCTCGGCAGGCCCGCTGGACTCAGTGCCATGCCCGGCGGCCTCGCTCCCCCCGGCAACCTCGCTCGTCCCGGCAAGCTTCACGGAAGGCTCCCCGGCAAACTCCTCGGGCGCAATCTTCAGCAGCTTGGGGATTTCCGCCTCCTCTGCTTGAATCACTGCGTCCGCGGCCTGTGCCTCGTCCACAGTGTATCCAAATTCGCCCGCAGCCGCAGCTGCGGCGGCCTCCTCCATCCTGGAGGCAATGTAAGCTACATCCCGGTCAGTAGTATCCCGGGTGAGGCCCTTCTTCTCCTCGGTGTTGCGGGGCTTCTCGACCAAGTTGTCGAAGAAGGTCTGTACGGTCTCCGCGGGAGGCTCCAGCCAAGTGGGGACGACGCCGTGGGAGTCGCACTCGGGCATTATCGCGCGTAAGGAATCGCGGGCAGTGCTGTTGCACAGCGGCACCACTCCCCGGGAAGGTTTGAACCACTCCGGGTGGGCAGGGTCATGCTTGAAGAGCTCCCGGACCATCCCCTTCAACTCCAAGACGGTGAAATTATAGTTCAATCCAGGGCGCAGCCTCATGCAATCTGCCGCATTGCCGAATTCCCAAGCGGGCCTCTTCCTTTCTTGTAGAGGGGCGATGCGGCGGCGGAGGAAATCTGCTCCAACTTCTCCGACAGTCAGATTGGCGGCCCGGAGACGAAGGATCCTAATGAGGGCGATCTGAAGCTTGCTGTCCTCCGGGGCCAATTCAATCCAATCCTTGCCGCGCACTATGGCAGTCTGGCGCGGCGAGGTAAAGGGCTCAGGCTCAGCTTCCAGCACCCAGCACCAATCGGCTCTCCACTCCTCCCACTTGCCGCGGAGCTCTCCCTTCAAGTACGCCTCCTTCTTGTTCAGCCTGAAGATCCAGGAGATGCCGCCGGAGAGGGGGGAACCGGACTCTACTCTAGGCGTGAAGAAGTGGCGGAAAAGAGCTACATTTGGATGAACCCCAACATAGTTTTCGCACAGATGTTCGAAAACGGCCATCGTAAGGATGGCGTTGGGGGTGAAATCTAGGAGGTGGAGGCCATATGTATTCATTACATCACAAAAGAACTCCGAGTACGGAGGGCACAGACCACAATGGAAGAATGCGGCAAAGTAAAAGTACCCGCCGGGGAACATGTCGACAGCGACGGCGGGGAGGACTCTGGTGCGGGGATGAGCTTTGGTCTCCCTCGCCCAGAACAAATAGTATTTGTCCCGCAGCACCCTCGCGCCAAGCCTCGGCGCGAAGACCACGCACTTCCTCCGCAGGGCTGCCAGCTTTGCCGCCTGCTCGGACTTCTCCTTCTTGGCCTTGTCACTCTTCGCCTTGTCGCTCTTCGGAGCCATGGCGGGGGCGGCGAGGAAAGAGGCGAGGAGGTCACGGTGCCGCGGATGCGGGATACAGTGGAGGAAGGGCGGAGGCAAGAAGCGGCGGGGGTTTCTGGAGAATCAAGGCGCAATGAAGACGATGGAGGGGAACTGCCCCTGCTTCCTCTGCTTTTAAAGGGGGGAGTGGGGGACGTTCCGCATTTCCCATTAAAGAACAGGCCACGATCTCTCCCACGACGCCGCAATCGACGCGTGCCGTTAGGGAGGGATGCGGCGGATACGGAAGGGGATACGGCTTGCCGTGGGCCGCGTGTGCCCGTGCACTGTCTTGGGCCTGGCCCAAGAGCGCTCGGCACCGTGTGTGGCCCAGGCCCGGGGGCTCCTGTCGGTGTACTAAGATAGGGGTACCTTAGTACCCCAACTTGTGGACGGGCAGTAGCAGCTTCCCGTGGCAGGGCTTACCACGTGCTCCCCGGGAACCGTTCTGGTCCCTATGAAGCCATTCAAGAACAAAGTATACAAGTCAGAAGATCAAGGCCCCGGCAAGAGGAGCTTGCCGGGAAGGCCGCACCAGGCTCAAGGTTATCACTTTAGCACAAGACCCTAGCAAGAGGAGCTTGCGAGGAAGGCCAAGGAACACATACCTCAAGAGATGTCTCGGCGCATCATGCGCCCCGGCAGGACCTGGAGAGCGACAAGCTTCCGGGCCCGGCAAGATCACGACCCCGGCAAGGTGCTTGCCAAGGAAACCTACGCTGTGTGCCCACGCTCCAGCTCATCTGCCCACGCGTCGCCCTGGGGCCCTTCCAGGGGCACGTGGCAGACGGCTGTGCAGCCTGGGGCACACGGTGGCAAGCCACGGTGACGAGGCTACCGCCGTGGCGAACGGAGAAGCACGGACGGACGCTTTTGGGGGCGACGGCGATGGGCATTTAATGCCCTTGTCCCCCACTGTCAAAGTTAGGTGAAGACCACTGTTCATATACTGTTCATGCACTGTTGCAACTACCACCTAATTTACACTTTTACCCTCCTCTACGTTGACACCTGTCGGTGACCCCTTTGAGCTATAAAAGGAGGCCCATGCACAACGTAGAGGGGGTTCGAAACCTAGACAACTCTCTCGCTCGGTGTAGCTAGCACTGTAGATCTTCAAGCTCCCGAGCTCAAGAACTCAATACAACCTAAGCAGGAGTAGGGTTTTACACGTCCGCGCGGCCCGAACCTGGGTAAAACTGCCCGCGTGTGCTCCTCGATCTGCTCTCCGTGCTCCCTCCGCTCCCTTGCCGCAACGTAGAAGGGGCTCCGTGTTGGAAATATGCCCTAGAGGCAATAATAAATTGGTTATTATTATATTTCCTTGTTCATGATAATTGTTTATTATCCATGCTAGAATTGTATTGATAGGAAACTCAGATACATGTGTGGATACATAGACAAACACCATGTCCCTAGTAAGCCTCTAGATGACTAGCTCGTTGATCAATAGATGGTTACGGTGTCCTGACCATGGACATTGGATGTCGTTGATAACGGGATCACATCATTAGGAGAATGATGTGATGGACAAGACCCAATCCTAAGCCTAGCACAGATCGTGTAGTTCGTATGCTAAAGCTTTTCTATATGTCAAGTATCTTTTCCTTAGACCATGAGATTGTGCAACTCCCGGATACCGTAGGAATGCTTTGGGTGTACCAAACGTCACAACGTAACTGGGTGGCTATAAAGGTGCACTACAGGTATCTCCGAAAGTGTCTTTTGGGTTGGCATGAATCGAGACTGGGATTTGTCACTCCGTATGACGGAGAGGTATCTCTGGGCCCACTCGGTAGGACATCAACATAATGTGCACAATATGTGATCAAGGAGTTGACCACGGGATGATGTGCTACGGAACGAGTAAAGAGACTTGCCGGTAACGAGATTGAGCAAGGTATCGGTATACCGACGATCGAATCTCGGGCAAGTGCTATACCGATAGACAAAGGGAATCGTATACGGGATGGATTGAATCCTTGACATCGTGGTTCATCCGATGAGATCATCGTGGAACATGTGGGAGCCAACATGGGTATCCAGATCCCGCTGTTGGTTATTGACCGGAGAGTCGTCTCGGTCATGTCTGCGTGTCTCCCGAACCCGTAGGGTCTACACACTTAAGGTTCGGTGACGCTAGGGTTGTAGAGATATAAGTATGCGGAAACCCGAAAGTTGTTCGGAGTCCCGGATGAGATCCCGGACGTCACGAGGAGTTCCGGAATGGTCCGGAGGTAAAGATTTATATATAGGAAGTCCTATTTTGGCCACCGGAAAATGTTCGGGATTTTTCGGTATTGTACCGGGAAGGTTCTAGAAGGTTCCGAAGTGGGGCCCACCTGCATGGGGGGACCCACATGAACGTGGGTAGTGGGGGCAAGGCCCCACACCCCTGGTCAAGGCGCACCAAGATCCCCCCTTAGAAGGAATAAGATCATATCCCGAAGGGATAAGATCAAGATCCTTAAAAAGGGGGGATAACAATCGGTGGGGAAAGGAAATGATGGGATTTCTTTCCCCCACCTTTGCCAACGCCCCAATGGACTTGGAGGGCAAGAAACCAGCCCCCTCCACCCCTATATATAGTGGGGAGGCGCATGGGAGCAGCACCCCCAAGCCCTGGCGCCTCCCTCTCCCTCCCGTGACA
This sequence comes from Secale cereale, assembly GCA_902687465.1. Taxonomy (NCBI): domain Eukaryota; kingdom Viridiplantae; phylum Streptophyta; class Magnoliopsida; order Poales; family Poaceae; genus Secale; species Secale cereale. The sequence goes on from LR738710.1 coordinate 489,999,206, forward strand.
CATCTCCCTCCTCCCGCAGCGCTTGGCGAAGCCCTGCTGGAATCCCGCTACTTCCACCACCACGCCGTCGTGCTGCTGGATCTCCATCAACCTCTCCTCCCCCCTTGCTGGATCAAGAAGGAGGAGACGTCCCCGCTCCGTACGTGTGTTGAACACGGAGGTGCCGTCCGTTCGGCGCTAGGATCATCGGTGATTTGGATCACGACGAGTACGACTCCATCATCCCCGTTCTCTTGAACGCTTCCGCTCGCAATCTACAAGGGTATGTAGATGCACTCACTCTCCTTTATGCTCGTTGCTAGATTACTCCATAGATAGATCTTGGTGACGCGTAGGAAAATTTTTGATTTTCTGCTACGATCCCCAACAGTGGCATCATGAGCTAGGTCTATGCGTAGTATCTTGCACGAGTAGAACACAAAGTAGTTGTGGGCGTAGATCATGTCAATTCTCTTGACGTTACTAGTCTTATCTTGATTCGGCGGCATCGTGTGATGAAGCGGCCCGGACCGACCTTACACGTACTCTTACGTGAGACAGGTTCCACCGACTGACATGCACTAGTTGCATAAGGTGGCTAGCGGGTGACTGTCTCTCCCACTTTAGTCGGATCGGATTCGATGAAAAGGGTCCTTATGAAGGGTAAATAGAAATTGGCATATCACGTTGTGGTTTTGGCGTAGGTAAGAAACGCTCTTGCTAGAAACCTATAGCAGCCACGTAAAAACTTGCAACAACAATTAGAGGACGTCTAACTTGTTCTTGCAGCATGTGCCGTGTGATGTGATATGGCCAAAAGGATGTGATGAATGATATATGTGTGATGTATGAGATTGATCATGTTCTTGTAATAGGAATCACGACTTGCATGTCGATGAGAATGACAACCGGCAGGAGCCATAGGAGTTGTCTTATTTATTGTATGACCTGCGTGTCACTGAATAACGCCATGTAATTACTTTACTTTATTGCTAAACGTTAGCCATAGTAGTAGAAGTAATGTTTGGCGAGACGACTTCATGAAGACACGATGATGGAGATCATGATGATGGAGATCATGGTGTCATGCCGGTGACAATGATGATCATGGAGCCCCAAAGATGAAGATCAAAAGGAGCAAAATGATATTGGCCATATCATGTCACTATTTGATTGCATGTGATGTTTATCATGTTTTTCATCTTATTTGCTTAGAACGACGGTAGTGAATAAGATGATCTCTCACTAAAATTTCAAGAATTGTGTTTCCCCTAACTGTGCACCGTTGCTAAGGTTCGTTGTTCCGAAGCACCACGTGATGATCGGGTGTGATAGGTTCTAACGTTCGCATACAACGGGTGTAAGCCAGATTTACACACGCAATACACTTAGGGTTGACTTGACGAGCCTAGCATGTACAGACATGGCCTCGGAACACGGAAGACCGAAAGGTCGAACATGAGTCGTATAGAAGATACGATCAACATGAAGATGTTCACCGTTGATGACTAGTCCGTCTCACGTGATGATCGGACACGGCCTAGTCGATTCGGATCATGTATCACTTAGATGACTAGAGAGATGTCTATCTGAGTGGGAGTTCATTAGATGAACTTCATTGTCATGAACAATAGTCTAAGTTGTCTTCGCAAATTATGTTGTAGACCAATAACTGCGTTGTAGCTCCCTGTTTAATACGATCTAGAGAAAGACTAAGTTGAAAGATATTGTAAGCAATGATGCGGACTGGATCCGTAGTCCGAGGAGTGTCCTCACTGCTGCACAGAAAGCTTACGTCTTTGATGCACCGCTCGATGTGCAAACCCCTACAACGTTGTCTGTGGATGTTGTGAACACCTGAGAGACACGTCCTGATGACTACTTGATAGTTTAGTGCACCATACTTTACGGCTTAGAATCGGGATTCCAATGACGTTTTGAACGCCATAGAACATATGAGATGTTCTAAGAGCTGAAATTGGGATTTCAGGCTCATGCCCGTGTTGAGAGGTATGAGACCTCTGACAAGTTCTTTTGCCAAAAAGATGGAGGAGAATGGCTCAACTAGTGAGCATGTGCTCAGAATGTCTGGGTGCTAAAATCACTTGAACCAAGTGGGAGTTAATCTTCCAGGTGAGATAGTGGTTGACATAATTCTCTGGACACTATCACCAAGCTACTAGAACTTCGTGATGAACTATGACATGCAAAGGATGGAGATGATCCCGGAGCTATTAGCGGTTCTTAAGACCGCGAAAGTAGAAATCAAGAAGGAGCATCAAGTGTTGATGGTTTAACAAGATCACTGGTTTCAAAAGGGGACAAGGGAAACTTCATGAATGGCAAACCAGTTGTCGCTCTAATGAAGGAACCCAATGGTTGAACCCAGACCTCGAGACTAAGTGCTTCTATTGTAAGGGGAACGGTCACATGGTAGCGGAACTATCCCAAATACATGGTAGATAAGAATAGCTGGAAACTTCAACAAAGTATATTTGATATACGTATTATTGATGTGTACCTCACTAGTACTCCTTGTAGCACCTGGGTATTGGATACCGGTTCAGTTGCTATTATTAGTGACTTGAAGCAAAAGCTACGGACTGAACGGAGACTAGCTAAGGGCGAGGTGACGATGTGTTGGAAGTGTTTCCAAGGATGATAAGATCACCATCGCACGCTCCCTCTATTTTCGGGATTAGTGTTGAACCTAGATAAATGTTATCAGGTGTCTACGTTGAGCATGAATATGATTAGATCATGTTCATTGCAATACGGTTATTCATTTAAGTTAGAGAATAATGGTTATTCTGTTTACATGAATAATACCTTTATGGTCATGCACCCAATGGTTTATTGAATCTCGATTATAGCAATACACATGATGATAATATTAATGCCAAAAGATGTAGAGTTAATAATGATAGTACCACATTCTTGTGGCACTGCCGCTTAGGTCATTTTGGCATAAAATGCATGAAGAAACTCCATGCTGATGGACGTTTGGAGTCACTTGATTTTGAATCGCTTGACACATGTGAGCCATGCCTCATGGGCAGGATGACTAAGACCCCGTTTTCAGGTACAATGAAACGGGCAAGTGACTTGTTGGAAATCATACATGCTGATGTGTGTGATCCAATGAGAATTAAGGCGTGTGGTGGATATCATTATTTTCTCATCTTCACTGACGATTTGAGTAGATATGGGTATATTTACTTAATGAAGCAAAAGTCTGAAACGTTTGAAAAGTTCAAGCAATTTCAGAGTGAAGTTAAGAATCATCATAACAAGAAGATCATGTTCCTACGATCTGATCAAGGGAAGATTTTCTGAGTTGTGAGTTTGGCAATCACTTAAGACATTGTGGAATTGTTTTGCTGTTGAAGCCACCTGGAACACCACAGCGTAATGGTGTGTCTGGACATCATAATCGAACCTTATGAGATATGGTACGATCTATGATGTCTCTTACCGATCTACCGCTATTATTTTGAGGTTATGCATTAGAGACAGCTGCATTCACTTTAGATAGGGCACCATCTAAGTCCGTTGAGACGACGTCGTATGGTTTGGCAAGAAACCGTAGTTGTCGTTTCTCAATGTTTGGGGCTGCGAGGCTTATGGCTTCAGCCGGGAAAAGCTCGAACCCAAAGCGGACAAATACATCTTCATGGGATACCCACTGGTAACGGTTGGGTATACCTTCTATCTCAGATCCAAGGACAAAAATGTTTGTCACTAAGAACGGGTCCTTTCTCGAGAAAGAGTTTCTCTCGAAAGAATTGAGTGGGAGGAAGATAGAACTTGATAAGGTTTTCGAACCCTCACTTCAACCGGAGAGTAGTGCAACACAGAAAGATGTTTCTGTGGAACCTACGACTGTTGAAGAGGAAACTAATGATAGTGATCATGAAGTTTCGGATCAAGTTGCTATCAAACCTCGTAGGTCGACAAGGATAAGTACTACTCCTGAGTGGTACGATGATCCTGTCTTAAATGTCATGTTGTTGGACAACAATGAACCTACGAACTATGGAGAAGCGATGGTGGGTCCATATTCCGACAAATGGTTAGAAACCGATAAATCCGAGATAGGATCCATGTATCAAAACAAAGTATGGACTTTGGTGGACTTGCCCTATGATCGGCAAGCCATTGAGACAAATGGATCTTTAAGACTAAGACGGACGTGGACGGTAATGTCACCGTCTATGAAGCTCGACTTGTGGCGAAGAGTTTTCCACAAGTTCAAGGAGTTGACTACGATGAGATTTTCTCACCCGTAGCGGTGCTTAAGTCCGTCGGAATCATGTTAGCATTAGCTGCATTTATGAAATCTGGCAGATGGATGACAAAACAAGTTTCCTTACCAGTTTTCTTAAAGAAAGGTTGTATGTGATACAATCAGAAAGGTTTTGTCGATCCTAAGGATGCTAAAAGGTATGCTAGCTCCAGCGATCCTTCCATGGACTAGAGCAAGCATCTCGGAGTCGGAATATACACTTTGATGGAGTGATCAAAGTTTTTGGGTATACAAAGTTTTTTAGAAACTTGTATTTGCAATAAAGTGAGTGGGAGCACTACAACATTTCTGATAAGTATATGTGAATGACATATGGTTGATCCGAAATGATGTTGAATTTCTGGAAAGCGTAAAGGGTTGTTTGAAAGGAGTTTTTCAAAGGAAGACCTGGATAAAGCTTCTTACATATTGGGCATCAAGATCTATAGAGATAGATCAAGACGTCTGATGATACTTTCAAAAGGAACACACACCTTTGACATGATTTTGAAGGAGTTCAAAATAGGTCAGTTAAAGAAGGAATTCTTACCTGAGTTATAAGGTGTGAAGTTGAGTAAGACTCAAAACTTGACCACGGCAGAAGGAAGAGGAAGGACGAAGGTCGTCCCCTATGCTTTTGTCATAAGCTCTATACGGTATGCCATGATGAGTACCGCACCTGATGTGTGCCTTGCCACATGTCTGGCAAGAGGGTACAAAGGTGATCCAGGAGTGGATCACCAGATAGTGGTCAAAAAAATTATCCTTGGAGGAATAAGGAAATGTTTCTCAGTTATGGAGGTGATAAAGAGTTCGACGTAAAGAGTTACGTCGATGCAAGCTTAACACCTATCCGGATAACTTTGAGTAGAGATACCGGATACGTATAATGGAGCAACAGTTTGGAATAGCTCCAAGTGGAACGTGGTAGCAGCATCTACGATATGACATAAAGTTTTGCAAAGTACATAGCAATCTGAATGTTGCAGACCCATTGACTACAACCTCTCTCACAAGCATAACATGATCAAACCCAGAACTCATTGAGTGTTAATCACATATTGATGTGAACTAGATTACTGACTCTAGTGAACTCTTTGGATGTTAGTCACATGGCGATGTGACCTATGAGTGTTAATCACATGGCGATGTGAACTAGATTATTGACTCTAGTGCAAGTGGGAGACTGTTGGAAATATGCCCTAGAGGCAATAATAAATTGGTTATTATTATATTTCCTTGTTCATGATAATTGTTTATTATCCATGCTAGAATTGTATTGATAGGAAACTCAGATACATGTGTGGATACATAGACAAACACCATGTCCCTAGTAAGCCTCTAGATGACTAGCTCGTTGATCAATAGATGGTTACGGTGTCCTGACCATGGACATTGGATGTCGTTGATAACGGGATCACATCATTAGGAGAATGATGTGATGGACAAGACCCAATCCTAAGCCTAGCACAGATCGTGTAGTTCGTATGCTAAAGCTTTTCTATATGTCAAGTATCTTTTCCTTAGACCATGAGATTGTGCAACTCCCGGATACCGTAGGAATGCTTTGGGTGTACCAAACGTCACAACGTAACTGGGTGGCTATAAAGGTGCACTACAGGTATCTCCGAAAGTGTCTTTTGGGTTGGCATGAATCGAGACTGGGATTTGTCACTCTGTATGACGGAGAGGTATCTCTGGGCCCACTCGGTAGGACATCATCATAATGTGCACAATATGTGATCAAGGAGTTGACCACGGGATGATGTGTTACGGAACGAGTAAAGAGACTTGCCGGTAACGAGATTGAGCAAGGTATCGGTATACCGACGATCGAATCTCGGGCAAGTGCTATACCGATAGACAAAGGGAATCGTATACGGGATTGATTGAATCCTTGACATCGTGGTTCATCCGATGAGATCATCGTGGAACATGTGGGAGCCAACATGGGTATCCAGATCCCGCTGTTGGTTATTGACCAGAGAGTCGTCTCGGTCATGTCTGCGTGTCTCCCGAACCCGTAGGGTCTACACACTTAAGGTTCGGTGACGCTAGGGTTGTAGAGATATAAGTATGCGGAAACCCGAAAGTTGTTCGGAGTCCCGGATGAGATCCCGGACGTCACGAGGAGTTCCGGAATGGTCCGGAGGTAAAGATTTATATATAGGAAGTCCTATTTTGGCCACCGGAAAATGTTTGGGATTTTTCGGTATTGTACCGGGAAGGTTCTAGAAGGTTCCGAAGTGGGGCCCACCTGCATGGGGGGACCCACATGAACGTGGGTAGTGGGGGCAAGGCCCCACACCCCTGGTCAAGGCGCACCAAGATCCCCCCTTAGAAGGAATAAGATCATATCCCGAAGGGATAAGATCAAGATCCCTAAAAAGGGGGGATAACAATCGGTGGGGAAAGGAAATGATGGGACTTCTTTCCCCCACCTTTGCCAACGCCCCAATGGACTTGGAGGGCAAGAAACCAGCCCCCTCCACCCCTATATATAGTGGGGAGGCGCATGGGAGCAGCACCCCAAGCCCTGGCGCCTCCCTCTCCCTCCCGTGACACATCTCCCTCCTCCCGCAGCGCTTGGCGAAGCCCTGCTGGAATCCCGCTACTTCCACCACCACGCCGTCGTGCTGCTGGATCTCCATCAACCTCTCCTCCCCCCTTGCTGGATCAAGAAGGAGGAGACGTCCCCGCTCCGTACGTGTGTTGAACACGGAGGTGCCTTCCGTTCGGCGCTAGGATCATCGGTGATTTGGATCACGACGAGTACGACTCCATCATCCCCGTTCTCTTGAACGCTTCCGCTCGCAATCTACAAGGGTATGTAGATGCACTCACTCTCCTTTATGCTCGTTGCTAGATTACTCCATAGATAGATCTTGGTGACGCGTAGGAAAATTTTTGATTTTCTGCTACGATCCCCAACACTCCGGTCCCATAGGTGCTCGTGGGAGGACAGTATCCCCCGACAACGATTCACTTGTCAGTATTCCGGTTACAACAACACAGAGACCGAGGAATGAACGATGATGGTGAGAAGTATCACTGTATCAAGAGTTCATAGGAGGTGGTGCAATTCCCATGACATTCTTGACATAAAGACGGTAATGCTCCAAGATAGAACAGATTAAAAGATGTATTAGCATTCTTCATCTGCGAAGTACAAATTATTTGACCCAATCCTGGATATGGATAAGGTACTGGAGTTTGTTTCTCCTAGTCATTTCAGAATAGGATGGCTTGACGGACCACAAGAGTAAAAGGCACCGACGAACAAGAGTGCACAACTACTCCTGACTATCAACTAATAGACGAGGGTCACAATACAACTAAAAAGGGTCAACTCAAAGGAACATATAACTTTCTGAGTTGTGGATGCACAGATTAGTATGTCGAACTAGTTCAACATGTTTCTTCCGGATAACCCATGAAGAAAGGTAGGATTGGCAGAGTCACAATATGAATGGAGTACTACTCAGGAGCACTCTGGTAGTGATCTTTTGGTTCAGAAGAACTTCTGCTATAATGGTTCAGGGTATTTAGAAGAATGATAAACCACGGTCCTCGAGGACTATCACAAGGTTACTAATATCCTAAAGGGACGAGCAAATACTACCAACAGGAGGTACGTGGAGTGAATCTTGGGTTCAAGAACCCAGGAGTAGAATGCCTACTAACTAAATGGCATCACGGGATGCTTTCGAGAATAATGGCCAGAATCATCACACTGGAATATAAGCATTACTAGATTACTGGTGATCTTCTAAGACACCTAGGGTCATAATAATAACTCCAACATGTATATCGAGGCAACGGAGTACCTCAACACACTGGCTAGTGTGATTAATCTGGCCTAAAGGAACACCGGAACATGAAGGAAAGGTTAGCAAATGCATCAGAATATTTAGAAACCTGGGATGACTCGGACAGCATAACGGCTGTAAATGCTCAAAATTTACTTTTGAGACTCATGCACAAAGATAGCATAACCACTCAACATCATCATGTCAAGGTTCTGAGACCAACAGTTGAACAAACAGAAGTAATAGAAACTGAATTGAGGGTTGAAACCACATTAACGTGATCCTAATAAATAGAATGAGAATCCTAGTTCTTAATCCCCATAGAAAGAAGAAGGTGACTCAGATTAGAAGGTCAGGGGGTAAAGGAGTAAAAAGAGCCTTACGTTCCCTTCCACAAACAATTCCCTTACATAACTAAAGAATTTCTAGACACGACTTCGACCAGTTTGGCTTACTAATCCTACAGGCAGTCAGGCTCTGATACCAAAGCTGTCAGGACCCCGATCCTAAGTCACACAGGTCTAGCCTGTAACACATCATATCACTTTGCGGCCTCACGCACGGTATCCCCACGGGTGCCACCTTACCTGGCCCGGGACCGTTTGCGCATTTTGGCACACGTATATGATAGTGTTGCTAGCATCCATATGACAGAGAACCCGGGCCGACATGGCCAGTTATAAACCAAAAGTGGCACTAAATTACAGAGACATGCATACATGACCCAGCAACGAACGTGTCGGTCATCAACGTATGAACCCAAGTCGTAGCAAGCTACAAGGACTTAAAGGAACAACGCGTGACATTTCCCCTAAGGGACAGACACAGGAACGAAGAAGGACACATGCCGGCCAGCCTAAGTGTTCCGGAGCAGTAGCAAGCTACCAAGGCTCAGTGGAAGCACTAGGAGACATTTCCCTGTAAGATAGGCTACCAAGGGTAAACAACTAGGTGTCGGATCCCACACATTGCAATACACATTACACGTACGCATAACATGCAAGTATGTGTTGTACAACATGGCATCACAACATAACTCAACAAATCATATAGATAAAGGCCCAGAAGAGCCATCATAGCCTTTATTACAAACAGAGGTCACATGACCCAACATACAGAGCATACAGGCAACGGAAGCATAACATGTCTGAGTACAGACAACTACAAATGAAAAAGGATGATAAGCCTGACTATCTACAAGACCCTCCCAAGGGTACAGATCGTAGCTGAGGTAACAAGCTAAACGTCGAAGTCCACGCGGAACAACTAGCGAGACTGAAGTCTCTCTGCAAGAACATAAATTAAGCAAACGTGAGTACAAAGGTACTCAGCAAGACTTACATCAGAAATACCTACATATGCATCAGTATCAACAAAGGGGAGGTGGTGGAGTTTAACTGCAGCAAGCCAGCTTTGACTCGGTGGCTATCCTAAACTACGACTGCAAGTAACTCTTTTGAGGTGGCGCACACGAGTCCACATATTCACCAATCAATACACCACTATGGATCCTCTCCCGTCTCCCTACGAGAAGGCCATCCATAGCACTCACGCTTATCTTGCGTGTTTTAGAGTATCCACTTTCACTTGTCTATGAACTGTTATAGGCAACCCAGAAGTCCTTTACCGCGGACACGGCTATTCGAATAGATCATATATAACCCTGCAGGGGTGTAGTTCTTCACACATGTTTCCACCACTTAGCGTCTGCACACGACATGTGCTCGGCAGACTTCAAGCGAAAGCCGACGTGGGTGTAGACCACGACCTAATCAACCACTCAAGTCTCTCGTCCAGGTTTATCGCCTATTTGGGTTCCATCTGTGGTGAGATCCGGCCGGGGTGTCGCTCACGGCCCCAAACGATGTGTACAGGGTTCCCATGTCACCAAACGGGCGACCGATACATCGTGCCACGTACCTGCCGTGTCACAGCCTACCCCGAGGGTCAGCGCTGCGCACGACCTCCAATAAATTACAAACACCAGAAACTAGTTGCAACTCCTGGACAGAGAACAAGGGCAGTCAATAAGTCGAGCGGGGTCATATTTCAGGGCCCAACGTGTGGTAGTAGCTGTTCATGGATCGACCAATGCAGAACTCAGTTCCCGAGGACGGCTTCAATGAGACAACCCACCATGTACTCCTACATGGCCTCTCATCGCTACCTTTACCAAATCGTGTTCACACACTTAGCTCTCAACAGCAGGACATGTTCATCACCCTTCCAATTCATCCCCGATGAATCAGACCTGACATAACTCTAAGCAATAGCAGGCATAACCAGAAAGCATGAATGAGTAGGCACAACATGGCTCAAACAACTCCTACTCATACTAGTGGGTTTCAACTATTTGGCAATGACGGGTCATGCAGCGGAAAGGGGTTCAACTACAGCAGCAGGTAACAATTGAAGCGTTGTTGTCCTAATGCAGTAAAAGAGAGCAAGAGCGAGAGAGTGGGATTGTATCGGAATGCTCAATGGGGGTTTTGCTTGCCTGGCACTTCTGAAGATAACATTGGGTCTTCATCGGTGCCATCGATCACATCGTCGGAACACGTCTACTGAAAGGAAACAAACACCGGGAACAGAGAGAGAAACACAATCAATGCAATGCCCAATATGATGCATGAACATGGCATGGCATTATGCTGTTGATTGAGCTAATGCAACTAGCAACCATGTTAAATGAAGTTGGTTTGAACCAAAGGTTCAAATTCAAACTTCATATGTGATCATTTAAATACCATTTCATTGATTTGACCTGATCAGCAGGTTTAACTTGTTCAAACATGCATGAAAATGCCATAAACAGATTCCTTGAATTTTTCTGTTCATTTTTCATATGTAAATTATTTTCATTGGAGTTACAGATTATTTTCTGTGATTTTTAAAAGTTTCAGCTATTTTCTGAAATAAATAAAGCATTTCTGATTTATTTTAAAACACAGAAAATAGTTACTGCGTCAGCACTAGGTCATGCTGACATTAGCAAGTCAACAGGGGCTAGTCCAGTCAAACCTGACGTGTGGGGTCCACACGTCAGTGACACAACTAACTAAACTACTTTTTTAGCACTAACCTAGTTTAGTTAGCCGGGCGGGGCCCACATGTCAGTGAGTCAAAGGGCTAGCTAATTGCAAATTAGCACTAATCCAAAATTAGCAGGGCACTGGGCCCACCTGTCAGTGTCTACTTAAGCTAATGACAGTAATTAAAACTTAACTAAAAACCTAAACTAATACTACTCAAGGGCTGGCCCACAAGTCAGTGAGTGAGAGGGGTCAAACCTCATCGGTCAAAGCGGTTAACCCGCCGGCGTTTAGCCGCCGGCGAGGCTAGACGCGGCAGAGCGCGTCGGGTTTCACCTACAGGGGCTCTTTTGGCACGCAGGGAGCAGCTACGGGAAGAGGGCGGAGTGGCGCATCCAACGATGTCGATGGCGGAGGCTGGGGTGGCCAGAATTATTACCGGCGACGATCTTGGCGGTCGCCGGAGTTCGGGCGAGGTCGAAGCCGTCGCTATGAGGCATGGCGAGGTGCGTGGGGAGGTGCTACGGGCTTCTGCGAGTGCGGTGAAGACAATGGCGTGCTCGGAATCAAACCAACGTGGATGTGGCCACGACGGCGACGTGCAGTGGCGGCGGCGGGTGCGGCTGAGCTCGGCGTGGTTGTTGTGGTGCACAAGAAGGCAAACGGAGAGGGGAGAAAAGGGCAGCAGCTCACCCAGATTCCAGGGGGACAAACGGCGAGCGCGGGGAGGCACGGACGACGACGGAGCATCTTCGGCGATCTGGGGGGGGGCAGAAGGTTGAAGACGACGGCGTTGAGGGCGTTGCGGTGCTCCCCAGCTTGAGTACGTCGACAAATAGGAAGACGGAGCTGCGGCGGTTCTTCTTGGCATGTTGGCGAGGCGTGTGGTGGCCGGTGTCCGTGGTGGTTCAGAGCGGCGGCGACGAGCTCCTCTCGGTGGCTGCGTGCGAGAGAAACAGAGGAGGGGGGCGAGAGCAGCGAGTGAGGGGGAGGGGAGCGAAGCCTCTGGACGTCTGCGTGGCATCGTCAGGGAAGGCCGGAGCTAGCAGGCAGGGTGGAGGTGGCCGTGCGCGTGCCGGCGCGCGGCGACCACGCGCGCTGCGTCCTCCTGGCAAGAGGAGAACGATGACTAGCCACTGGGCCAGTCGGGCCGGTTGGGCTGTCACTGTGCTGGGCCGGTTGGGCGCTAGGTGGGCTGCGCCAGGTAAGCTACAGGTAAGTTCTCTCTCTCTCTCTTTCTAATTTCTGTTTTCTATTTTCTTTGTAAACTTTAGGGCTTTAATAAAAATGCCAGGGCGTTTCCAAAAATCATGAAACCAAGCATGGCTACTGTTTAGAATAAATCCAACAGTAAACATTTTAGTTTATGATTATTTGAGCATTTAAAATAATATATAATATTTAAATGCCCAATGGAAATACTTAAAGATTTAATTCCAAAAATCATGAATGGCCCTATAAAAGTGTGCACCATTTTTGACAGAGGTTCTAGACCAATTCAAAAATCATGAACATTTCCAAAGGCATTTTTGGTCAATGAAAATATTTTTAGGTTGAAACTACTTGAGTTCTTTTGCTGCTAGGGATTGATCAAACCCCATTTCAGCTTTCTGGAAAACTTAAACATGATGCAACAGGCAAGTGCTATCCTAGGGCAAGGTGAAACTGGGGATGTGACAGGTTATCGTCATAACTAGACTCAAGGGATGAGGGGCTACGTGGCTAGCTAGGCCCCTGGGTCGCGATGCCTAGTGGTCCCCTTTGACGTATGAATGGCTCTCATGAAGGAGAACGAGCACCATACCTTGCCCACGAGCCTTCTCCTAGGATGGGGGCGCGAGAAGGCCAGGTGTCTGGGCACCTGGTAGGGTGGCGTCTGCCAGGCGTGACCTGAGCATAGCCCTCGTGCCTAGCCCCCCTCGCGACACCCATCCAAGGAGAAGCTGTGAGTGTCGTGAGCTGAAAAGCTTCCTGAGGTTGGTGCGACCACTGGGGCCGCCCTCAGTTGTTTATAACTAGCGCGGAGCATAGAGCTACCACACTTGTGCGGAGTGTGGGCATAACCGCACCTCGGTCGTAGCGGCCAGCGCGGAGCTTAGTGCTTCCACTGGTTCGTGGGCATAACCACTCCTCGGTTGGATTTGCCCGTGCGGAGCTTGGTACTTCCACTGGACCGTGGGAGGGAGCCTCCCACCGGGAGAGACTCCGGGGTGTGTACAGCCCCGTCCTGACACGTGGCTTGCACGGTAGGACAGCCAAGGTGTATATGGGCCCTCCTCCGGACGAGCTGAACGACTATGAGGAAGTTCTCGTGAGCTTACGCATCACTCACAAGACCCTACCCTGAGGTGGGTTGCGCCTGAGTCTTCTTCTGCAAAATGTGAAAAGAGAGGTGTTGTGTCGACCTGCGCCGAGTGCATCTCTAGAGGGTATTAGTGCATCTCTAGAGGGTATCGCATGAGAAGGCCACAGCACCAGCGACCCCAGGAGGTGACGTCACGGGAATGGCTCGCGAGACAGAGCTCAGCCGCTGGATTTGTCGATGCTGTAGGGACGGACCCGAGCACAGACGTCGTGCCCAGTCTTCTCAAGCAACGATCCAAAAAAACAACTGGCGTGCGGTTCCCGCGTGAGCGAGACACCCGCCACGGGCCCCTACTTACCCATCCACGATTAGCCCATGCGAGAACAAGCCACCTAAGTCTTCGCGACCCCACCCTTGACCTGGCCTCGCTGTCCGAGCCCGTGACCAAAGTCATGGAGGGCACAACTGTCGAAGCCCTGGGGGTGAAGGTCACAGCGCTAGTAGCGTGAGGTCCGTTGACGGACAGGTTCTTCTTCTTCTTGGGGGCGGTCTGCAGGGCGAGGACGGCTCCATCCTCATCGGAGCATTCGACTGCCACGTTCTGGTAGGCGCACTCCAGGGAACGCACCGCTTCCTTCTCGTCAGAGGCGATCGTGATGACTCTGCCGCTCCCAGGCATCTTGAGGACGTTGTAGTTGTGACGGGTCACTGCCGCGAACTCGGTATGTTGCATCTTGAGGATACCTGAGGATGGCGTTGTACGGGAGGTGGATGTTGGCGATGTCGAAGTCGATGAGCTCGGTGTGGTAGTTGTCGCGGTCACCAAAAGTGACGGGGAGGCGGACCTGCCCCATCGGGAGTGTGGAGCCATCCGTAGAATGGCTTGGTCGGGTGGTTGTCGCGGTCTTGAGTGTCTCGAAGGTCTGGACGGAGAGGACATTGAGTCCTGCTCCACCGTCGATGAGGGTCTTGGTCACGAGGATGTTGCTGATGGTCGGGGTGCGGAGCATCAGTAGGGCGCCTGGGGCCGTAGTGCACTTGAGCTGGTCTTTGGGGTCGAAGGCGATGACTTGCTTGGTCCACCTGAGGTTGCGCGTGGCGTCGAGCCTGGGAAGCGCCGCGTTCACCTCACAGGAAAACTGCTTGAAGATGCGATGGGAAGCCGGAGCAAGGGCTCCTCCCAAGATGCATGCAACTACACGCGGCTCCTGGAAGCCCCTTGCTTCGTCTCCCTAGCGGTGGTCGTCATACCTTCTTGGCGGTGGCGGCAGTGGAGGCAGGCCTCGATCGTCCCGAGGGCGACCCTCACGAGGCTAGTCGCGCCAGGGGACGTCACGAGGCTGCTCCAGCCAGTGGTCCTCACGAGGTTGTTCGCGCCACCCCTGGCGTTAGTTCCTACCATCCCAACGCCCTCCACCTCGGCCTCCTCCACGGCCGTAGCCGCGGTTGTCGCGCTCAGGGTGTTGCCCGAGACGCCCTCTGCACATTGCCCTGAGCTCCTGGCAGTCGTTAGTGTTATGGCTGTGGATGTTGTGGAAGACGGAGTACGGTCGGTTGTCTCTGGGGAAGTCATCGTAGCCGCAGCCACGCTTCACTTCTGGCTCCGCAGCCAGCACGGCGGGTCCCTTGCACTTTGATTCCTTGGCCTTGGTCTTCTTGTCGTCCGCCTCCGCCTCAGGCAGCTCCTGGAGGGAGAGGCGTCCTTCTTCCGCCCTGGCACACTTTGACGCGAGCTTGAACATCTCAAGGGCTGTGCACAAGTCCTCGTGAATGGCGAGCTCCTCCCTCATCCTGATGTCGCGAACGCCGTCGGAGAACTCCGAGATGATGGCCTCGTCCGAGACCATTGGGATCCGGAGGCGCATGGTGTTAAAGCGTTGGATGTACTTTTGCAAGGTCTCTCCCGGCTGCTGCCTCACGCGGCGCAGATCAGCAGTTGTCGGGGCTCGGTCGCGGGTGCCTTCGAAGTTGGCGATGAAATGCTCGCGAAGCTCTTCCCAGGAGGAGATGGATCCCACGGGGAGGTTCAGGATCCAGGAGCATGCGCCATCTTTGAGAGCCATGGGGAACCAGTTCGCCATGACCTACTCGGTGCCGTTGGACGCCTCGATGCTCTGCTCGTAGAGTTGGAGGAACTATGTGGGGTCGGTGGTGCCGTCGTAGCACGGAGGCAGGTCCGGCTTGAACATGCCGGGCCAGAGGAGGCGCCGTAGCTCAGGATCTAGGGCGCGACACCCAGCCACGCTCGTGATCGCAGGCGCCCCCTGCGCCTGCGGCACTGGTTCTTGGGGTGCTGGCGCCACCACCCCCTGTGGCGCGCGGTCTTGGCGCTACGGGCCAGGGGGGCCACGATCCCCCGCATGGGGATGCGGAATCCTGGCAGCTCTCCTCGTCACGCGCATGGGCTCTGCAGGGTTTCTCACGTCGAGGGGCCTCTTGCCGGACCTCCTGGCCGGCGCCGTGGAGTGGAGGTGGAGCCGGGACTCCGTGGCTTTCGTTCCCCGCCGGGGGCGACGGAGGACGTGAGGAGTGCGTTGGTGCAGGTGCTTCTCCAGCGGCATTGACGAGCTCGGTGATGCGGTGGAGCCACTCGTCATAGAGGTCATCCGCCGATCGGTAGCGCAAGAGCTCCCGCGCCATCAGTAGCGCAGGCTGCTGGTAGACCGGCCCGCGGCGGACCAGCGAAGACGCCGCGGCCTGCGAGGGTGAAGGCATCGCCGTGCGGCCATCTCGCCGCACGGACGGTGCCAGCGACGATTCCTGCTGCTCATGGACGGTTGGGTCGGTGGCGGCGTTGGCGACCGGTGAGTTGGGGCGGAGCGGTGCACCATTACCCGCGGGTGCCGTCTGAGCGACGTTCGTGGCACGGTGGGCGGCGCGAGCTCGGCGTGTGTCCACCATGGCTGTGGAGCGGAGTTGACGACGAGAACGCAACGAGGTTGTCGGAGAGGCGAGATTTCAACACGCCCCCTACCTGGCGCGCCAAATGTCGGATTTAGGGCTCCGCAAAGCCCAAGAAGTTCAAACAAAGAGGCGTGAACGAAGATCTCTCCCACTCACATTTACCTAGCGTCTCGCCCTCGTCTTGGTGAAGGGATTCAAGCAAACAACAGATGTAGTACGCAAGAGTTTACCCAGGTTCGGGCCACCGTGTGGTGTAAATCCCTACTTCCTGCTTTAGTGGATTGGCCTCAGGAGGGCTGGAATATGAGCTAGTACAGTGGTTCCTGAGCTCAGGAGGCGAGCTCAGGAGGGTTAGGAGGCAAGTGTTCTTGCTCCTTTGCATGGAGGCAGAGTTTGTGGATCTGCTCTACTTGGCTAGGCTTGGTTCGACCTCTTCCGACTTGTCCTTCCATAGTGGGGGTTCTAGCTACTTATATAGGCGGCCAGGGTCCTCTTCCCCCGAAATGTTTAGGCGGGAAGGGATCCCACAATGGCCATTTTTGAGCGGGAACACAAGGACGTTCCTATCCTGACAAAAGTGGTCTTTGCCTGCAAAAGGATCTGGCGGTGACGCGGTGGTGGGCTCGACGGTGACATCCCCCTTGTCGTCCTTGCGGTCTTCGGTCTTGTTGCACCAAAGGGGAAACCTTTGTCCCGCTCCTTGGGAACGCGCGGTTGTGCTGTCCCCATTGCACCGAAATGGCAACTGCGCCGCTGGCGGACGCTGGCACCCGCTGTCGTGGTGCGTCACTGCTGACATCACTACCTCCTCTTGAGGCAAGCTTGGCCATGGATTCTCCGCCCCTCCGGGGCACCTTGCCAAGGCCGCTCCTGAGGGGGTCTTGACGTCGTTCTCCTCGCGAGGCTTAGTCCCCTCGCACTACACCACGACACTCGAAGCAGCGTCAAACAATCTGTCGGTATAGGTCACTTAAGGCGACACATTTACTGTTGGGAAAGACCTTTACCGACAAAAAGGAGCTGTCGCCTATAGTGCTGCCGGGAAAGGTCTTTCCCGATAGATAAATTTATGCCGACAGATAGTGTGACAATGTTGGTGAGAGCTTCGCCGGCAGACAATTTTACACCGACAAACAGTGCTTTCCCGATAGTTTATCTGACACTGTGCTATGGCGACAGATTGTGCAACGTCAATAGATAAACCGACAGTTCATCCAACACTGGGCTACACCAACAGATTATGCGACGTTAATACTTCCGCCGACACACTTGCTGCCAGGGTCTACACTTCAGCACAAATGTAAATGTACCATATATTAATATGAAATTAAATTCATAATACTGAAGCATGTTCAGTACCCAATTCATATACAAACAATTACACTCTTCTATTCATCACAAGATATCATTGATCGATGCACAAGATACAGTTCAACATATATAGAAGATTCATTAGTTTTCTTCACTGAAGTTAGCTCCACCAATTAAGGACACACATAAGTTGGCATTCAAACTGTGGTCTATTACAAAATGTAGTGGCCAAGTTCCTATGAGACCAATTGTTCAATTACCAGAACATCTATGACTACTAAACAATATCATGGAAGAGCCCAAGTCTCCTTTTTTACAAATAAAAAGAGACTAAGTCTTTGATCATCAAGCCGACATCAACTTCCATGTGAACAAAATGTGTCAACCATATTATGAACAAATCAATCACCAAAACATCTTAGATCAACTTATGGCCTTCCTACGTTTTGCCATATGTCCCTGCAAAAGAACTCGTATGTTTGAGAAATCTTTAGAAAATGAGAGTTTCTGATCCAAAAGATCTAGAAATTAGATGCGCTGCAAACAAAATAAAAAAAGATGTCATTCTCAGAACATCAACCAGAGTCAGGCTAGCACATAGCTATCACATGGCCTACTCTGAAAATTTATGCACTCACTGCAGATCTGTTATACAGCATCAGGAATAAGGTTCTTATTGTAATTTTAGAGATTTGCATTTGAAGTTCCTCCATCAGCAAACAATCAGATATGCACTTGTATATATACATGTACCAGCAGTCATATATGTAGTAGCAAGAGTACACTTGATGAAAACAAAGCCATTTCAAAGACCATATGCTTGCACATACATCTTGTTTTTCTCGATCGAGTAAAATTTATATTACCAGATGTCAACTTTGATTAATTTGTAGGATAAATCTATGAAAAACTTAAAATGAAATCTTGCCTACCATTTACTACGTGCTCTAAGTTCATCTATAATCCATTTAATTACTACATGCTCTCAGTTCATCTAGGCAAAGTTCAAAGCATGTGGACATTTAAAATTTGGACATGATCAGCTACTGCAGTACTGCTACAAAATTTCATACTGCAAATTAGAACTAAGCTCAAGATGCAATCATGACAATATCTTCTATAAATAATCAACTCATCATATCTAGTGTGCTACTATTGTAAGCAGTACACGAGTTTCTTCCTCAATAAAAGATGCAGGCAACATTGTGTTTGTGTTCTATAACGAATGCAAGACTTAATTATTTTCTGAGAAGTACAAGGAAAGGGAATGCAGAAATTAGATCCAACAAGAGTGAGAATTTCACCACTGATATTGTCAAGTTTCACTTTCAGAAACAGACTACATCAGACTATAGACATGTTTCTTTTATCACCACAGATTTTCACATATGATGGGTATCAAAATAATAGACGACCCTGGATAGGGAAAATAGTGTACTAATAGCAGAAAATATATCTACTCGTAGTTGCATATGGATTTCAATTGCAGTTTCATTTAAAATACTTCTTAAAACACGTGTGGACTGTGAATTCATCAAGGCTTACAGTTTCAATCTGTTCGGAAATCATTGAAGACCTAAACTAGCAATCTGTGTTAATTTTTATGCTTTCATTCATACTTTCAAAATTTATAATTTGCGGTTGTGGAAGTAGTACTTTGAGCTGACTGGAACTATTACTCAAGTCTTAGTGCCTTTGGTCTCAGTTTTTACCTGTGCTCTCTGTTTCATCAATCTTCCAGCAAGTATACTTGGCCATTTGTTCTTCATCTATCTTGTTCAGCGTCTCCCCTATTTCAGTGAGCAGAACCATGCTATTAATGAGCCCTGACAAGTGACAAGTACATAGAGGGAGACCAGATTGGCTTATTGACATGCTAATGAATCGGTAATCAGCCTTTCTTGCTAAAGCGCCACCACTTTTATTTCCAAATAAGTATTGTATATGTGCATAGAACAAGCGACCAATGTAGAATTAACATGCCACTTACCAAGGATTAGATTTTTTGTAGGAAAAACAAGAGTAAGGAGTAGAACTAGCGACCAATGTAGAATTAACATGTTCTCTATTTTTTATTTGCTCTCTCTCCTCAAGAGCAACAATGAGTAGGCTACACTGTTCACTATTTGTTTATTTGTCTGTTGGTTTATGATTTATCCTCACCCCACACCTCCTCTTTTCATTTGTATTTATCCAGTCTATTGCAAACAATGTCGCTCACATAGTCCTTTTCCAACAAGAATTGTGTCGGTTCAAAGTCCAATGATGTCAGCAGGTGATGAGAGAATTCAGTTGATGGAAGAGGAACAGTGCTACAATGGGTGATGAGAGAATTCAGAAATATCGACGGTGCAAAATTCGGTACCTAGAGAAATAAAACAAAGCAAATAGGAGGGAACTTACTTGTTATCAAGCCAACCCACCAAGGAGGCTCTTATAAATAAGCATACATAACCACCAACTCCTGGAATTGATAAAAGCACTAGTACATTTAGACACATGAAGCACATCACATGGGATATAGATTGTTTTGAGCAGCTTAGGATACAATAGTTGTATATATATATATATATATATATATATATATATATATATATATATATATATATATATATACACGGAGTAGCAGCTTAGGATACAACAATTAAGGGGGTATCAACAGGTTTTGTCAATTCAGAGAGCTCCAACGCGTAGACAGTAAAAGACCATGAAGAAGGAAAATGAGATTACAAATTCCAATTTGGAGCATCTGATACACATCTTACAGTGAGCCCAATGACAACATTTGAGATATTTTATACTATTCCAAAGACCACAAAAATGTGCACTAAATAGGAAAAAGCCCGATAATGTGTACTAATATTAATCTTAGCTAGTGTTACATTACAGAACAAAAATTGCAAGTAATTACGGTGATATATCTACCATATGTCAAATGGTTAATTAGTCATGGATGGTAAAATATTTGCAGATTTCCCGTTATTGGTTTGCTTGCACGCTTATAAGAGCCAATGGTGTTCCTAGCAAAAATTGAACTTGAGGGTTTGACAAATCAAACAAAAACAACCAGTAGTCCATCACTAAGAATTGAAGTATGTTTCACAGTAATATTGCTTGCACAGTTAAAGGAACAGAAGAAACTGAATGAAAGCTCACAAGTAGCATCATGGCTCAAAGAAAGAATGCTATGTGTGAGAAAAATTGTGCAGGCCACCCGTTACAGAAGTTGGAAGAGAAGAGATAGTTTACAGATCAACTCTGATGATTTTAGTGCCACTAGGGAGATATGGTTTCTCTTGGCAAACATGGAATACACCACATTTATGTAGCTACTGAAAGTGCTAACAATTAAACTTCTCAAAGAGAAGAGAACTATTTGCAAACAAGGGATCTATCTGTGATGAACTACCAGTTCACTGGCATTACCATATCACAACAAGTAAGGTTCATACAAGCAAATTTGCAACTATACAATGCATAAACTGAAAAACAAAATCACGCAAGGCATGCCATCAGGTTATATGCCATTCACACTAAAAATGTGAACTACATATACCAACATACAAGAAGATACGTAAGGATAAAATCGCATCTTACTTCCTGAGATCTGGAGGCAAGGGGAGTCAACCGGGACAGGGGTCGCCGGTGGAGGAAGAAGAACGACGGGGGCTCCTCAGCAGCAGTCCGTGCGGCAGATCCTCCGGCATATGGTGTTGTTGTTCCTGGCGCGCGGCGGATCCTTGGTGGCAGATGGTGCTGCTGTTCCTCGACGGCGAACGGTGCTCCTATGTCGCAGACGGTGCTGCTGCTACTGTGGACTAAGGGAAGGGAGGCGGGGTCCGAGATGTGGTGGCGCGAGGAGAACGGCGAGGGAGTTGCGGTGGCGGCGTGCAGGTCGGGGGCGGCGGCGCGGTGGGGTTAGGTTTTGGGTGGCGAGAGAAAGAGAGAGGCGAGATTAGGGATCGAACAGGTCAGGGACTCGGGGTCGGGTGTTTTTTTTCACGTTCTGGTGTGAGTCGGGTGTTTCGCATGGCCGCGTGTGGCCCTCCTTTCGCGCCGTATTTTTCAGACGTGGGCTGTAGCAAACAACGCCGACACTTTTTGTGTCCCCATGAATCGGCGACACACAAACAACAGGTAATACCTCTATTTGGCGACAGAAATTCCATCGGTGTTTTTCTGAGCTTTGGCGACAGATAATGTGTCACAAGTTTATATAACACTAACATACTATGTGTTGGTATTGTTTGGGACAAAAAAATGTCGGCGATGCTCACTTATAGCAACAGATGCACGTCGTCTTTGTAGTGTCGTGGTGTAGTGTCGCGAGGGTCTTGGACGGCTGGTCGATCAGCTGGGCTGTACCAGGCCGCTTGTTGGAGCGCGTCGCAGCCCGCAGACAGGCAAGTCTGGGTACCCTGGTTCCCAGGACGCCGACAACATTCAAATCAAAGAGGGCAGTAAAAGTAACTTTTAATTACCTTGGATGAAGAACACGACGAACTGTGATGTGGAGAAGTGAAGTTTGTCTGTGCAGATCTTCCACGCCCTAACTTGGCTGAGGAAGACAGCTACGGCGGCGGTGGAGTGAAGAAATCCGCGGCCGGCGCGAGTACGACGGCGACGAGGTCGAGGCAGTGAAGCTCTTCCTCACCGGCGATGATGAAGTAGCGGCGGCGCTAGGGTTGGAGATGCTCGAGCGAGAGCAGGGATCGAGCGGAGTAAAAAGTGAAGTGAGCAAGGGGAGGGGTATTTATAGCGGAGATGAATAACCGTTCACCCAAAGAATTTGGACGGACGTGCCCCTGACCTTTCTCATTCTCTCGACATGTGTCACCCACGTACTGAGAAGTGGAGATCGTGGGTGAATAGATAAGTATTGTCGTGGGATGCGGAACGATTTGAGCGGCAAAACCGAAAATTTTGGATAAGATAAGTTTTAATGTTGCGTTCGCAAATTCTTTAGCTGACAAGGACATAGTGAAGATTTTGAACGAGTTTCAAATAGAACGCACATGAAGAATTTGTGAATAGAATGGGTTGAGTTTAGCATAGAGGGGAAGGGTCCGATCACATTCACATAGCAAGAAAAACAGCTTGAAGAATTAGCAATAAGTGAATGATGTAGAGGACATAAACTCATATATATATATATATATATATATATATATATATATATATATATATAT
>LR738710.1:490023588-490057834 GCA_902687465.1 Secale cereale
ATATATATATATATATATATATAGCCAATGAAGAAAAGAGACGGGAAAGGTGAAGACAATGCAAAGTTGAAGAATATGAACAATTGAGGAATTTCAAAAAAAACTCAAATTGAAGATTTTTCAACTTTGGTGGTGGCGTGACCCACCGTATAAGAATGATGATTTCAGACACCACGTACATTTGTCGTAGGGTTCTCATAATCAAATTCTTCGTTAATTTCTTCACACTTAGAGCGTTATTCTTCATTGATTGAAGAAAAACATTTCTTCATGTGTTGCACATCTAAGTCATCAATTTTGCATAAGTGTTAGGATGTGTGTCCTATTAAAAGAACATTCGAAGATTCTAAGATATTTAGCTCACACCGCAACTTGCTAAATCTCTTCTCATCCAAGGGCTTTGTGAAGATATCGGCTAGCTGTTCTTTAGTCTTCACATGCTCAATAGAAATGTCGGCCTTCAACACATGATCATGAAGAAAATGATGACGAATATGATTGTGCTTTGTCTTCGAGTGCTGAACTGGGTTGTGAGCAATCTTGATGGCACTCTCATTGTCACAGAAGATAGGCACATTCTTCACATTGACGCCATAGTCCTTGAGAGTTTGCTTCATCCACAGCAATTGGGCACAGCAAGAGCCAGCAACAATATACTCAGCTTCAGCAGTAGACAGTGATACGCAGTTCTGTTTCTTCGAAGACCAACAGACCAAAGATCTTCCAGGGAAGTGACATGTACCAGATGTTGACTTGCGGTCCACACGATCACCAGCATAGTCAGAGTCTGAATATCTAATGAGATCAAAAGCCGAGCCCTTGGGATACCATAATCCAAGTGTTGGTGTGTGAGCTAGATATCGAAAAATATGTTTCACAGCCTTATGGTGTGATTCCTTCAGTGTAGCTTGAAATCGGGCACACATGCAAACACTAAGCATTATATCTGGCCTAGATGCACATAAGTACAATAAAGAACCAATCATGGAGCTGTATACCTTATTATCGAAGTCAATACCATTTTCATCAGTGCACAGATGGCCATTTGTGGGCATAGGAATTTTGACACATTTCCAATCTTGCATGCCGAATTTTCTCAGTACATCCTTGAGGTATTTCTCCTGAGATATGAATATTCCATTGCGTTATTGATGAATTTGAAGACCTAAGAGGAATTTCAATTCTCCCATCATAGACATTTGATATTTTTCACTCATCATATTGGCAAATTCATCACTATAACGTTGGTCAGTACAACCAAAGATAATATCATCAACATATATTTGACACACAAATAATTCACCATTATAAGATTTAGTGAAAAGAGTAGGATCAAGTGAACCGGGTTTGAAGCCTTTCTTCATGAGGAATTCCTTCAAAGTATCATACCATGCCAAAGGGGCCTGCTTGAGACCATAGAGGGCCTTATTGAGTCTAAAGACTTTGTCAGGATTCTTTGGATCTTCAAAACCTGGGGGTTGAGCAACATATACTTCTTCCTCAAGCTTACCATTTAGGAATGCACTTTTCACATCCATTTGATATAGAGTGATATCATGATGGTTAGCATAAGCAAGTAATATGCGAATAGCTTCAAGTCTAGCAACAGGTGCAAAAGTTTCATCGAAATCAATTCCCTCAGCCTGTGTGTAGCCTTGAGCTACAAGCCGTGCCTTATTCCTTACCACAAGGCCATTTTCATCTTGCTTGTTGCGGTAGATCTGCTTTGTGCCAATGATATTGTGCTTGCGAAGATCTGGACGTTTGACCAGTTCCTAGACGTTGTTAAGCTCGAATTGATGTAATTCTTCTTGCATGGCTTGAATCCACTCAGGCTCCATAAATGCTTCATCTACCTTAGTGGGCTCTGTGATAGAGAAAAAAGCAAAGTGCCCACAAAAGTTAGATAAATGTGAAGCTCTTGAGCATGTGAGAGGACCTGGTGCTTCAATGTCATCGATGATTTTCTCAATCTGCACTTATTTTGCAACGCGAGGATGAGCTGGTTCTCGTTGAGGAATTTGATCAGATTGTCTTCAGCACCATTTTCTTCAGCATTTTCTTCAGGTGCATTAGCTCGATGTTCTTCATGTTCTGGAATGAATTCTTCAGCAGATTCTTCGGTCGGAATGACATCCTCAGTATCCTTGTATTTGATAGTTTCCTCAGGTGTTGGTCCATCTATCACAGAAGGTATGTGCTCTCTTTGCGAGCCATTAGTTTCGTCGAACCGCACATCTACAGTTTCAACAACCTTGTGAATAACGTTGTTGAAGACTATGTAGGTGTGCGAGTCCTTTCCGTAACCAAGCATAAACCATTCATGTGCTTTTGGTGCAAATTTTGAGTTGTGATGAGGATCTCTAATCCAGCATTTTGCACCGAAGACTTTGAAATAACTCACATTGGGTTTCTTGTCAGTGAGGAGTTCATAGGCAGTCTTCTTGAAGAATTTGTGAAGATAAACTTTGTTGATGATGTGGCATGTAGTATCAATTGCATCAATCCAGAAATGACGAGGCATTTTGTATTCATCAAGCATAGTGCGAGCCATCTCAGCAAGAGTCATGTTCTTGCGCTCCACGACGCCATTCTGCTGAGGAGTATAAGGAGCAAATAACTCATGAGTAATACCAAGTTCATCAAGATAGTCATCGAGACCAGAATTCTTGAACTCAGCTCCATTGTTACTTCTGATGTGCTTGATCTTCACACCAAAGTTGGTTGAAGCCCTCGAGGAAAATCATTTGAAGACTTCCTGCACTTCATGTTTGTAAGTAAAAATGTGTACCCATGTGTATCGAGAGTAATCGTCAAGAATAACAAAGCCTTATTCAGAAGCATCATTTGAAACTGCGGAATAATGGTTAGGACCGAAGCGATCCATGTGAAGCAAATTTAAATGGTCGAGTAGTAGTCATGATAGTCTTCGCTGGATGATTGGCCTTGGTCATCTTTCCAGCTTCACAGGCTCCGCATAAGTGATCCTTGAGTAATTTGACATTCTCAATGCCAATGATGTGCTTCTTCTTCGCAAGCGTGTGCAAATTCCTCATGCCCGCATGACCAAGTCGTCGATGCCATAGCCAGCCTTCTGAAGCTTTTGCAGGTAGACACACAGCTGGTTGAGGTCCTGTAGAGAAATCAACAATATACAAGTCTCCTCTCCTAAAGCCTTCGAAGACTTTGGAATTGTCAGATTCCATGATCACAACACAAAGATACTTGCCGAAGACTACAACCATATCAAGATCGCAAAGCATTGAGACAGACATGAGGTTGTATCCTAAGGACTCGACAAGCATGACTTTGTCCATGTGTCGATCCTTTGAGATCGCAACCTTGCCTAGACCCATACCTGACTTTTGCCTTTGTCAGCAAAGATAATATGCTTCAGATGAGATGGAGATAAGGGAGCATCCATCAATAGATTCTTGTCACCGGTCGTGTGATTTGTACATCCACTATCGAGGACCCACTCAGAGGCTTTGGGTTGATCATCATGTAGATGAATTAGTGCAGCTTACAAACTCATATACTTCATCAGTGAAGAATATGACATCAATTCATCAGATCAATTTCATCAAGCAATGCAACAGATAAAGCAGTGTGAGGACGTGAGAAATGAGAGTTCATTTCTTCATGATTAGCCTGCGTCCTTTCAGGCACTTTTCAGGTCTCCAGCAAATTCTTCAGACGTTTGAGCACGTCTGGAGACCTGACCCTGCAGAAGAGATTAGTTTTTTTTTTCTTCACCACCCACATCTGAAGGGGTGGCAAAGAGTTCATCACTCTGCGAGCTCCATACGAGAAAGGTGGCATAGAAGCCAGCCCATTTCGTTTCACATAAGAGGAGTTAGGATAAGCATATGAATAGGTAGAGAAATTATTCGAGGATTTATGAACATAATGGTTAGAAGAATAATGCTCATATTCATAGCCCTTAGCTCTTCCCTGCGAAACAGAGTTGTTAGCACGATGATATTCATATGAGGACTTTGATCCTTTTCAGGAATTTGATCCACGTGAGGAATTTGGTCTGTATGAGGATTTGAATCCATCTGAAGATTTTTATCCATATGAAGAATTGGATCTGGGGTTCCTATTCCTCACATGAGGTGTCATGAGGACATTCACTTGAAGACTTTCAAGGTGCCTCTTAGGGACCCAGATTTTCTTCATAGGGGGACCATTCCTAGAGTTAGTTCCAACATATCTAGCAAACACTTCACCATTCTGTTTTTTTTTGAACTGTTTATAGTTGGAGTCAAATGACTCATCAGAAGAATGAGGATATTCACATGTGAAGCCAGATAAATTGGATGGATCAACTGGAGGTCCCTTTGTAGCAACCCATGAGGTTTTGGGGTACTGCTCAGGCTTCCAATATGTACCATCAGCATTAAGTTTCCTCTCAAAGGCAATACCGTCTTTCCTAGGGTTCCTGTTGAGGATCTGCTTTTTAAGCACATCACAAAGAGTCTGATGCCCTTTGAGGCTTTTGTAAATGCATGTCATGTACAATTCCTTCAGCCCTACATTATCAGTGATACTAGCAATGTCCTCAGCTGAGGAATTAGTAATAGCAGAGACAGTTGAAGAATTTGTAGCATTAGAAGCATTTGAACATTCAGGTGAAGAATTAGAAGTTTCACGTTCAATGCATTTAAGGCATAGGGGAATGAATTCTTCCTGAGAAACGCTAATTTGTTGAGCAAGTAATGACTCACGCTCCTTCTGAAGATCTTCATAACTCACTCTTTGCTTTTCAAGATCTTGCTTTCTTTGAAGAAATTCATAAGAAAGCTTCTCATGATCAGATAAGAGATTGTTATGATGACCTTGAAGATTGGCAAACCTAGACAGAAGTCTCTGAAGATTTTCAGTCAAGATTTTAGTGCGATCCATTTCATCACCCAACATATCATCACTTTTATCTAGCATATTTTGAACCTTTTCAAAAGCCTTTTGTTGTTGCATAGCAATCTTAGCAAGTTTAGAATAGTTGGGCTTGAGGTTTTCATCAGATTCATTCTCACTAGATTCAGAGGAGGCATATTTGAGTACCTTGGCACCCTTTCCAATGAAGCAATAGGTGGGAGCATAGTCATCATTGCCTTCATCGGCCTTGTTGGTGAAGCCATTTTCTTCAGGGTTGAAGATAGACTTGCTGACGAATGCAGTAGCGAGAGCTAGACTCGCCACACCAGACTCGGACTCCTCAGATTCCTCCTCTTCCTCATGATCCTCAGATCCAGCCTCAGAGTCCATTTCCTTGCCAATGAATGCCCGGGCTTTCTTGGAGCTGCTCTTCTTGCGAGATGAAGACTTTGAGGATTTTGATGATGAAGATTTTGACGATTTCTTCTTCTTCTTTGCATCATCAGAACTGTAATCCTTGTATTTCTTCTGCTTAGATTCCTTTTCCCACTGAGGACAATCTTGAATGTACTGACCAGGCTTCTTGCATTTGTGACATAGCCTCTTATTGTAGTCACTGGATGAGGAATCATTTCTCCTTGAGAACTTTCCAAAGCAACCACGTCTTGAGAACCTTTGGAATTTCTTCACGAGCAGTGCTAGCTCCTGGCTCAGTTCTTCAGGATCACCAAGGCTACTACCAGAATCTTCACCTTCAGACTCAGAGATGACCTTGGCCTTCCGGGCACGTGATCTGCCATAGCTCGAACCATAGAGATCTCTCTTTTCAGCAAGCTGGAACTCATGAGTATTTAGCCTTTCGAGGATATCAGCGGGATCAAGTCACTTGTAATCACCACACTCTTGTATCATCAATGCCAGAGTATCAAATGAGGAATCAAGCGATCTTAGTAATTTCTTCACCACTTCATGGTCTGTGATGTCAGTTGCATCAAGTGCTTGAAGCTCATTTGAGATGTCAGTGAGGCGATCGAAGGTTTGCTAAACATTTTCGTTGTTAAGTCTTTTGAAGCGGTTGAAGAGATTGCGAAGAACATCAACTCCAGAGTCACGCTGTGTTGAGACTCCTTCATTGACTTTGGAAAGCCTGTCCCAGATAAGCTTAGCAGTTTCAAAAGCACCCACTCTTCCATACTGTCCTTTGCTCAGATGGCCACAAATGATATTCTTCGCTTGAGAATCGAGTTGCTTGAATCTCTTCACATCAGCAGCATTCAGAGAAGGTGAGACCGAGGGAACACCATTTTCCACAACATACCAGAGATCGTTATCAATTGCCTCAAGATGCATTCGCATCTTATTCTTCCAGTAGGGATAGTCCGTCCCGTCGAAGGTAGGATACCCGGCGGAGATCGTGATCATACATGCGGTCGACATAACTAAAACTCCAAGCGGTTAAACCAAAATCACACAGAACAAGGGAGTACCTTGCTTTGATACCAATTGAAAGTGCGTTATATCGACTAGAGGGGGGTGAATAGGCGATTTTTATGAATTCTTCACTGAGGAATTTGCGGGTGAGGAAATTCCTTAGCAAAGAACTACTTGCAGCAGAATAAGTACTCAGAAGTAAACATAACAGATTACAAGCATGGTCATCATGATGAAATGAAGACAAGCACAGAGTATAGAAAGCATAAACAGAGGATAACATAGGGTGAAGACAAATAGACTGAAGAAATTGAACTGAGGAAATTGAGAAAGTCTTCAGTCAAAGTCTTCAAACAGATATGAACAAGCACACAACACAGATATGAGGAAAGTAAAGAGTTGAGGAAATAGAACCAGTAAGCTTGGTGAAGACAATGGTTTGTTAGACCAGTTCCAACGGTTGTCTCTGTTGTACATCTGGTTAGGGCGGCTAGGTATTTAAACCTGAGGACACCCAGTCCTGGACACACAGTCCAGTACACCAAGTCCTCACCGTATTCCCCTTGAGCTAAGGTCACACTCACCTTGCACAATCACTCGTGGTAAGTCTTCACAGGGGACTTCCGAACCTTCACAAACTCGGTCACTCGGTGATCCACAATTCCTCTTGGATGCTCTAGACCATGACGCCTAACCGTCTGGAAGAAGCATAGTCTTCAAAGGTAACAATCGTCGGATCCACTCAGGATCAATCTCTTCAGTGATGCTCAATCACTTTTGGGTTTGTAGGTGTTTGGGTTCGGTTTTGGGTTTTTCCTCACTTGATGATTTTCGCTCAAAGTCCTCGGAGGATGGGTTGCTCTTATGACAAGTGTCAGTTTCTCTCGGAGCAGCCAACCAGCTAGTGGTTGTAGGGGGGATATTTATAGCCTAGGGAGCAGCCCGACATGATAAGACATAAATGCCCTTTAATGATATGACCGTTAGGTAGGTACATATTTTGGGACAACTGGCGCGTAGCACAGCAACGGTCGGAAATTTGAGTATCAAATTCCTCAGGGCTATCATGTTCCTCACTGTGTAGGCAATCCGCACTGGCGAATTCCTAAGTCCTCAGTCAGAACAAATACCTCCGAGACCAGAAGAACTTCGTCTCTGTCACTGAAGAATATGATTGAACTATGTCAGATTTCCAATGTCTTCACTCGAAGGAATTGGTAGGTGTAGGATTTTGAGTTGAGCATCAAATGGAGATTTTTCCTTAGTATTTCCTCGACCCCCTTTAACAGTACGGTGTTTCCTATGACTCAAGAAAGATAAAATGAAACTACGAAAACAAAAGTCGTCATGCTTCATGATCCTCAAATGAATACCAACTCTTCAAGGTCAGACCAATTTCTTCACTTTCAAAGTCTTCAGAAAGTCTTCAGAAATCCAAAGTCTTCAGTTGAAGAACTTCATTTTTAGGGGTCGACTTTCTCTGTAAATATCAAACTCCTTATAGACTTATAGACCTATGTACACTCATAAACACATTAGTCCCTTAACCTATAAGTCTTCAATACACCAAAATCACTAAGGGGCACTAGATGCACTTACAAGAGTTCTACGAGATCCAGCTCCATAATCTCACTCCGAGGTCCATATTGCATATTTCTGGCTTTGTGGCCTTATGCGAAATATTTCTGAGTTGTGAGGCTCATTTTTACTTGTGGAGGAAGTACTTATGCCTCGTCCCACGCCTCAAGGGGGATCTATATTAGAAGTAGGTGGTGCGGAACTATGGCGAATAGCTGGTACCGGGTACCCAATCGGCACCCCTTGGGAGGACCTCGAGGAGTGGACCTCGGAATGGTTTTATATCAAAGACGTTCCCCTCACCGATCTAGTCCGGCAAGGGTTAGCCAAATACTCAAATGATCCATCTATAAAGCGGTACAACTGGCAGCCCAGAGGCCCTTCCCATCAAGATAGTGAGGAAGTGTGCGCCCTGTCAGCCAAGGTAAGGTTGCTGACCATCAGTAAGCTGACCATGGTCGAGGTAATGGCCATTGCCATCACCTGTTATCTGCAACCTCTCCAACAAAGGGGCCACCCCTTATGGTGCTATAATGGTACCAATGACATGACTCGATGCCAGCGCCAAGGGCCAGATAACAAGGCCGCTCTAGCCAAAATATTGGCCAAAATTTTCAAGGGAGAGGAAGTGGACTTCGCACGGATGAGTATCCGAGAAGGTTTCTCTGGATACAATCCAGCAGAATGGGTAAGACATAGTCTATTGGTTCAAGCATCCAGACTATGTACCAATTCTAACCATTCATGTTTCGAAAATGGCTGGAGACGTCAAGTGGAATTCATTAAATCCACTCCTCCTCAACCAGAGGATCATTTGCGTGACGACGATCCGGGGTATCACGATGACACAGAGACGTGAATTATTTTTGAAGACGGTGTATTTTACCAGGAGGGCCTTGATCACGCAAGGTTGATGTGATAGCTGACCATCCTAGGGCTCTTCCTTCTTCCAGAGTAAGTGATAAGAAGATCCCTTCCCGAATAGGATGCACATCGCATGATATTCACAGCGTGTTGACTTCTAATCCCAAGGGTCACCGCACTACGTGTCAATCCTGCCAGGGAGGAGTTCGGATCACATTGGCTCTAGCTCCCTGATGTCTACTACACAACCTTCTTCTTGTAGAGTCGTGTTGGGCCTCCAAGCGTAGAGTTTTGTAGGACAGTAGCAATTTTCCCTCAAGTGGATGACATAAGGTTTATCAATTTGTGGGAGGCGTAGGATGAAGATGGTCTCTCTCAAGCAACCCTACAATCAAATAACAAAGAGTCTCTTGTGTCCCCAACACACCCAATACAATGGTAAATTATGTAGGTGTACTAGTTCGGCGAAGAGATGGTGATACAAGTGTAATATTGATGGTAGATATAGGTTTTTGTAATCAGAAAATATAAAAACAGCAAGGTAACTAATGATAAAAGTGAGCACAAACGTTATTGCAATGCTTAGAAACAAGGCCTAGGGTTCATACTTTCACTAGTGCAAGTTCTCTCAACAATGATAACATAATTAGATCATATAACAATCCCTCAACATGCAAGAAATAAACACTCCAAGTCACTAATAGCGGAGAACAAACGAAGAGAATATTGTAGGCTATGAAACCACCTCAAAGTTATTCTTTCAGAACAATCTATTGGGCTATTCCTGTAAGTGCCACAAACAGTCCTAGAGTTCGTACTAAAATAACACCTTAAGACACACATCAACCAAAATCCTAATGTCACCTAGATACTCCATTGCCACCACAAGTATCCGCGGGTTTGATTATACGATATGCATCACACAATCTCAGATTCATCTATTCAATTAACACAAATAACTTCAAAGAGTGCCCCAAAGTTTCTACCGGAGAGTCAAGACGAAAACGTGTGCCAACCCCTATGCATAAGTTCACAAGGTCACTGAACCCGCAAGTTGATCACCAAAACATACATCAAGTAGATCACATGAATATCCCATTGTTACCACAGATAAGCACATTCAAGACATACATCAAGTGTTCTCAAATCCTTAAAGACTTAATCCGTAAGATAACTTCAAAGGGAAAACTCAATCCATTACAAGAGGTAGAGGGGGAGAAACATCATAAGATCCAACTATAATCGCAAAGCTCACGGTACATCAAGATCATGCCTAATCAAGAACACGAGAAAGAGAGATCAAACACATAGCTACTGGTACATACCCTCATCCCCGAGGGTGAACTACTCCATCCTCGTCATGGAGTGCATCGGGATGATGAAGATGGCCACCAGTGATGTTTTCCCCTCCGGCAGGGTGCCGGAAGAGGGTCCCGATTGGTTTTTGGCGGCTACAAAGGCTTTGAAATGGTGGAACTCCCGGTCTAGGTTTGTTTTCAGAGGTTTCACTATTTATAGGATTTTTTGGCATCGGGGGCAAGTCAGTGGGACCCACGAGGCGGCCACAAGGTAGAGGGCGCCCCCACCCTTGTAGGGGCGTCGTGGTTCTTCTGGTCCACCTCCGGCACTCCGTGGGCCTCTTTTGGTCCATAAAAAATCACCTAAAAGTTTCGTTCCTTTTGGACTCTGTTTGATATTCCTTTTTCTGTGAAACTCAAAAACAAGGAAAAAACAGAACCTGGCACTCGGCTCTAGGTTAATAGGTTTGTCCCAAAAATCATATAAAATAGCACATAAATGCATATATAACGTCCAAGATAGATAATATAATAGCATGGAACAATCAAAAATTACAGACACATTGGAGACGTATGAAGCATCCCCAAGCTTAATCCATGCTCGTCCTCGAGTAGGTAAATGATAAAAATATTTTTTTATGTGGAATGCTACCCAGCATAATTGCTAATGAAATCTTCTTTATTGTGGCATGAATATTCAGATCCATAAGACTCAAAACAAAAGTTTATCAATATCAAAACAATAATACTTCAAGCATACTTGAGAGTAATATATAAAGCTTCAAAAATAACATGGCTAAAGAAAGTTATCCCTACAAATAATATAGTCATTTATGATCCCCCTTCTTAACACAAAGTAAAAAATCATGCCTATCCCAGTGTCAATCAAGCAATTGTTTTCATACTTTAACATTCTTAAACCTTTTCAACTCTTCACACAATACATGAGCGCGAGCCATGGATATAGCACTAAGGGTGGCATAGACGGTGGTAATAGACAACAGGAGGGAGAAAGTCTCACATCGACTAGGCAGATCAATGGACTATGGAGATGTCCATTAATCGATATCAATGTGAGTGAGTAGGGATTGCCACGTAACGGATGCACTAGAGCTATAAGTGTATGAAAGCTCAAAAAAGACAACTAGTGGGTGTGTATCAACTTGCTTGCTCATGAAGACCAAGGGCATTTGAGGAAGCCCATTGTTGGAATATACAAGCCAAGTTCTATAATGAAAAGTTCCCACTACTGATATATGAAAGTGACAACGTAGGAGACTCTCTATCATGAAAAACATGGTGCTACTTTGAAGCACAAGTGTGGAAAAGGATAGTAGCATTGTCCCTTCTCCCTTTTTCTCTCTTTTTTTCCTTTTTTGTAGTCTCCTCTCTTTTTTTGGAGACCCTTTTCTCTTCTTTTTTAAAGACTCATTTGGCATTATTATTGATGACCTCACATGGGACAATGTTCTAATAATGATGATCATCACACTTTTATTTACTTACAACTCGATGCTAGAACAAAAATATGACTCTATATGAATGCCTTCGGCGGTGTACCAGGATATGCAATGACCAAGAGTGACATGTATGAAAAATATGAACGGTGGCTTTGCCACAAATACTATGTCAACTACATGATCATGCAAAGCAATATGACAATGATGAAGCGTGTCATAATAAACGGAACGGTGGAGTTACATGGCAATATATCTCGGAATGGCTATGGAAATGCCATAGAGGTATGTATGGTGGCTATTTTGAGGAAGGTATAAGGGGGTTTATGCACCGGCAAAAGTTGTGTGGCACTAGAGTGGCTAGCAAGGTGGAAGGGTGAGAGTGCGTATAATCCATGACTCAACATTAGTCATAAAGAACTCACATACTTATTGTGAAAAAAAATATTAGCCCTTGAAGCAAAGTACTACGACTCATGCTCCTAGGGGGAGGTTGGTAGGAGTTAACCATCGCGCGCCCCCGACCTTGACGCAAAAACAAACACTCAAAATACAAAGTGCTCCAATTCGGTTACATAGTTAGGATACCATATGTGCGTGCTACGGGAATCACAAACTTTAACACAATTATTTCTTTAACCTCACAAACTACCACTATCATGACTCTAATATTACCATCTTAACAACTCAAAACAATTACAAGGAGTCAAACTTCACATAGTATTCAATGCTCTTTATATGAAGGTTTTTATTATATCTCCTTGGATGCCTATCATATTCAACTATAATAGCAAAGCTCGCAGTACATCAAGATCGTGCCAAATCAAGAACACGAGAGAGAGAGAGAGAGAGAGAGAGAGAGAGAGAGAGAGAGAGAGAGAGAGAGAGAGAGAGAGAGAAAGAGATCAAACACATAGATACTTGTACATACCCTCAGCCCCGAGGGTGAACTACTCCCTCCTCATCATGGAGAGCGTCGGGATGATGAAGATGGCCACCGGTGATGGTTTCCCCCTCTAGTAGGGTGCCGGAACAGGGTCACGATTGGTTTTTGGTGGCTACAGAGGCTTTGCGGCGGTGGAACTCCTGATCTAGGTTTGTTTTAGGAGGTTTCACTATTTATAGGATTTTTTGGCGTCGGGGGCAAGTTAGGGGGACCCACGAGGCGGCCACAAGGTAGGGGGCGCCCCCTAGGGGGCGCCCCCCCCACCCTTGTGGGGGCCTCGTGGCTCTTATGGTCCACCTCTGGTGCTCTGTGGGCTTCTTTCGGTCCATAAAAAATTACCGAAAAGTTTCGTTCCTTTTGGACTCCGTTTGATATTCCTTTTCTACGAAACTCAAAAACTAGGAACAAACAGAAACTGGCATTGGGCCTTAGGTTAATAGTTTAGTCCCAAAAATCATATAAAATAGCATATAAATGCATATAAAACATCCAAGAAAGATAACATAATAGCATGGAACAATCAAAAATTGTAGATACGTTGGAGATGTATCACTCCCAACAGGAGACCAAAGACGAAGGCTTCCGCCAAGGCAGAAGCACATGTCTCTCAACCCAGAGGTGTCGTATAGTGGAGTTACGATGATGGCCACTTTTAACATCCCTCTGTTCATAAAACTTTTAACTTTCTCGCAAAAGAAGGATGCCCTCGCACTGGTTCGAAGACTCTCTGGGTGCACTGAACCATGACTCCGGCCGCAGGTCTAATGAACGGGCCAAAGCTCCTCCCGAACAGACGACTGGGATCCCTCCAGAGGATTCTGGTGATGTTTTCAGTTACCAACTCTGAAGTCAAGAGTGTAATGAATCATCGTCGTCAAAAGGAGACCCTACGCCACGACACCTTTACCAATCAATATTTTAATGCCTTTAATTTGGTGTACGCGTACCTTGGGGCAGCCCAAAAGGGTCTTGAAGGAATCACCTAACTGTTTGTCACCAGAACACAGGTATGTGATGAGAAATAGCTTAAAAGTTGATCATGTTTCCTCACCTACCAGCCCCAAGCCTTAATTTGGGAGGGACGGGCGGGTTAAGGCTTGCTTAGAATATGATGTGTATATATATAGGTCGCGAGAGAGCAGAACGAAAAGTTGAATGAAGACCTTGAGGCGAGCCGGGTGCAATTGGTTGAAGCCAAGGCCGAACTGGATGCGGCACAAAAAGATACCAGCGATGCTTCCGGTATGTAAGAAAATTGTTCCTTTAAA
This sequence comes from Secale cereale, assembly GCA_902687465.1. NCBI lineage: Eukaryota > Viridiplantae > Streptophyta > Magnoliopsida > Poales > Poaceae > Secale > Secale cereale. The sequence goes on from LR738710.1 coordinate 490,037,312, forward strand.
AGGGCATATGTTGAATGTATGTATTAATACTATGCTCTATGTGCAGCCAAAGAGACCATACATGAGCTGAAGAAGGAGCTAGAAGCTGGCAAACGAGTATTGACCCGAAGTCATGAGGAGAAGAATGAGCTCAAGACCGAAAACCAACGGCGGGCCGAGGAGATTAAAAGATTACGGGCTCAACTGGTCCAAACCGTGGATGAAAACCAAAGGCTGAAAGGTGGCATATTCGGTAAGTGTATCATCGTACCGTGCTATTGGACATATTTCATTGATGTTTTTGGTGATGATGGGCAACACATGATTGTTAGGTCTCCTAACTGGGCATCCTAAGGAAGAGGCGAGCACTTACAATGGGAACCTTCTAAAGGAGCTGTCATCTACCTATGAAAGAGCCCGGAAAGGCATGAAGAGTATGGCCAAAGAATTATGGCCGTCGGACAAGCCATCGGACAGTTTGGCCAAACTGGCTGGCCGCTTCAAAAGGGCTCGGTGAAGGTTTGAGTTGTGGAAGATTTCGGCATGACGAGAAGGAGCACGTGAGGTGTGGGCAATGGTAAAGACCCGCTTCACCAAGATGGACCCGGTGCATATGGCCCGGGTTGGTCCTGTAGGCCCTGACTGTCAAGAAATACCATTAAGCTTGGTGTACGAGGAAGTAATTCAAGTCGCTCACTATTCGCAGAAGCATTGTGATTTAGAACAATTGATAGACAATGTCGAGAATGAGTAGTTAGGCAACTCAATGTATGTATGTACCTTACATTGACCGGGCTCGATCTGCATTCTTATTTTTGTTTAAAAAGAATGTTGTCTTAACCGACCATCGGCTTCTACCTCCCCGATCAGTGATCGAGAAGTGCTCCGTATTGTATGCGTTGAGGAACAAGGCAAATCTTCGGGAACTAGGCAATCCGGTCATCTAGTTCGAACAAACGAAAAATGTGCGGAGAGTTATGTTATATTACTATTTAATGTAAGCAACATCTTTCGATTAAAATAGTTCATCCATGGGTTCCTTTCTTGGGGTAGAATATAGTACGGATCGGTGAGATCAAACGGAGACCAATGGCTGCAAGAAATCCCTGGTGGTAAGAATGAGGCCGCATTCACTTCCCTTTGGCTGACTTATTGTTTTCTACAAGAACACTAGCTTTCGGCTTCACCCGTCTGAGGTACGGTCCCAGATAACCCGGTCATAACAATCACATAGGTGCTCCCTTTACTGCCTAGCCGAGCAATCGGGAACGTAGGGGTAAGCACAGGAGCCAGGCACCCAGCTTTGCAAAGATCATAGGTCAAATAAGTGCATATGTTAGCTTGAAAGATATGAGAAGGCTGCAATCAATGCGATTGCGTATTATATTATTCGGCTTCTCTAAGGGAGGACCCACGCAAAGCAGGGTGTTACATTTAATGATGTATGTAATACATGTTTTTGTATAGTTTGGTTTAACCGGACATTCACCTATATAAAAAATGGAAGGGAAAAAGAAGAAAAACGAAAAAGCATGAGGATGAGGTGCGGATTGTTGCGGAGAGCTCAAGCATAAAAGCGCCTCAGCCTAGCTGCGTTCCACGGGTTCGATTCAAGACCATCATCGAACGGGCGGCGAAGGCGATATGCTCCTCCTACCAGTACATCATCAATGATGTACGGGCCCTCCCATTTGGGCGAATGTTTGTGCTTCTGCTTATCGAGGAGCCGGAGTATGAGGTCGCCCACGTTGTATGTCTTCGCTCGGAATTCACGGCTCTAGTAGCATCACGCTTGTTGCTGATAAAGCGCGGATCGAGCCTGAGCTATATCCCGTTCTCCTTCTAGAGCATCCAAGCCATTCTGTCGATCTAACTCAGCTTCCTTTTCTTCGTACATGCACACTCGAGGCGCGTCGGGGATAAGGTCGCATGGGAGGACTACCTCTGCATCGTATACCATACAAAATGGTGTGTTTCCGGTTAACCTGTTAGGAGTGGTGCGTAGCCCCCATAGTATGGAATCAAGTTCCTCGACCCAATGGCAGTCTGATTGTTCAAGGGATATAACTAGGCGAAGCTTAATGCCACTCATGATGAGTCTGTTGGCTCGTTCGACCTGTCCATTGGTCTGTGGATGGTATACCGAGGCATAGTCGAGTTTAATGCACATTTTACCACACCGGTCTTTAACTTCCTGGGCGGTGAAATTGGTATCGTTATCGGTAATTATGCTATGGGGGGGCACCATAACTGTGTACGAGATCGAATATGGATTCAACCACTAGTTCGGATTCCGCCGAAGTGACGGCCTTGCCTGGATCCACTTGGTGAATTTATCAACCATGACTAGGAGGTATTTATTTTTCTTCGTTCCCCCTTTGAGTGGTCCGACCATGTCGAGCCCCCAGACAGCAAAAGGCCAGGTTATTGGTATCGTCTGAAGTGATGTAGTAGGCATGTGACTTTGATTTGCAACAGCTGGCATCCGACACAGTGTTGGACTAATGTCCGGGAAACCTGCTCGGAAAGCCTCGCTTACCAAAGCCCGAGCTGCCGCATGGTGTTCGCCCATGCCTGCGTGTATCTCTGCTAGAAACGGCTGCCCCTCTTCCTTGGAGATGCACCGTTGTAGTATTCCCTATGGTACTCTTCTTATAGAGTTCACCTTCGTGGACCTTGTATCCATTAGACCGGCAGACTATGCGCTGAGCTTCTGTTTGGTCCTCCAGAAGTTGGTGTTGTGTGAGTTAGGTGAGTAGAGGTTCTTTCTAGGGTGGGATTGCGGCCATTACCTCATGTGTGGAGGGTGTATCCTCGAGTGCGGAGCAGCCAATAAGCGGATCGTCATGTTTGTTTTCATGCAAGGTATTGCGTGTGGGCTCATCAGGTAGTGTGTCGGGGACGTCTCTCCCTGTCAAACCACGGAGGGCTCAAAGAGCCGCTCGAGGGAGGTGTTTTTAGGAACCGGGTCGCGCTTGGCACCCATGCGAGCAAGGACGTCGGCTGCTTGATTGTTGTCCCTGGTGACATGGTGGAATTATAGGCCTTCGAATTGAGCAGATATTAGGAGGACCACGTTCCTCTATGCCGCCATCTTGGGGTCTTTGGGGTCGAATTCTCTGTTTGCTTGAGAGATCGCCAGATTTGAGTCTCCCGTTACTTCAAGGCGCTGAATGCCTAGGGAGGTGGCAATGAGAAGGCCATGCAGTAATGCCTTGTACTGCGCTGCGTTGTTCGAGTCCGCGTACATTATTTGAAGGGCATACCGAACTGTGACACATGTGGGGGAGATGAGGATAACTCTAGCCCCCAGTCCGGCCAACATCTTTTAGCCGTCGAAGTACATTGTCCAGTGCAAGTATGTGGAGTATGCCTTGGGTAGTTCGGCCTCGGCCCACTCGGCTAAAAAACAGCCAGCACCTGGGATTTAATGGCCCGGCCCGGCTTATATGTTATTTCGGAAGGAAGGAGCTCAATGGCCCATTTGGCGGTGCAGCCAGTAGCGTCCCTGTTGTTTATTATGTCATTCAAGGGGACCTCTGATGCCACTGTAACCGAACATTCTTTGAAGTAGTGTCGTAGCTTTCGGGGTTCCATGAAAACTGTATAGGCTATCTTTTGATAGTGCGGATACCGCGATTTGCATGGTGTTAGTACCTCGGACACATAATGGACCAGCTTTTCGACTTGGAACTTGTGACACTCAGATTCCCATTCTACGACGAGCACCACACTGACCACCTTATTGGTGGTCGAAATATATAGTAGCAGGTTTCCTGATGTCGGGTGCGACTAAGATTGGATTGCCAGTGAGGAGTGTCTCAATCTCTTCAAAGTGTCATGGTTGCTTCATTTCTCCATTGGAAGTTATTGGTCTTCTTAAGCAGTTTATAGAGTGGCAATGCTTTCTCTCCGAGTTGGGATATGAAGCTGCTCAAGGTGGCCACGCATCCTGCCAGTTTCTAGGCATGCTTAAGCTCCGTTGGTATTGCGAGCTGAGATAGCACTCTAATCCTTACTGGATTAGCTTTGATTCCTCTATGGGAAACTATGAATCCAAGTAGATTTCCGGCGGGCACTCCGAAGACACACTTCTCCGTGTTGAGTCGTATGTCGTAGGCCCTCAAATTTTCAAAGGTTTGGCGCAAGTCGTTGATTAGTTGGTCGATGTTTTTGGTTTTGACAACCACATCGTCTACATATGCTTTGGCTGTATTGCCGATTTGTTTTTCGAGGCATGTTTGAATCATGCGTTGGTATGTGACTCCCGCGTTTTTTATACGAACGGCATGGTGTTAAAGCAGAAGGGGCCATAGGGGGTGTAGAATGTGGTTGCTGCCTCGTCGGACTCCTTCATCTTGATCTGATGGTATCCGGAGTATGTGCCGAGGAAGCATAACGAGTCGTGTACGGCAGTGGCATCGATAATCTGATCTATCCTCGATAGAGGGAATGAGTCTTTGGGGCAAGCTTTGTTGAGGTCCTTCAAGTCGACGGAGAGCCACCAAGATTTGTCCTTCTTGGGTACCATGACCAGATTTGCTAACCACTCGGGGTGCTTGATCTCATGGATGAATTTGGCCTCTAACAGTTTTGCGAGCTCTTCGCCCATGGCATGTCATTTGGGTTCAGAAAATCGGTGCAGGGTTTGTTTCACCGGCTTAAAGCCATTCGGGATGTTGAGGTTGTGCTCTGCTAGTCTTCGTGGTACCCCTGGCATATCTGATGGGTGCCAGGCAAATATGTCCCAGTTTTCGCGCAGGAATGTCCTTAGCGCCTCGTCGACTATGGGGTCCAGTTGTGCTCCAATGGAGGCCGTCTTGTTGGGGTCTGTTGGGTGCACTTGAAATTTGAGTATTTCGTCTGCTGGTTTAAATGATGTGGGCTTTTGCCTTTTACCGAGGACCACATCGTCTTTGTTAACTGTAGTGTGTAGTGTTGTCAGTTCTTCTGCTGCGAGGGCTTCAGATAGTGCCTCCAGGGCGAGTGATGCCGTTTTATTTTCAGCTCGCAAGGCTTAACATGGATCGCTTTGGAGAGTGGTAACCCCATTGGGCCCTGGCATCTTAAGCTTCATGTACCCATAATTTGGTATTGCCTGAAATCTAGAGAATGCCTCACGTCCTAGAAGGGCGTGATATCCGCTACGGAAAGGCACAATGTGAAAGAGCCAGGGTTCGGATATGTAGTTATCGGATGTGCCGAACACAACATCCAGTGTCACGTGTCTCGAGTAGTGTGCCTCCCTTCCAAGTATTATGCCCCGGAACATGGTGTGGTTGCATTCAATTCGAGACCTGTTGAACTGCATCTTGTCTAGGGCGTTCTCATAAATTAGGTTGAGGCCACTGCCTCCGTCCATCAACACTTTAGCTAGCTAGAAACCATCGACAATTGGATCGAGGACTAGTGCAGCTGGTGCGTTGTGATAGCCTGGTTTATTAGGGATGGTAGACTACTCATATCAATAAGGAATTCCTTCTTTTCCGGGAGCCCATTCGGATAGAACTCCAAAGTTAAGTGTGCTCAGCTTGGAGTAGTTTCAGGATGGGTGACCGACCGGGAAGTTGGTCCCGGGTGCGCATGAGTGAGGACAAAGTGCGCAAAAAAGACTAGTATTGATATGTGGGGCCAGTCTAGATCCCGCCAGGAGTAACGACCACCGGCGGGTGTGTCCGGGGCGTTACAAGTTGGTATCAGAGCCGACCCTCATGGTTACACGGATGTTTGTGGATAGTTTGCAGTCATGTTGTGCATGGCGTTTGTGACCCATCGTGGCACACAGCATGGCACATGTGCTATACTGGAAGCACAGACATATGTGCCAAGAGGGAACGTTCATGTGGCCCGACGAGGACGTCGGTTCCTCTGAGTGAGGGTGTATGTGATAGCCTGGATTATTAGCGATGGTAGACTACTCATACCAATAAGGAATTCCTTCTTTTCCGAGAGCCCATTCGGATAGAACTCCAAAGTTAAGCGTGCTCAGCTTGGAGTAGTTTCAGGATGGGTGACCGACCGGGAAGTTGGTCCCGGGTGCGCACGAGTGAGGACAAAGTGCGCAGAAAAGACTAGTATTGATATGTGGGGCCAGTCTAGATCCCGCTAGGAGTAACGACCACTGGCGGGTGTGTCCGGGGCGTTACATGTGTGGTTGTTACGGTGGCTCGGCTCGGCTCGTCCTTCTTGTTGAAGGTAATAGGCATGGCTGCCTAGTGCTGAGCGGTCGTCACCTGGTATATTTGATTAAGCTCTCAAAGAGCTTTTTTACTTCTATTTTTTGAAGATAACGTCTCGTATACCGTAAGGACGCCATGGTCCTGTGGTGCAGGCAAGGGCTATTTGTTTGGACGTGTAAGGCCCAGGATTGGCTCGCCATATTTAGCCACTTGCCTTACCACGCAACAGGCTTGAAGTCTGTGATTTGGGTTTGAATCTAGTGAGATTGAGTGTATTGGACACGGCTTATCCAGCAATTCGCCTAATACTGATCTGGGTTTTGTTTTCTTTTCATTGGGCTCTTGCTCCGGCGATGATTTGTGTGGGCCCTCTTGAGGTGAGCCTTACACGGTGTGCGGTGGGATGTGGCTCTATGTTCATCTGTTGCACTCTCCATATGTCTTCCATGGCACAGTATTTGCGTACCAGGTCTGATAGTTCGGTGAAGTTTTGGATCCGGCGACGTGTGAGGGCGTTTAAAAGTCCCTCGTCCCTACAGTTGAACTAAAAGGCTTTAACAATTAGTTCGGTGAAGGAGATCACGTAAGAGATCTGCTAGGGTCTGGCTCTAGGGCCGGGTGCCAGGGGATTCTTGATCCTTGCAAGTTTGTTGGCCTTAGGGTTATGGCCCCCTGTCGGTGCAACAAACCCCGGGTCTGTTGCCCAGACTGTGCACTGGCGCAAGAACAAGATTAAAGCACCAGCCCAAGTTAGAGTATAAGAAACCGAGAGATCCAGAGTACCATCTCAGAACAGAGAGACCAAGGCCAAGCCAGAGAAGCAAGGCATCACCAAGAGAAGGGCCTCCCTTGTCGTGCAGGCGAGCCCGACAAGGGGCGAGGCCATCCCCGGAAGCATATAGCAGAAACACCCCGGCAGGGCCTGCCGAAGGCTCACGGAGGCCAAACCGCCTCACCAAGCACTCAGGCGTAACCCACGTCGTCAATCAATGTGGTGTCAAGCCTCAGGATGATTAAGTGGCAGCCATTAGCCACATGGCGGCCAGTTCCTACAAGAAGAACCCACAGATGACACCCGTCCTGTGACGTGTCAAGGAACCAAGCTCGGAGCTGGTGAAGGAGCCCGGCAAGCCTTGTCGGGCGACCAGTGATGTGACACTAAGAGGTGTATTTAATGCACCCTATCAGCCCATAGAGTTAGGTATGATAGCACTGTTAGCTATCATGTTAGTGCATAATGACTACTTTGCCAGTGTGGTCGCCCCTTGACCTATAAAAGGTGGCCCATGGAAACCATAGAAAGGGTTGGAGAATAGAGAAACCCACACCACCGTACGCGTGTACTCACTACTGCCCAAGGGAAACCCTTGTCGGGCAAGTGTACTATGCTCCACCACCTCCTGGCGGCCCGAACCTGGGTATATTGCTTGTGTGCTCCCCACCGTGCTGCCGTGCGCTGGTCTGCTCTTTATGCAACGCAACGTCCCCCTACCGAACCAGCAAGGTTCCTCCTGGTCCCATAGGTGGTCGTGGATATCCCGCGACATCTTTGGCATGACACGTAGGGGACTCACTTGCGCGAACCTGAAAGCGTGCGTAGTGCGTCATCATCATCGCCACCTTCGTCTTCGGTGGATCCATCAGCTATGGCGCCCAAGAAGAAGTCAGGCGCTTATGCCCATCCATCTACCTCGAAGGCTACACCGCCCACGGCCCCTAATGCCGCAGAAGACGTGGATGTGAGTCGATACATGAATGCTGCTAGGGACGTGGTTGGAGCAGGCGCCCCCATCACCGCGTCCCTCGCGGCTGACGCGATGGCGGGAGACATTGGGAGAGAACAACATCAGCAGCGCCTGGACGGCCACGTTCCATAAGGTGTGGGCGAGGGGGTCACTCCGTCCACATCCCCCTCCTCCCACCGACAGACAGAGCCGCAGCAACGGCGCTCGGTCCGGGGCGAGCCATCGCCCTCTGCTCGTCCCCGTCACTGGAGCAAACACGACGCATGTGCCTCCTCCCGGACGAGCCCCTCCGCCCAACGGAGCTGCTGATCCTCGAGCGCTACCGTCGCACGACCCCGCTGCCTAGGCGGTCGTTCCACAGCAGCGTGGGCGCAGCGCCGCGGCCGCTGCCACCACTGGCGCCATCAGGAGACAGGCGACGGTGCGGTCGACATCATCAACATATATGCCAAGCACAGCCGCGGAGGCTATGGCACGAGCTCAGCTACTGTTGAGGTTTCCGCCAACAGCCGAGAAGATGGATGAATGGCGTGCCACCATCCAAAACCTGCTCGGTTTCGACGAAGCTGGGGGATCTCGGCAAGTTGGCCTACCTCAGCCTCCCCAAGCAATAGCAACCTCTCGTACCGCTGGCCGAATGGAGGGTGCCATCCCCACGGTGCAGTCCCCGCCACGGTAGTCGATGCGGGCGCGGCAAAATCAAGAACCCGACGACGTCTCGATGGCCTCTTTCAGTCCTCGAGCACGTCCTGGCCAAGATCATGCCACGGACGATAGCCGGCAGGGAAACACGCACATCGTCACAGATCGACGCCGCGACGACCTCCGTCGGACCAACGGGAGCGGTGGCCCCAACGTCGACGATCCCGCGCTCAGTGTTGGTGGGTGCCTACCATTCGAGGTCAGCTACCCTGCCTTCACGCAAGAGCTGCGGCAAGTCCGTTGGCCATCCGTCCGCACATTCCGGCCAGAGATACCTGAGAAGTATGACGGGAGGCTGAACCCGACAGAGTTCCTGAGCATCTACACCATCGATGTTCAGGCTGTTGGGGGAAGAGACGAGAAGGTGTTCGCCAACTACTTCCCGTTGGCCCTCAAGTCCAACATGAGGTCTGGGCTGATGGACCTACCAGAGGGCTCCATTTCATCATGGGCAGATCAGTGCAAAGAGTTCATCGGTGCCTTCATTGGCGACCACCAGGAGCCCGGCAGTCCTAGCAACCTGCAACTTCTTCAGCAAAAGGAAGAAGAAACTCTCCGTAAGTATTTACAGAGATTCAGTAAACTTCATAGAAATATTCCAAATATCCATCCGGCAGCCGTCATAGCAGCTTTCCAGTAATGTGCGCAATCGTCGCATTCATTCCAAGATGAACGTGCGGTTTCCCAAGACTGTGAAGGAGCTATACACACTGGTGGATAAGCGTGCTTGGCTGGAGGAGGGAAGGAAGTTTCCTGGACAAGAAGATTGTGTTGATTTTGATTCATAGGATGAGAATGAATCAACCAGTCAGAAAAAGGGCAAGAAGCGCAATAAGAAGCCAAGAGACAAAGCAGCGATGACTGTGGAAGCATCAGGCACACCTAGTACCAGCAAGAAGGCTAAGGCATAGGCCCCCGGCAAGGATGCTGCCGCTTGCGCTGCCTACCGGGAAGCCGTTGCCGCTGAGAAATCAGGGAAGGGTGATGGGGTGTACTGCAAGATCCATCGGACCAAGGGCCATGACCTTCATGAGTGTTACCAGGTTGAGCAGCTTGTCAAGAAGCAAAGGGCAGAATATGATAAGCGTGACAAGGAAAAGAGTCAGAATGCCGCTGGTGGTAAGGGCCGAGGTGGTGAAGAAAACTGCCCCAGGAAACCCTTTCGGAACCAAGGAAAGCCCGCCAGGGGTCAAGAGAAGGAAGTCTGTGACAATGTGAGTGATGGAGGGGATGAAGAGGAAACCAGTGAGTAGGAGTTTCAGAAGGCCACCGACGCCCTATGCATTGATGGGGGTGCGTCAATGCACGCCTCTCACCGCCAACTCAAGTAGTGGGCACGAGAGATCAATGTTGTGGAGCCAACGTCGGAGGCCCGGAAGCCGCTCAAATGGTCCCGCACGCCCATCATCTTTGACGAAGAGGATCACCCTGGCCGCACCACTTTAGTAGGGTGTTTTCCATTGTTGGTCTCCCCAACAATTCGCAACCTCAATGTCACAAAGATGTTAGTGGATGGCGGGGTTGGGTTGAATCTGATCTCCTCGGCAGTCATCAACAAGCTTCGGATAGGAGAAGAAGAGCTAGAGGTTACCGACATGTTCCAAGGAGTTAATCCCGGCAGGAGCCATCCCAAGGGAAAGATTACACTACCGGTAATGTTTGGGGGAGAACTGAACTTTCGGACTGAGGAAATTGAGTTTGATGTTGTTGATCTCCCCGTGGGATTCTTGGACGCCCAACACGGGCCAAGTTCATGGCAGCATCTCACTATGCTTACAACACTTTGAAGATGCCTGGGCCGCTGGGGGCCATCACTATCCCATCAGATGAGAAGGATGCAATTATCTGTGTGGATAAGATGTACCGGGACGCAATTGCAGTAGAGGCAGCGGTAGCAGTAGTTCCCGCCAAGGAAAGCAAAGGAAAGGGATAGGATGGTAGGACCTCCGGCAAGGAGTCCGGGAAGTGTGCCCCCTCCGAGTGCACGGCACCCGTTGACGACGTGCCGGAGCGCTCCAATAGCAAGAGATCCAAGGTTGCTACACCCCAAGTGAAAAATGTCTCGGCAGGGCTGGCAGGCGTTGATGGTACTTTCACTATCAGCGCCACCCTTGATGACAAATAGGAAAGTGCGCTCGTTGCCTTCTTGCGAGCGAATATTGATGTGTTTTCTTGGCAACCATCTGATATCCTGGTGTTCCCAGGGAGGTAATCGAGCACCACCTTGTTGTCTGCCCACACGCCCGACCTATGAAGCAGAAAGTTCAGTGGCAATCAGGCCTTGGAGAGGCAGCAGTTCATTGCCAAAGAGATCAAGAAACTGGAGCCAACTAGTTTGGTCATAGGAGTATTGCACCCTACTTGGTTAGCAAACCCAGTGGTAGTCCGGAAGGCTAACGGGAAGTGGAGGCTTTGCATTGATTTCACAGATCTCAACAAGGCTTGTCCAAAGGATCTGTTTTCCTTGCCGCGCATCGACCTGATTGTGGATTCCACTTCAAGTTGTGACTTGCTCTCCTTTCTGGATGCATACTCTGGGTATCACCAGATCTTCATGTCCAAGGAAGACGAAGAGAAGATGTCATTCATTACGCCATGTGGTACGTACTGCGTTATCCGCATGCCATTCGGATTAAAGAGTGTCGGGTCAACTTTTGCAAGGGCAGTCCAGATTGGTTTTGAACCACAGTGGCACAAAAACATAGAAGCTTATATGGATGATATTGTGTTCAAGACCAAGTATAAGGACACCTATATCCAGGATTTGGAGGAGACATTTGCCAACTTGTGCAAGATCAATTTGAAACTTAATCCGGAGAAGTGTGTGTTTGATGTCCCCTCCAGCAAGCTACTTGATTTCTTTGTGTCCCACCAGGGGATCGAAGCCAACCCCGACAAGATCAGAGCAACTGAGCAGACCTAAACACCAAGGACAGTTAAGGATGTGAGGTGCCTAATAGGATGCATTTCCGTGCTAAGCAGATTCATCTCCAAGTGTGCCGAGTGTGCTATGTCGTTCTTTAAAATTTTGAAGAAGGCATGGCATGTGAAGTGGACCCCGGAAGCGGATGCGGCCCTCCAAGAGTTGAAGGCCTACCTTTCCTCTGTGCCCACATTGGTTGCGCCCAAACCCCAAGAGCCATTGTTGCTATACTTGGCGGCAACCAACCAAGTGGTCAGTCTAGCCTTGGTAGCACAACGAGAAGTGGAGGATGCAGAAAGCAAGCACAACACGGCATAATCAGAAGAGGATTAGGGCAGCAATGAGAACGGCAGCGAGAGCAACCCCAAGGACACGGCAAGGAAGAAAGTGGTGCAGCGCCCAGTATACTTCGTCAGCTACTTGTTGCAGGGGGGTAGATCGAGGTACTCTGGTGTTCAAAAATTGATCTTTGGTCTCGTTATGGCCTCAAGGAAACTACGCCACTACTTCCAAGCCCATGAGATCACGGTTGTCACTCGTTTCCCATTGCACAGGACACTCCGAAACCCTGAGGCTACTGGCAGAATAGTGGAGTGGGCTTTGGAGTTATCCAGCTTTGGATTGAAGTATGAGATCAAATCAACTATTTAGAGCAGGGCATTGGCAGAGTTTATTGCATAATGGACGCTAACTCCTGATGAGGAGATAACAGAAATAGCTATCCCCGGCAAGGAATCACCCCAAGAATGGATTATGTATTTTGATGGTGTTTTTCCCTGCAAGGTGCTGGAGCAGGCGTCCTTCTTGTTGCCCCCTCCGGGGAGCACTTGAAGTACGTCGTTCGGATGCATTTTTCTCGGAAAGAAGCCACCAACAATACAGCAGAGTATGAAGGGTTCCTTGCCGGGCTCAGAATTGCAGCAGAATTGGGAATTAAGAAATTGATCATTCGAGGGGATTCATAGCTTGTGGTGAGACAAGTCAACAAAGATTACCAAATTCTATTGATGGAGGCATACATTGAGGAAGCGAGGAGATTGTAGGAGCACTTTGACGGGCTGCAAACAGAGCACGTACCCCGTGTAGAAAATAGCATAGCTGATCACCTGTCAAAGTGTGTTGCGCAAAAGCTTCCTGTGGAACCAGGAACTTTTGTTCTCCGTCTCTCTCAGCCCTTGTATCCCCAGCAACAGTGGCTCGGAAAAGGAGAAAGTTGGACTACGGTAAGTGTCAGGGATATGGTTAATAGGTATAAACCGGATATTGTAAACCGGCTTAGCTATATAGTACTTAATTTATTAGTAGTAGAGATCACGGCCCATAAGATTTCAGGGCCCATGTATAGAAATACGGTTTATCAACCGTCAGAGAGATGTAACTTGAGAAATAAGAAAGGAAGAGCAGAGACCGAGGCGGACACGATTATGAGACGGCCTCGGGACTCTGTAAACCGGACCAGGCGTCACCTCTATATAAAGGGACGACCCGGCACCGGTTCAAGGACAAGCAACAATCAATCCGTCGAGACGCAGGCAAGCGATTCCGCTCCCTGTAATCCGATGCCCGAATAATACCAAACCAACTAGACGTAGGCTTTTACCTTCTCGAAGGGGCCGAACTAGTATAAAACCCTTTGTGTCCTTTGTGCGCCATGAACCCTTTCAAGCTAACCCGTGCGATGGTTCCATCATCAAGTCCGTTAAACCGGACATCTGCCGTGTTAATTCCACGACAGTTGGCGCCCACCGTGGGGCCTGCGCACGACGGTTTCGAGTTCTTGGAAGGCGGCCTCAAGGGGTTGAAGGGCTACGCGGTCGGCCGGATGACCAAGAGTCGTCGGGGCCGGATCTACATCGACGACGCGGGATGGGGACCAGAGGCCGATTCGATCGAATACGGGTACCGGGTTCCCTTCGGCAGCATCCAAGTCTTCATCGGCAAGATCGGTGAACCGGGACCTGAGCCGGACACCTTCCCCAACATCGTCGAGCCGGCTCAGCGTGCGAGATCGGCCCGGATTCTATCTGCTGTGAAGCGTGTGTTCGTTGGAGCGATTCACGGAGGACAAGCGGAGGACGGGTTGGAATCTGATAGCGCAACCGTCGTCTATTCAGATGACGAATCTTCGTCCGGGGAAACTGAGTCTCTGTATCAGTTGCGGGACGGCCGGTCTGAGGGTGAGTCCGACGGAAACAGTATTCCGGGCCCCTCCGACCCGCCAAACCGGGTGGCGGTTTTTATGGCCGGTTCACAACCCCCGACGAACGGAACAACAGTAGAGGCTGGCGCAGGAGGAAGCGGTTCAAATCCCTCTGTTACTACGGTTCTATCCACCTTGATGGAGGAGTTCGCGGCTAAGGCAATAGAGGCCGTAGCTCCGGCAGACAAGGCGCAACATGATACAGAGCTGCTCCAGTTGAAGGCCCGGATCGATCAATTAAAGGAGGATCTAAAGGCAGAGGGAGAGATGCTAGCGGCAAGGCAAGCGGAGTTGGATGAACAAGCTTTTCACTTAAGGATGGAGCAGGCTTCCATGGAAGGGGTAAGAGGACGAAAATATCGATCCCGCCTGCCGCCGGGTTATGAACCTACGGATTTGTTCAGAACACCGGGGGCTGGGGCCAGTAACAATCCGATCTTAAACCGGAGAAGCTCACCGGCTCGAGAGGAACCGGTTCAGCAACCCGCCGCGGAGCGGGAGCGACGGATTACATCGGCACCTTATGTTCCGGTCCCCCCGGGGCACTATTCAAACCCTGTGGATAATATCGCTGCGGCGGCAGCACGATTGGCCGCTTTACCTGTGGAAGAAACATCCCCTGTAGCGATAGAGGCGCGCAGGGCCCAGAGGTTACTCAACACGGCCTTAATACAGCAGCAAGCGTACTCTCACAGCAGGGAAAGGTTGCATTCAACACCACGTCCCAACCGAAGTTACTCTAGACATTGGGAGGAGCCCGAAGTATCTAGCAGTGAACGGAGGAGACATCAGCATAGGCAGAATAATCCGGCGAGAGCAGAAATACCGGCCCCGGATCAAAACCGGCCTAGATCAGAGGCCAGGGAGGAGATCCGCCAGTCGACGCCGGTTTACACCGGCGCTACGGGGGCAGGAGCGACAGCGAGCGGTTTTGGGATACAGTGTCTTGTCCCGGCCCTGCGGAGTGTTAAATTACCCAAAGATTTCAAAGGACCTCGCAAGGTGCCCAATTACACAGCCGATTTACCACCTGAGGCTTGGGTGGAAAGCTACGAGATGGCTATGGAGATGCTGGACGTTGATGAATCGGCTTGTGCTAAATATTTCACTATGATGCTTGAAGGAACAGCCCGGACTTGGCTGAAGGGACTTCCTCCGAATTCCATCGGGTCATGGGGGGAGCTGCGTAGTCAGTTCATCAAGAATTTCAAAGATACATGCAAGCAACCTATGTCGGTGATAGATTTAGCGGCATGTGTACAGGGGGAGCAGGAGTCTACAGCAGCTTGGGTGCGCAGAGTGGCAGAGATCTTGCACTCCTCAAACGGTATTAATCCGAGCACCGCGATTGTAACTTTGGAGAACAATTGCCGGTTTGAATCTTTGAAATTAAAACTCGGACGGCTCAAACGAGAGTGCAATGACATGGGAACTTTAATGAGTGCCTTGGTGAAGTACGGAGACTCAGATAATACCAAATATCCGGAGCCAGAAGGAGATAAAACGGGAAAAGCCAGCAAGACTGGTAAACCGGCTTCAGCCAATCCGATCACTTCAGGTGTATTGGGCAAACGGAAACCGGAAGGCAGCTCCGATTTTGTGGCTAATACACAGGTTCAAGGCGGTTTTCAAGGAAATCAGCGAGGTCCCGCTCGCCAGGCCGGTGGAGGAAATCCAGGTTGGGAGCAGGATTTGGATCAACCCTGCATAAAGCATAGCGGGAATAGGGGGCCTGCAAAACACACTGCGAGAGAATGTCTGAACCCCACGATAGCAGGAAACGGCCGTTTTAATCCTCATAGCCGGCCCCCGAATGCCGGTTTAGGGCCCGGATTTTATGGCCCAGGTTACCAAGGGAACAATTTCGGTTCAGGATATAGGGACAACAGCGGTTATCAAGGGAATAACGGCGGTTATCAAACCCGGCCAGGCGGCCCGGGCGGTCAAGGAAATTATACTGGCCAAGGAAGCCAATCACATTATCAAGGTGGTTATCAGAATCAGGGAAATCAGCCGTATCATCAAGGTGGTTATAATAATCAGAATAATCAGCAACAGGGCCAAGGGAATCATAATAACCAAGGGAATCAGCAGCAGCAGCGTCCGCAGCAACAACAGCAGTCCGGGTACCAGAGCAATCCAAAGGAGTTGAGCAGTGGACAATATCATGTTTTCACCACAAGTCTATGCAAAAGAGACCAGAAGGTTTTAAAGCGGACTGTTAATGCGGTAGAACCGGCGACACCGCAGTTTCTACGGTGGTCAGAGCAGCCCATTGTTTGGAGCAGGGAGGACCACCCGTTACGGGTAGATAACCCGGGACACTTAGCCTTGGTAGTGGCACCACAGGTGGGAGGATACCGGTTCACTAAAGTTCTCATGGATGGAGGTAGCAGTATCAATATATTATATTACGAGACTTTCCGTCGTATGGGTCTGACAGATAAACAGTTAAGGACGTCAAACACAGTGTTTCACGGGGTGGTTCCAGGTAAGTCAGCTTATCCGGTTGGTAAGATTGACTTAGAAGTTACCTTTGGAGATGAGCGGGACTCTAGGTCAGAGATGATCACCTTTGAAGTTGTCAAAATCAAAAGTCCATATCATGCTTTGTTTGGGAGGACGGTTTATGCTAAATTTATGGCTAGGCCATGTTATGTTTATCTGCAGCTCAAGATGCCGGGTCATAAAGGCACGATTACGGTGCACGGCAGTCGTAAGATAGCAGTAGAATGTGAAGAAGGTGACGCAGCTTATGCAGAAGCGGTGTGTTCAGCGGAAGAGTTAAAGTTCTATAAAGATAATGTTGATCCGGCGGACATGACTCCGCTAAAGAAGCCAACCACTGAGCATGATCCGGCTTTGAAATTCAAATCAGCAGAAGAGACTAAACAGGTCGATTTTGTGCCCGGGGATTCATCCAAGCAGTTCACCATCAGTGCTAACTTGGATCCTAAATAGGAAAGCGCGCTCATCGAGTTCATCCGTGAGAATCGGGATATCTTCGCATGGAAGCCCTCTGACATGCCAGGTATACCGAGGGAACTCGCTGAGCACAAGTTAAATATTGATCCGAAGTTTAAACCGGTAAAGCAGTATCTGCGCCGCTTCAACGAAGAGAGGCGCAAGGCTATAGGTGAAGAAGTGGCTAAGCTGTTGGCGGCAGGGTTCATAGTGGAAGTGTTTCACCCGGAGTGGTTGGCCAACCCGGTGCTAGTTCTAAAGAAGAATGGGAAGTGGAGGATGTGCGTGGACTACACAGACCTCAATAAAGCTTGCCCAACTGATCCTTTTGCTCTACCTCGCATTGATCAGATTATTGATGCTACAGCAGGGTGTGAGCGGCTGAGTTTTCTAGATGCGTACTCAGGCTATCACCAGATCAAAATGGCAGTTGAAGACCAAGAGAAGACGGCATTCATAACCCCTTTTGGTGCTTTTTGCTATGTGTCTATGCCTTTTGGGCTCAAGTGTGCGCAGGCGACGTATCAACGTTGTGTTCAGAACTGTTTGAAAGGACAGATAGGAAGGAACGTACATGCTTATGTGGATGACATTGTGGTTAAGTCAAAGGAGGAGAGGACAATGATAGAAGATCTCAGAGAAACCTTTGACAATCTTCGGGCTTACAAGATGATGCTCAATCCGGAGAAATGTGCTTTTGGTGTCCCGGCTGGTAAGCTTTTGGGATTCCTGGTCTCAAACCGGGGAATAGAAGCCAATCCGGAGAAGATCAGGGCCATCACATCTTTGACAAAACCGGCTTGCATTAACGACGTTCAGCGCATAGCTGGACGGATCACGGCTCTGAGCCGGTTCATCAGTCGCCTAGGAGAAAAGGCGATCCCGCTGTATCAAATGTTGAGGAAAACGGACCGGTTCATCTGGAGTGATGAAGCGAATACAGCGTTTGAGAGTCTGAAACAGCAACTAGCGAAGCCGCCGGTTTTAGCCGCCCCTATTGACAAGGAGCCTTTGCTACTGTATGTTGCTGCAAACACACGGGCAGTTAGCGTTGCAATTGTGGTTGAGCGCAAGGAAGCAGGGAAAGAACATCCGGTTCAGCGTCCGGTCTACTACGTGAGTGAGGTACTCATTGAGTCCAAGCAAAGATACCCTCACTGGCAGAAATTGGTGTATGGGGTGTTCATGGCGAACCGGAAGCTGAAGCATTATTTCCAAGGGCATCCGATAACTGTGGTCAGCTCGGCTCCGTTGGGAGATATAATCCAGAATAGAGAAGCAACAGGCAGGATAGCCAAGTGGGCCATTGAGCTCAGTCCACATGAATTAAAATACGTACCACGTACTGCTATCAAATCTCAGGCACTGGTGGACTTCATCAACGACTGGACAGAGTTGCAAACCCCGGAAGAAAAGCCGGATCTCACTTATTGGACGATTCACTTCGACGGTTCGAAACAGTTGGAGGGCTCAGGGGCCGGAGTGGTTTTAACTTCCCCCAGAGGTGATAAATTTTGTTATGTCCTCCGGTTGTTATTTCCTTGTACTAATAATGCAGCGGAATATGAAGCACTACTTCATGGTTTGCGATTGACAAAGGAGATGAATTTAAGCCGGGTTAAGTGCTTGGGCGATTCAGACCTAGTGGCACAGCAAGTTTCGGGCAAGTGGGATTCACGGGATCCCCTCATGGCGGCTTATCGGCGAGAGGTTGAAGCGGTGGCAGGTTACTTCAAAGGGTATCAGGTGGAACATATAGACCGGCGGAAGAACGAAGCAGCTGACGCTTTAAGCCGGCTAGGGTCGCAACGTAAACCGGTACCACCGAACACCTTTTTGGATGAATTACATAATCCTTCGGTTCAAGTACCTTCAGAGGACGATCTGGCTGTTCCGGACCCAGAGGCACAGTTGGTTGCGGCAACCCATGTTATCCCGGATTGGACGGTACCTTATTTGGTATATTTAAGCCGGGGAGAATTACCAGAGGACGAAGGCGAAGCACGACAGATAATCCTGCGTTCCAAGTCTATGACAATTGCCAATGGGGAGCTGCATCATCGTAGCACATCTGGAGTATTTCAACGGTGTGTTTCAGCTGAGGAAGGTTGTGAGATCCTAAGGGAGATTCATGAAGGAGATTGCGGTCATCACGCCGGATCAAAATCTTTAGTGGCTAAGGCTTTCCGACATGGTTTTTATTGGTTAACCGCACATGCAGATGCGGCAGACCTGGTCCGTAAGTGTGATGCTTGTCAGAAATTCTCAAGACGTGCCCTTGTTCCGGCACAAGAACTCCGGATGATACCAATAACTTGGCCTTTTGCAACTTGGGGGCTTGATATGGTTGGTCCTTTCAAGAGATCCCAAGATCAGAAAACTCATCTACTAGTGGCAGTGGACAAGTTTACAAAATGGGTTGAAGCAGAGCCTATAAGCAAGTGTGATGCGGCCACAGCGGTTAAGTTCATCAAAAAAGTAATATTCCGGTTTGGTTTTCCGCACAGTATCATCACAGATAATGGCACCAACCTATCTCAGGGTGAGATGGAAGAGTTCTGTCAACGAGAGCATATTCGTTTGGACGTATCTTCTGTGGCTCACCCCCAATCCAATGGGCAGGCAGAAAGGGCAAATCAGGAGATTTTGCGAGGAATCAAACCCCGGCTTATGACACCTTTGCAGAGAACCCCAGGGTGTTGGGTTGAAGAGTTACCGTTTGTCCTTTGGAGTATTAACACTACACCAAACCGGTCTACAGGGTATACACCTTTCTTCATGGTTTACGGTGCAGAAGCAGTTCTTCCAAGTGACATACGCCATGATTCCCCAAGGGTGGTGGCCTATGTAGAAGCCATCAACGAAGAATCGAGACAGGATAGTTTGGATCGTTTGGATGAAGAGCGTGACATAGCTGCGGCACGGTCAGCAATTTATCAGCAAGACCTGCGCAGATATCACAGCCGCCGGATCAGAACCAGGACGTTCCAGGAGGGTGACTTAGTACTACGGCTCATCCAAGATCAAACAGACATGCACAAGCTATCTCCGCCATGGGAAGGACCTTTTGTGATCAGCAAAAATTTACACAACGGGTCATACTATTTGGTGGACATTCGAGAGCATAAAGATTCACGGACATCCGAAGAGGAGACGAAAAGGCCGTGGAACATTGCTCATCTACGGCCGTATTATACTTGAGCCATAGGCTCCCATGTATCCTATGTATATATTATGAATAATGAATAAACCGGCACCCTCGGTAAACCGGGGGCTCATCTCTTTTTCCATATATATATCAAATTTGCGGCAAAAATCCATATCAGTTTGTTATCAAAGAAACATATTTCAGTATTAGCTGGGTTTAGAAACTAATCTTTGCAGGGTATGTGAAGAAGCGGTAAAACTCGCCGGAGCATGAGATGGTATCCGGTTCAAGAAGAGGAAAACCTCATAAAAAGGAAAAACCCCGGCCGGGTTAGGAGGAATGTCAGAGGCCCCTGAGGACAGTGGTATCGCCCACACACCTCTTGAATGGCTATGTTTAGAAATTTTGGGTTCCCTGAACAAGTCGGTATCAATCCGCGTTCAAATGATGGCCCGGCCCTTGAGGATAGTGGTATCGTCCACACACCTCTTGAATGGCTATGTTTAGAAATTTTGGGTTCCCTGAACAAGTCGGTATCAATCCGCGTTCAAATGATGGCCCGGCCCCTGAGGATAGTGGTATCGTCCACACACCTCTTGAATGGCTATGTTTAGAAATTTTGGGTTCCCTGAACAAGTCGGTATCAATCCACGTTCAAATGATGGCCCGGCCCCTGAGGATAG
>LR738710.1:490057942-490316354 GCA_902687465.1 Secale cereale
GGCCCCTGAGGACAGTGGTATCGCCCACACACCTCTTGAATGGCTATGTTTTGAAATTTTGGGTTCCCTGAACAAGTCGGTATCAATCCGCGTTCAAATGATGGCCCGGCCCCTGAGGACAGTGGTATCGCCCACACACCTCTTGAATGGCTATGTTTTGAAATTTTGGGTTCCCTGAACAAGTTGGTATCAATCCACGTTCAAATGATGACCCGGCTCTCGGAACAGTTTTTGAGCCTGGCAGCTCTTTGAAAAAGCCTCGGTTGCATAGTTTGATTTACAATAAATATGTGTTTCTTGATGATTTCTGTGTTTCATAACCTTTCTAACCAAGGGGAACAGCTCTAGAAGTTGACTGTATATCTATTATTATAAGTCCGGATCATGAACACCAGAGGAAGTTAAACCGGCGTTCATCGTAACCCGGTTCGGCTTCATGATGGGCTGACAATTGGAAGGAAGAGGTACGATACAAGTTACAAATTGCTGAACCAAGAAAAGAAAAATTCATGACCAAGTTAAGATTGAAGAGTTCCACGGGTTTGTTAAGGTAGTTTTAAACATCTTTCCGGTTTAAGGTATTTCGGTTACATACAAGTAAGGTATTAAAGTTATTTATCAAAGGTATGCTTGTTTATCATATCAAGAGAGCAAGCTAATCCGTCCAGTGGTCACACCACTAGGACATATTTTTTTTCATCTTTTTTATGAACAGGGCAAGAGATCCGCATCAATCAACAAGTCAGCGAAAGAATACTTTATAAAACGACCAAAAGCCGGATCACAGTGCATTAAAATTTCAGCTAAAGCTTATTACAAGGCATGAAAGCCAAATAGCCGGAAGCATTGTTTATGGAATAGCAATTGTGATTACAGCAATAAATATTCAAGACTCCGTTCCTCCTTGCCGGGATGACTGGCCACCATCTGGTTCCGGAACATCTTCTTCCTCGTGAAGCGGCGGGAAATCTGGTGCACGCCAATCAATCTTGGCCAAGGCACGGAAATACACTTCATCGTTGATCAACTCAGCAGGATCAATATCAGGAGCATAAGTGTGAGGACGAACCGGCGGAGTTAAGTTTGCAACATCATAGACCGGTCGTTCCACACGCTCGTTTTGAAGGTTGTATGCTGGGTGGTATCGGGATAAATCAGTTTCCACCGCAATCTTGCTAGAAAGTGGACGCATTTCCTTGGTCAGAGCATATAGATCTCTCTCACCAAATGCTGAACCGTCTTCCTTGGTGTCAGGAAACCCGGTTAGCACTTCTGCCGGATCAATGTCTGGAACCCAAGCTTTAGCCCTTGTCAGGGCCAGAAGAGCACCTCCTCGGGCCGCCGATTTCTTCACCTCTTCAAGACGAGTTGGCAGAATTGACAAACTATTCAAAGTAGCCTTGATGGTTGAAGGAGCCGGTTTACCAAAGGAGGTAGCGCTGATAATCCTTTGCGCCCCAGAGTATAGTTGCTCCACCAAGGTGTAGCAGGCCTTCAGTTTCTTCCGTACGTCATCCCCAAGATGAGAGACGCGGCGTCCTACATACAACGAGAAAAGTTAAACCGGTGCAAAACACAGTTTGCAGAGATAACAGAAAAGAATTCAGATTATGCTTACCAAAGATAGCAGAAATCATCAAATCAACTTGGCGTTTTAACCCGGCCAATTCTTCAGTAACCGGGTTAAGAGCTCCTTCGGCATCTTGAACACGTTTTTCAAGATCCTTTCTCTGGACTTCAAAAGCAGTCCGTTCTTCATCAAAGAATTTCTTCAAGTCCTCGGCAGTTTTCAAACTGACTTGAAGTTCTTTCTTCGCCTTTGAAGCGGCTGCCTCAGTCTCTATAAGCCGGCTTCGAAGCTCACTGTTTTCCACAGCATTCCGGTTCAGCTCAGCCTGTACATAAAAGTTTAAAAGTAAGATTAGAAATTACAAGTCTCAAGCATACAAGCAAGTTGTATACTTGACACTTGGGGGCTAATGGCAGTTGAAGCAAAACATCAGAGATAATTTTTACAAGTCTCAAGCAGACAACCAAGTTGTATACTTGACACTTGGGGGCTAATGGCAGTTGAAGCAAAACATCAGAGACAATTTCTACAAGTATCAACTACATAACCAAGTTATCTACTTGATACTTGGGGGCTAATGTACGGATCAGCAGTTAAAAACTACAAAGTTCCGGATTACCTTCAATGAAGAAGATAAACCGGAACTTGGGGGCTGTTAGAAGATAAAGATGCGTCAAAATAAAATAAAGTCAGAACAGGAGCACTTACTTCGTATTTCTCTCTCATCATATTTACTAAGCTGGCTTCAAAATCTCGGCTACTGTGGAGCCGGCTCAAATATCCGGAATAAAGGTCTTGAGCACTCATGCTCGAAAGATTGGATAAGTCTGTACTCCACTTCCCCTTTTCCTGAGTTACTTTCTCCGCTTTAGCAGTATGCTTTGCTAAAACGGTGGGTTTGGCTGGTGCAACATAAGCAGCACCAGTAACCACAACGTCAGGAGAAGTAGGTGCATTGGGAGGTGTGACTTCAGCTTGGGCCGGATCAGGAGATCCCGGATTAGCTTGAGGAGAGCTAACCCGGGCCGGACTTGGTGGATCTTGGGCAGCATCAGTGGCAGGAATATCAAGGACAGGTTCTTGAACCGGAGTGACAGGAGTATTTTCAGGAGGGACAGTTGCTGACGGTTCAATCACTGGTTCATCAGTAGAAGGGTCAGCGACAGGCTTCTTACCCTTAGCTCTTTTGCTGGGTTTCGGTTTGCTGGAAAACAAGCAAAGATAAGTCAGCATTATAAAGAAAAAGAAGGTTATAAACCGGAAAAAGTAAAGAGAATTACCCTGGGACAGTCTTCAAAGGTGGAAGCTGTGTCGCAGTTGATTCGCCAGATGAAGACAGCGGAGTTTCCTGATAATCAGGATCAGTCGGTTTAAGTGGTTTTCTGATAAGACCGGCCTTGGGGTGAAGAAGAGTTGGAGAGAGCATCACCTCAGCGCGGCGCTTTCGAACCGGAGTTAGCGAAATCCCAGAGGATTCCACTGCCAAACCGCTATGGCGAGTGGTCCGGCGCAAGGCTTCGTGCTGTTGTTTCTTCAAATCAAAATTGGGATCCAACTTAGCATAAGGATGAGAAAATTGATACTTTCTAACAGTCCGACGGATCTTTTGAGGAGGGGGTTCTGAATCGGAAGAAATAAGGGTTACCTCAATCTCCGCCGGGTTATCACCTTCGAGTGGATCCTGTGAAAAGGGCATCATTAGAGATATGAACAAGTATATAAAGGCAAATGTAAACCGGAGTAAAGCGTACCTCGGAGTCCGGATCATCATCTTCAGAAGGAGAACCGGCATCAACGGCGGCTTTCCTTTTCTTATTTGCAGGAGTCTTTCGGCGAGTTTGCCTTGCAGGTTTTTCTTGAGGTTTCCTCCTCCAGAAAGGATCATCAGCCTAAATGAAAAAAGGGAAGGCAGGTAAAAGACGGTTCAAAGAGGACGGTTTATAAAGTACAAGTTAAAGACATTTACCTCAGGCTGCTTGTTTTTCTTGAAGTATGGGGCCAAGCCAACCTTGGTGCAGTCTGTTAGAGCAGGATTGACAATCTTTTTGGCCGATTCAATTACTTCCGATTCAGACAACTTATCCTTAGAAAATCTCTGAGGGTCATCCGATTTACCGGAGTAATTGCACATCAAATCAGGGCGCCGGCTTAAGGGAAGGATACTCCATGATAACCAGCAACGAAGAAAATCTGTGCCAATCAGGCCGTTCGCTATGAAGGCCCTCAGCTTAGAGAGTTGAGGAGAAAATGGGATCCGTTCAGCAGCGCTTAATCGTTGCGGCAAGGGGTGATTTGCCGGGATACGAGTTTCACGATAACCCGGCAAAGGGTTTTCACCTTCAGGAGATGTGTCTATGCAGTGAAACCAGGACTTGTTCCAGTCCTTTGGATGAGTGTGCAAGGAGGCATGAGGGAAAACTACATCCCTCCTCTTCTGAATACTGATACCACCAAGCTCTTGGTGAGGCCCACTGGTGAACTCAGTACGCCGGTTTGCGTGGAAGAAATCCCGAAAAAGATCAACCGAAGGCTCTTCTTGCAGGTAAGCTTCAGAGAAAACTTGGAAATCACAAATATTGGAAACGGAGTTCGGTCCAATATCCTGTGGATGCAGCTGGAAGGTGGCAAGGACATCCCGGAAAAATTTTGAACCGGGGGGAGAGAAACCCCTGGAGATGTGATCCAGAAATACAATTACTTCCCCGGACCTAGGAGCGGGAGGACACTCATTACCCGGAGCGCGCCATTTCAGTTCAGCCTGAGGACCTAACGTACCAATGCTTGATAGTTTGACTAAGTCCTCTTCAGTTACAACAGAACGAACCCAGTCGCACGAAACATATTGCTTGGCCATTTGAGCAAAGTACTGAAGAAGAGAAAAGTGCAAAGACGGATTATGAAAAAGTAATGATCCGGAATATGTTCAGGATATGCAATGGTTAAGATGAAGAATTATTTGGCAAGGTTAAACCGGAATTATAAAACGGAGTGTTATCATTTCCGGTTTAAATGGCAGTTGAAGGGGAATCATTTAAAGTTATTATATCAGGTTACATCATTTCCGGTTTATGACATGATGATCTAAACCGGAGCATATTTAGTAGGTCTATTAAAGAGAAAAACAGGTTTTCAACGCGTTACTAAGGAAAAATAGATCTGAGCATGCGGAGATAAAGAAACGAAAATTGCATGGAAAATCTACAGAGGTCCAATTTAGGGCAGATGAGTTCATAGGAGATGCATAAAAAGGAGATCTAAAGCAGGCAAACGGTGGAAGTAAAAACAACAAGATTTAAGGGGCAAAGTGCAACAGCTAAATATGCGGAACTAGTACAGAAAGTTCTACTGGTGGAGCTCTAATGGCGGAGTTCTAAAAAGCAGAAGCTCTCATGGCGGGATGGATAAAACTACATGGTTATTATAGTGAGATCTAATCTGGTGATGAGTGAGAGACCTACAGATTAAGGCCTAAGGATTACAAGGTTTTTATGATCTACGAAGGGACAAGAGCTTCATCGACAGCCCTAATGGCGGAAGAACACGGGCGAAACAATGATGGACACAGATCTACCGAGAGGTGAATGAACATACCAGGGACAGTGAGAATCGGCGGCGGAGAAAATCTGGTCAAGGCTCAGGTTGATGCAGCGGCCGGTCGAAGGCTGAAGATCCTGCGGTCGTCGGTGCGTTCTTGAGCTCGAGCAGCAATGGAGATTTGCGGGTCAGAAAGCGGAAGGAGGAAGAAGAAGCGAGAAGGAAGAATGAGGAGGGGCGGTACTATTTATAGACAGAGAGGCAGATATGAAACGACAGGTGCGGTAATCAAGGGAGAAAAATCGGATAAAGATCCGTTGAACGCCTCGATTCTCGGGATAACCATTAAAAACAAGCTACAGTACAGCTCGCGGCGATAAATGCGGAGCTGATGTCATTGTCAGACTTTAATGATTTTGGAAGATGACGTCAGAGCCGGTTTACAAGAAAAAATGAAGACAGAAGAGAAGTTGCAGAAGACGATGGAGACTGATATGAACAAGTTCAAATCATTCTGGGGCCTAATGTCAGGGATATGGTTAATAGGTATAAACCGGATATTGTAAACCGGCTTAGCTATATAGTACTTAATTTATTAGTAGTAGAGATCACGGCCCATAAGATTTCAGGGCCCATGTATAGAAATACGGTTTATCAACCGTCAGAGAGATGTAACTTGAGAAATAAGAAAGGAAGAGCAGAGACCGAGGCGGACACGATTATGAGCCGGCCTCGGGACTCTGTAAACTGGACCAGGCGTCACCTCTATATAAAGGGACGACCCGGCACCGGTTCAAGGACAAGCAACAATCAATCCGTCGAGACGCAGGCAAGCGATTCCGCTCCCTGTAATCCGACGCCCGAATAATACCAAACCAACTAGACGTAGGCTTTTACCTTCTCGAAGGGGCCGAACTAGTATAAAACCCTTTGTGTCCTTTGTGCGCCATGAACCCTTTCAAGCTAACCCGTGCGATGGTTCCATCATCAAGTCCGTTAAACCGGACATCTGCCGTGTTAATTCCACGACAGTAAGCCTCTCCCGGCAGAGCCGTCTGCTCCCGGTAGAAACCCTTCCGGAAACAACTCCTCACAGCCTGCCGGACCACCCCCTCCAGCCGGGCCAATGGACCCCGCGAACGAGGCTGGTGCTCCCACAGCAGAGGAGGTGCCGTTAGTCCTTGTTGCCGAGCCACAGGCTCCAGCTTGGGCAAGGCACATTGTCCACTTCCTCCAAACTAGAGAACTTCTCAGCGACCAAGGTGGAGCTAAAAAGTAGCCCAAAGGGCCAGTATGTATCAGTTTGTCGATGACACTCTGTATAGAAGGAGACGCAACGGTGTGAAATTGAAGTGTTTCTACCGAGAGGATGGAAAGGAGCTGCTGGCTAAGATTCATAGAGGAATGTGCGGCTCTCACATTGGATCAAGGGCATTAGTTGGGAAAGCATTCCGGCAAAGATTCTATTGGCCCACAGCCCTCCATGATGCAGCTGAGCTCGTCACGACATGTGAAGCATGTTAGTTCCATTCCAAGAAAATACACCTGCCTTCCCAAGCTCTTCAAACAATCCCTCTCTCATGGCCATTTTTGGTCTGGGGGCTCGATATCCTCGGCCCCTTCTCCCGAGCAATCGGGGGCTTTGAATTCTTGTTTGTTGCCATTGACAAGTTTACAAAGTGGCTGAAGATGACTGTCATGAGAAAGGTGACTCCTCAATCAGCTATCAAGTTCTTGAAAGAATTGGTGTGTCGTTTTGGAGTTCCGGCAAGGATCATCACCGACAACGGCACCCAGTTCACGAGCCATGCATTCATGCAATATGTTCATACCCTCGGATGCAAGATCTCATTTGCTTCCGTGGCACACCCCCGGAGCAATGGAAAAGCTGAGAGGGCGAACGCTAAAGTGCTGCGTGGACTCAAGACAAGAACTTTCGATACGCTATAGAAGCACGGTAGGCGGTGGATCGCGGAGCTACCGATAGTTCTCCGGTCCCTCAAAACGACACCAAACCGAGCTACCGGGCAGACTCCCTTCTCCCTGGTCTACGGGGCAGAAGCAGTTATCCCCACGAAACTCATTTACAGGTCTCCTCGAGTGCTTGCCTATGATGAAGTAGCGCAAGTTTAGTACTGGCGTGACGATGTTGTGCTACTCGAAGAGGACCGTCTCCGAGCCGCTACGCGTGTTGCATGCTACCAGCAAGCCATGCGTCACTATCATAGCCGCAGGGTTCGTGCCCGGTGTTTTGAAGAAGATGACCTTGTCCTTAGGCGTGTTTAGTCTGCCGAGGGTACAAACAAGCTGTCACCGAAGTGGGAAGGCCCTTACCGGGTGGTACGAGTCAACAGACCTGGCGCAGTCCGTCTGGAGACCGAAGATGGTACTCAGTTGCAAAACTCATGGAATATTGAGCATCTCCGCAAGTACTACCCATAAGGCGTGGCTGTCGGTCCCTGCCCGGTAGCAACCCGTCCATACATGCCTTGGCTCAGCTGCATGTAACCCCTTGTACGGGGCCAGGGCGATGACCCCGTGCAAGAGAAAATAAAGAAGCGTTGTAGGGGGGCCCAACTAAGATTGCATGCATGCACCATCACACCAAGATCACTACATAAGCATTTCATGAGCATTTGCATATGCATATAGATAGGATTGCATCATGCATTCATTCTCATCTACATGAAGTTGCAGGTTCCTACCATGGACTTCGCTTAGACAAGGAGTTGAGAAGATTGCCCGACACTGCAATTCCCGGCAAGCCAAACAGATAAGTTTAAAATCCTATCCTTTAGTGTTATGTAAGTTATAACTTGTGCATAAGGAAACCTCGCCACACTCCCTTGAGGCTTAGGTGCTCCCATCCCAGACTCGAACGTTGCTTCGAGCGGGATGGTCGTAGTGGCCTTCGATGAAAGGGAGTTCGCGGTGGGCTGGCCCCTCTGTCAGTTCCCCCGCAGATGTAGTTCTCCGGAGACAAAAGCGTGCCGGCAAGGTAACTTGCCGGGAGAACTCGTTTCATTAAAATAAAGAGGCATCCCACCTCTGCATGGACGTACACATGCACGGGTTTCCGGCAAATTCTACCTTTTTCATTCATATGCTGATACAAGTACAAGCATTACAGAACACAAAGATGGACCCGAGGGATTACATTATTTGAATTAAAATTTGGCATTTGCCTACGAGTTTAAGATTGAAAAAAGATAAGTGCTTGTGATGCCCTTTCTTGTCCCCCTCCTCCCTGGCACGGCCGTTGAAGGCGAGGGAGGACAAGAGGACCGCCTAGGAAAGTCCCCGGTCCACCTCCTTCCAGGCTCCAGGGGAGGTAGCCCGGCGGGAGCAGAGCCACCATGGGAGCACAACGATGAGGAGCAGAGCGGAGGCGACGTGCAAATCACCGTCACCAGGGCCAACAGGGCACGACAAGAATAGCAGAGCTGCAACCCGAGAGGAAGCCTGTCGGGATCCAACTGGAATACTGCTGGAGGAGCCCAGGGGCGCCACCCCTGCTACCTCTCGAGCTTGCGTTGTTTTTCCCTTGAAGAGGAAAGGGTGATGCAGCAAAGTAGCGTAAGTATTTCCCTCATTTTCTGAGAACCAAGGTATCAATCAAGTAGGAGACTACACGCGAGTCCCTCGTACCTACACAAACAAATAAGAACCTTGCAACCAACGCGATAAAGGGGTTGTCAATCCCTTCTCGGCCACTTGCAAAAGTGAGATCTGATAGAGATAATAAGATAAATATTTTTGGTATTTTTGTTATAGATTGAAAATTAAAGATTGCAAAATCAAAGTAAAGTGAAGATAAATAGTTGATGGAAGATTTATATGATGGAAGATTTATATGATGGAAGATAGACCCAGGGGCCATAGGTTTCAATAGTGGCTTCTCTCAAGATAGCAGATTTCTATGGTGGGTGAACAAATTACTGTCGAGCAATTGATAGAAAAGCGCATAGTTATGAGAATATCTAGGCATGATCATTGTATATAGGCATCACGTCCGTGACAAGTAGACCGAAACGATTTTGCATCTACTACTATTACTCCACACATCGACCGCTATACATGATGCATCTAGAGTATTAAGTTCATTAGAACAGAGTAACGCTTTAAGCAAGATGACATGATGTAGAGGGATAAACTCAT
The DNA here is from genome assembly GCA_902687465.1 of Secale cereale. Taxonomy (NCBI): domain Eukaryota; kingdom Viridiplantae; phylum Streptophyta; class Magnoliopsida; order Poales; family Poaceae; genus Secale; species Secale cereale. The sequence goes on from LR738710.1 coordinate 490,067,205, forward strand.
GCAATCTGATATAAATCCCATGTTATTGTCCTCAATGGCAACAATACAATACGTGCCTTGCCGCCCCTGCTGTCACTGGGAAAGGACACCGCAAGATTGAACCCAAAGCTAAGCACTTCTCCCATTGCAAGAAAGATCAATCAAGTTGGCCAAACCAAACTAATACTTCGAAGAGACTTGCAAAGATATTTAAATCATGCATAAAAGATTTCAGAAAAGAATCGAATATTGTTCATAGATAATCTTGATCATAAACTCACAATTCATCCGATCTCGACAAACACACCACAAAAAGAATTACATCGAATAGATCTCCAAGAAGATCGAGGAGAACTTTGTATTGAGATCCAAAGAGAGAGAAGAAGCCATCTAGCTAATAACTATGGTCCCGAAGGTCTGTGGTAAACTACTCACAACTCATCGAAGAGGCTATGGTGTTGATGTAGAAGCCCTCCGTGATCGATTCCCCCTCCGGTGGAACTCCGAAACAGGCCCAAAGATGGGATCTCGAGGGTGCAGAAGGTTGCGGTGGTGGAATTAGGGTTTCGTGGTGCTCTCGGATGTTTTCAGGGTACATGGGTATATATAGGAGGAAGAGGCATGTCGGTGGAGCTACGGGGGGCACGAGGGTGGGGGCGCGCCTACCCACCTTGGTGCGCCCCCTGCCTCGTGGCCACCCCGTGGCTTCCCTGGCATGTACTCAGAGTCTTCTGGGTTGTGTTTGTTCCAAAAATGATCCTCCCGAAGGTTTCATTCCATTTGGACTCCGTTTGATATTCCTTTTCTGTGAAACACTAAAAAAGGCAAAAAAAATAGAAATTTGCACTGGGCCTTGGGTTAGTAGGTTAGTCCCAAAAATAACATAAAATTTTAGAATAAAGCCCATTAAACATCCAAAACAGATAATATAATAGCATGGAACAATCAGAAATTATAGATACGTTGGAGACGTATCAAGCATCCCCAAGCTTAATTCCTGCTCGTCCTCGAGTAGGTAAATGATAAAAATAGAATTTTTGATGTGGAATGCTACCCAACATAATTCTCAATGTAATTTTCTTTATTGTGGCATGAATGTTCAGATCCGAAAGATTCAAGACAAAAGTTTAATATTGGCATAAGAATAATAATACTTCAAGCATACTAACAAAGAAATTATGTCTTCTCAAAATAACATGGCCAAAGAAAGTTCATCCCTACAAAATCATATAGTTTGGCTATGTTCCATCTTCTTCACACAAAATACTCAAATCATGCACAACCCCGGTTTCAGCCAAGCAATTGTTTCATACTTAAATTTTTCAAACCTTTGAAACTTACACGCAGTACATGAGCGTGAGCCATGGATATAGCACTATAGGTGGAATAGAGTGGTGGTTGTGGGGAACACAAAAGAGGAAGATGGTCTCACATCAACAAGGCGTATCAATGGGCTATGGAGATGCCCATCAATAGATATCAATGTGAGTGAGTAGGCGTATCAACGGATGCAATATAGGCTGAAAATCCTTATGATCTGTTTTCCCTGCATTTGTCACAATTGGCCCATGATGAATTTGACAGTCTTTCTACCCTACTGTCTAACTTTAGCCTGGACCACCACCTTACTGATTCATGGCTATGGAAGCATGGAAAGGTCTCTGACCACACTGCTAAGAAATTCTATCTGCATGTTCATCAGCCAATTGTGGCAAACCCTCTTCTGGGATGGATTTGGAACAGTTCATGCACCATGTCCATTAAGATGTTTTCTTGGTTGATCATTATGGATAGGATTAACACAAAGGAGATGTTGCAACATAGACACTGGAAGATAAATGATGGCCCACAATGTGTACTCTGCTGCAACTGTGCCCTTGGGGACAGAAACCATTTGTTCTTTCAATGTAACTTCAGTGTGAGAGAATGGAATTACCTTCAAATTGAATGGTCTAATGACACAGATATGGTTCAAATTGTTGTGCAAGCTAGAAGGGACTTTGGTCAACCTTTCTTTGCAGAAGTGGTTTTCCTTGCATGGTGGAACATCTGGAAAGTCAGAAATGATAAAACTTTTAGATTCATCAGACCTTCTTTTCGGAGGTGGAGATCTGGCTTTATTCATGACATCACTTTGCTTTCTCATAGGATCAAGACCAGATTCAGAGATCAACTACTCAGATGTATAGATTTCCTTCCACCTTGATCATGGTGGTGGTCTCTCTCTCTCTCTCTTAGTAGCTTGTTTTTTTGCTTACTTTAGTCCTGTATATAGTAGGTTTTTTCTCTCTTCTTTCTTTCTTTCTTTCATCTCCTAGGAGAAGCTTTTACATACTCTCTTTTGCTTTTAATAAAATGTTGTGAGGTGTAAGCCTTGCAGTCTTCATAGTCAAAAAAAATAGATGCACTAGATTTATAAATGTATTAAAGTTCAACAAAAGAAACTAAGTGGGTGTGCATCCAACTTGCTTGCTCACGAGACCTAGGGCATTTGAGGAAGCCCATCGTTGGAATATACAAGCCAAGTTCTCTAATGAAAATTCCCACTAGTATATGAAAGTGACAAAACAAGAGACTCTCTATCATGAAGATCATGGTGCTACTTTGAAGCACAAGTGTGGAAAAAGATAGTAGCGTTGTCCCTTTTTTCCTTTTTCGTTTTTTCTTTTCCTTCTCTTTTTTTTGGGGCCTTTCTTTTTTTTTCTTTGGCCTTTCCTTCTTTTTTTTATTTGGGACAATGCTCTAATAATGATGATCATCACACTTCTATTTATTTACAACTCATAGATTACAACTCGATACTAGAACAAAATATGACTCGATATGTATGCCTCCGGTGGTGTATCGCGATGTGCAATGAATCAAGAGTGACATGTATGAAAAATTATGCAGGGTGGCCTTGCCACAAATACGATGTCAACTACATGATCATGCATGGCAATATGACAATGATGAAGCGTGTCATAGTAAACGGAATGGTGGAAAGTTGCATGGCAATATATATCTGAATGGCTATGGAAATGCCATAATAGGTAGGTATGGTGGCTTTTTTGAGGAAGGTATATGGTGGGTGTATGATACCGGCAAAAGTTGTGCGGTACAAGAGAGGCTAGCAATGGTGGAAGGGTGAGAGTGTGTATAATCCATGGACTCAACATTAGTCATAAAGAACTCACATACTTATTGCAAAAATCTACAAGTAATTAAAACAAAGTACTACACGCATGCTCCTTGGGGAAGGGTTGGTAGGAGTTAACCATCGCGCGATCCCGACCTCCACACAAAGGATGACAATCAATGAAATACATCATGCTTCAAATTTGGCACACAACGGTTACCATACGTGCATGCTACGGGACATGCAAACCTCAACACAAGTATTTATCAAATTCACAATTACTCTACTAGCATGACTCTAATATAACCATCCCCATATCTCAAAACAATCATCAAGTATCAAACTTCTCATTATATTCAATGCACTTTATATGAAAGTTTTTATTATACCCATCTTGGATGCCTATCATATTAGGACTAATTTTATAACCAAAGTCAATTACCATGCTGTTCTAAAGGAATCTCAAAGTAATATAAGTGAAGCATGAGAGATCAATAATGTCTATAAAATAAAACCACCACCGTGCTCTAAAAAGATATAAGTGAAGCACAAGAGCAAAACTATCTAGCTCAAAAGATATAAGTGAAGCACATAGAGTATTCTAATAAATTTCGATTCATGTGTATCTCTCTCAAAAGGTGTGTCCAGCAAGGATGATTGTGGTAAACTGAAAAGCAAAGACTCAAATCATACATGACGCTCCAAGCAAAACACATATCATGTGGTGAATAAAAATATAGTCTCAAGTAAAGTTACCGATAGACGAAGACGAAAGAGGGGATGCCTTCCCGGGGAATCCCCAAGCTTAGGCTTTTGGTTGTCCTTGAATTTTACCTTGGGGTGCCTTGGGCATCCCCAAGCTTAGGCTATTTCCACTCTTTGTTCCAGGGTCCATCAAATCCTTACCAAAAAACTTGAAAACTTCACAACACAAAACTTAGCAAAAATCTCGTGAGCTCCGTTAGTATAAGAAAACAAACCACCACTTTAAGGTACTGTAATGAACTCATTCTTTATTTATATTTGTGTTAAACCTACTATATTCCAACTTCTCTATGATTCATACCCTCGATACTACTCATAGATTCATCAAAATAAGCAACCAACACACGAAAAACAGAATCTTTCAAAAACAGAACAGTCTGTAGCAATCAATAACTTTTGAATACTTATGTAACTCTAAAAATTTAAAATAAATTGGTGGACGTGAGTAATTTGTCTATTAATCATCTGCAAAAAGAATAAACTTAAAATCACTCTCCAGTAAAAAAATGGCAGCTAATCTTGTGAGCGCAAAAGTTTCTGCTTTTTACAGCAAGATCGCAAAGACTTCACCCAAGTCTTCCCAAAAGGTTTTACTTGGCACAAACACTAATTAAAACACAAAACCACATCTAACCAGAATCTAGATGAATTATTTATTGCTAAACAGAAGTAAAAGCAAACAAAGTAAAATTGGGTTGCCTCCCAACAAGCGCTACCGTTTAACGCCCCTAGCTAGGCATGATACAAGAATAGATCTAGGTATTGCCATATTTGGTAGGCAATTCTTCAATTGAGCACTTATAATTCTTAGTAATTTCTTCCTTCCTATTAATAATCAAACTTATAGGCAAGAAATCAAGAAATTCATTTGTAGCAAACGGTTCCCTTATGATAGTGAGAAAATTGGGGTGAACACATATTGATTTGAGATCCGCAGTTTCCTTACTAGAAGATTCACCCTTATTTTTAGGAACATACATAAACTTGGCCATTTTAGTAGTAGAGGGGGCCGAATTATCTCTCACAGTAGAAAAAGCAAACCCTACATTGGTAATATTATCCTCAAGTTTATCAATTCTAGTGGAATCTTGATCTATTTTCTCTTTGACTATGGGTTCTTTTTCTTTTAAAAAAATCAGAATAACTCGTACTTTAGATCCATATTGGGTAATTTGGTTATGGATATTTTTATCTGAACTCTCAACCAGCTCTACATTGGCACCTTTACTTTTAATAATTTCAAGCCTTTGCATTACGTGTTCTAAAGTTAAGATAGTTCCATTAACCAAAAGAGGTGGTGGGCCGAACAAATCTATCATAGCATTATAAGAGTCAAAACTATGGCTACGCAAGAAATTCCCTCCGGTAATGGTATCAAGGATATATCTATTCCAAGGAGTGGTGCCTACATAAAAATTGTGAAGAAGCACAGAAGTGGAAAGCTTCCTAGTAGATCTATTCTGAGCATTGCAAATTCTATACCAAGCATCTTTTAGATTTTCTCCTTCCCTTTGTTTAAAATTAAGAACTTCACTCTCGGGAGTATTAATAATGATAGAAGGACTAGCCATGACGGCAAAGCAAACGATAAAACACATGGAGCAAATAAGAGGGTGAATAAAACGACAAAGGTGAAGTGGGGGAGAGGAAAACGAGAGGCAAATTGCAAATAATGTAATGCGAGGGATAAGAGTTTGTGATGGGCACTTGGTATATGACTTTTGCGTAGATCTCCCCGACAACAACGCCAGAAATTCTTCTTGCTACCTCTTGGACTTGCGTTGTTTTCCCCTTGAAGAGGAAAGGGTGATGCAGCAAAGTAGCATAAGTATTTCCCTCAGTTTTTGAGAACCAAGGTATCAATCCAGTAGGAGACTACACGCGAGTCCCTCGTACCTACACAAACAAATAAGAACCTTGCAACCAACACCATAAAGGGGTTGTCAATCCCTTCTCAGCCACTTGCAAAAGTGAGATCTGATAGAGATAATAAGATAAATATTTTTGGTATTTTTTTATAGATTGAAGAGTAAAGATTGCAAAATAAAAGTAAAGTAAAGATAAATAGTTGATGGAAGATTTATATGATGGAAGATAGACCCAGGGGCCATAGGTTTCACTGGTGGCTTCTCTCAAGATAGCAGATTTCTACGGTGGGTGAACACATTACTGTTGAGCAATTGATAGAAAAGCGCATAGTTATGAGAATATCTAGGCATGATCATTGTATATAGGCCTCACGTCCATGACAAGTAGACCGAAATGATTCTGCATCTACTACTATTACTCCACACACCGACCGCTACCGAGCATGCATCTAGAGTATTAAGTCCATAAGAACATAGTAACGCTTTAAGAAAGATGACATGATGTAGAGGGATAAACTCATGCAATATGATACAAACCCCATATTTTTATCCTCGATGGAAACAATACAATACGTGCCTTGCTGCCCCTGCTGTCACTGGGAAAGGACACCGCAAGATTGAACCCAAAGCTAAGCACTTCTCCCATTGCAAGAAAGATCAATCTAGTAGGCCAAACCAAACTGATAATTCAAAGAGACTTGCAAAGATATTTAAATCATGCATAAAAGATTTCAGAGAAGAATCAAATATTGTTCATAGATACTCTTGATCATAAACCCACAATTCATAGGATCTCGGCAAACACACCACAAAAAGAATTACATCGAATAGATCTCCCAGAAGATTGAGGAGAACTTTGTATTGAGATCCAAAGAGAGAGAAGAAGCCATCTAGTTAATAACTGTGGACCCGAAGGTCTGTGGTAAACTACTCACAACTCATCGGAGAGGCTATGGTGTTGATGTAGAAGCCCTCCGTGATCGATTCCCCCTCCGGTGGAGCTCCGAAATAGGCCCCATGATGGGATCTCACGGGTAGAGAAGGTTGCGGTGGTGGAATTAGGGTTTCATGGTGCTCTCGGATGTTTTTAGGGTAGATGGGTATATATATAGGAGGAAGAGGCATGTCGGTGGAGCTACGGGGGGCCCATGAGGGTGGGGGCGCGCCTACCCCCCTGGGTGTGCCCCCTACCTCGTGGACACCCTCTGGCTTCCCTGGCGTGTACTCCAATTCTTCGGGGTTGCGTTTGTTCCAAAAACGATCCTCCCGAAGGTTTCATTCCATTTGGACTTCGTTTGATATTCCTTTTCTGCGAAACACTGAAATAGGCAGAAAAAACGGTAATTTGCACCGGGCCTTGGGTTAGTAGGTTAGTCCCAAAAATAATATAAAAGTGTATAATAAAGCCCATTAACCATCCAAAACAGATAATATAATAGCATGGAACAATAAAAAATTATAGATATGTTGGAGACGTATCACCCCCACCCATGCATCCATCTCCCCGGAAGATTCCCCTGCCGGGAAGAGGATGCAGGTGCTGGCGCCTAATGAAGATGATGCGGGCGACGGTCAGCCGGAGTCAGAGTCATCACTCCCTCACCTGCTGCCATCGTCATCACCGTTATTGTCCTCCTCGTCGCTTTTTCTTGAGGAGGAGCTTTCGTCGTCGGTCGAGCTCTCCACCCAACACCCTAAGCGACCGCCCGAGCGCCCGAAGATCTTGATGGAGAGCGGGCCGTTCTCCACTAATTAGAACTAATGAACATGCCCCTCCAAGATGTTGTGGGCGTGGGCAAAGGTCTTCCAGCCATGAAGAAGATACATCACATGAGGGGCGGGGAAATCGACATCAACCCTCATACCTCCATTCCTGCAGCCCTTCATGTGCAGCCGCAGGGCGCGTGGTTGTAGCTCCATCTCCCGCGCAAAAGGAGTTGGAAGGCGAAGATAATCACACAAAGTCTTGTACAGCCCGACGATGAACTCCCGAGGCTGGTCACCAACGTGGCCTTCCAGTACGGCAGGAGCCGCCAGCGGGGGCGCCGCCAAGGCACCACCCCTGCCTCCTCATCCTCCTCCAGCGCCACGATGACCGCGGCTGCGTCCCCTCCCTCCTCACCTTGCGGACAACTCCACTACCTCAGGGTTCGAAGGAGGAGGGGTGCGCTGTCGAGCAGAAGCCCTCATCGCCACCGCCGGAACACTACCACGCCCTCGCCCTCGCACCATGGCTAGAAGAAAGGGATTGCGGAGAGGAAGGAGGAGTCCGTGCTGAGGAGTGATGCCCCAACTCCCTTTTATAGGGGAACAGGGCATGGGGCCGGCTCCCCTCACGGAAGACGGCTGCCCCTCTCCCCCAATGCGGCCTTCCTGCACCTGTCGTGACTCTTGGGGTTAAGGCTACCCCTCTGACCCAACCATTGACGCTTTGTTTCCGGCCGTGGCACTCCTCCCCGTGTCCTCTACATCCGCCACCTACCGCACCCAATGCATGCGGAGCACGTGGCAAGTGCATGTGGAACGGAGGGCGAGTGGGATGGCAGTTTCCGGCCCGTGATCATGGGGCGAGGAGAATCCGCGGGCCACGATCCAAGTTCTCCCACGACGCGTGGAGAAACCGGAAACTAGCTAGGATTCAAGATTCATGAAGAAGCAGAAAGAGGACCTCAAGAGAGCAGCATCTTTAGCAACCCTGCATGTGCACTTATTAGGCCCTACCCCGATGATGCTCAGCGGCGCGATTGGGGCAGGCTCGGGGGCTTCTGTCGGTGCAACAAACCCTGGGTCTTTTGCCCAGACTGTGCACAGGCGCAAGAACAAGATTGAAGCACCAGCCCAAGTCAGAGTATAAGAAACTGAGAGATCCAGAGTACCAGCTCAGAGCAGATAGACCAAGGCCAAGCCAGAGAAGCAAGGCATCAACAAGAGAAGGGCCTTCCTTGTCGGGCAGGCGAGCCCGGCAAGGGGAAAGGCCATCCCCACAAGCAGATAGCAGAAACACCCCGGCAGGGCCTACCAGTGGCTCATGGAGGCCAAACCGCCTCACCAAGCACTCGGGCCTAACCCACGTCGTCAATCAATGTGGTGTCAAGCCGCAGGATGATTAAGTGGCAGCCATTAACCACATGGCAGCCAGTTCCTACAAGAAGAACCCACAGATGACACTCGTCCTGTGATGTGTCAAGGAACCAAGTGTGGAGCCAGGGAAGGAGCCCGGCAAGCCTTGTCGGGCGCCCAGTGATGTGACACTAGGCGGTGCATTTATTGCACCCTGTCTGCCCGTAGAGTTAGGTATGATAGCACTGTTAGCTATCGTGTTAGTGCATAATGACTACTTTGCCACTGTGGTCGCCCCTTGACCAATAAAAGGAGGCCCATGGCAACCGTAGAAAGGGTTGGAGAATAGAGAAACCCACACCACCGTACGTGAGTAGTCACTACTGCCCAAGGGCAACCCTTGCCGGGCAAGTGTACTACGCTCCACCACCACCATTCTATCATCAATCCACCAAAGCAGGAGTAGGGTCTTACGCCTCGCGGCGGCCTGGACCTGGGTAAATTGTGTGTGTGCTCCCCGTCGTGCTGCCGTGCGCTGGTCTGCTCTTTGTGCAATGTGGCGTCCCCCTGCCGAACTAGCAAGGGGCCTCTTGGTCCCATAGGTGGCCGTGGATATCCCGTGACAACCCAGGCCGGTGAGTTCCCTTACGGGGCGGAAACTTCAACCTGGTCGAGGCCGCCAGCGTGATCGACGTGTATAAGTATGCCACCGAATATGAGGAGATGACCAGGGCGGGGGAGCCTCCAGTGTGGTCGTGATCTCTAATAATCGGTTGAGCCATCGATTCTTCCAGTGATGCAACGGCGGAACTCTCAATGAAAGCACCAATGTTGGTGTGAAAACCGGCAGACCTCGGGGTAGGGGCTCCCGAACTGTGGATCTAGGATTGATGGTAATAGGAGATAGGGGACACGGTGTTTACCCAGGTTCAGGCCCTCCCAAGGAGGTAAACCCTACGTCATGCTCTATTGTATTGATTGGCTATCATGGTTTACAGAGTTGATCTACCTCGAGATCTGTATGAACTAACCCTAGGCTATCGGGGATGAAGAATAGCTCTATCACTAATGACTACACCCCTCAGTTTATATAGACACCGATAGGGTTAGGGTTACCGAAGATAGATTACAATAAGGTAGGAGATCTTGCGCCTTCTTGACTTGGTGGATGCTCCACGGCTTCATAGAACTCCTGCCATAGTATGGCTCCACCAATACGGCCCGTATACAATGGGCCATTGCCTAGAGGACCCCTTAGTCCATGACTCCATCACCTTCCCTTTACTCACTCGCATCCCATGTTATTTTCCGGCGACGGCAGCCTCATACCGCAGCCAAACCAGTCAATCCTCATACTCCCTTCCACGTGGGAAACAACTGATTTCTCTTCCCCGGCCCCGATTCATTCCCTTCCTAGGACTCTCCATTGTCCACCGCGTTGGTGCTCTCGGCGTGGCGTCGTCGACGTGGTGAACGAATGACAGCCTCCAGTGTGGTCGTGATCTCTAATAATCGGTTGAGCCATCGATTCTTCCAGTGATGCAACGGCGGAACTCTCAATGAAAGCACCAATGTTGGTGTGAAAACCGGCAGACCTCGGGGTAGGGGCTCCCGAACTGTGGATCTAGGATTGATGGTAATAGGAGATAGGGGACACGGTGTTTACCCAGGTTCAGGCCCTCCCAAGGAGGTAAACCCTACGTCATGCTCTATTGTATTGATTGGCTATCATGGTTTACAGAGTTGATCTACCTCGAGATCTGTATGAACTAACCCTAGGCTATCGGGGATGAAGAATAGCTCTATCACTAATGACTACACCCCTCAGTTTATATAGACACCGATAGGGTTAGGGTTACCGAAGATAGATTACAATAAGGTAGGAGATCTTGCGCCTTCTTGACTTGGTGGATGCTCCACGGCTTCATAGAACTCCTGCCATAGTATGGCTCCACCAATACGGCCCGTATACAATGGGCCATTGCCTAGAGGACCCCTTAGTCCATGACTCCATCACCTTCCCTTTACTCACTCGCATCCCATGTTATTTTCCGGCGACGGCAGCCTCATACCGCAGCCAAACCAGTCAATCCTCATACTCCCTTCCACGTGGGAAACAACTGATTTCTCTTCCCCGGCCCCGATTCATTCCCTTCCTAGGACTCTCCATTGTCCACCGCGTTGGTGCTCTCGGCGTGGCGTCGTCGACGTGGTGAACGAATGACAGCCATCGGAAGATTATTGTACATGGAGAGGCTGACAGCTGGACCCACCAGCTACATCTTTGCATGCAAGGAAGTGCCTTCTTATTATGCGAAGAAAAATGATTCCTCTCCCTGACAGCTGGGACCCACCAGCTTTATCATCGCATGCAAGGAAGTGTGTTCTTATCCTCCCTGATAGTTGGGACCTGCTAGGTCGAAGCGTACGTACCGTTGTTTATGTGGGTGCACACGTATATGTATATACCGGTCGATCGTTCTGCCTGCCACGATGAACCATGGCCGAGTAAGGAGTGGTAGCAGTTCAGGAAGTACCGTCTAAATCATGTACACATATGACAACCACGCTGCAAAAAAGATGGCCACGTACGTACATACGGGCGTGGTTTTGAATGTGTACAGCGACAGCATGATGATCATCGGGCAGCCAACCGGCTGGGTCGGAACGGAGAAACAACGTCTTGTTCATCGGCGGCAGCCAACAGGCTGGGTCGGAATACGTCATGTTCAACAGGAGACAACCGACTTGGAGGGAACCGCCGAAACGGGGTATGTCGTACCGTAGTGCGGAGGAAACGGCCTTCTGTACGATTGCCTATAGTCGAAATGGGATCATATTCATCGGGAAGGGCATGGCGTACCGCAAAACAGAGGAAACGGACTTCTGTTCGAGCTCCTATAGTCGAAACGGGGTCATGTTGATCGAGAGGGGTCTGGCGTACCCCAAAACAGAGGAAACAGACTTCTCTTCGACCTCCTACGGTCAAAACAGGGTCATGTTCATCGGAAGGGGTGTGGAGTACCGCAAAACGGTACTCCATGGGCTACTGTTCATCCATCGTCGACCTACTCCAGCCTCCACCAGGCACTGTTCATCCACGAGCTACTGTTCATCCAGCCTCCACGGGGTCCTGTTCATCCACCCCCAACCGATTGGGGTGTCTGGCGGCCTCCTCGGGGTCCTATTCATCCAGCGGCAACCGTGTACTACAACAGGGTCATGTTCATCCAGCGGCAACCGCCTACACATGGTCGGGGTCCTGTTCATCCAACCCCCACCGGGAACTGTTCATCCACAGCCAACCCAACCGGCTTGACTCACCACATCTCACTCGTTCTACGTATCGCGCGCGCGGCAGCAACAGGGCACTACTAGGGAAAACATTATACACAAAATCTTACTAGTAGCGCGAGACAAAAACAAGCGCTACTACTACTTACCACTAGCGTGTGGCAGGGAAGCGCGCTGCAGCTAATTTTATAGCAGTAGTGTGTCCCAGGGAAGAAGCGCTACAACTATAATTCCCCTTCAGTTCTCCCCAGGCTACCATTAGTAGTAGTGAGCTTAAGCAAAGCACGATGCTGCTAAGGTTGTTGTAGCAGCGTGTGCACGCAGAAAGCGCTAATGCTAATGAAAGGAAAATAAAACGAAAACATATATAAAAGTAAATGAAAATAAAAGAAATAGAAAAAGGGGAAGGAAAAAAATAAAATGTGAAGGAAAATAAAGGAGAAAGGCGTAGCAGCAGCGTGTTTTCAGGATGGACGCTATAGCTAACTTAGCAGCAGCGCGTTTTGTCATCCAGCGCTATAGCTAAGTTAGCTATAGCTCATTTATCAGTAGCGCTTTTCCTGGAACGCGCTACTGCTATTTTTGACTTAACTGCGCCCCTCTTCTTCCCCATGGCCACTTCACCCAAACCAAACTCATCTGCTCTCGCCGCCGTCGTCGCCCTGCATCGTCGCCGGCCGCCGCGCGCTCTCCCATCGCCCTCTGCACGCCTCCGACCCGGCCTCAACCTCGACGCCGCCCCCGCCCCCTACCCCAACCTCGACGCTGTCCTACAATGCCGCCCTCTGCCGCGCGCCAGAGCCCCGACCCCGACCTCGACACCGCCTGCCCTTCCCTCGGTCGCTCCCTAACTCCGCCGGCACCCGAGGTGAGCACGTCTACACCTCCTCCTCCTCCTCCCGTACCTCTGCCTAGCTAGGGTTCCTAGTGTTCATCAAATTTTAGAGTGCGTCAAATTAGTTAGGGTTAATCAAATTAGATGCTAATTAGGGCAGTAGTTCCTAGGCAGGGTTCATCTAATTAGTTAGTACTTGTAGATTCTTAAGAACTAGGGCAGTAGTGTTTAATAGAATTAGTAAGAAAATTAATAGAACTAGTTGAACTAGTTTATTTTTAGTATGAACTAGTGTATTTTTAGTAAGAAAATTAATAGAACTAGTTGAAGTAGTTTATTTCTAGTAAGAACTAGTTTATTTTTATTTATAGTAAGCGTTTAGTTGAATTAATAGAGCTGGTTTATTTTTAGTAAGAAAATTTATGTTTAGTTGTTATTTTTTTAGTTGAAGTAATTATTCCCGCATCGACGTCGACGATGCCTATCCCGCATCCTTGTCGTCGACTTGGCGGAGGACACCTGCTTGATCAGAGGGGCCATGTCCAGGACTGGGCTCCGCCGGGCCGGTACTGGGAGGTGTTACCTACCGGGGGCGCAGCTTGGTGAGGAGCCAGCCCGTCGTTGACCCGGACATTCTTTGGTGGCAGTCGCGTGGGCCAGTGACAATGCAGAGGCTTGAGGACCCCGTGGAGGTGGTACGTCACCGTGTCAGTGAGGAGGACGAGCACGTCCGTCGCTACATGGTTGCGTTGGAGGGCAGGTTCTCCAACACGTGGCAGGTAATTCAGGGATCTCACTAGAGCTATGATCCTCTGATAGTTCCTTCTCTTTGGGTGTCCACCGCCCGCCCCGATACCCGTTGTTCGCTAGGGTTTTAGTTGTATTAGTGATGGTATATGTATGATACTATTCGGGATGTATTAGTGAGAATATTCGATGATGTACGGACGCAAGAGATGGTTATACTTTCGACGCAACATTATACAATGCAGACACCTACATATATTTTGAATGCAAAAATTGGAGAGCACTATGCAAGGATTATGCATTTAAGCCTGTTATGTTATCACCTTTGATATTCGTCCGGAAGATGATGATATTGAAGGTAATATCGACATCTGGGTCGATGTGCAGACGCCTCCAGTTCTACCATTATGTGAGTTTCTCAACCAATATTTATGTCTTTGATATTGTTTATTCAAAAATAGTTGACAACTAATTTCTATTGACAGCTTATTTCCATTCAAGCAAACATGTCTGGCGCTTGGTAGACATGACCTACTACTGTCCTGGGGCTGAACTAAACTGCGAGGAGATAAGTCATTATATTTCATGGCTTGAGGATCTTGATACTGTCAAGACAAATTATTTTCCTAGACTAAAAAATATTAGTACTCAAAATGTGCGTCCACTAGCATGCGTATTGAACTACGGTCACATCTATTTAGGAAAGATGGTAAGATTTTTACTATTTGTCCAGAGTGATGTTTTGCAAACATTATTTTTTTTAAGCTAAACTTCATTGCTAAGTATGTTACTGCGATGTTCTTCAATAGGGACTCCCGATGATAGTTGTGCCTCAATGGATTGAGCATAAATGTCGCATGACAATGGTTAGCTTACAGCCATGACATCCTACATTGCACTTCAGTGCATTTAAGATTTCTCGAAGTGAGCAAGTCTTAATAATCAAAGACTGGAGCAAAATTGTGAAGGATCGCAGCAGAGAAGTACTAGGGGGCAGCAATCAGAAGCGCGGCGCACAATTAGGAGACAGGTTCATCTACATGCTCCAACATAATGAAGCAGGAGTGCTACACTTGTTATATGCTATTTTACCTGCGAGAGAGCAGCAGGAGTGATTAGCTACAATATGACTATGATGATTAAATAGCTAGTGTTTGTGGTAATGACTATGATGATTACTATTCGCTTGTGTTGATGGTGATTAGATAGCTACACTATGACTATGATGATTAAATAGTGATGGTGGTAATGACTATGATGATTATTAGCTAGTGTTTTTGGTGATGATATGATGCAAGAGTTTTTATATTACTATGATGATGATGTTGATCATGATTATCATGATGATTTGTTATTAGCTAGTGTTGGTGAAAGGAACGTGGATTAGATTCATGTGGATGGATCAAAAGTGACCAAAAGTTGAATTAGTAGGATTGTCGTCCTAATTCAACTTTTGATTCATCCAAATGAATCTAATCCATGTTTCTTCCTCACAACCTCGAAATTGGTACTATATCAAAATTTGTATAATGGCGTATAAATACGCTAAAAAATGAAAACACTATACTAGTACCGCTAGACGGAAAGCACGCTACTACTAGTTAGATTAGCAGCAGCGTGGCTTCACTAAAAGTGGTGCAGCTATTATCAGCAGCGCATTTCTACAAAGCATGCTACTGCTACCCATGTATAGCAGTAGCGTGGGCTGAGCCGCGCTACTGATACAGGTTAGCTGTAGCGCCGCATCAGTAGCCCGGTTGCCCGCGCTACTGATACAGCTAAAACCCAGGCTACTGCTAGGCTTTTCCCTAGTAGTGGGGATTGTTCATCCAAGGGCAACCCAACCGGCTAGCTACGTCTCGCATACGGGGGTTCTACTTGCTTCAGTAAGCAGCGATCGATCGGGTTCAGTTAGCAACGATGGAGTCGGACGGGTTCAGTTAGCAGCGAAGGGATCGATTGATCGGCTTTAGTATGTACGAAGAAGCAGGAGATCCCTCAGGTTCAGTAAGTGAATGCCTCTCGCTCGGGTTCAACTATAGCGACACGGCTCACACCACGCACGCGTACGCGAGAGAAACGCGCAAACCACACTACATCGCTCGGCCCCGACCGCCCACCGTAACCGGGAACTCCGTGAAAATTTCCTCGCCCTCACTTCAACATGTTGACGGTCAAAAGTGGCACAATCCTAACGGTTTCTTAAAGCTATGTAAAGATTAATTCAAACTTACGATTGGAAGTCACCATGGTATGGCTTTCTTCGAGAAGATCAAGATGGATATGAAGATGGTCTAAAACAGAGCTCGGATGCAGAAGTTATGACAAGTTCAGAGATGCTCATATTGACACCAGATAAAAGAATGGCATGAAACTAAATTGAGATGGCCTCTGATGGAAAAAAATTCAACATGAAAGTTGTGCGTCTCGTCGAAACTGTCAATTTTTAAATAAAAATCGTCTTAATGCAACGTCGTATGCAAAAGTTAGAGCCGAAAATGCACGGCTGCATCAAGATGGCCGGACACTCCGGGGATAATCATCCGAGTTTTGAATTTCTGTGTGGATGGCCGGACTCTCCAGGGGTGTTCGTCCGGGTTTTGGATATCTCTACTGCAGACTTCGGAAAACGGCCGAAAATCCTGATACGTCTCCAACATATCTATAATTTTTCATTGTTCCATGCTACTATATTATTTGTTTTGGATGTTTTATATGCATTAATATGTTATTTTATATTATTTTTGGTACTAACCTATTAACCTAGGGCCCAATGCTAGTTTCTGTTTTTTCCTTGTTTTTGAGTTTCGCAGAAAAGGAATATCAAACAGACTCTAAAAGGAATAAATGTAGTGACCACGATCCGAATGGACCGAAGTCTCTGTGCTCAGTGTCATCCCTGGATCGGTATGCTGACACACAGTACTTGAGGATTTATAACAGAGTTTCAATCACACTTTATTACATCGAAGATCCTCGAAGAGGCAATATCCATTACACGATAATGGCTAAAGGCCATCTAAAAACAATAAACTGCGGAAGCTATGAAGAGTAGTTGAGTCCATCCAACTCCACGGCAAACATTGAGTGCATGACAACGACCTATCGCACCTTAATCCTCGTTTGAAAACACTGCAACATGATACATTGCAGTCATGTAGGTCAGCACATTGAATATGCTGGCAAGAACACACTGTAATGATAATTGAACAAGTCCTATAACTACATGCATATTTGGCTGGTGGAGGTTGTAAGGTTTATTTTTCCATAAAGCTAATTTTACCCTAGAACAAAGGAATAAATGTGTTTACTACTTTGTTAAAATTTAAAGCATGAACGATTGAGAATGGTACCCCCATCTCAAACCCAAAACCAAGTCATTATTAACCCAAAAATTAGTAAAGTGATGAGATCAGTCCATAATTCAAATACCAAGATACTCAAAGATGTCCATAACCAGGGACACGGCTACTCATGAGTAGTTTGTACACTCTGCAGAGGTTTGTGCACTTTTCCCCACACGACTCGATCTTCTCCGTTTGATTTCTCGCACTTCGTGGTGTTTGAAAAGCGGTTGACCGAGACATAGTTTTTCAGATGCATTAACTCTTTACCCTGGGTAGACCGTACCACCTACATCCGCTACATCTGCTAGTCTGCCACTGAAAGAGGTCACACAACATACTCCACTATGCCAGAGCCCATAATGGCATTGTGGCTGCACACGGAAGTTTCTAGGCATGATATATGATCGCTTTGAGCCTGGGTGGCATTCCTTGGACAACACTGGTAAATCCCCGGATGTCCTGACAACCACTGGTATATGCCCAGGGTGCCACAACCAATCCACCCAAATGTGTATTAAATTCCACCTTAAAGAAACCCTTAGTTGTAATTACACTCACAAATTTCATGAAATCACTCATACTAATCCACGTCTACAAGCATGGCTAAGCAATAAGTAACCAAGCGTAATTCACTTTGGGTTGATATCAAGACATTAGGTTCCTACCTCATGAACTACAAAGCATCATATTAAGCAACCAGTCCTACTCATGCAAGTGTTTGAGGATATAACTAATGCAATAAAAACTGGGTATTAGAAAGTATGATCAAAGTATGAACTTGCCTTGCTGACGATCGCTGAAACCTAGTGACTCATAGTAGCAAGCTTCACACTCCGGGTATTCTATCGCATTCAAACAATAGCATACATAAGCAATCAGGCAATAGAATCGAAGAACGAAACTCGAAAAACTTCGAAAGCAAGCAATTAAGAAACACAACAGAAAACAACTTCTAACAGTACCAAAACTGAATGAATTTGGTCTTATCAGAAAGTTTACATCAAGAGCTTCGATTTGCAAAAAGAATCAACAAAAACGGAGTTACGAAACTCAAGTTATGGCCAAACGAAGCTCAAACACAAAACTGGTGGAACACTAGTTTTAAAATGTTCAAAATCATGTTTGAATTGATTAACTAATCAGAGAGAGTCGTAATGAAAACGTGGGCGTTGGTTTCTCCTAATTCCGATAAACAAGCTAAAAGTTGTGATCGAAAGAAGATCAGGGACTAAACTTCAAAAATAAAACTACGCATCGGTCCCTGGCTGAGAAAACAACTAAAAAGAAAAACTAACAGACGAACGTTCGCTAGTTAGAACTAACTAACGAATCTGTTTATTAAAAACCCTAAATGAACGAACGTTCGTTAACTAGCTAGATTTTATAAAAAACGAAGTAAACCTAAAAAAACGCTCCCGGTTTTACCTCGAAAACCGGCCGGCGGCGGTCGTGGCGGCCGGCTCCGGTGAGCTTGGCTGCGGCCTAGGGGAAGGCGAGGCGAGGCGAGGCGGCCAGGCGGCAAGGGGCGGCGGGGCGGACGGTGGCGATGGCGGCGGGCTGGCGCGACGGCGACGAACTCCAGCGGCGGTGACTCGGCTATGCGGGGCTCGGGAGGCGGCGGCTTGGGCAAAAACGGGCGGGGGTCGCGGTATATATAGGCTAGGGAGGGGCGGGTGGCTTGGGCGAGGGGAAAGCGACGCGGCGGTGGACTCCGGTCGCGACACGGCGGCTGGCGGCGTGGTGGAGGCGGACTCCGCCTCGAGGTCGGGGGCGATGCGGGGACGGGCCAGGTGGGCCGGGGTGGACGGCCCAAGGCGGGTGCAGGCGCGCGCGAGCAGCGGCCTGGCTCACGCGACGGCTGGCCAGTTGGGCCTCGGCCCAGCTGGTCGGGCGGCCTAGCTCTTTTTTTAACACCCAAACAGAAAACAAATCCTAATTAAATAAATAAAAATCGAAAAATGCCAAAAATAATTTTCACCATCCTAATAAAATATTTAGAACTAGGTGAACATTTTCTTGGCCTAAAATGCAGTTTTGAAAAGATGCATATTTTTCTAATGCAAATAAAATAGCAATAAAAATCCAAATAAATTTTTTTATTCAATTTTAACATTTTTCCTCCAATATTTCTTTTATTTTGGAGAAGTCATATTATCTCCTCCCATATATTTTAATATTGAAATATTTTGGAGAGAAAAATAATTAAAATCAAATGATCCTCTTTTCCATATTTGAGAAAATTCAAATATGAAAATAATGAAATCCCCAACTCTCTCCTAGGGTCCTTGAGTTGCTCAGGATTTTAGGATCTAAACCAACAATGCAGGAAAAACATTATATGCATATGATGATCTAAGTAGAACATTCCAAATTGAAAATTTGGGATGTTACAAACCTACCCCCCTTAGGACGAATCTCGCCCTCGAGATTCGGGTTAGCTTGAAAATAGGTGTGGGTGGTCTTGGCGTAGATCATCTTCTCGTTTCCAGGTGGCTTCGTCCTGTGTATGGTGACTCCACTTTACCTTGCAAAACTTGATAACCTTGCTGCGGGTAACTCTGTCGACAAACTCGAGGATACTAACTGGTTTCTCCTCATATGCCAGATCACTCTCTAACTGAATTGCTTCCAAGGGTATTGCGTCTCGTAGTGGAATATCTGCCATCTTTGCATGACATTTATTCAACTGACAAACGTGAAACACGTCATGAACTCCGGGCAAAGTCTCGGGCAACTCTAGCTGATAAGCTACTTCTCCTCGTCGCTCCAAAACTCTGTACGGTCCTACAAATCTTCGTGCCAGTTTACCCTTAACTCCGAAACGCTTTACTCCCTGAAGCGGAGACACCCGAAGATATGCTCTATCTCCGACTTCGTAGGTCACCTCTTTGCGTTTCGTATCCGCATAGCTTTTCTGCCTGGACTGGGTTATTTTAAGTCTGTCTCGGGTCAACTTAACCTTCTCTTCTGAATCTCTGATTAAGTCAGGTCCAAATAACTTGCGGTCTCCAACTTCATCCCACATCAACAGTGTCCTACACCTCCTTCCATACAAGGCTTCGAAAGGAGCCATTTGCAAGCTGGTCTGATAACTGTTGTTGTAAGAGAACTCAGCGCAAGGTAAATTATCATCCCAACTAGATCCATAATCTAGTGCACAAGCTCTCAACATGTCCTCTAGGATCTGATTGACTCTCTCGGTCTGTCCGTCAGTCTGTGGATGAAAGGCAGTACTGAACTCAAGCCTTGTACCCAAAGTATCATGCAACTGCTTCCAAAACTTTGAGGTAAAATGTGTTCCTCTATCTGATACAATGGTCCTCAGAACTCCATGCAGACATACGATCCTGGTCATGTATATTTTGGCCTACTTAGCACTCGTGTACGTGGTCTTCACGGGGATAAAGTGAGCTACCTTCGTCGATCAGTCGACTATCACCCAGATTGGATTGTACCCTGAACATGTCCTGGGTAGTCCTGTGATGAAATCCATTCCAAGTTTATCCCACTTCCATTCACGTATGGGTAACGGTTGTAACAACCCTGCTGGTTTCTGATGCTCCGCTTTAACTCTTTGACAGACATCACACACTGCTACATATTCTGCAATGTCCTTCTTCATTCTAGTCCACCAGAAATTTTGCTTCAAATCCATGTACATCTTAGTGTTGCCTGGGTGTATTGAATACGGCGAATCATGAGCCTCCTAGAGAATCAATTTCCTTATCTCGGGGTCATTGGGCACGTAGATACGCTTTTCAAACCATAGCGTCTCGTATTCATCCTCACGAAATCCTTCTGCCTTGCCTTTGACCAATCTTTCCTTTATTTCTGCAATTTATGTGTCCGTCTTCTGGGCTTCGCGAATCTTTCCCAACAAAAGTGGACTGAATTTCCAAAGTGGCAACATAACCTTATGGGACTATCTCTAACTGCAAATCCTTAAGCCCATCGGCTAACTCCTGGGGTAAACCTCCAGGTAGGATTGTGTTAACATAACTCTTACGGCTTAGGGCATCTGCCATAACATTGGCTTTTCCTGGATGATAATGCAATCTCATATCACAATCTTTTATGAGCTCCAGCCATCTCCTTTGCCTGAGATTCAGCTCCTTTTGTGTGAAAATATACTTCAAACTCTTATGATCTGTGTATACATCACAACGGTTGCCAATAAGAAAATGTCTCCATGTTTTGAGTGCGTGCACTACGGCAGCTAACTCCAAATCATGTGTCGCATAGTTCAACTCATGTGGTCGAAGCTGATGTGAGGCGTAAGACACAACTCTTCCATCTTGCATGAGAACTCCTCCAAGTCCTGACGAGAAGCATCACAATATACTTGAAAATCCTTGCGTATATCGGGGAGGATCAGTACTGTGGCTGTAACCAAGCGTTTCTTCAACTCCTGAAAACTGGCCTCACACTCTTGGGTCCACTTGTACTTAGTTTCCTTCAACAATTTTTTCATGGGCTTCGCAATTTTCGAGAAATTCTCGATAAACCTCCTATAATATCCTGCAAGTCCAAGAAAACTGCGAATCTCACCAACTGAGGTGGGTGCCTTCCATTCTGTGACTACCTCAACCTTGGCGGGGTCTACGAATATACCATCTCCTGATATAACATGTCCAAGGAACCCAACTTCCTTCAACCAAAACTCACACTTGCTGAACTTGGCATACAACTGATGCTCTCGTAGCTTCTCGAGAACTAAACGCAAATGTTCCTTGTGCTCCTCTTCATTCTTGGAGTAAATTAATATGTCATCGATGAATACAACCACAAACTTATCCAAGAACTCCACGAATACCTTATTCATCATACTCATGAAATAGGCAGGGGCGTTAGTCAAACCAAATGACATAATTGTATACTCGTAAAGCACGTACCTCGTGGTAAAAGTTGTCTTGGGTATATCTTGTTCTCAAATCTTCAATTGATGATATCCAGATTGTAAATCGATCTTAGAGAATATCATGGCCCCTTGTAACTGGTCAAACAGATCATTGATCATTGTCAGTGGGTATTTATTCTTGATTTTAACCTCGTTCAATGCACGATAGTCAACAACCATTCTCAAAGATCCATCCTTCGTCTCAACTAGGAGCACTGGGGCTCCCATGGCGAAGAACTATGTCATATATAACCCCTATCCATTAGTTCCTTGATTTGCTTCTTGATCTCTTCCAGATCATTAGTGGGCATCCGGTATGGTCTCTTAGATATTGGTCCGGTACCGGGTAGTAGCTCAATTAAGAACTCTATGTCCCTATCCAGTGGCATGCCAGGCAACTCTTTCGGGAATACGTCCGGGTAATCCTTCACAACTGGCACTTCCTCCTGAACAACTCCCGTGAGTGCATGCACACGCGCTTTCCTGGGTGTGTGTTTTGACACATACTTGATCCTTTTCCCTTTCGGTGTGGTGAGAAGAATTGATCTACTGGCGCAACCGATGTTTCCTCCAAACTTGGATAGCCAGTCCATTACTATGATCACATCCAAACCTTGGGATTCCAAAAGAATGAGATCCGTGGGAAATACATGCCTTCCAATGGTCAATAGCACTTGGTAACATCCATGGGTTGCCATATACTCTGATCCAAGGGAACTGACTAACATGGGCGTCCTAAGGGCTACAGTGGGCAACTTATATTTCTTCACAAAACCCCTTGATATGTATGAATGCGATGCACCAGTATCAAAAAGAACGAGGGCGGTAAATGCATTAATCAAAAACTTACTGACTACGGTGTCGGGTTGCTCGTCAATCTCCTCCACGTTGACGTGGTTCACTTGTTCTCTAGTGAATGGGTTGGGCTTCTTTCCTGAGCTTCCATTTTCATTCCCATTCTTCGACTCAGCACATTCATTGGCGTAATGTCCGGTCTTCCCACACTTGAAGCAAGTAATGTGGCTCAGGTCCTTCTTGGTAGGTGTTGAGGGAGTGGAATGATTCTGATTGTTGCTTCCTCCATTCCCATTGCCATCCCTAGCACCA
Source organism: Secale cereale (assembly GCA_902687465.1). NCBI lineage: Eukaryota > Viridiplantae > Streptophyta > Magnoliopsida > Poales > Poaceae > Secale > Secale cereale. The sequence goes on from LR738710.1 coordinate 490,090,222, forward strand.
CTGTGGTTGTGTGCATTCCCTCCATTGTTAGAATGGCCTCCATGGTTATGGGTGGGATGGTTGTGTCCTCCTGAGTATGGAGTGTAGCGGGGCTTCTGCTGAACTCCAGAGTTATTCTTCCCAGCTCCATACTTCCTCTTGCGGTTATCAATCTGTTGTTGCTTTCCTTCTATCATGATGGCCTTGTCCACTAGATCTTGATAGTTGTTGTAAGTGGCTAGCATCACCTGCACACTCATCTCATCATTGAGCCCTTCTAAAAACTTCTCCTGCTTTGCTGGGTCAGTGGCCACATCATCTGGCGCATAGCGAGCTAACTGCCTAAAATCATCCATGTACTGCCCCACAGTACGGTTTCCTTGGCGTAAGTTGCGAAACTCACGCTTCTTCAGGCTCATTGCTCCAGCTGAGACATGGGCAGTGCGGAAAGCTTGCTGAAACTGATCCCATATAACTGTAGCGAGTGGATAGGTGGTTGTGTAGTTCTCCCACCATGCAGCGGCGGGTCCCTCAAGTTGATGTGCGACAAAGCGCACTTTCTCTGCATCTGTGCATCCTGTAGTTGCTAGCTCTCACCCCATCTTGCGAAGCCAGTCATCTGCAACAATCGGCTCGGTGCTACTAGAGAACAATGGCGGTTGCAACCTTAAGAACCGAGTCAAATTGTCATGGGGAGGCGGCGGTGGGTTGTTGTTGTTGTTGTTGTTGTTGTTGTTCTGATTCTGGACAAGTAGTTGCATCAAAGTGTTCTGTTGTTGGATCAACTGGGTGAGCTCAGGGGAAAACTCGAATTCATGTCTCGGAAGCATCTGAGGGTTTAGAGGGGAGAGATTAGAATAGAATGAGGTCTAGGGGAAATCACTACCCATATGCACATGAGACAAACAATTTTTCATATCATATCACTCAATTTCAATCAAGAGCACACAAAAGATCCTACTACAAAGCTAGTGAATGATTCTAACTACTCGATTTAACATTAATGATTACAGGGTGGTCATCTAATCACTATCATCTGAAGATTCCATGATATCTGCTCCGGCTTCGTCTTCATAGTCACTTCCATCACTGTCGGTGTCGTCTATCAGAATGTAGTTCTCCATAGTAATTCTCGTCTCTGGTTCTGGTTTCACTGTGCCAGTTCCAGCCTTCCTCTTCAGTGCTTCGTTCTGCTCCAATAGTACGGCGATTTCTTCTTCATATGCGTCACGTACTGTCTTGAGTTCTTCTTCTAGCTCCACATTCCGAGTTATCACCATATTGGTCTTCTGCATAAGTGTGCACATCTGATTCTCATAGCATCGAATGTGTCGGTCCATCTCTTGGATGTATGCTGCAATGGATCCATCCTTCCTAGTGCGAAGCATCTCCCATTGCTCATCTCGACGTCCACAAATCTGGTAGATGGTGTCTTCCAGGTCCTTGTTGTAGACTTCACATATGCGTCCAAATGTGATATGAGCTGCCATACTCTTTCCAAGCTCCATGTCGGCGCGTCAAAGGCTAGCTGAATTGGCTCCGTGAATGGTGCAATAGTCCTCCCAGGTACACTAACTTTGATCTTCCAACACTCCTCTTCCGGCGATGTTGCATAGAGATCTCCAGTGATACTTGGTATTCCAATGTGCAAGTATCTTGTGACTTTCTTTAAGTGCTTTTCGAAAGGGGTGTCATCGTCTGGCTGAGTGAACTTGCTCCCGGGACTTGACATCTATAGAAGAGAAAGAGAGAAGGATTAGAATGAGTAGACAAGAATCATCCTGTGGCCTATCCTAATGGTCGCGACCTACAGTCAACGTGTGCTCTGATACCATCTTGTAGCGACCACGGTCCAAATGGACCGGAGTCTCTATGCTCAATGTCATCCCTGGATCGGTATGCTGACACACACAGTACTTGAGGATTTATAACAGAGTTTCAATCACACTTTACTACATCGAAGATCCTCGAGGAGGCAATATCCATTACACAATAATGGATGAAGGCCATCTAAAAACAATAAACTGCGGAAGCTATGAAGAGTAGTTAAGTCCATCCAACTCCACGGCAAACATTGAGTGCATGACAACGACCTATCGCACCTTAATCCTCGTTTGAAAACTCTGCAACATGATACGTTGCAGCCATGTAGGTCAGCACATTGAATATGCTGGCAAGAACACACTGTAATGATAATTGAACAAGTCCTATAACTACATGCATATTTGCCTGGTGGAGGCTGTAAGGTTTATTTTTGCATAAAGCTAATTTTTCCCTACAACAAAGGAAGTATTAACCCAACAAATTAGTAAAGTGATGAGATCATTCCATAATTCAAATACCAGGATACTCAAGGATGTCCATAACCGGGGACACGGCTACTCATGAATAGTTTGTACACTCTGCAGAGGTTTGTGCACTTTACCCCACACAACTCGATCTCCTCCGTTTGATTTCTCGCACTTCATGGTGTTTGAGAAATGGTTGACCGAGACATAGTTTTTCAGATGCATTAACTCTTTACCCTGGGTAGACCGTACCACCTACATCCGCAACATCTGCTAGTCTACCACTGAAAGAGGTCACACAACATACACCACTATGCCAGAGCCCATAATGGCATTGTGGCTGCACACGGAAGTTTCTAGGCATGAATGATATATGATCCCTTTGAGCCTGGGTGGATCTCCTTGGGCAACACTGGGAAATCCCCAGGTGTGCTGACAACCACTGATACATCCCCAGGGTGCCACAACCAATCCACCCAGATGTGTCTTAAATTCCACCTTAAAGAAACCCTCAATTGTAATGACACTCACAACTTTCATGAAATGACTCATACCAATCCACGTCTACAAGCATGGCTAAGCAATAAGTAACCAAGCGTAATTCCATTTGGGTTGATCTCAAGTCATTAGGTTCCTACTTCATGAACTACAAAGCATCATATTAAGCAACCAGTCCTACTCATGCAAGTGTTGGAGGATATAACTAATGCAATAAAAACTGGGTATCGGAAAGTATGATCAAAGTATGAACTTGCCTTGCTGACGATCGCTGATACCTAGTGACTCGTGGTAGCAAGCTTCGCACTCCGGGTATTCTATCGCATTCAAACAATAGCATACATAAGCAATCAGGCAATAGAATCGAAGAACGAAACTCAGAAAACTTCGAAAGCAAGCAATTAAGAAACACAACAGAAAACAATTTCTAACAGTACCAAAACTTAATTAATTTGGTCTTATCAGAAAGTTTACATCAAGAGCTTCGATTTGCAAAAAGAATCGACGAAAACGGAGTTACGAAACTCAAGTTATGGCGAAACGAAGCTCAAAAACAAAACTGGTTGAACACTAGTTTTAAAATTGTCAAAATCATGTTTGAGTTGATTAACTAAATAGAGGGAGTCGTAATGAAAACTTGGGCATTGGTTTCACCTAGTTCCGATAAATGAGCTAAAACTTGTGATCGAAAGAAGATCATGGACTAAACTTCAAAAATAAAACTACGGATAGGTCCCTGGCTGAGAAAAACAACTAAAAAGAAAAACTTATAGACGAACGTTCACTAGTTAAAACTAACTAAAGAATCTGTTTATTAAAAACCCTAAACGAACGAACGTTCGTTAACTAGCTAGGTTCTATAAAAAATCGATCCAAACCTAAAAAAACGCTCTCGATTTTACCTCGAAAACCGACGGGAAGAAAACCAGTCGGCGGCGATCGTGGCGGTCGGCTCCGGCGGGCTTGGCTACGGCCTAGGGGATGGCGAGGCGAGGCGAGGCGGCGAGGCGGCTCGGGATGGTGGGGCGGACGGCGGCGCTGGCGGCGGAGCGGAGGGGCGAGCTGGCGCGGCGGCGGCAAACTCCGGCGGCGGCGGCTTGGCTGCGCGGGGCTCGGGAGGCGGCGTCTTGGGCGAAAACGGGTGGGGGCGGGGTATATATAGGCTAGGGAGGGGCGGGGTGGCTTGGGCGAGGGGAAAGCGAGGCGGCGGCGGACTCCAGGGGCGACAAGGCGGCTGGCGGCGTGTTGGAGGCGGACTCCGCCTAGAGGTCGGGGGCGACGCGGGGACGGTCCAGGTGGGCTGGGGCGGACGGCCCAAGGCGGGCGCAGGCGCGCGCACGAGCGGCGGTCTGGCTGGCGCGGCGGCTGGCCAGTTAGGCCTGGGCCCAGCTGGTCGGGCGGCCTAGCTCTTTTTTTTAACACCCGAACAGAAAACAAGTGCTAATTAAATAAATAAAAATTTAAAAATGCCAAAAATAATTTTCAGCGTCCTAATAAAATATTTAGAACTAGGTGAACATTTTCTTGGCCTAAAATGCAGTTTTGAAAAGATGAATATTTTTCTAATGCAAATAAAATAGCAATAAAAATCCAAATAAAATTTTTTATTCAATTTTAACATTTTCCTTCTAATATTTCTTTTATTTTTGGAGAAGTCATATTATCTCCTCTCATATATTTTAATATTGAAATATTTTAGAGAGAAAATTAATTAGAATCAAATGATCCTCTTTTCAATATTTGAGAAAATTCAAATATGAAAATAATGAAATCTCCAACTCTCTCCGAGGGTCCTTGAGTTGCTTAGGGTTTTAGGATCTAAACCAACAATGCAGGCAAAACATGATATGCATATGATGATCTAAGTAGACCATTCCAAATAGAAAATTTGGGATGTTACAATAAAACTTTACGATGATTTTTCTAGGACCAGAAGACACCTAGGGGACTTGGAGTGCAAGTGAGAAGCCATGAGGCAGCGACAAGGGTGGAGGGCACGCCCTTGCCTTGTGGGCCCCTCGTGACTCCACCGACCTACTTCTTTGTCCTATATATTTTCAAATATTCCGAAACCCTCAAAAGCATCCACAAAAACACTTTTAGACAGCCGCAACCTTCACCTCCCGTGAGATCCCATCTTGGGAACTTTTCCGGCATCCTGTCGGAGGGGGGGGGGTCAATCATGGAGGGCATCTACATCAACTCTATTGCCCTTCCGATGAAGCGTGAGTAGTTTACCTCGGACCTATGGGTCCATAGCTAGTAGCTAGATGGCTTCTTCTCTCTCTTTGATTCTCAATACCATGTTCTCCTTGATGTTCTTGGAGATCATTCCGATGTAATCTTCTTTTGCGGTGTGTTTGTCGAGATCCAATGAATTTTGGATTTATGATCAGATTATTTATGAATATTACTTGAATCTTCTCTGAATTCTTATATGCATGATTTGATATCCTTGTAATTCTCTTCCAATTATTGGTTTGGTTTGTCCAACTAGATTGGTTTTTCTTGCAATGGGAGAAGTGCTTGGCTTTGGGTTCAATCTTGTGGTGTCCTCACCTAGTGACAAAGTAGGGGTAGCGAGTCACGTATTATATTGTTGCCATCGAGGATAAAAAGATGGGGTTTACATCATATTGCTTAAGTTTATTCCTCAACATCATGTCATCTTACTTAATGTGTTACTCTATTATTTATGAACTTAATACTCTAGATGCAGGCAGGAGTCGCTCGATGTGTGGAGTAATAGTAGTAGATGCAGGCAGGAGTCGGTCTACTTGATACGGACGTGATGCCTATATTACATAATCATTGCCTTGGATATCGTCATAACTTTGCGACTTTCTATCAATCGCTCGATAGTAATTTGTCCCCCCCCCCGTATTATTTTCCTTGATGAGAGAAGCCTCTAGTGAAACCTATGGCCGCCGGGGCTATCCATCATATTAGTTTCTGATCTAGTATTTTGCAATCTTTTACTTTCAGATCTATAAATCAAATACCCAAAAATATTTTATATTTTGTTTACTTTTATTTATCTATCTCTATCAGATCTCACTTTTGCAAGTCACCGTGAAGGGATTGACAACCCCTTTATCATGTTGGGTGCAAGTGTTTGATTGTTTGTGCAGGTATTGGTGATTTGCGCGTTCTTCTCCTAATGGATTGATACCTTGGTTCTTAACTGAGGGAAATACTTATCTCTACTTTGCTGCATCACTCTTTCCTCTTCAAGGGAAAAAACAACGCAAGTTCAAGAAGTAGCAGGAAGAATTTCTGGTGTCGTTGCCGGGGAGATCTACGCCAAGTCAAGATCTACATCAAGCTTACCAAGTACCCATCATAAACTCTCATCTCTTGCATTACATTATTCGTCATTCGCCTCTCGTTTTCCTCTCCCCCACTTCTTAAACATTTTCACAAAAACACAAAAAGATTTGCCTTTTTATTCGCCCTTTTCCGTTCGTCTTTTTGGTTGCTTTTTGTTTGCTCATGTGTTAGATTGCTTGCTTCGTCACAATGGCTCAAGAGAATACCAAAATGTGTGACTTTCCAATACCAATAACAATGATTTTATTAGTACTCCGATTTCTCCTGCCACTAGTGTGGAATCTTATGAAATTAATGCTGCTTTGTTGAATCTTGTTATGAAAGACCAATTTTTGGGCCTACCTAGTGAACATGCGGCATCCCATCTAAATAATTTTGTTGAGTTGTGTGATATGAAAAAGAAGAATGATGTGGATAATGATATTATTAAATTGAAACTATTTCCGTTCTCATTATGAGGTTGTGCTAAAACTTGGTTTTCATCCTTACCTAAAAACAGTATTGATTCATGGAATAAGTGTAAAGATGCTTTTATTTCCAAGTATTTTCCTCCCGCTAAGATCATCTCCCTTAGGAATGATATTATGAATTTTAAGCAACTCGATCATGAACATGTTGCACAATCTTGGGAGAGGATGAAATTGATGATACGAAATTGTCCTACTCATGATTTGATTCTATGGATGATTATACAAAAAATTATGCCGGATTGAAATTTGCTTCTAGAAATCTTTTAGATTCGGTCTCGGGAGGTACTTTTATGGAAATTACTTTAGGAGAAGCTACTAAACTCCTATATAATATTATGGTTAATTATTCTCAATGATATACCGAAAGATCTTCCACTAGTAAGAAAGTGCATGCAATTGAAGATATTAATGTTTTGAGTGGAAACATGGATGAGCTTATGAAATTATTTTCTAGCAATAGTTCTTATGATCCTAATGATATGCCTTTGTCTATTTTGATTGAGAATAATAATGACTCTATGAATGTGAATTTTTTTGGTAGGAACAATTTTGGTAATAACGCGTATAGAGGTGATTTTAATTCCTTCAACAATTATTATGTAAATTATAATAAGATTCCCTCTAATCTTGAGATTAGTATTAAAGAATTTATGAGCTCGCAAAAGAATTTCAATGCTTTGGTTGTAGAAAAATTGCTTAAGATTGATGATTTGGCTAGGAACATTGATAGAATTTCTCTTGAGATTGATTCTTTGAAAATTAGATCTATTGCACCCAAGCATGCTATTAATGAATTCAAGGCTATGAGAATTTCCATTGATGAGCGCAAATAAATAACTGCTAAGATGCATGCTAAACGAGATTGGTTTGAAAAAGCATGTTCTCCTAGTTTTTGTGAAAATAATGATGAAGATGTTAAAGTGATTGAGGTGACTCCTATCGAATCTTTGTTTTCCAATATATATCTTGATAAAGATGGGACTAGAGATGAGTCAACTTTTGTTAAAGTACGTCCCAATGATTTGGAGTTTTTAGATCTAGATGCAAAAACTGATAAAAGTGGGCTTGGAGAGATCAAAAGTTTAAGTATCAATGAACCCACTCTTTTATATTTCAAGGAATTTAATTATGATAATTGTTCTTTAATAGATTGTATTTCCTTGTTGCAATCCATGTTGAATTCTCCTCATTATTATATCAAAATAAAGCTTTTACTAAACATATTGTTGATGCTATAATGAAATCTTTTGAAGAAAAACTTGAATTAGAAGTTTCTATCCCTAGAAAACTTTATGATGAGTGGGAACCTACTATTAAGATTAAGATCAAAGACTATGAGTGCCATACTCTGTGTGATTTGGGTGATAGCGTTTCCACGATTCCAAAAACTTTATGTGATGTGTTATGTTTTCGTGAATTTGATGAGTGTTCTTTAAATTTGCATCTTGCAGATTCCACTATTAAGAAACCTATGGGGAGAATTAATGATGTACTTATTATTACAAATATGAATTATGTGCCCGTAGATTTCATTGTTCTTGATATAGATTACAATACTACATGTCATATTATTCTTGGTAGACCTTTCCTTAGAACGATTGTTGTAATTATTGATATGAAAGAAGGAAACATTAGATTTCAATTTCCATTAAGGAAGGGCATGGAACACTTTCCTAGAAAGAAAATCAAGTTGCCTTATAATTCTAAATGAGGGCTGCCACCTCTTGAGCTTGCGTTGTATTCCCTCGAAGATGAAAGGGAGATGCAGCACAGTAGCGTAAGTATTTCCCTCAGTTTTTGAGAACCAAGGTATCAATCTAGTAGGAGACCACGCGCCAGTCCCTCGCACCTGCACAAACAAATAAGAACTTCGCAGCCAACGCGATAAGGGGTTGTCAATCCCTTTATGGTCACTTACGAGAGTGACATCTGATAGAGATGATCGTTGTATTTTTGGTATTTTTGGTTTAATAAAACAGCAAATAAAAGCAAGAAAAGTAAAGTAGATGTAGATTGATATGTTGAGAATAGACCCGGGGGCCGTAGTTTTTTCTAGTGGCTTCTCTCATGATAGCGATATTCTATGGCGGGTAAACAAATTACTGTCGAGCAATTGATAGAAAAATGAATAATTATAAGACTATCTAGGCATGATCATTGTATATAGGCATCACGTCCGAGACAAGTAGACCGAAACGATTCTGCATCTACTACTATTACTCCACACATCGACCGCTATCCAGCATGCATCTAGTGTATTGAGTTCATACGAACAGAGTAACACCTTAAGCAAGATGACATGACGTAGAGGGATAAACTCAAGAAATATGATGAAAACCCCATCTTTTTATCCTCGATGGTAACAATACAATACGTGCCTTGCTACCCCTACTGTCACTGGGAAAGGACATCACAAGATTGAACCCAAAGCCAAGCACTTCTCCCATTGTAAGAACTATAGATCTAGTAGGCCAAACCAAACCAATAATTCGAAGATACTTGCAAGGATATTATGAGCACACATAAAAAGTTCAGAGAAGAACCAAATATCTTTCATAGATAACCTTGATCATAAACTCACAATTCATCGGATCTCGACAAAGACACCACAAAAAGAGATTACATCGAATAGATCTCCTCGAAGACCGAGGAGAACTTTGTATTGAGATCCAGAGAGAGAGAAGAAGCCATCTAGATACTAGCTATGGACCCGAAGGTCTGTGGTAAACTACTCACAACTCATGGTGAGGGCGATGATGATGATGATGAAGGCCTCTGTGATGGATCCCCCTCCCGAAACAGGCTCCAAGATGGGATCTCCACGGGAACAGAAGCTACGGCAGTGGAATTAGGGTTTTTTCTCTGCCAATGGAGTTTCTGGGGTACGTAGGTATATATAGGAAGAAGGAGGGCACTGGGGGCCGTGTGGGTCAGCCTCAAGGCAGGGGGCGCGCCCTGGGAAGGGGGGCGCGCCCCCACCCTCGAGGGCAGCCCAGCTGTCCCATGACTTGGTCCTGACGTTTTCCGTGCGTGATTTTCTCCAAAAATATCTCTCGCGAAGGTTTCATTCCGTTTGGACTCTGTTTGATATTCCTTTTCTGCAAAACCCTGAAATAGGCAAAAAACAGCAATCTGGACTGGGCCTTTGGGTTAGTAGGTTAGTCCCAAAAATGATATAAAAGTGAATGATAAAGCCCATTAAACATCCAAGACTTCATAAATAATAGCATGGAACAATCAAAAATTATAGATACGTTGGAGACGTATCAAGGGCTACTTATGGATTGCATACAAAAGATGACAATACCTAGATCTATGTTTTATGCCTAGCTAAGGGCGTTAAACAATAGTGCTTGTTGGGAGGCAACCCAATTTTATTTTTGTTCTTGTTTTTTCTGTTCTATTTTTCAATAAATTTTTCATATAACCTCTGGTTAGATTTGTTTTTTGAGTTTTAATTTAGTGTTTCTGCCAAGTAAGACCTTTGGGATGATTTGGAAGATAGTAGATTGGTTTTGTTGAAAATCAAAACTTTTGCATCCAGTATCAGAATTGCTTCTGGTTACTGGAGCGCGATAAATTCATGAATTGTTTACACACTTATGATCTACAAATTTCCCACCTTGTCTTAATTTTAAAAAAAATTAGAGATGCATAAGTTTTCCATAAAGTCGCATCTTTACAGACTGTTCTGTTTTTGACATATTCTATTTTCTTTGTGTTGTTTGCTTATTTTGATGCATCTATGGCTAGTATCGGGGGTATGAACCATGGAAAAGTTGGAATACGGAAGATATTACACCAATATAAAATATGAAAGGAGTTAACAGTACCTACATGCAAGGATTGGATTTTGTTTTACTAACGGATCTCACGAGTTTTCTGTTGAGTTTTGTGTTGTGAAGTTTTCAAGTTTTGAGTAAAGATGTGATGGACTATGGAATAAGGAGTGGCAAGAGCCTAAGCTTGGGGATGCCCAAGGCACCCCAAGGTAATATTCAAGGACAACCAAGAGCCTAATCTTGGGGATGCCCCGAATGGCATCTCTTTCATCTTCATCTATCAGTAACTTTACTTGAGGCTATATTTTTATTCACCACATTATATGTGTTTTGCTTGGAGTGTCTTGTATGATATGAGTCTTTGCTTTTTAGTTTGCCACAATCATCCTTATTGTACACACCTTTTGAGAGGGACACGCATGAATCGTGATTTACTAGAATACTCTTTGTGCTTCACTTATATCTTTTGGGCTAGGCAATTTTGCTCTAGTGCTTCACTTATATCTTTTTAGAGCACGGCGGTGGATTTATTTTATAGAAATCATTGAACTCTCTTTCTTAACTTATATTATTTTGAGAGTCTCTAAATAACATGGTAATTTGCTTAGGTTATGAATTTAGTCCTAATATGATGGGCATCCAAGGGAGATATAATAAAAACTTTCATATATAGAGCATTGAATACTATGAGAAGTTTGATTCCTTATGATTGTTTTGAGATATGAAGATGGTGATATTAGAGTCATGCTAGTGAGTAATTGTGTATTGGAAGAAATACTTGTGCTACAGTTTGTGATTTCCGTAGCATGCATGTATGGTGAACCGTTATGTGATGAAGTCGGAGCATGATTTATTTATTTATTGTCATCCTTTGTGTGGAGGTCGGGATCGCGTGATGGTTAACTCCTACCAATCCTTCCCCTAGGAGCATGCGTCTAATACTTTGTATCGATAGCTAATAAATTTTAACAATAAGTATGTGAGTTCTTTATGACCAATGTTGAGTCCATGGATTATATGCACTCGCACCCTTCCATAGTTGCTAGCCTCTCTAGTACCGCGTAACTTTCGCCGATGCATTAAACCCACCATTTACCCTTCCTCAAAGCAGCCACCATACCTACCTATTATGGCATTTCCATAGCCATTCCGAGATATATTGCCATGCAACTTCCATCGTTCCGTCATTATAAGTTTTTATCTTGAGTTGTAATTTTTTAGTTATAAGTAAATAAAAGTGTGATGATCATCATTATTAGAGCCTTGTCCCATGTGAGGGAAGGATGATGGAAGCTATGATTCCCTCACAAGTTGGTATGAGCCTCCGGACTTTAGGAAAAATAAAAGAGTCCAAAGAAGCCCAAATAAAATAAAAGAGACCAAAGAAGCCTACCAAGAAAAGAGAAATAAAAAATATTGAGAGAAAAGAGAGAAGGGACAATGTTACTATCCTTTTCCACACTTGTGCTTCAAAGTAGCACCATGATCTTCATGATAGAGAGTCTCCTATGTTGTCATTTTCATATACTAGTGGGAATTTTTCATTATATAACTTGGCTTGTATATTCCAATGATGGGCTTCCTCAAATTGCCATAGGTCTTCGTGAGCAAGCGAGTTGGATGCACACCCCCTTAGTTTCTTTTTGAGCTTTCATAAACTTATAGCTCTAGTGAATCTGTTGCATTGCAATCCCTACTCACTCACATTGATATCTATTGATGGGCATCTCCATAGCCCGTTGATACGCCTAGTTGATGTCAGACTTTCTCCTTCTTTTTGTATTCTCCACAATCACCATATTCTATTCCACCTATATGTTATATCCATGGCTCACGCTCATGTATTGCGTGAAAGCTGAAAAAGTTTGAGAATACTAAAGTGTGAAACAATTGCTTGACTAATACCGGGTTGTGCATGATTTAATACTTTGTGTGATGAAGATGGAGCATAGCCAAACTATATGATTTTGTAGGCATAACTTTCTTTGGCCGTGTTATTTCGAGAAGACATGATTGCTTTATTAGTATGCTTGAAGTATTATTGTTTTTATGTCAACATTAAACTTTTGTTTTGAATCTTATGGATCTGAACATTCATGCCACAATAAAGAAAATTACATGGATAAATATGCTAGGTAGCATTCCACATCAAAAATTCTATTTTTATCATTTACCTACTCGAGGATGAGCAGGAATTAAGTTTGGGGATGCTTGATACGTCTCCAATGTATCTATAATTTTTAATTGTTCCATCCTATTATATTATCTGTTTTGGATGTTTTATATACATTAATATGCTATTTTATATTATTTTTGGGACTAACCTATTAACCTAGGGCCCAGTGCCAGTTCCGTTTTTTCCTTGTTTTTTGAGTTTCACGGAAAAGGAATATCAAACGGAGTCCAAATGGAATAAAACTTTACGATGATTTTTCTTAGATCAGAAGACACCCAAGGGACTTGGAGCGCAAGTTAGAAGAGCCACGAGGCGGCGGCAAGGGTGGAGGGGGCGCCCCCTGCCTTATGGGCCCCTCGTGACTCCACCGACCTACTTCTTCGTCCTATATATTCTCAAATATTTTGAAACCTTGATAATCATCCATGAAAACAATTTTCCACCGCCACAACCTTCTATTCCCGTGAGATTCCATCTTAGGGGCCTTTTCCGGCATCCTGTCGGAGGGGGATTCGATCACGGAGGGCATCTATAGCAACTCTATTGCCCTTCCGATGAAGCGTGAGTAGTTTACCTCGGACCTATGAGTCCATAGCTAGTAGCTAGATGGCTTCTTCTCTCTCTTTCATTCTCAATAACATGTTCTCCTCGATGTTCTTAGCGATCTATCCGATGTAATCTTCTTTTCTGGTGTGTTTGTTGAGATCCGATGAATTGTGGATTTATGATCAGATTATCTATGAATATTATTTGGATCTTCTCTGAATTCTTATATGCGTGATTTGATATCCTTGTACTTCTCTTGGAATTATCAGTTTTGTTTGGCCAACTAGATTGGTTTTTCTTGCAATGGGAGAAGTTCTTCGCTTTGGGTTCAATCTTGCGGTGTCCTCACCCAGTGACAAAGTAGGGGTAGCGAGGGATGTATTGTATTGTTGCCATCGAGGATATAAAGATGGGTTTACATCATATTGCTTGACTTTATTCCTCTACGTCATGTCGTCTTACTTAATGTGTTACTCTGTTCTTTATGAACTTAATACTCTAGATGCAGGCAGGAGTCGATCGATGTGTGGAGTAATAGTAGTAGATGCAGGCAGGAGTCGGTCTACTTGATACGGGCGTGATGCATGTACTACATAATCATTTCCTTGGATATCGTCATAACTTTGCGCTTTTCTCTTAATTGCTCGATAGTAATTTGTTCACCCACCGTATTATTTGCCTTCATGAGAGAAGCCTCTAGTGAAACCTATGGCCCACGGGTCTATTTTCCATCATATTAGTTTCTGATCTACTATTTTGCAATCTTTTACTTTTAGATCTATAAATCAAAAACCCAAAAATATTTTATCTTTTGTTTACTTTTATTTATCTATCTCTATCAGATCTCACTTTTGCAAGTGGTCGTGAAGGGATTGACAACCCCTTTATCCTGTTGGGTGAAAGTGTTTGATTATTTGTGCAGGTATTGGTGATTTGCGCATTCTTCTCCTACTAGATTGATACATAGGTTCTTAACTGAGGGAAATACTTATCTCTACTTTGCTGCATCACCCTTTCCTCTTCAAGGGAAAACCAACACAAGCTCAAGAAGTAAGAAACACCCTCAAGATGGCCTCTGCTAAAAATACGTTCAACATGAAAGTTGTTCGTCTCGTCGAAACGGTCAAGATTGCTTTTGGGCTCATTTCAATCTGAAGTCGATTACTGCCTCAAAAGTGACCCGCAAGGTGCAGCCAGGTTGTAAACCATACATTTTTGGAAAGTTTGGACTCTTAGTTGGACCCAAACTAGGGTTTTGAATGTGAATTTTAACATTTTCTTGCACGGGAAGTCCATCCGCCTCTTATATACCTAAGGGGTGATAGCCAATTGAACAACAACACACAATCGAAAAACCCATCTACTTTTTACCCTAGTTTTACATCTCTCCCTTGTTCTTTCTCTCTCGTTCTTCGTTTATTCTTCGTATTGAAGGGCAGGGATCCTCAAGCCTCTAGGGGCGGGCAAACTAACCTAGGGCAGCCCATAGTCGCCGCGCGTCCAGACAGGGTCCCTCCCGGGTGTGTGGGGTTTCGGGTCCTGAAAAGGACCCGCCGGATTGCTTGCGTACCGCGCTTCCGGACGGGTCTCCTTCGACGTGAGCTGCGGTGCATCACCCTCGGCGTTGGAGGTACACGGTGACATGTTCGTGTGCGAACACACTTTTTGGCGACTCCGCTGGGGAAGAAAGATCAAGAATCATCATCAATGATGTCGGATCTACACAAGCCCTCAGATGTTAGTTCCGATAACATCACTAAGCCCGGTTTTGATGAACTATCGGATGACCATCGTCAGACCTACGAAGCACTCAAGAAAACCTGTGAAGAGGCTTTTGAGGCGCTCAAGAAGAAGCGCAAGGAGCACGATTTGGAGGTGTTTCTTTCAAGTTTCAAGAAGGACCATCAAGGCAACATCACTCCGGTTGGAAACGTCAATTTCCCTCCTCTCATTAACGAACAAGATGTAATCACTGTGAGTAAAGTTTTTTCCCCAGAGCAAGTGGTTGTGATTGAAAGTCTTGTTAGTAAGGGTAATGTGATGACATACAATTCTTTCATAGCAAGTACTAATGCTGAAAAAATATGCCTCCGTCATCTAGTGGTACTGTTGATTTATCTGAAAAACCTAGTCCAGCTTTACCTATTTCGTCGGCACCTCATATGTAACAACAATATAGTATGTCATTGATTTTTTACCCTAGTCAAACCAACCAACTTTTGGCTGCACCTACATATCCTAATCCTATTATGAGTGTGCCAAATTCGACGTCAACGCCGAATCACTTTGTCACACCACCCATAGGTGCATGCATGTTTGGTCTTTCGCCGAATTATGTTTCGGCGCACATCCCACAAGTTACCCCACTAGCTAGTACTCAGGTTGCTCCTATGTCATTGCCACAAACATCTTCATCTACCTCAGATCCAATTTTAGCTAAATTAAGGGCGAATTTGCATAAGATGTATCTAGAAACTTTCAGAAACGAGCTGAAAGTAAAGAGTCGTGTGTACCAAAAGCCTTATCCCGAACACTTTGATGCAGTTTTGTACCCTCATGGTTATAAGGTTCCTCATTTTGTCAAATTTAGTGGAGAGGTCACGAAAACAACATGGGAGTATGTCAGTCAGTATCTAGTGTGGTTGGGTGAAGCAGGTTCCATAGAAGAATTTGAAGTGCATTTATTTCCATTATCTTTAACTGGTACCGCATTTTCATGGTTTGTTGCTTTACCACATGGTTAAATTCTCTTATGGTCGCAATTAGAGCAAAAGTTTCGTGATCACTTTTATATCGGCGATAATGAGCTTAAGTTGTCACATCTTACATCGATTAGGCAGAAACATGATGAATCGGTTACGGATTATGTCAAGAGATTTAGAGATATAAAAAATTGATGTTATAGCTTAGTGATAACAGAGAGAGACTTGGCGGATCTTGTTCTTAATGGCTTGAAAACTCATATTAAAGAGAGGCTAGAATGTTATGAGTTTTTGAATATTAACCAAGTCTTACAAAAAGCTTTGGCTCAAGAGATTCGAAGTAAATAGGTTAATAGGTCTACAACCGATCGTCCTAGAATGCATATGGTTGAATACAACGATGATAATTCAGGCGATGAGGTTGATGTTTATACTATTGAGTTTGTTTGGTCCTCGAAGGCCAAACCCTATACATGCAATGCTCTTAAGTCGATTCGCAAGAATCATGATGATGAGATGAAGTTCACTTTTGATATATCTAAGTGTGATAGAATATTTGATGCTCTCTTGCAAGACAAGATGATTAGAATATCACACACCATACCGCCGTTTGAGGAGCTAAAACGGAGTGCTTATTGCAAGTACCATAATTCATTTTCTCGTGATACTAACGATTGCAATGTTTATCGGCGACAGATACAATCATCCATTAATGACGGAGGATTGAATTTTGCTAAGATGCAAGTTGATAAGAGACCCTTCCCTATAAACACCAAGGACTTGGAGGGAAAGAAAAAGTTAATTCGTTCTAGCATAGCCGAATCTGATAATAAAGATAATGTTGTCATTGGTGAACCCAGGAAAGGCAAGGAGGGCGATAAAGTCTTGGGAAGAGAGGTTATGCTTGATAAGCAACCCGATGGCAAGGAAGTATTGAAGATCACCATAAAAAATCCTACACTCGGGGGGCAACAACAAGTACAAGAAGATACTCATGTTAAATTTATCAAGCCCAAGAATTCGGAAGTTGGCACATGGGAAAAGAGTGAAGCTAAGCGCAAGCGAATCAAGCCAACTTTTGATATGTTACTATCCAAATATGCAAGTAAAGTGGCCGGTTCTATCTCTAATTGGCCATCACATTCAAAGCGTTCAGGATCGCCTCTGAAGCAAGAGTTTCGACGCTATGCAAGGCCATATGGGCCATGGACACCGACACCATGGATGTCACAAAACCTGTATACGCCATATTACATGAGAGACTTCAATGGAGAATGGGGCGGCCCCCAATGGATCCTTATGCTTTTCATATGGGGTGGGCAGCACCTAGAAGGCCTGCTCGCGACATACTTTATTATCCCACACAAGGTGGTTTGAGCTATAGTTCTAATCAGCCAACAAAATTTTTCTCCAAACAAGGCCAATAAAAAAGTGTGGCGTATTAAGTCACTAATGTGGAAATTTCAGAATGTGGCAAGAAAAAGGAGATCAAAAGGCCGATTGTTGGTAATCTGGGTAATTCTAATGGTGATATTGTTATTGTTCAGTAGGGTTCAATGGTTAATGATCATGAGGCTAGCACAAGCAAGGCCAGACCTAGGGAACCCAAAAATACCCAACCTAAGTGGTGTCCTCCCGGTTTAACTAAAACCATGAAAAGGATATTACAACGCATGAGGAACCACGAGAAAGTAGAGCGCAAAGAAGAGAAGCAAAGGGGCGAATTGTTCAAAGAAATTCGGCCCATGGCACTCACAAAACAAGTGTGGAGGCCTAAACAAAAAGGAAACACAGATGCTTCTACATTAGCTACATTAACACCTTCACCACCAAAAGAGGATGATGCTACCCCTATTACATCGTCCACACCACCTGAAACATCCCCTTCAGTTGAGGAAACTTTAAGCCCAATATACACATTGGGAGATGAAAATGAGATGGTGGATTATGAATCTACGCCGGTTCGGGGAGGTATGGATATTAATATGGTGTATTACTTACCAGTCAAGTTTCGTGCTATAGGTGGAGAAGAGGAGGTGGCCCAGCTGGATTTTGGTCCTAAGAACGCTATCTTTGAGAAGCCGAAAGAACCGGTGAAACACTTGAAGCCATTGTACCTCAAAGGTCATATTAATGGATCATCGGTTGCTAGGATGCTCGTTGATGGTGGGGTTGTGGTAAATCATATGCCCTATTAGGTCTTGAAGAAGTTGGGGTTACATGATGATGCATTGTTGAAGACCAATATGGTACTTAACGGATTTGAGGGTAAAGAAAAGACAGAGGCCAAAGGTGTGATCTGCATGGAACTCACTGCGGGAAGCAAAACTTTGGCCACCACATTCTTCATCGCCGAGGTGCAAGGTAACTACAATGTTATATTAGGCTGTCATTGGGTTCATGCTAACCAGTGTGTACCATCTACCATGCACCAATTCTTACAACAATGGGTCGATGATGAACTAGAAGTCATTCACGCTGATAATTTGGCTTGTGTTGCTTTGGCTGATGCGTCGGTGGATTGGAATCATCTTGATGTTACTTGCTTAACAGGGCATGACCTCTCAGAGTTTGATTTCCTTAGTGCCACAAGGAACAGGTTCATTCCCATCTCTTTAAAGCCGATTGGTGGTAATTGGTTCCAAGGTATGATGTAAATAAGAAGTTAAAATCAATGGCCGATATGGAATTATCGCCCCAAGCATGAACATGGACGATATAGATTTATCGCCCTAAGCACATATAAATGGCCGATGGAGTGTTGACATCGTCCTTAGAACAAACATGGTTCAAGTTATTTTTCGGCACGCTAGCTTTGCCGAAAAATAGGGGGCATGTGTTGACGCTCAAAAGTGGCACAATCGTAAAGGTTTCTTAAATCTATGTCAATATTAATTCAAACTTATGATTGGAAGTCACCATTGGGTGGCTTTCTTTGAGAAGATCAAGATGGATATGAAGATGGTCTAAACCGGAGCTCGGATGCAGAAGTTATGACAAGTTCAAAGATGCTCATATTGACACCAGATTAAAGAATGGCATGAAACTCAATTGAGATGGCCTCTGATGGAAATTCTTTCAAAACAAAAGGTGTGCGTCTCATCGAAACGGTCAACTTTGATATAAATATTGTCTTAATCCGATGTCGTATGCAAAAGTTAGAGCCGAAAATGCGTGGCTACATCAGGAAGGTCAGGCACTCACGGGATAATCATCCGGGTTTTAGATTTCTGTGAGGATGGTCAGACACTCTGGTGATGTTCGTCCGCGTTTTGGATTTCTCTGCTGCAAACATCGGAAAACAACAGAAAACCCCCCTCAAGATGGCCTCTGATAAAAAAACGTTCAACATGAAAGTTTTTCGCCTCGTCGAAACGGTCAAGATTGCTTTTGAGCTTGTTTCAATCCGAGATCATTTACTGTCTCAAAAGTTACCCGAAAGGTGCAACCAGGTTGTAACCGAACAGTTTTGGAAAGTTTGGATTCCTAGTTGGACCCAAACTAGGGTTTTGAATGTGAATTTTAACCTTTCCTTGCACGGGAAGTCCATCTGCCTCTTATATACCTAAGGGGTGACGGTCGATTGAACAACAACACACAATCGCAAAACCCATCTACTTTTTACCCTAGTTTTACATCTATCCCTTGTTCTTTCTCCCTTGTTCTTCATTTGTTCTTCGTATTGAAGGGCGACCATCCTCGAAGCACTAGGGGCGGGCAAACCGACCTAGGGCAGCCTATAGCCACCGCGCGTCCAGACGGGGTCCCTCTCAGGTGCGTGGGGTTTCGGGTCCTGAAAAGCACCCGCCAGATTGCTTGCATACCGCGCTTTCGGATGGGTCTCCTTCGACGTGAGCTGCGCGGCGTTGGAGGTACACGGTGACGTGTTCGTGTGCGAACACTACCATGATATTTTATGTCATGGACGGCCAAAGAATGTCATGCAGGTGTGTCCCGGCCTGCCCAGGACAAAAAGCCCATTTTCTGTCATGATTTTTGGCCATAAAGTAGGAGCCCACCACATCTACGATGATATGGGTTTTTGTCACAAGTATCATCATAGAAGTGTCATAAGCATGACAGGAAAAAATCGTTCGGGCCAAAATGTCATGGATGTGTCTTTTTTTGTAGTGTTGCTTTGGGAACCAACGTGCTGGCCTCGCTCCCTTATCACCAAAGAGTAAATCCTCGTCATCTGCGCCTGCTGGCATGGCCTCTGACACCGTTCATCGCTGCGCACGTCACCCATGTGGTGGGCGCCAGGCCGCGCGGCCGAACCGGACTGCACTTGGCCTGCTGCCTTAGGGTGGTTGCCTCAGGAGATAGCCTCACGAGAGGGCCTCGCGAGGCACCTAGGGAAGCCGTCAAGTCTTGATCACCAACCACTGATGAGGGGGCCTCATGAGTCTTGGCCTTGAAAAGGGGACTCGCTCGCGGTGTCCGCTGGTGGGATTTCTGCTGGGCCCCTGCCATATGTCGCGCCCTCGGCCGAAGGCAGACGGGCTTGGATACCCTGGTTTCCAGGGGGCCGACACTAGCCTACTCTCAACATATATTTTTATATTATTCTATGATGAAAGACACTCTTGCCAATTTGGATACAGAAATATTGTTCCTTGCAAGACTAACCCATGTAGGAAGATGAACTTAAAATGGATGAAAAATTCTTCCAACACAACACTTATGAGCATTCATCACAAGTTCAACTTCATGATCAAGTTCAACAACAAGTCTAAGGTATGTCTTCACATCTTTGAGAAGTTTTCCTCCAAGACATGAGCTAAAGAAACTCAATAAGATGTGACTACATAAAACACTTAAATGAAAAAGGTAACCCGTTTTGATCTTAAACGGTGAATATGGCATATTATCAAGTGAACTTACTTGACTCCTAAGCAGGGGTGGCGCCAGCGGAGGGTCGTGTAGGGGCAGCCGCCCCGGGTAAATTTTGGATACCAGGGTATCCCCTAGTGTTTGTGGCCGCCATGGAAGTCGACAAATTCGATGGAGATCAGGTCGAGCGACGAGCAAGAAGATAGAAGAAGAAAGAAACGGTTCACTAGAAGATAGGCCACATAACGCTAGAAATGGACCAGCCAAACAAGGCCCAATGAAATCTAACAAAAATCCCAACGAAGTAAATGAGATGAGCCTGTTATGTTTTTGTACGCAATGTGAGCATTGACTTTCCCGATTCCAATCTCCGCCATCACGCGAACCTCCACTTCCGCCTTGGCATGACGCTGTGATACGTCTCCAACGTATCTATAATTTTTTATTGTTCCATGTTGTTGTATTATCATTCTTGGATGTTTTACAATACTTTTATAGCATTTTTTTGTACTAACCTATTGACATAGTGCCAAGTGTCAGTTGTTGTTTTCTGCTTGTTTTTTACATCGCAGGAAATCAATACCAAACGGAGTCCAAATGTAGCAAAAACTTTTGTGGATTTTTTTAGACCAGAAGACACCTGATTGGCAAAACAAGTACCAGAGGGTCGTCCCGTGGTGAGCACAAGACACCAGGGCACGCCCAGGGGCCCAGGCGCACCCTGGTGGGTTGTGCCCATCACGATGGCCTCCCGCACTGCCTCTTCGCTCTATAAATATCCCAATATTCCAGAAACCCTAGGGGAGTCGACGAAAATCAATTCCAGCCGCCGCAAGTTCCAGAACCACCAGATCCAATCTAGACACCATGACCGAGGGGTTCATCAAGTCTATTGGTGCCTCTGCGATGATGCATGAGTAGTTCTTTGTAGACCTACGGGTCCGTAGTTAGTAGCTAGATGGCTTCCTCTCTCTCTCTCTCTTTCTCTTTTGATTATCAATACAATGGTCTCTTGGAGATCCATATGATGTAATTCTTTTTGCGGTGTGTTTGTTGTGATCCGATGAACTTTGAGTTTATGATCAGATCTATCTTTTTATATCCATGAAAGTTATTTGAGTCTTCTTTGATCTCTTATATGAATTATTGCTTATAGCCTCGTATTTCTTCTCCCATATTTGGGTTCTGTTTGGCCAACTTGATCTATTTATCTTGCAATGGGAAGAGGTGCTTTGTAGGGTTCGATCTTACGGTGCTCGATCCCAGTGACAGAAGGGGAACCGACACGTATGTATTGTTGCTACTAAGGATAACAAGATGGGGTCTATTTCTACATAAATAGATTTTGTCTACATCATGTCATCGTTCTTATTGCATTACTTCGTTTTCCATCAACTTAATACAATAGATGCATATTGGATAGCGGTCGATGTGTGGAGTAATAGTAGTAGATGCAGGCAGGAGTCGGTCTACTAATCTTGGACATGATGCCTATATAACGATCATTTCGTGGATATCGTCATGATTATTTGAAGTTCTATCAATTGCCCAACAGTAATTCGTTTACCCACCATTTGCTATTTTTCTTGAGAGAAGCCACTAGTGAAACCTACGGCCCCCGTGTCTCTTCTTTAATATATTTTATTTTGCAATCAATTTTATTTTCTTTTGTTTTCAGATCTATTAAACCAAAAATACAAAAATACCTTGATGCACTTTATGTTATTTGGCGTTCGTTCTATCAACTTATTACAACTTTCTCACGTCCGTTTGCCAATTTTTGGCGCCGTTACCCAAAAGGGATTGACAACCACTTTAATACGTAGGGTTGCAAGTATTTGTTCTTTGTGTGCAGGTGCCGTTCACGTAGTGTTGTGTGGTTCTCCTACTGGTTCGATAACCTTGGTCTCAACACTGAGGGAAATACCTACCGTTGTTGTGCCGCATCATCCCTTCATCTTTGGGAAAATACCGATGTAGTTCTAGCAAGCATCAAAAGGAATTTATGGCGTCGTTACCACGGAGACATCATCAACATTTACCAAGTTCCTAATCTCAAATCTCATCTCCTTGCAATTTACATTATTTTCCATTTGCCTCTCGTTTTCATCTCCCTCACTTCACAAAAATTTATCATTTTATTCGTTCTATTTTTTGTTTGCCGTTTTCCGGTCGAATCTATCGCTTACTTGTGTTCTTGTTTACAATTGCTCAAGATGACGCAAGAGAACACTAAATTGTGTGATTTTTCTAATACCAACAACAATGATTTTATTAGCACTCTGATTGCTCCTCCTGCCACTAGTGCGGAATCTTGTGATATTAATGCTGCTTTGTTGAATCTTGTCATGAAAGATCAATTTTCCGGTACTCCTGATGAGGATGCTACGTCCCATCTTAACAACTTCGTGGAGTTATGCGATATGCAAAAGAAAAAATATGTGGACAATGATATTGTGAAGTTGAAATTATTTCCGTTCTCTTTGCGCGACCGCGCTAAAATTTGGTTTTCATCTTTGCCTCGAAATAGTATCAATTCTTGGGATAAGTGCAAAGATGTTTTTATTACTAAGTATTTTCCGCCCGCAAAAATTATTTCCCTTAGAACCGAGATCATGAATTTCAAGAAACTTGAACATGAGCATGTTGCACAAGCTTGGGAAAGGATGAAATTGATGATAAGGAATTGCCCAACTCATGGGTTAAATATTTGGATGATCATACAAAAAATTTATGCAAGGTTGAATTTTGTTTCACGAAATCTTTTGGACTCCACCGCGGGTGGTACTCTTATGAAAATTACTTTGGGTGAAGCCACTAAATTGCTTGATAGCATTATGGCGAATTATTCGCAATGGCATACCGAAAGGGTGCCTACTAGCAAAAAAGTTAATTCGGTTGAAATTGTTTCTTTGAGTGAAAAAATTTATGCTCTCACGAAAATGGTTGCTAGTAAGAATGCTCATATTGATCTTAATGATATGCCTTTATCTACTTTGATGGAGCAAAATAGTGATGTTATAGATGTGAATTTTATCTCTAGAAATAATTTCAACAACAATGCTTATAGAGGAAATTTTAATCCTATGCCTTTTCCGGGAAAATCCTCAAATACTTATGCTAATTCCTATGGCAATACTTCTTACAATAATAATAGGAATGCCTCTGATCTAGAGAACAATTTTAAGAATTTATCAATACTCAAAAGGTCTTCAATGCTTCTATAGAAGAAAAATTGAGTAAGATTGATGATATGTCTACAAGTATTGATAGAATTTCTCATGATGTGGAAAATCTCAAGTTGAAAATTTGTGTGCCTAAGGTTGAGGAATCAATTAAAGCTCTTTATGTTTATATGGATGAAAGTAAGAAAAGAACCGCTATGCTTAGAGCTAAAAGAGATTTTTTAGAAACAACATTCTCTAGTGATTGCTTTCATAAAAATGATGACGATCTTAAATGATTGGTGTTTCTTCTATTGATTTCTTGTTTATTAAAGTTCAACTTGGTGATAAAGGAACCAAAGAAGAGTCAACTTTAGCTAGAAGGCATCCTGATAATTCGGAGGGTGAAAATCTTGTTGAGAAAATTGATTAAAGTGGGTTTGAAGAGGTCAAAACTTTAACTAGTAGTGTGCCCACTCTCTTGGATTACAAAGATTTTAATTATGATAATTGCTCTTTGTTTGATTGTATTTCTTTGTTGCAATCCATGATAAATTCACCTCATGCCTATGAACAAAATAAAGCTTTTGCTAAACATATTGTTGATGTTATGAAGAAAACTTTAGAAGATAAGTTGGAATTAGAAGTATCAATTCCTAAAAATTTGCATGATGAATGGGAACCTACTATTAAAATCAAGATTAAAAATTATGAGTGCAATGCTTTATGTGATTTGGGTGCTAGTGTTTCCACGATTCCGAAGTCTCTTTGTGATGTTCTTGGTCTTACCAACATTGAAGATTGTTCTCTTAATTCGCATTTGGCGGATTCAACTATTAAAAGGCCTTTGAGGAGGATCAATGATGTTCTTATTCTTGAGAATAGGAACTATGTACCCATATACCTTATTATTCTTGGCATTGATTGCAATATGTCTTGCCCCATTATACTTGGTAGACCGTTTTTACTCACTATTGGTGCAGTGATTGATATGAAGGAAGGGAATATTAAATTTCAATTTCTGTTGAGAAAGGGCATAGAACACTTTCCTATGACTAATATCAAATTGCCTTGTGAATCTATAATGAGGGCAACATATGGATCATCCAACAAGGATGACAAAAATTGAGATCTTGGTGTTATGCCTAGCTAAAGGACGTAAAACCATAGCACTCGTTGGGAGGCAACCCAACTTGTATATTTTTTGCTGTTCGGTTTTCTTGTTGTTTTCAATAAAATACCCAATAATACCTCTGTTTAGATGTGTCTTTGTGGTTTTAATAAATGTTTGTACCAAGCAAAGCCTTTGGGATGATTTGGTTAATAGTTGATATGATAGTGTTGAAAAATTCAGAAACTTTTGCGTCCAGAGTTAGAATTTCTAACAATTACTGGAATGTGATAAACTCTTGAATTTTTGGGGGGTTATCAATACACAAATTTTCCATGTTATCCTAATTTTTCAGAATTTTTAGAGTTGCAGAAGTATGGTCAAAATTCGCATCTTTACAAACTGTTTTGTTTTTGACATATTCTGTTTTCATTGTGTTATGTGCTTGTTTTGATGATTATGTGGTTTCCTTTGATGAGTTTTTTCCATAGGAAAGTTAGAATAAAATAGATATAATACAATTGCAAAATAAGAATGTATTTGCTACAGTACTTGGAGTAAAGATTGGTTTTGTTATACTAACGGATCTCACGAGGTTTTGTTGAGTTTTGTGTGATTGAAGTTTTCAAGTTTTGGGTGATGTTATGATGGATGAAGAAATAAGGAGTAAGAAGAGCCTAGGCTTGGGGATGCCAAAGGCATCCCAAATTATTATCCAAAGAGAAGCAAGCAACTAAGCTTGGGGATGCCCGAGTGGTATCCCCTCTTTCTTCTAACGACCATCGGTATTTTACTCGAAGCTATATTTTTATTTGTCACATTATGAGTTTTGCTTGGAGCGTCTTGTATGATATGAGTCTTTGCTTGTTTTCTCTTTAATTTTAAATAAATATCCTTGCTGGACACACCCATTTGAGAGAGCCAAAATTATGCCATGACTTGTTAGAATTGCTCTCTATGCTTCACTTAAATCATTATGAGCTATGGAATTGCTCTAGTGCTTCACCTTTATCTTTTTTAGCACGGTGTGCTTTGTTATTTTTGAAGAAATGCTCTCTTGCTTCACAGAGTTAGTAAAACAAATATGATGATCATGATCTTCACTTATATTTGTTTGAGCTTATCAAAAGCAACATATGAAATTAGTCCCAAAGTGATAGATATCCAAGAAGGATATAGTAAGAACTTTCGTGAAGATCACTGGATAAAATAAACTTGATTCTTTGTAATAGTTTTGAGATATGATGATAGTGATATGTGAGCCATGTTGATGAGTAATTATGTCTTAGTAAGAATATTGATGTTAAGGTTTGTGATTCCCTATGCAAGCACGAAAGTCAATAGTCATGCAATGAAATTATGTCCTACTTGTGTTGCATTATTTGGTGTTGGTTATGTTTAATGTTCCCTTATGATGGTTTTCGTTCCTTGGTTGGTCGCTTCTCAATCTCTTGCTAGCCTCCACTTTGTACTAAGTAGAAATACTACTTGTGCATCCAAATCCTAAAACCCAAGTTATGCCAAATGAGTCCACCATACCTACCTATATGCGGTATTTCCAAGCCGTTCTAAGAAAATTTGTATGTGCCAACTCTAATTTTCAAAAAAAATCTCTTTTGTGTGCCCTTACCGCTCACGAAGCGGCGAGGGGTGGCTAATATTTTTCATGCTAGATGTGTTATTCTCAAGATGAGTGTTTATTCACTTGTCATTGCACGAGAGTATGACGGTAATAGGGATTCCGAGTCCCAAAATGAAAAGAAAAATTTTACTTCATATTGTCAAATAATAAATTCCTTGGAAAGTGTTGGTATGGAGGGCACCCGTGGATACGGTTAGCCATGGCTTGTGAAAGTTTGGTGGAAAAGGAAATAAACTTTATTTTATGTTTGGGAACCACCTATGATATATCTAGCATGGAAAGTGTTGGGAACTCTAAGTCGTTCTCGTTGGTGAGAAAAGCATGCCACCAAAAATAATTTTCCTCTCAATTCAAGCTTTGAGCTCTGGCACCTCTACAAATCCCTACTTCCCTCTGCGAAGGGCCTATCTTTTACTTTATGTAATTTTTATTTTTATTTGAGTCTCCATCTTCGCTTACAAAGCACCAACTACGGAACACTATTATCATACTTGATCATTTGATGAAATTAACATTTGGATGTGTGACATGAATGGATCAGTTATTGAGCATGATGGGCTAGAGATAACTTGCTTTAGTATTGATATTTTGAAGGACATGATTGTTTGCTGATATGCTTGAATGTTGAAGTCCTCATATCAAAACTGGACTATTGCTTTGAACCATATAAAAGTCCAATTATCCATGCTATAAAAGAAAGAATATGAGATGAACATGATAGGCAGTATTCCACATCAAAAATTATGTTTTTATCATTTACCTACTCGAGGACAAGCAGGAATTAAGCTTGGGGATGCTGATACGTCTACAACATATCTATAATTTGTGATTGTTCCATGTTGTTATATTATCATTCTTGGATGTTTTACAATCATTTTATATCATTTTTTGGTACTAACCTACTGACACAGTGCCAAGTGCCAGTTGTTGTTTTCTGCTTGTTTGTTACATCGCAGGAAATCAATACCAAACGGAGTCCAAATGCAGCAAAACTTTTTGTGGATTTTTTTGTACCAGAAGACACCTATTGGACCAAAGAAGCACCAGAGGGTCGTCACGTGGTGAGCACAAGACACCAGGGCACGCCCTGGTGGGTTGTGCCCACCATGGTGGCCTCTCGCACCGCCTCTTTGCTCTATAAATACCCCAATATTCCAGAAACCCTAGGGGGTCGACGAAAATCAATTCCAGTCACCGCGAGTTTCAAAACCATAAGATCCAATCTAGACACCATCACGGAGGGGTTAATCAAGTCCATTGGAGCCTCTCCGATGATGCATGAGTACTTCTTTGTAGACCTACGGGTCTGTAGTTAGTAGCTAGATGGCTTCCTCTCTCTCTCTCTCTCTTTTGATTAACAATACAATGGTCTCTTGGAGATCCATATGATGTAACTCTTTTTGCGGTGTGTTTGTTGGGATCCGATGAGCTTTGAGTTTATGATCAGATCTATCTTTTTATATCCATGAAAGTTATTTCAGTCTTCTTTGATCTCTTATATGCATGATTGCTTATAGCCTCATATTTATTCTCTGAAATTTGGGTTTTGTTCGGCCAACTTGATATATTTATCTTGCAATGGGAAGAGGTGCTTTGTAATGGCTTCGATCTTACGGTGCTCGATCCCAGTGACAGAAGGGGAACCGACATGTATGTATCTTTGCTATTAAGGATAACAAGATGGGGTCTATTTCTACATAAATATATCTTGTATACATTATGCCATCGTTCTTATTGCACTATTCCGTTTTTCCATGAACTTAATACACTAGATGCATGTTGGATAGCAGTCAATGTGTGGAGTAATAGTAGTAGATGCAGGCAGGAGTCGGTCTACTAATCTTGGACGTGATGCCTATATAATGATCATTGCCTAGATATCATCATGATTATTTGAAGTTCTATCAATTTCCCAACAGTAATTCGTTTACCCACCATTTGTTATTTTTCTCGAGAGAAGTCACTAGTGAACCCTACGGCCCCCGGGTCTCTTCTTTAATATATTTGCTTTTGCGGTCTATTTTATTTGCCTTTGTTTTCAGATCTATTAAACCAAAAATACAAAAATACCTTGATGCACTTTATTTTATTTGGCGTTCGATCTATCAACTTATTACAACTTTCTCACGTCTGTTTGCCAATTTTTGGCACCGTCACCCGACAGGGATTGACAACCCCTTTAATACGTCGGGTTGCGAGTGTTTGTTATTTGTGTGTAGGTGTCTCTCACGTAGTGTTGCGTGGTTCTCCTACTGGTTCGATAACCTTGGTCTCAACAATGAGGAAAATACCTACCGTTGTTGTGCTGCATCATCCCTTCCTCTTTGGGGAAATACCAACGTAATTCTAGCAAGCATCACGCCCCACTACCGCCTCGCCACGGTGTTGCCCAGGTCCGTCCAACTCCACTGAATCAATGATGCTGGATGGAGAAGGAGAAGAGAGTCCACCTTTTCTGGTGCCGCCCGAACGGGAGGCAGTGTTCCTGTCGCCACCGCCCTGCGCCCCATTCAACAACTGCAAAAGAGTAGCCAATCGAGGCAGCAAGGAACAGCTTATTTCAGTATCCCCTAATCTTCTACTCCCTCCGTCCCAAAATAAATGTCTTGACCTTAGTATAACTTTGTACTAAAATTGATATATGGTTGAGACACTTATTTTAGGACGAAGGGAGTATTATAATTTCTTGTCACATTGGTTAATTGGCATAATTCCTGAAAGTTGATACTCAAAATTATGAAGTTGATATTATAGGCACCTAAGAATAAGAAGCAGATTAATTCTTTATATGATTTTTTTGTGTTATGTATTTTTCGTCTACATATTGAGAATGAAACTACTTTGAATAATTCATTGTGTCGATCCTCTTGCCTGAATGCAAACTAGTTGGCCAATTAATTTTGTAGATTTTCTTATTTCACTGTATCGTGACTTTGATTTTCCGTTACCTTTAAAAGTCCGCCCCAGGTAACTTCAAATCCTAGATCCGCCCCTGCTCCTAAGTCAATATGCTCTAACATAAGTGACTTAGTTGCCGACCCCACCCCCTTTGGATGAACTTCTCTAGTGTTTTTCTTTGCTTGCACCTCTTTTTTGTCTTTCTTTTGCTAGAGTGTTCTCTTCTTTTTAATCAAAAAAACTTCATCTAGATTTCTTTCTTTATCTATGTTCTCTTTCTTATAGTTAGACTCTGGTAAATTATTTGCAAGTCCTATTCGGATGCCCTGAAAATCTTTGTGAAAACTCTATTTCAAGTGAGCTGAGTTGACAAAAATTTATTTTCTGTGGTGAACTTGGTCTGTCTGATCTAAACCCATCGGACACACGGACGTGCAAATAACTCTGCACACAGTCCATCGGTTCCACCAAAAAGTACTAATTAGGATTCACCGATGTCCTCTATCTGTGATCTCTCCATCTTGGAGACACTGATTTCTCTCTTGAAAGAATGTTTTGCAAACGTACTTATTCTTTCTTTCCATCTCCACTCAATGACTCTTTTACCATCTGTCTCGATCTAAAGCTACGCTACTTAGTTGTGCTTCTCGAGTACCATACTCACTTGTCTCATAACCTTGAAGGTAACCTACTTGGAAATTGATGTCAAAGGTGGAGACAGGTGCACATCAAAGCTTATCCAGGAATCTCCTTTGAGAAAGGAAGAGAGAGATGCACTATCATAAAGACAAGAATTTACATGTCCCTAAGAGGGGAGTGATGTGTTCTTGTTAAATTTTTTATTTATTCTATTTTGTCTCATCCTACCTTCTCCCATTATCCAGTGGTAGATTTAGGGGGGACGAAGTTCATGTTTTAAAAAAACTGCAAGTATATTGCAAATCTTATTTGATTCTATGGCCACATGCCTATATCTAAAGGAGTACTCACCTAGTGATACTCATCAAATGCATGTCATTACTGTCTTGGTACTCTTGTGGATCTTGTGGCTTCTTTCTTGTTTTAAATTTCCTTGTGTTATCTAACCTTTTTTCTCAAGCCTATTTTTTCAAGAACCAATTCAAGGGCCACGATCTAAGTATATGCATCTTACTAATGTACATGATGATCTCTTGCTTGTTGCACATATTGTTTGGAGGCAGGAATCATGAACATGAAGGTACATCTTTCATGAAACTGCCATGATGCATATAGACAAGATACATGTAAATCATTACTCATTCCTTCCTGTTGTGCATCCACGTCTCTTTAGCTTTCATCATAAGCATGATTGCACACTTGTAGTAGGAGCTTATGCATGGTACATGTTTCTTCAAAGCTTTAATGTACTACCTACTATATTCTTGTTTGAAGCTTTGATGTATGTTCTCATCAATTACCAAAAAGGGGGATAATGAAGACATATTTTCTCCCTCGGTGGTTTCGGTAATCAATGTCAACATACATATTGTTGGACTAATAGTTTTACCTAGAATATTTCGCATAAGTCCAATGGTGGCATGGCAAGGAGATGATGATCTGGACCCTCTCAAAATGCTATGAACATGGATTAGCAAAAGGTCAAGACTCTGCATTTTTGGTTAAGTGATCCAAGATCACATTAAGTCCATAGGAAAGCCAATACTATTAAAAGGGGATGAGGTTTTGATGATGATCTGGTTGCTCAAGTGCTTAGTGATATTGCTCCAAAACCCTCAGCCACTTTATCTATCCAAATATTTCCAAAACCCTACAAGACAACTCGGCCCCATTGAATCTTACCTATCCGGACCCACCAAGTTCATCTCGACACTGCCACAGCCAAACCCTAACAAATAGGATCCACCAATATGGATCTTAGTCTCACTAAGATGGCATTGCCAACTCTCTGTCATCTGTTGCAATTATTTTGGTCTTATCGAGTTTTGCAATCGGTGCCACCGAGATGGCTTGCCAACTTTCTGTTGCCTTATTGCTACACTTTGGTCTTATCAAGATGATGCAATCGGTGCTACCAAAACGAGGTTTGCCCTACCATTGCACATCGGTCGCTCCGAGATGTTTCCATTCGGTCCCACCGAGACCTCCAACGTTCATAACTGTGACACTAGTCGGAGCCATCGAGAATTCTGATCAGTTCCACCGAGTTGGGTCAAATGTGTGTAACGGTTGGATTTTGTGTGGAGGCTATATATAACCCTCCACCCCCTCTTACATAGTAAGAGAGCCATCAGAACGTGACTACACTTCCACCATTCATTTTCTGAGAGAGAACCACTTATTCATGTGTTGAGATCAAGAAATTACATTCCTACCATTTGAACCTGTATTTCTAGCCTTCCCCAAGTTGCTTTCCACTCAAATCCTTCTTCCACCATAGCCAAATCTGCGAGAGAGAATTGAGTGTTGGGGAGACTATCATTTGAAGCACAAGAGCAAGGGGTTTATCATCTACACACCATAACTTTTGGAGAGTGGTGTCTCCTAGATTGGTTAGGTGTCGCTTGGGAGCCTCCGACATGATGTGGAGTTTAACCAAGAAGTTTGTGGATCGCCTACTTTGTGAAGATCTACTCGGGTGAGGTTAGTCTTTCGTAGATGGAAGCCATGGTGGAATAGACAAGGTTGCTTCTTCGTGGACCATTCATGGGTAGAGCCCTCCGTGTACTCACGCATCCATTACCCTTTGTGGGTTAAAGTCTACATCAACATGGACATACGATAGCACCACCTATCAGAACCACGCCAAAAATATATGTGTCTCCATTACGTTTGCACTTTCCAACTCCCATCCCTTTTACATTATTGCACTTGCATTGTTTACTCTTTTTGCTGGTCGTACTCTTTATATGCTTGTGTAAATGCCCTTTATGCGCCTTAACATGCGCTGAAATTAACTACAACTTAGGGAAAATTAAAAACTGCAACTTTGACTTGTGAAGGGTCTAATCACCCCTCCCCCTCCCTCTAGACCCATATTCTCGATCCTACAATAATCCTTAAGTGTGTAACCTTGCGGGTTCATTAAAGTGACATGACCTGAAACTTTTTCGGTTAAAAATCAATAGCAGGAATTGGGCATCCATATTGAATCCTACACTTACACAAATAACTTAGCAATCAAACATTTTTTCTATATATCATTCCCTTTGCTTACGATACTTAACAAAAAACTTGAGGCGAGCTTGTCGATATACATGTGAAGCAACAACTTGATCTCAATACCAAAATATCCTCGTTACTAGTTTTGTTCCTTTTTCTCTTTCCCGTATTCTAGCATCACCATGATCATATCACGTTGTGTCTGGCCATATTGTGATGGATACATTAATAACGAGAGGTCTCGAAGAATATCTCACATCGTTGAAGGAGCAAATCCTAGTCTTGAGCTATCAAGTCCATTGACATACTTTCCCAATGCACCCAAAAGTTATCATCATAATCACCATGTTACGGGTAACGACGTTTCACCCCCAAAGTACATGTATGGCATGAAGGTACTCGATATTCTCATGGTCTAAGGAAGTGGGTATACATTAACATATATATGACAATACTTAATAACATGTGATGATGTGTTCTCATAGTAGTATCATTCAGTTGGGTCCGTTTAACACCATTGTCCCGCTAGCAATGTGCTCCCACTGTTACTGACATCCTTTTTAGTTTAACAATACCCTATGAACAGGAAAATGAGATCATCATGCAACACATGAGTTAGTCTTAGAGGCGAGACTAGGAACCTATATATGTGTTACATTTCCAGAAAATGCAAGTGAGTTTTCCTCTTAATCTCATATTCAAGAATTACTGTAATTACAGCACCGAAAATATATATTACTTACAAATGTGGAAATAAATAATAGCAATTGTTATTTCCTCTAGGGCATATTTCCAAAACAAAGGACCATTTAGGATGAGGCTTTGAGCTCGTTATCACATGTGGTGTCTGGACAGTGTGGTCATATGAGATAACTTTCTTTCCCTTAGAAGGACATTTGAATGCAATGAGAGTCAAGGTAGATACATAAGATCCTTCTGGAAGCTTCCAATGGAGGTGTGACGCCCCAAGAACGACGCTCCAGAAGACTTCCATATGTTCCGGGTTTCACCGTGTGTTTCATTTGTGCATGCTCTATTTTATTTTATTTTGCATTGCATCATGTCATCATGCCATCATGTCTTTTAATTTTTTTTAAACCCAACTAAATAAAAATTGCATAGATCTTTTGATCTATTTAAATCGAGGGAACTCATTGGTGATTTCTCTTTATAACATATCCTCCCAATATTTTAGGGACCTATGATAAATATTTCATTCTATAGGAATAAACCATAACACACTTATAGTTTAAGTTCCATATTTTTGTATCTCAATTCCTTGCCTCAAACCTTCCATGAAATTCTTTTCTCGTTTATCGAGGTTCCTCCAAAAATTACAATATCTTTTGGACACTCCTCAAACCTCCTCCTAGTTCAAACCATTTGAATTAAATTCAAATGAGTTTGAATTCAACTCTTCCTTGCGTGAAACTTCTTTTGTTGGGCTAAATATAAATCTTAGGCTCTTTAGCAAAAGTTTCTGCATTTTTTTCCAAACCCCTAGCATTCCCTTTCTTCTCTTTTTCCTTTTGTCTATTCTTTTTCTGTAGATGGGGATAGTGAGAGGACTCGCCTTTTGCCCCAAAGCTGCAGCCAGCCATCTAGCCTCCCACACCCAACCGACCACTTGGGCCTCGTGCACCGCAACAGCTAGGCCCAGCCGCTAGCCTCCCTAGGCCCAATTGGCGCCCTTACCCTAGGCCCCCGATCTCCCTCACCCTCGATCTCTCCTTCGTCCACCTCCCGTCGCGCCGCCACACACACGCAAACCCCAAGCCCTCTCCTCGGTCCCGTTTGCTCCAGCCCCGATTCCCTCCGTTCGGCACACCCATCGCCTCCATGGCCGCCGCGCCCCGCCCGCTGGACCTCCTTCCTCCTCCTCGCGCCTCGCCTCCGCGCTGAGCTCCTGTGCTCGAGCACCCGCGCGAGAGATGCCCAGCGCCCCACCTCCAGTCGACCCCGTCGTTCGTCGGACCTCTGTCCTCCTGCGCCGCTTGCCCAGGGCGTTTTGCCAGGACCCCGGGCCCCTCTGTGATGTCGTGTCCCCTCGCTCAAGCTCATCGATGACGCCTCCCCGCCAACCACCTCTGCTCCGCCCCTCCTCCATGCGAGCCTCCCCGTGCTCCTCCACCTCGCCTCGTTGTCCGACGACCGGTGTCGTCGCCAGTAACCACGAGACAGGAGCGCTGCCGCCTGTCCGTGCCAACGCCGCCGGCCCCAAGCTCCTCCGTCCTCACCTGCCTCCTCCCGTCGGCCCTCTTTGCGTGTTGCCGATCTACCATCTCTGACGCCTACTGTGCTCCACCTCCCTGCCCGAGCTCTATCCTCCGTTGCCTATTGGCGTTGACATCAAGACCGCAGCCGCAAGACCTGTGGGCACCAAGTTCTCTTTCGGAGACCTCCTCAAGACCAGGAACGCCAAGGCCATCTTTGAGATAATTGCCAAGTTCCTCTTATGGGATCGTCAAGTGTATGATGACTCATGTGCGACTACGTGCATTCGTCAAGTACGCTGGATCCACCAATGCCTCCAAACCGCAAGTCCAACGATCACCCCAAGGATACATCAAGTACCAGTACCGCTGACATGTACAACTACCATCGCAAAACGAGACCGACAAGACCCAAGACCCCCAAGTACCCCTACGCCCAAGTTCCACTACAAGATGTACCACTACCGCCGTCGTGACATCTACGAAAATGTGTACCACTACCGTCGCCGAAGACCAAGGTTGCAAAAACGCCAAGTTCCACTACCGTCGACTCCGTGGACGTCAAGTTCCTCGTCGTGACCCCGAACATCTTCGAAACGTGAACGGCTACTTCCCTCGAGACTCGAACCACCCCGAACCGCACGCTTCGAAGGTATACCGCCGAGACGATGCTCGCGGATGAATGCTTGTTGTATGAGATGCACCCCTTGTTTGCACCGTGTCCGTTTTGCCACTCGGTTCCATGCCACCGACACGTGGGAACCGGGTAACCGGGAGCACCCACCATCTTTGTATGAAACACTCACGCCACACTTTCTTTTTCACCGGTCTCTCGACAAGTTACCGGAACCGATATATTGTTGTGGCGTCATTTTTGGTTATCGTCGCCGTGGCACCCCTTTCTTTCCGCCATGGTGACACATGCTCCCTATCTTATAACATGTCAACTTCTAATAAAAAAATTGCATAAAAACTTGCAAATGTCATTCGCATCATGAGAACAACATATAAATGGTTAAAATTGTTGTTTGCTTGAAATTGCTAAACATGCACATGGGGATTTACCGGGATTGTTGTTTGTTGTTTCCGGCCCCTTTTAAATTGCCTAGATAGGTAGTTTCATTATGCTTCACCTCTTGCCATGTTAAAAAACATTTAAACTTCTTTTCTATATAAAACGAGAGTCTACTAAATAATCTAACGTGGTGTTGAGCTCCACTTAATTTATAGTATTGTTTGAGCACTTTGCCATGTCATGCATATTTAAACCAGACATGCATCATACTTGTTTGTGCATCATGCCATGGTTACGATATGTGTGTTTACCATGTTGTTTTGCTTCTTTCCGGTATGCTTCTCTCGTTACCTTCGGTTTCGTTTCGGAGTTGAGAGGATTCGTTCAACCACGTCCGTTTGTCTTCTTCATGGACTCGTTCTTCTTCCTTGCGGGATCCCAGGCAAGATAATCGTTCCCCAATATCACCTCTATCTTTACTTTGCTAGTTGTCTCGCTCTATAGTTTTTCCACGATGCCCATTCTTCTCTTGTCAGCCTCCTATGTTGCCATGAAACACTCTAACCACCTTCCTAGCAAATTGTTGATTGGCTAAGTACGCTTTTGCTCAGCCCCTCTTATAGCGTTGTTAGTTGTAGGGGAAGTTGGAAGATTGCTCCATGTTTGGACTTCTTTATTGGGATAACACAATATATATATATATATATATATATATATATATATCTTATTTAATAACGCACATATATATTGGTAATGGGTGGAAGGCTTGGCCTTCTGCTTGGTGTTTTGTTCCACTCAAGCCACCTTAGGACCCGATAAACCGGTGTTATGTTCCTTGATTTTTTGGTCCTAACACGGTTGGGGATTATGGGGCCCCCTTGATAATTCGCATTGCTTAAAGCTTTTCCATCAAGACCCAACTTTGGTACTACATTTGCCTAACAACTAAAACTTGCATAGGGAGTAATTAACCCGAGTTCTTAATCAACAACCCGAGCATGTGCTCCTCATGAGTGTTGCTCCAAGCTGGGCAGACTACGGGGCCACCACGGGGAAACCCGAGGTCTGGTATATACCTGTAGACTGACCTATCCGGTCGTGGCCTGAGATGAGATACGCGCGGCTACTATTAGGGTGTCGACACGCCAGGAGGTCTTGCTGGATAAGTTTTACCTTTGTCGAAATATCTTGAGCACGGGATTCTGAGAATACTCTGGTCTTCCCAACATGGAGTTGCGACTCCGCAGATCGTGAGCTTGTGATGGGCTAAGTTGGGACACCCCTGCAGGGTTATGAACTTTCGAAAGCCGTGCTCGCGGTTATGTGGCAGATGGGAATTTGTTAATATCTGATTGTACATAAATTAACACCATATCCTTAAGAATACACTACCTGTGTGAGTAACTGTGATGGACTTTTTTCGAAGGGTTTCGGAAAGTGAACACGGCGGGGTTATGCATGAACGTGATTAGATAGGATCACTTAGTGATCATTTTTGGCGACCGTTGGCACATATCCTCATCTCGCTCTGAATTCGTAAGCTAGTTGCTTTGTGCTTGCTGCAGACACTTTATTACCTCTCCACACCTAAAAGGCTTTGTTAGTTTTGATACCCGAGAATGGGATTGCTGAGTCCTTGTGACTCATAGATTACAACACACACCAGATGCAGGTACAGCTGAGTACGATGCAGGAGAAGGACAAAAACTTCACTGGGAGTTCGATGAAGGGTGTGGTCGTATGTATGTGACGTATTCCGATGATAAATAGTTGTTCCTACTAGGGGCGATCGGGGCTTGTGGTTGTGGGATCTTTTCTCATTTGATTTCGTCCGTAGTCGGACCCTGTGTTATTTGGATGAATGTATGAAAGTCGAATTATTTGTGTGACGTGGCGAGTGTAAGCCAACTATTTACTCTTTCATCCATGTTCATTACATGAGTTGTGCAAAGATACCACGCTTGCGATCATTCCAGAATGCGCTTATGTCTCTAACTCATGCCTCGACACGTAGGAGATATAGTCGCATCCTGGGCATTACAAGTTGGTATCAGAGCCTTCTTCGACCTAGGAGCCCTCTGATTGATCGAACTGTTGTTGGTTGAGTCTGGACACACACACAAAAATGTTTTGAGTCATATATATATATATATATATATATATATATATATATATCGGAGAGTAGGATTTCTTTTTACTCCTCATCCCCTTCGTCGCTCTGGTGAGGATTCCTGACGTTGTTTTAACATCACTATCCTCAGTTTTCAACAAATGTTTTTTAGGATCACACGGGTATTGTTTGGATTGTTGGATTGTTCCGATATCTTTGTGACGAGAATTCTGTCTTGGTGCCTCCCGTCTATTTGGGCTGAGTCCCGGGGAGCTGAGCTCTGAGGTATTGGCATCCCATTGTGTATCGTTACAGTTCTAGAATACCAGAGGCGGCCGACATAAAAAACTCTTTTATGCGTGTCTGGTGGTGAGATAACCCGACGTCACCCAGTACTGGTGGGATAGTTCGGGAGTATTGCCACAGCTAGTATAGCGGATGCGTTTCGAAGGTCCGAGGTAAACGGTTTCCTAAGGTGCCTAGTTATGTATTGACGGATGGATACAGCTAGATGTAGGTATTGCTAGTTGGGTGAGATATTGTTCTTCCCCTGTATCCCCAACACTAGATTGCATAACCGGAAAGCTTCGAGAATTAATAGGTGGGATTCAAGTATCTCTTAGGTAATCTTCCAACGGGTGCATGATATGAGGTTGGGGTTCAACATCTAGTGGAGAGGTTATCATGGGCGTTGTTACACTAGGGGTTGCATCTTAAAGGATCCTTGGTTATGCTGATCCGGGGATTGCAAGGCCCTTTGTAACACGTGCCATGGGGCATCAGCACGAACATGTGGGACGAAACCTCTATTATGTATTTGTTCCATCTGTTACCTTGTTGTTTTATTCTATCATTTTGTTCTCCCAAGTGGCTTCTCGACAAGTTGATGTGTCATTTAAGCTTACGGAATTCATTCATTCAATTCTCTGTTCGAATGATATTGTGAAGATTATGTTGCAACATATCTACCCTTTGTTTTTTATTTGATTGTGGTATTCGAGTTGCTTCGATGTCAAGTGTTGATTCCATACCTTTTCCTAAGTAGTGTTCTCATATTTCTATGGGAGTGCTAGTCCTTCTTTATCATCAAGCTTGTCATGTAAATTCTTTTCAACCAGCGTGCTTCGCTTCAAGTTAATCCGATCTCATCATCATCTGCAAGATCCACTCTCAGTCTTTTCTAACCGGTGTCTGTTTCATTCATCCCAAGTTGTCTTTGTTTTTCCCCACCCTCCCAACCCTTTTCTTTATGGAGCCAGAATTTTTAGTCAAGTATCCATTTTATTCATGTGATGTTTCTTCATTCTTTTCTTTAAATTTCATTATCCGGTGATTTCTCATGAAGATGCTCTGGAAGGTTCAAGTTTATCATTCTCCATTCAAGTTTCTTCTCCGGTGGACTTAGTTCAAGCTTCGGTGTTGATCATATCTCTTTCTATTGTTTCACATATTCTTTCTATGTTGGAATTTCTTATCCAAAGTCTCTTTTGTTTATTCAACTCTCTCTAATTCTTATCCGGAGTCTACAAGGTATCTCACAAGATTCGTGTTTCAATTCTTAATCCGTTCAAGCTATTTTGAGGATTGTCATCTTATTCAAGCCATTTAATTCAACCGGTGCAATATCTCTTAAGCAATCTTTTTCAACGGTGTTTATTTTGAGTGGGCCCTAACCCATAGGTCTTTTCCCAGGATCTTACCAGACTCTTCTAATTCTTCCGGAGATATTCTCAAATTCTTTTCAAAGTGTGATGTTAGAATGTATTCCATCAGTCATATGCCTTCTCCAAGATCGCTTTTAAATTGTTTTCATGTTTGATTCAAGCTTTCCTCTTTTAATTCTTCCGGGGTATATCAAAATTATTCAAGGTGTATCTCATCGTCATTCTAAAATTGTGAAGACCCAAGAAGAATTTCTCCTAAATCTTGTCCGTTCTCTTGAAGATTCGTGGTTCTAGCTTCATGACATCCTCATAGTTGTTTCGATCACGAGGAATATTTTTGTACCATCCGAAGCATTTCATGAATTCTTCCCATTGTGATCCTCCGAAGGCCATCATTTCAGAAGATTACTTCGTTCTCAGTTTTCAACTTCGTCCTCCAACTATTCATAATTGATGCCTCTTTGTTCGTCTCCATATTCTTATGGTGGTTCGTTCAAAATTAATTTTCCTTTGTCATCATATCAATTCATTTGTTCTTTTCATAATCCTACTGGTGGTTCATTGAAGATTTACCCAAGATTGTGCGAGATCTCTTTTAAGTCTTTGCAACGAGAATAAGTAGCATGCCTATCCGTTGTTTGTCATCGATTTAATTGATGAAGGATGAGCATAACATAATCTCTTATTCTTGTTTTTCCTCAAGTTTATTAATTCCTTCTTATGAAGTTTGTTCATGACGGATAAACTCTTGGCTCGAAATGATCCATCTTTCTTTCCGAAGGTCCAAGCTATATTAAGTATATCATCGCGAAGATCCTTCTAAATCATTGCAAGGCTGCAATCTTATTCTTTTCATCTTTCACTTCTCATCCTATTCTTACCAGAGTTCTTCATGGTGGTTCATCATGATTTAATTCATCCACGAAGTGTTCTTCAAGATTCTTGTTGGAGGAGCTCAAGTATTCTTCTTCTTGCATTATGAAGTGCAATTCTTGCTCCCTTATCTTTTAAGGTGGTGTTATGTCATTCTTGACAATTTCCCTTCGTGTTTCATGATTCACAGGTTATCAAGAATGAGATATTTAAACCCATCATTTTCTTTGTTCAGGAAATCTTTCCAACCTTTTAATCTATTCGTTGGAGTAATCTTGGGTTGTATTTCACCTAAGAGTTTTTCCCTAAGGATTGTTGCTATATGTGGTGCTTAAAATTACCCAAGTTCTTCATTTATCCTCCCGGTGAAATAAGTTTTTTGTCTCCTTGTTGATCTCAATCCAATCAGTTATTTATGTTAGTGGTCGGTTGTCACCTCATAATTTGGAGATGTTTTCCATAAGCCCACAACAAGCTTATTATTTTGTTGTTGACTATTTTCAACAACTCCGTTCAACCCTTCTTCGTAAGGATGATTTTCAAATTCATTTGTGGGAGAAGTTGTCATTTTCTTCTTCGTTTTTTTCTTTCCAATGAGCTAGCATCTATTCTTTCATTCCGGAGGCATTGTGATGTTGCTCTCTCCAAACCATCATCTTGTTTTATCGAGATCATGTTCTTTCCTTTGCTTTTCCATTCAACTGGAGTGTTGTGTCCTCCGTTCGAGTTCTCTCATCCTATCAAGTTTTTCCTCTCTTTTCAACCGGAGTGCTGTCTGAAGCCTTTCTTACCCCTTATGTCATTCGTTTAATAGTTTCGGAGGCAATGTGTTGTTGATTTCATCAAGTATCATACCATCTCCTCAATTTCATGTTAAATTCCTTCCGTTTTCAGTCAGAGTGTTGTCCAAATTATTTCATTCTCATTCCTTCTCTATCTTGTTTTCACCGGAGTGGTCTTAATAACTATCTTGTCACTTACCTCTTGGTTCTCGTCGTATTCCTTGTTTCTCTTGTCTAACAAAGTGTTTTCAATTTCGTTCATCTCCGTTATTTTATTTCATTCAAGTTGTTCAACCCTCCAAGGTTCGTGGTTTCACTTGTTTGTCGAAGAAGCAACATTGGTTTACCTCTTCCTTTTCCTCTTCTATCCGGTGCCATCTCCAGGATCTTGGGTCGAGATCCTCTGTTAGTGTGGGAGAGTTGTGACGCCCCAAGACCGATGCTCCAGAAGACTTCCATATGTTCCGGGTTTCACCGTGTGTTTCATTTGTGCTTGCTCTATTTATTTATTTATTTATTTTTGCATTGCATCATGTCATCATGCCATCATGTCTTTTATTTTCTTTTAAACCCAACTAAATAAAAATTGCATAGATCTTTTGATCTATTTAAATCGAGGGAACTCAATGGTGATTTCTCTTTATAACATATCCTCCCAATATTTTAGGAAGCTATGATAAATATTTCATTCTATAGGAATAAACCATAACAATCTTACAGTTTAAGTTCCATATTGTTTCTATCTCAATTCCTTGCCTCAAACCTTCCCTGAAATTATTTTCTCATTTATCGAGGTTCCTCCAAATAATACAATATCTTTTGGACACTCATAAAACCTCCTCCTAGTTCAAACCATTTGAATTAAATTCAAATGAGTTTGAATTCAACTCTTCCTTGCGGGAAACTTCTTTTGTTGGGCTAAGTATAAATATTAGGCTC
Source organism: Secale cereale (assembly GCA_902687465.1). Classification (NCBI taxonomy): domain Eukaryota; kingdom Viridiplantae; phylum Streptophyta; class Magnoliopsida; order Poales; family Poaceae; genus Secale; species Secale cereale. The sequence continues at coordinate 490,132,378 of LR738710.1, forward strand.
TTTAGCAAAAGTTTCTGCATTTTTTCCAAACCCCTAGTTATTCCCTTTCTTCTCTTTTTCCTTGTGTCTATTCTTTTTCTGTAGATGGGGATAGTGAGAGGATTGGCCTTTTGCCCCAAAGCTGCAGCCAGCCATCTAGCCTCCCTGGCCCAGCCGGCCACTTGGGCCTCGTGCACCGCAGCAACCAGGCCCAGCCGCTAGCCTCCCTAGGCCCAACTGGCGCCCTTACCCTAGGCCCCCGATCACCCTCACCCCTCGATCTCTCCTTCGTCCACCTCCCGTCGCGCCGCCACACACACACACGCAAACCCCAAGCCCTCTCCTCGATCCCCTTTGCTCCAGCCCCGATTCCCTCCGTTCAGCACACCCATCGCCTCCATGGCCACCACGCCCCGCTCGCCGGACCTTCTTCCTCCTCCTCGTGCCTCGCCTCCGCACTGAGCTCCTCTGCCCGAGCACCCGCGCGAGAGATGCCCAGCGCCCCACCTCCGGTCGACCCCGTCGTTCGCCGGACCTCTGTCCGCCTGCGCCGCTTGCCCAGGGCATTCAGCCAGGACCACAGGCCCCTCTGCGACGTCATGTCGCCTCGCTCAAGCTCCTCGACGATGCCTCCCTGCCGACGACCTCTGCTCCGCCCCTCCTCCATGCGAGCCTCCCCGTGGTCCTCCACCTCGCCTCATCGTCTAGCGACCGGTGCCGTCGCCAGCGACCACGAGACAGGAGCGCTGCCGCCTATCCGTGCCAACACCGCCGGCCCCAAGCTCCTCCGTCCTCACCTGCCTCCTCCCTTCGGCCCTCTTTGCCTGCTGCCGATCTGCCATTCCGACGCCTACTGTGCTCCACCTCCCTGCCCGAGCTCTATCCCCCGTTGCCTATTAGCGTTGACATCAAGACCGCAGCGCAAGACCCGTGGGCGCCAAGTTCTCTTTCGGAGACCTCCTCAAGACCAGGAATGCCAAGGCCATCTTCGAGATTTTTGCCAAGTTCCTCTTCCGGGATCGTCAAGTGTATGACGACTCATGTGCGACTATGTGCATACGTCAAGTACGCCGGATCCACCGACGCCTCCAATCCGCAAGTCCAACGACCACCCCGAGGATTCGCCAAGTACCACTACCGCTGACATGTACAACTATTGTCGCAAAACGAGACCGACAAGACCCAAGACCCCCAAGTACCCCTACGCCCAAGTTCCACAACAAGATGTACCACTACCTCCGTCGTGACATCTACGAAAACGTGTACCACTACCGTCGCTGTAGACCCGGGTTGCAAAAACTCCAAGCTTCACTACCGTCGACTCCGTGGACGTCAAGTTCCTCGTCGTGACACCGAACATCTTCTAAACGTGAACGGCTACTTCCCTCGAGACTCGAATCACCCCGAACCACATGCTTCGAAGGTATACCGCCGAGACGAAGCTCGCGAATGAATGCTTGTTGTATGAGATGCACCCCTTGTTTGCACCGTGTCTATTTCGCCACTCGTTTCCATGCCACCGACACATGGGAACCGGGTAACCGGGAGCACCCACCATCTTCGCATGACACACTCACGCCACACTTTCTTTTGCACCGGTCTCTCGACGAGTTACCGGAACCGATATGTTGTCGTGGCCACATTTTCGGTTATCGCCGCCGTGGCACCCCTTTCTTTCCGCCATGGCGACACATGCTCCCTATCTTATAACATGTCAACTTTTAGTAAAAAAATTGTATAAAAACTTGCAAATGTCATTCGCATCATGATAACAACATTTAAATGGTTAAAATTGTTGTTTGCTTAAAATTGCTAAACATGCACATGGGGATTTACCGGGATTGTTGTTTGTTGTTTCCGGCCCCTTTTAAATTGCCTAGATAGGTAGTTTCATTATACTTCACCTCTTGCCATGTTAAAAAACATTTAAACTTGTTGTCTATATAAAATGAGAGTCAACTAAATAATCTAACGTGGTGTTTTGTCAATATGCAACTATTGAGCTCCACTTAATTTGTAGTATTGTTTGAGCACTTTGCCATGCCATTCATATTTAAACCGGACATGCATCATACTTGTTTGTGAATCATGCAATGGTTATGATATGTGTGTTTACCATGTTGTTTTGCTTCTTTCCGGTATGCTTCTCTCGTTACCTTCGGTTTCGTTTCGGAGTTGAGAGGATTCGTTCAACCACGTCCGTTTGTCTTCTTCATGGACTCGTTCTTCTTCCTTGCAGGATCCCAGGCAAGATAATCGTTCCCCAATATCACCTCTATCTTTACTTTGCTAGTTGTCTCGCTCTATAGTTTTGCCACGATGCCCATTCTTGTCTTGTCAGCCTCCTATGTTGCCATGAAACACTCTAACCACCTTCCTAGCAAACCGTTGATTGGCTAAGTACGCTTTTGCTCGGCCCCTCTTATAGCGTTGTTAGTTGCAGGGGAAGTTGGAAGATTGCTCCATGTTTGGACTTCTTTATTGGGATAACACTATATATATATATATATATATATATATATATATATATATATATATATATATATATATATATATAATTTAATAACGCACATATATATTGGTAATGGGTGGAAGGCTTGGCCTTCTGCTTGGTGTTTTGTTCCACTCATGCTACCTTAGGACACGATAAACCGGTGTTATGTTCCTTGATTTTGCATTCCTAACACGGTTGGGGTTTATGGGCCCTCCTTGATAATTCGCATTACTTAAAGCTTTTCCATCAAGACCCAACTTTGGTACTACATTTGCCTAACAACTAAAACTTGCATAGGGAGTAATTAACCCGAGTTCTTAATCAACAACTCGGGCCAGTGCTCCTCATGAGTGTTGGTCCAAATTGGGCAGACTGCGGGGCTACCACGGGGAAACCGAGGCCTGGTATATACCTATAGGCTGACCTATCCGGTCGTGGCCTGAGACGAGATACGCGCGGCTACTATCAGGGTGTCGGCACGCCGGGAGGTCTTGCAGGATTAGTTTTACCTTTGTCGAAATATCTTGAGCACAGGATTCCGAGAATACTCGGGTCTTCCCAACATGGAGTTGCGACTCCGCAGATCGTGAGCTTGTGATGGGCTACGTTGGGACACCCCTGCAGGGTTATGAACTTTGGAAATCCGTGCCAGAAGTTATGTGGCAGATGGGAATTTGTTAATATCCGGTTGTAGATAACTTGACACCATATCCTTAAGAATACACTACCTGTGTGAGTAACTGTGATGGTCTCTTTTCGAAGGGTTTCGGAAAGTGAACATGGTGGGGTTATGCATGAACGTGAGTATCTAGGATCACTTAGTGATCATTTTTGGTGACCTTTGGCACATATCCTCATCTTGCTCTGAATTCATAAGTTAGTTGCTTAGTGCTTGCTGCAGACACTTTATTACCTCTCCACACCTAAAAGGCTTTGTTAGTTTTGATACCCGGGAATGGGATTGTTGAGTCCTTGTGACTCATAGATTACAACACACGGCAGATGCAGGTACACTGAGTACGACGCAGGAGAAGGACAAGAACTTCATTGGGAGTTCGATGAAGAGCGGGGTCGTATGTATGTGACGTATTCCGACGATCAGTAGTGGTTCCTACTAGGGCGATCAGCGCTTGTGGTTGCGGTATCTTTTCTCGTTTGATTTCGTCTGTAGTCGGACCCTGTGTTATTTGGATGAATGTATGAAAGTTGAATTATTTGTGTGACATGGCGAGTGTAATCCAACTATTTACTCTTTTATATCTATTCATTACATGAGTTGTGCAAAGATACCACGCTTGCGATCTTTCCAAAATGCGCTTATTTCTCTAACTCGTGCCTCGACACGTAGGAGATATAGTCGCATCATGGGCATTACAGGAGGAGCTGGTTTGTTATGCACCACTTCATTACGGTTATGCCAACTGTACCATAGACTCATGAGGAGTATGCATTGATCAAAATATGTAAATGGATCCATAGCTTGCAATAGCCATTCAACACATGTATTCTGAAGATCAGTAAGTGATGGCAGTCTCCAACCTCTACGTATTCGGCCAAAAATCTAAATCCATAGGACACATGCATAAGGAATGAAAAGTGCCCACCGGATCTCTACTACATATATGGCAGATGTTTGAAATTTCTAGCCCTTTTTTCTTCTCTTTTTGCCAGGTCGGGAGTCAGTTCGTTGCAATCCTCCACGCGAAGTTTTCGGGCGGCTGGTGGTACATTGCACGACCAAATTGCCTTCTTGCAGGAGGGTCGCCCATCTAGAGTTGAACCTGGTGCAACCTCATCTTGATGGTATGCTTATTCAAAAAATCAAAATTGCATGTTGATCTAACAGTGAAGGCACCTATCTTACCAGGTCCCCATGCAATTGTGTCCTCTTCTAATATTGGTGAAGCTCTAACATTCAGTATCTGAAAAACATCGCATGGCAAGAAATACATTTTGAGTAGTTATAGATTCCAAGAAACATTACCATTTAGCAGGTCTAAAACAAAAGAGATGTGGCACCTTCCTTTTGATGAGACCGGCTTGAAAGAGTGCAGACCAATTATTATGCCACGCCCTAATGTTTTTACCATTATCGGCCCTCCAAATTAAGCCTTTTTTAGAAGATCCAAGGCATGACCATAGTCGTTTGTGAACAAGAAGCATTACCCATAAACAATGTATCCTCTCGCTTGCCATTGGGGTAGTGACAGGCTTATAGAACTTGAGCACGCAAGCTAACAGGTTTAGTGATGAGACGCCATGTCTGATGAGCAATTAGTGCTTGATAAGGGAAAAGATAGTCATGAAAGCCTACTTCTCCTTTATCCTTAGGTTGCATCAGCTTCTCCCAAGCCTTCCAATGAACTTTTCATTTACTATTGATGCACCCCAATAAAAATTCGACCATAGAAGTAAGATCATCACATACCGTATAGGAAACTTTGAAGAGACCTATAATGTATGTTGGTAGGCCTTGCATAACTGACTTTATGAGTACTTCTCTAGTTGGTTGTGCCAAGTGTCCACCACTCCACTTCATGAGCCTTTTGATCAAGCTAGATTGAAGGTTCTGAAATTTCCCACATATGATCATCCGTGGTTGGCTGAGCAAGATATTTCTCCTCAAAACCTTCACTTTCCACACTAAGGACCGCCTTAACTTGATTCTTATAGTAATTAATGGACAAGCCTCACCAGACATAAACGAGCACTTATTATAATACACACTCTTTCCAGTAGCTAAACCATAAAGATCTAAGGCGGTTTTAACATGTGATGCTCGACCATGACAGACCTTAAAAACAGTATGGTGTCATCATGAATAAAATATGTGATATACCAAGAGGTCCTTAAAACACTTTTATCGGAGAAATATTATTGACACCACATTTTGCTTGAGAATGGCAGCACAACCCTTTCATAAGCCTTTGATAAATCCAGTTTGTAAGCCCAATAGCTCATTGAAGGGCCATTCCATGATTAATAAGTTAAAAGGAAGTCCAATATATTATCGGCCTGATAATGAAGAAAATGTAGCTGATTCTGATGTTGAGTTTCTGGGGGATCGGAAGCGTAAGCGGCAAGATTCACCTGATGGAGCCAAAGGCAAATGCCCCCTTACGAACCCTATCATTGCCGCGGACCCGCTTGATTTAGTTGACGAACTATGCAACCACATCATGTCAATTAATGATGCTAATTCCCTGGAGTAAGCAACATGTCTAAGAAGTATAAGGTTTCAATGTACACTATTACAATGTTACAATTATTAACTATTACCTACAGGAAGGAGTGGGTGCGAAGCTCTAAACCCCATCCGATAGGATTAAGCCTCAGAAGGATTCAATGTATACTCCGCAGGGATCAGCCATTGGACATTGATTGTTTCAACATGGCTATATGTATACTTGCATTTGACAAGGCCTTACTGGCAGTAGATCCTCATGTGCGCTTTATGGATCTACAATTTTCTGTAAGTTACCACATATCACAAATTATATTATCATTGTCACCATCATGTTTCTTAACCATTTTTTAACCAGACGTCCGTGATCGAGGCCGCCCTCGCTTCCGCTTGAGATTTAGATTCGCGGGTACAACCAGATATTCAGGCGCTAGCCACTGCTTTGTAGCTCGACTGAGATAGACTACAACATATCATCATGCAATTGGGTAAGTTTGGTCTATTTTATATGGTTGTCGTGATTAATGTTTGTTCTCAATAAGTGTTGCTTGTAGATATTGCTCCCTCATGTATTCCTCGGCCACTACATCTTGTTCGCAATCAACAAACATGCACGTCAAGTATCTATTCCGGACCCACTATTTCCGCCCTTATCCCCGGAGAGATATGCATTAAAATTTCAGAGGATTGCATTGTACCTGAATGATGCACTTGAATTAGCACAATCGGGTTGGATGTCTGATATATCTGTCTGGCCACGTAAATCACCAATTGATGTTTCGACGAGCCTAGACCAGTCAATTACTCTGAAAATCACTATGCATGTTTTATATTTATTGTCAAAACCTTCGAAGATAATGATAGTGTATTCATCTACAGGGATGAATCTGGTTATTTTGTTTTCAATTTTATGCTCTCATGGCGTAACAAATTTTTTGGTCCAATTTGCACGGTGAGTATTCTATATCACACGTTCATAAAATGTTTGAAGCAAAATTGCATCCTAACGTCATACATTGATCATGTAGGATGGTTATGAGTTGAGGAAGAATATTTTGATACACTTGCTCGAGTATCATGTGAATGAAGCTGAAGACAACTTCCCATATGATGTACGAGAAATTCTCAAGTGCCTCAAGTAGGAAGTTAATAAGAGATGTAAAACTGGACTTGATATCTACGCATCGGTAGTCACACTGTAGTTTTTTTATCAAAATTTATTTTTCGTCTCCATGGATTTGTTTACTGTATTTGTCATATGTCGTGGCTATTTATTTATAAACATGAATTTTACGATGCAATATGTTTTGGAGACTGGAAAAAATAAGCTTCGTAAGAGCACAGATGCACTCATTATTTTCTTTTCAATTTTATTATGCTCTTTGGGTTGGTAACAAATATTTGCAAAGGCATGTAAAATATATAGTTTTTCGTCTGTCATAAAACTCTCGGTCGGTATCCATCGACCCGTTGTTGTTAAACCCTACCTATATGGATTTGCATGCTACTTAATAATGCATGTGCCCTTCTGGGCGTTGTACGGGTCTGAACAAAGGAATGGCCACAGGAATTGACGCGTTTTTCTTCTATCTTTAAATAAAAAAGGCTATATATGCAAAGACAGGCTTGTTTGTCTCACATATACTTGTATATTAGTCGAGTGCACGCTTACTAGTACACTCAAAGGAAACTAGGGCATTATCAGTAGTTATCCTACCCCTCGGTAAGCTTTTCCATAATTTGCCTCAAGAAGTTCCCGTTTACCCTTTCATAAGCTTTTGATAAATCCAGCTTATAAGCACACTATCTCATTGAAGAATCATTTCCATGATGAATACACTCAAAAGTAACTAGGGTATTATCAAGTACTCCCTCCGTCCCAAAATAAGTGACTCAAAAATGACTCAACTTATTACTAACATTAGTACAAAGTTGAGCCATTTTTGAGTCATTTATTTTGGGACGGAGGGGTAGTTAATTACCATCCAAATTACCACTCCTACCCAAGATTTTAGGGACGGTAATGTTACCCGGCCGACGTTTGCTGAGAGAGGAGTGGCAAGCGAACGTCATTTGATGGCAGTTTTAGTTGTGAAGAAAAATCAAACGACGGCATTTTTAAATAAAAATGTCTTCTATGAAGAAGAAATGTCATTCCCTCCGAACTAAAAATGTCACCTAAAACGTAGGCGTGTGCCACCCTCCCTGGCGAATGTTCGCCAATTATGAGCGTTCTTTAAAAATCGGCCAACTCACGCGCGTACATAGCCTCTTGCCACACGTCGTATTACTCTTCCATGACTGAGTACCACCCTGCACGTATCCGCCGTAGCCTCTTGCCACACGTTGTATTTTTCTATGACGAGTATAAGTACCACCCTGCATCGGATAAGTGGCCGGAGTTCGATGCAAGCCCGTTCAACAGACCGGCCAGGGAACAGCTGTCTGGTATGTTGGCTTTTGAACACTAGATCGATTCACCAAGACCGAACAGCACACGTACATGCAAAGTTAGCAAGCTAGCTAGCAGTCACCTTGATTGATGAACAGTACCCAGTACATGTACGTCTAGCCGCAAGCTCCTCGTACGTAACCTTCGAGCTAGCGATCAATTGTCTCTTCGGCGTCGGCGGAACTCTCGTGCGTGAACGCAGCAACAAGAAGCAGATCGAGATTGGTTTAGTGATAGCTACAGGACCCTGTCGTCCTGGCTTTCTTTTTGTATTGCTTTTCTCGTTATGTTTTCTTGTTACAAGGAGCACGGGGTACATGTATATATATTGGCTACTAACCTGTACCTAACCCAAACCGACTAGGACTAGATATCCAACATGGATAGCGAGACACACACGGATACGGGATTAATTCTAACATTCACCCCCTAATCACGATGTCCTTATTTCCTCGACCTGGATCCCAGATGCGACTGCTGCTACTCGTGGTCTTTATCTTTGGCACTGCTTTTGCCGTTCTTCATAGCATTTTCTGGACCGTCTTTACCGTTGTCAGCTTATCCATAGCTTGACGCCAACGCTTATTCTTGATCGCGTCTTCAGTCTTCACCTGTTCTTCGGTGCTTACTGGATTGTCTTTCGGATTGTCGAGGGGACATCTTATGAATCCGAGCGAGACCAATCTTCGGTCTAACTTTGAGTACCGAGCTCTTGGCGCTTGCTTCAGCCCGTGAAATGCCTTCTTAAGCTTGTAAACTTTCCTTTCTTCACCATTCTTCTCGTAGCCGTGGGGTTGTTTCACGTACACTTCTTCTGTGAGGTCGCCATTGAGAAAAGCAGATTTCACATTCATATGATGAACCTTCCAATCTTCTTGTGCTGCCAAAGCTATGAGCACTCTCACTGTCTCGAGTTGAGAAACCGGTGCAAACACCTCCTCATAGTCAACTCCTTAACGTTGCACGTAGCCCTTTGCAACGAGTCTTGCCGTGTACTTCACAATGGCACCCTTTGTGTCCTTCTTCAACTTGTAAACCCACTTCAAACCTATGGTCTTTTGGTTCGGAGGTCGGGTTACCAAAGTCCACGTGCCATTGCTCTCGATCGCCTTCATCTCCTCATCCATGGCGTGCATCCAACTTGAACTTTTGCTCGCCTCTACGAAGTTCGCCGGCTCCTCAACTCCGAGTAAACACAAATCGAAGTACTCGAGCGTAACTGGCTTTGCGTACTTGTAGACTTTCTTGAGGGTCTTGTAGCGACGAGGCCCGGAAGAATCCGTTGTGGCTTGCGAAGGAGGCGACACAAATTGTGTCGGCGTCGATGCACTTGAGGAAGACGGTTGAGTCTCGGGCGTGGTAGATGCCGGGTCGTTGGCATCCGCGTCGTCGGCATAGTCGTCGTGATCGTGACCATCATCTTGATTGTCATCATCACTATGCGCCTCATTGTCGATGTCGTTGTCGAGATCTCCACCCGTGTCTTGCGCGTCGTTGTCGCTATGACCTTGCGACCCATGCGCGTCGTCGTCGGTGTCGGCACCATAATGATCACTGCCATTGTGGTCACCTTGGTTGGGCGTCTTGCCAGCCACCTGGACGTCCTCCCCTGCATCATCATCAGTTGGGAATTCAACCGTGAATATATTACCGTTTGGAGCATCGTCGGCTGATGCGCTCCAATTCCACGCTTTGTTTTCTTCAAAAACAACGTCGGGTGAAATCCGAAGACGCTTGGTTCGTGGATCGTAGAAGCGGTATGCCTTTGTGCCGGAACTCCTCTCGTATCCGATGAACACCATCTTGGTGCTACGATCGGCAAGCTTTGAGAGATGCGGCTCCGCCGTCTTCACATGTGCCACGCACCCGAACGTCCGTAGATGAGACACATTCGGTTTACGTTCGTATATTGCTTCATATGGAGTCTTGCCAATCACCGCCTTCGTTGGAGCCCGGTTGAGAAGATAGACCATCGGCGAGACAGCTTCTCCCCAAAAGGTTCCTGGCAAGTTCTTGCTCTTGAGTAAACCTCTCGCCATGTCAACGACGGTTCGATTGCGCCTTTCAACAACCCCGTTCTGTTGTGGCGTATAAGGTGCCGTGAGGAACCTCTTTATGCCTATCTTCTCGCAGTAGTCGTTGAACTCGTTCGACGTAAACTCTCCGCTGTGATCCGTCCGTAGAGCGCGAACCTTCAGCTTGTGTTCCATCTCCGTTGTAGCCTTCAACTTCTTGAACGCTTCAAACATCTCATCTTTAGATCGTAAGAGAACGACCCACATGTATCTCGAGTAGTCATCTACCACAAGAAAGAAGTACTTCTTTCCTCCGTGAGTTGCTGGGGTGATAGGGCAACATAGATCACCATGGAGCAGCTCGAGTGCATCACTTGCACGATAGGTAGACTGAGCAGGGAACGGCATGCGGTGCTGTTTTCCAACCAAGCACCCATCACATACTCGATCAACATGGTCGATAAATGGCATCCCAGATACCATCTCCATCTTTGACATCTTCTTCAAGGCGTAGAAGTTAACGTGTCCAAATCTAGCATGCCATAACCACGAGTCATCATCACTCTTGGCGAGCCAACACTCCCGTTGAGATTGATCAAGGTTGAGGATATAGAGCCTGTTCTGCATGCGATTCACACGCGCTAGCACGTTTCGGAGGTTGTCTAAGATCGTCATCACTCCGTTCTCGATATCCACCTTGCATCCATTCTCGTCAAGTTTCCCGACAAAGATGATGTTGTTGCGAAGCCGTGGGATGTAGTATACTCCGGTGAGTATGCAATGTTCTCCTGTGAGACCCTCGAAGAGGATGGAACCTTGCCCGCAAATCTCCACATTTGAACCATCACCGAACTTTACCGAGCCTTGAACATCATATTCTAGCTCGAGGAACTTCTCCTTGCACCCCGTCATGTGGTTACTGGCACCTGTGTCTAGATACCACGACACGTTCTGATTCCCGGATAACTTCGGTATTACTTTCTTCTCACGAAGTAGCACCTTCCGGCTTGGTTTCACAATCACCGTTTGGGCGAGATCACAAACTTCGGCCATTAGAAGACCTGGACGTTCATCTTCTTTCTTTGCCAAATTTTCCTTGATCTCCCGCTTGTTAGGCTCCACGAGATCACAAACTTCGGCCATCAGAAGACCTGGACGTTCGTCTTCCTGCTTCGCCAAATTTGCCTTGATCTCCCTCTTGTTAGGCTCCGAACAATCCTTCGCAAAGTGACCCATCTCGTTGCAGTTATAGCACTTGACCTTGGACATATCCAAGTTCCGCGTCTTTCGCTCTTTAGATCGGTCTGCCTTGCCACGACCTTGTGGCTTGCCTTTACCTTTGCCTTCATCGGTTTGTCCGCCGTGCTTTGCGTTGTTTGAGCCTTCGCCAACGTTGCGCCTTCCTTTGCTACTTGGGGACTCCCAATCTGCGCGTGAGTACATGAGTTGGTCACTACCTCCTCCGTTGCCTTTTCGACATCCACGAGCATTCTCTTCCCATGTCCGCAAGCATCCGATCGCCTCCATTATGGTCATGTTGTCGATGTCGTAAAGCTGCTCGAGTGTGCCGATGATGTACGTGAATTTATCAGTCACAGAGCTGAAAAGCTTCTCCACAATCTCGGTCTCCTCGAGCTTTGCACCAAGCGCGCGGATTTCTCCCACCAAAGTAGTCAGACGCATGGCATAGTCGTTCATCGATTCAGTTTCCTCCATCTGCAACTTGTGAAATTGGCGCTTCAGCACTTGTGCCCGAGCCTTCGTGACACGATCTTCTCCGATCCTCATCTCTTTGAGTGTGTTCCACGCCTCTCTTGCCGTCTCATACTACGCCAATGTCATCAGCACGGAATCCGGTACAGACTGGGCTATGGCGGCCATGGCACCTTCGTCGCACTCCTGGTCGACGTCATCGTCCGTGATGGCCTCCCACACTCGTAGAGTTCGCAGAATAATCTTCGTCTTCACCGTCCACACGCCGTAGTTAGCGTCGGTGAGCATCGGATACTGGATGGGGATGTTGCGATGTGCCTGTACGTTGGCGCCGCTCGTTCCGCCACCACTAGTCGCTGACTTGCCGCCCTTCTTCACCTTGATGCCGTTCTTGTTCGCCTTGCAACCGCCGTTGCTGAACTTGATTGACTCGGCGTCGCTGTAATGCCCCAGATGTAACACCTTCCAATTATGGCAATATATGAAACGTTGACTTCAACAATTCCATTCTGGGCTCTTCTTCATTTCGGGTTTCTTCGTTTTGTCGTGTGCGTGTGTGCATTTCAATCATGTCATGTTATCATGTGCATTGCATTGCATTCGTGTTGTCACTTGCACCCGGTCCCACTCGTCTCTTCCTGTTGTCCGTTTCGAGTTCCGACTCTCACACATGTGCCCGTGGCACCCCCGAGTCCTTCTTTCGTGTGTGGCCGTGTAACGTTCCCGGAATGAGGTGAGACTTGTCATGTGTTGTTGTTTTGGTACGTGTAGGCCGACTGTCAAGTTTCATCGTGTTTGGAGTTCGTTTGGTACTCCAACGGTTAACCTAGTGGGCCAAAAGCACCTCTTCTTTTGGCCCAAGACCCCCCTCCACAACAGCCCACAAATCCAGCACAACCACTCCCATCCTCTCGTTCGTCGGATCGTGATTGCGTGGCTGAAAACCGCTCCTCATTTGGAGTTTCCTAGCTCCCAGAAACTATAAAACAGTCCCCATCCCCGAAATCCCGGTGCCACCCTAATTTTCCTCTACCTCCGCGCGCCGGACACGTCCGCGCAGCCGCCGGACACGTCCGACCCGCTGCCACCTCACTCCAACCAATCAGAGGCCGCCATGTCATCCCCGCCGCAACGTGGCAACCCCCGATTGGCCGGGCCACCTCACACCACCCTCCAACCGCCACCTCAGCCGGGCCCCGCCGGACCATCGCCAGACCTCCGCCGCCGCCGCGCCGGAACTTCGCCGCCGCCTTGCCGGAACTTCGCCGCCGCGCGCCTCCACCGCCGGCCGCACCCTTCGCCGCCGCGCGCCTCCACCGCCGCCGTCGCCTACCCCGCCGCCGCCGCGCGCGCTACCGCCTCCCGTCGCCGGCGCGGGCACCAACTGCCACCGCCCGGCCGACGCCCCGGCCGCTGCCGTCCCTCGGGCGCGCCGCCGTCGCGACCCCACGGGCGCGCCGCCGCCGACGCCCCGGGCCTCCTCAACTCCGGCCGACCTCCGACTCCGGCCGCGCCCCGCCGTCTCCGGTCATCTCCTCCGTCTTCGGCGCCAACTCCGGCGAGATCCGCAAATCGGGACGAGATCCACCCGTCCCCCGATCCAAACACGCGTCCTCGTTCCGGATCCACTCCGTCCCGCTTCTCCTCGTCCCGTTTGACTTTTTGTGAGGTATAAATTCCACTAAGTCCCAGATCTGCTATATTTTGTTGTCTCCTTTGCATGGTTGTAACTTCTTGCTCGTAGATCCGTTTTGGGTGTGTAATGTATCGAAATGATCGTGCTGATGTGCTCTTCATTTTGTTCCAGTGTGGCATGCTTGTTTGAGTTCATCTAGATGCCCTAATCTCTGTTGCAAGAGTGCTACTTGTTTAAAACTGATGTTACTTGTTAATTTGTTGCCATGTTTGAGATGTGATAACTTGGTGCATGTTTATCCAAATGGAGCATATGATATGTCAAAATGTTCAATGTGAAGTGCTCTACATGATGGTTGCTGTAGCATTCATGTTAGGTGTCATATTGCCATGTTAATCTCTGTTGCAAAAGTGCATGTGGCTGTTAAGTGCTGAAACTTGTTGTGAGATGTTGTTTTGACATGCTCATTGGTATTGATGTGTTTGTCTCCATGTCACATGTCAATATGTTTTAGAATCACCATCATATGGTCTTTGTTGTGGTGCAAACCATTTTCCATGATATGCCTTGAGGTGACTTAAACAAGCTTGTAAACATGCCATGCCAATGTTACTGTTTTATACTTAGTGAAAAAACTGCTAAGTCTGGAATCTCTTTTAACCTGATGCTATGTTTGCTTGATGCCCCACTCAAATCCATGCTTGTTTTGGATTGGCCAATGATCATGTCTTGTTGTGCATGTTATTGTCTATCCATTCATGCCATTACTTGCACATATGGCTTGTTGTAGCTTATTTATTTCTTGCTCTCAAGTTGCTATAAATTATGCCTGACAGGTTTTTATCAGCATGATCAATTTGGTGTAGCTTGTTGCTATTGATCCATGCCTCCTATGGAGTTGCTCCAATGGAGTTGTTTGTTGTATGCAATGTCTACTACATGTCCATGATCTTTATATGCTTAGTGGAGTTGTTATGCATGTTGTTTTGTGCCTCCGAAGGCGGCATCGTGATGATGTTTTGCCTTCCTAGATTTTGGCTAAGTCTGGATAATTTTATTGCAACTTGCCATGCTTGGTTAATTATGTTCCAGTAGGTTTTTGGGTGTGTTCTAAGTTCATGCTTGTTAAGCAACATGTCTACTTCATGTCCATGCCCTTTGTCTCCATGTTTGAGTGTTGTAGCTTAATTAATTCTTGCTCCAAACATGCCATGTGGCTGTTAACTACAGCTTTGTGTGAATATTGTTTTGCTTGCCATTTGCAAACCCTGTGTCCGTTTCCGGCGATCTTTATATCGATTTCAACCGAAATCTTCCCCTCTATCCAATGGCACACTTGGTTTCCAAGATGGGGCCTTCTTCATCATCTTCTCCTTAGGTTCAAGTGCTTCCACATGCATACGCACATCATACTTGCATCATGTTGATTGTGCATTGCACCTTGTTTGATATCGTGCCATGTTGTGTTCTTGTGTTGAGTAGAGCCGGGAGCCGAGACCGAGAACTTGGTTCCTACCGAGGTTGAGTACGAGGAGCCGTCTTTCGATCCCATCGACGACTCGACAGGCAAGATGACCTGACCCAGATATCATTACTATCTTTGCCTATTGCTAGATGTCTCGCTCTTTAGCTTTTTGCCTCGATGCCCATGTTTGTTTGTCAGCCTCCTATTGTAGCCATGAATCTCTAACCACCCAACCTAGCAAACCTTTGATTGGCTACGTAAGCTTCGCTCAGCCCCTCTTATAGCATTGTTAGTTGCAGGTGAAGAATTGAAGATTCTTGCTTCATGTTGAAGTTATTGTTGGGATATCACACTATATAATCTGTTAATCTAAATAATCTATATATTTGGCAATGGGTGGAAGGCTAAGCCTATTGCTTGGTGTTTTGTTCCACTCATGCCGCCCTAGGAACCGTTTAAACCGGTGTTATATTCCTTGATTTTGCATTCCTAACACGATTGGGGTTATGGGACCCCCTCAATAACCCGCTTAGTGTTAAAGCTTTTTCAGCAAGGCCCGACATTGGTTTTACATTTGCCTAATAACTAACACTTGCATAGGGCGTTGCAAACCCGAGTTCTTAATCAGCAACCCGGGCCAGTGCTCCTCTTGAGTGTTGGTCCAAACTGGGGGTTATGCGGTGCCACCACGAGGAAACTCGAGGATTTGTTTTACCTGTAGGATCGCCCATCCGGTCGTGGCCTGAGACTAGATACGCACGGCTACTGTCAGGGTGTCGGCACGCCGGGAGGTCTTGCTGGATTAGTTTTACCTATGTCAGAATATCTTGAGCACGGGATTCCGAGAATACTCGGGCCTTCCCACCTTGGAGTTGCGACTCCGCAGATCGTGAGCTTGTGATGGGCTAAGTTGGGACACCCCTGCAGGGTTTGATCTTTCGAAAGTCGTGCCCGCGGTTATGTGGCAGATGAGAATTTGATAATATACGGTTGTAGAAAACTTGACACCATGTTCAGAATACACTACCGGCGTGAGTAACCGTGACGGTCATTTTCCGAAAGGGGTTCGGGAAGTTAACACGGTGGGGTTATGTTTGACGTGTTTAGATAGTATCACTTCGTGATCACTTTGACGCTCGTGGCATTTCTCTCCTCGCTCTAAACACGTAAGCTAGTGCTAGTGCAGCTGCAACCTTTGTTCTTCAGCCTTGTTCCACACCCAAGGCTTAGATAGTTTCGCTACCCGGGAACGGGATTGCTGAGTCCTCCGTGGCTCACAGATTCTACACAACACCAGATGCAGGTACCATGGTGAACTACACAGGAGATGGCACCGAGTTGTACTGGGAGTTCGACGAAGAACGAGGGCGATACTACGTGTCTTACCCAGAGGATCAGTAGTGGTTTCTACTAGGGGCGATTCGGACCTTGTGGTTTTATTTATGGTATCTTTCATTTGGATCTTCGTCTGTAGATGGACTGTGATGTTATTTGGATGATGATTTCTTATGTAATGTATTGTGTGACGTGGCGAGTGTAAGCCAACTACTCTTTTGCAATTTCATCCCTATTTTTTATGAGTCGTGCAAAGATACCATACTTGAGATCATTCTAGTATGAGCTTATACCTTTAAGTCGTGCCTCGACACGTAGGAGGTATAATCTCATACTGGGCATTACAAGTTGGTATTCAGAGCCTTCTCCGACCTAGAAGCCCCCACTGATTTATCGAATCGTTGACGGTTGAGTCTAGGCACACACATGAAAATGTTTTGAGTCCTATATATATATATCGGAGAGTAGGATTTCTTTTGCTCATCATCCCTTTTCACTCTGGTGAGGACTCCTGACGATTGCTTATCTCTTCTACTCTCAAAAATTTACTAAAAAAAAATTAGGATCACGTGAGTATTGTTTGAATTGTTTCGTTGTCTTTGTGGTGAGAACATTGTTCTCGATGCCTCCTGTCATTTAGGGGTTGTGACAGTGTCCCGGGGAGATGAGCTCCGAGGTGTTGTCGTCACAAATCTATCGCAGCAGTTCTGGAATACTTAAGACGGCCGACATCGAAAACTCTTCTATGTGGTTAGTGGCAAGATAACCCCGACATCACCCAGTACTGGGGAGGTAGTTCGGGAGTATTGCCATAGCTTTTATAGCAGATGCGTTTCGAAGGTCCGAGGTAAACGGTTTCCGAAAATAACTAGTTATGTGTTGAAGGATGGATATAGCTGGATGTAGGATTAGAGTTGAGTGCGCGATGCTTCCCCTGTATCCCCAACACCTGATTGCATAACTGGAAACTTTCGGAAATTAATAGGTGGGTTCATCTAGTAGCTCGTAGGCATTCTTCCAAGGAATGCATGATATGGAGTTCGGGGTTCTACATTGAGTGAAGTAGTTTTATGGGCGTTGTTTCGATCAGGAGTTGCATCTTAAAGGGTCCTTGGCTATGCTGATCCGGGGATTGCAAAACCCTTTTGTAACATGTTCCATAAGCTTTCAACACGAACATGTCGAACGAAGCTTCTATCTTGTATTTGTTCTAGCTGCTCCTTGTTGTTTTTATTACCTTTTGTTCTCCCAAGTGGCTTCTCGAGAAGATTGTTGTACCATTAAACTGTGGATTACATTCGTTCATTTTTGTTCGAATGTTCTTGTGAATACTTATGTTGCAATTCTAGCCATTGATTCAGCTTATATATTTTCAATCAATGGCTCATAGTTGTTATCTCATTCAGGATGGGTCGTTAGAAGGTTCCCAATGCTAACCCAGAAGGTGAAGAAGTTCCTGATCGTCCTCCTTCCCCTCCTCCTCTGTCTGAGGCCTGGAGAGCAATTATGCAAGCGACGAACCAGAACACCCAGATGCTTATGCAAATGATACAGAACTTTCAAGCAAATCAAGGTGGTCATGGGAACCAAGGCCAAGGCAATTTGTTCAACCAACCTCACTTTGCAACTCTCAACCAATTCCTGGCAACCCAACCGAAGGCGTTCAGTTACTGTGTGGATCCGCTAGATGCTGAAGACTGGATAACAGACATCAAGAAGCACTTTGATTGCAGTAACGTGAGACCTGAGGATTATGTCAAGTTTGTCGCCTTCCAACTCAAGGACCAAGCCGCTGATTGGTGGCAGCAGTACAAAGATTCCAGAGAAGGACGTGAAATCTTGTGGACTGACTTCTGCAAGGATTTCCGCTCTCACCACATTCCAACTAGTATCATCGAAGGAATGCGTGAGCAATTCCGCAACCTGAAGCAAGGCACCATGTCCGTTTATCAATACAATGTCAAGTTCCAGAATCTTGACCGCTATGCCAAGCAAGACATCCCAGATTCCAAGAGCAAGATTTATCAGTTCCGTGGTGGTCTGAAGGATGAACTCCAGCTAGCTCTCACCTTGTTTGAGCCGGATGAATTTGATCAATTCTATAACATGGCACTTACGTAAGAGGCAGCCCAGCTCAAGGTGGAAGCTTCTAAAAAGAGAATCAGAGATGTTGTTCACTCCTCCTCTTCTTCCCAAGTGGTCGCAAAGCAGCAGAAGTTTTGGCTTCCACCTCCTCCAGTGCTCCGCCCTCCAAACAACAACAACAAGCACTCTGGTGGCCGTGGTTTCTCCCACCCACCCAACCCAGGCTATCAGTCCAAGTCACGGTACCAAGCTCCAAGACCAAGTGTTCCTCCTCCTCGTCCAGTTTTTGAGGTCACTTGCTACAAATGTGGTCTGAAGTGTCATTATTCCAACAAGTGCACCAACCAGAGGCGCCTTCCGCCTCCTCCACCTGTCAGCAATTCTATTGTCAAGCACAACTCCAAGACAGCAAGGGTGAATCTGATGAATGCAGCTCAAGCAGAGAATTCTTCAGATGTGATACTTGGTAACCTTCCAGTCAATCTTAAACCTGCTAAAGTTTTGTTTGATTCGGGTGCATCATGTTCCTTCATGTCATATCCATTTGCATCAAAGCACAATGTTGTCACCCAAAATTTGCCAAGGGAGTTATCAATTGTTTCTCCGGGAAAACTGATGCACTCTAGTGTGTTTGCTCCAGATATATCTATTCATATGGGCGATTACAATTTTCTGGTTTCTCTGGTTATTCTCGGCAACTCCGACATTGATCTTATTCTTGGGATGGATTGGCTCTCCAAGCATGATGTAAACATTGATTGCGCAAATAAGGAAGTCAAGCTTACTCATCCTGACGAAGACGTGATTATCTTCGCCTCTCGAGATAACACAATCAGGCTATTCTCTCTCAATGACAAGGGCGAGATTAATGCCATCTCTCAAATTCCGGTGGTCAATGAATATGAAGATGTTTTCCCTGAAGAGCTTCCAGGCATTCCTCCACATCGTCAAGTTGAATTCGTCATTGAACTCGAGCCCGGTACCGAGCCAGCATGTCGGCGTCCGTACAAGCATTCTCCTGAAGAGTTGAAGGAGCTGAAGAAACAACTCGATGAGCAAGAGCGTATGGGTCTAATCAGGCCTAGTACATCTCCTTGGGGCTGTGGTGTTCTATTCATCAAGAAGAAGGATGGCACGGAGCGCCTTTGCGTTGATTACCGGCCATTGAACAAGAAGATAATAAAGAACAAGTATCCGCTCCCCAATATCAATGAATTGTTCGAGGAGCTCAAAGGAGCAAAGGTGTTCTCAAAACTCGATCTCCGGATGGGTTATCACCAGATCCGTATCCGTGAAGAGGATATTCACAAGACCGCATTCAGAACAAGCTACGGCTCCTATGAATACACGGTCATGTCTTTTGGCCTCGCAAATGCTTCATCCACCTTCTCGAGGATGATGCACTTCATATTCAACCCCTACACCAATGAATTTGTTCTCGTCTATCTGGATGACATCTTGGTATTCTCCAAGAATGAAGAAGATCATGCCAAGCACCTCCATTTGGTTCTGGACAGGCTCCGTGAACACAAGTTCTATGCAAAGTTGTCCAAGTGTGAATTCTGGCTGGATAAGATCTTATATCTTGGCCATATCATCTCTGCTGAGGGTATTTCTGTCAACCCTGAGAAAGTTGAAGCTATTGTCAACTGGGAACCCCCGCAGAACATCAAGCAACTCCGAAGCTTCCTTGGTCTCGCTAGCTATTGCAGAAGGTTCGTTGAGAACTTCTCCAAGATTGTCAAGCCTCTCTCAAACTTGCTGCAGAAGAATGTCAAGTACAACTGGACTCCGGATTGTGATGTGGCATTCAAAACACTCAAAGAGAAGCTCATTTCTACTCCGGTTCTTACTCCTCCGGATGAGTCCAAGCCCTATGAAGTATTATGTGATGCTTCTCTACAAGGACTTGATGGTGTTCTCATGCAAGACAAGAAGATTGTGGCATACACTTCTCGTCAATTGAAACCAAATGAGAAGAACTATCCCACACATGATCTCGAGCTAGAAGCAGTGGTACATACCTTGATCACGTGGAGACACCTTCTGTTGGGCAGAAAAGTGGACATCTTCACCGATTACAAGAGCTTGAAGTACATCTTCACACAGCCTAACCTGAACCTTCGCCAGACTCGTTGGGTTGAGATGATCCAAGAGTATGATCCAAGCATTGAATACACAACTGGCAAGGCCAATGTCATTGCAGATGCCTTGAGCAGAAAGGCATATTGCAATAGTCTCCTTCTCAAGCTGTTCCAGCCTGAACTTTGTGAATCATTCAGGAAGCTCAACCTCCAAGTTGTTCCGCAAGGCTTTCTTGCAAATCTTCAAGTTGCTCCTACCTTGGAAGATCAGATCCGTGAGGACCAACTAAGTGATGCTATGGTGCAGAAAGTGAAACATGGTATCGCTAAGGGTACTCCCAAATACAAGTGCTATCGCGTTGATGAGAAAGACACCTTGTTCTTTGAGGACAGAATTGTGGTTCCCAAGGGTGATCTCAGGAAGCTCATAATGAACGAAGCACATGACTCCCTCCTCTCGATTCATCCCGGAAGTTCCAAAATGTACCAAGACCTCAAGCAATCTTACTGGTGGACTCGCATGAAAAGGGAGATTGCCCAATTCGTGAATGAATGTGATGTCTGCAGAAGAGTGAAGGCAGAGCATCAACGTCCAGCCGGTCTCCTCCAACCTCTACCTATTCCCGAGTGGAAATTCGACCACATTGAAATGGATTTCGTCACTGGGTTTCTCAAGTCCAAGAAGGGGAATGATGCTATCTTTGTTGTGATTGACAAGCTAACCAAAGTAGCTCACTTCCTTCCCCTCAAAGAATCCATCAATGCAGCTCAGTTGGCAGAGTTGTACACTTTCAGAATTGTTTCGTTGCATGGCATTCCTCAAGTTATCTTCTCAGACCGTGGAAGTTTGTTCACATCCAAGTTCTGGGACTCCTTTCAGTCAGCCATGGCCACTAAGATCCGTTTCAGCACTGCGTTTCACCCTCAGACTAGTGGAGTCGAAACAGTGAACCAGATCCTCGAAGACATGCTTAGAGCTTGTGTCATCTCTTTTGGCATGAAGTGGGAAGATTGTCTCCCGTTTGCCGAGTTCTCTTACAACAGTTTCCAAGCAAGTGCCGGCAAAGCTCCTTTTGAAATCCTCTATGGCAGAAAGTGTCGTACCCCTCTCAACTGGTCCGAGACTGGTGAACGTCAACTTCTTGGCAATGACTTGATCTCAGAAGCCGAAGAGATGTGCAAAGTCATACATGAGAATCTCAAGGCCGCTCAGTCATGTCAAAAGAGTTACTATGACGGCAAGCATTGTGATTTGGCCTTCAACATTGGAGATCATGTCTATCTCCGTGTTTCTTTTATGAAAGGAACCCAAAGATTCGGTATCAAAGGCAAACTTGCTCCTAGATATGTGGGCCCTTTCAAGATTCTTGGCAAAAGAGGCGATCTAGCCTACCAACTCGAGCTTCCATCCAACTTTGCAAATGTTCATGATGTGTTTCACGTGTCTCAACTCCGCAAGTGCTTCAAGACACCTGAACGCACCATTCCGTTCGAGGAGATTGATCTTCAACAAGACTTGTCTTATCGTGAGCACCATGTTGCTATTCTTGAAGAAACTGAGCGCAAGACCTGCAACAAGTCAATCAAGTTCTTGAAAGTTAAGTGGTCACACCATACCGACCGAGAAGCTACGTGGGAACGAGAAGATCACCTTCGTTCCGAGTATCCTTCCTTCTTCGAGTCCTAGATCTCGGGACGAGATCTTTTCGTAGTAGAGGAGAGTTTGTAATACCCCAGATGTAACACCTTCCAATTATGGCAATATATGAAACGTTGACTTCAACAATTCCATTCTGGGCTCTTCTTCATTTCGGGTTTCTTCGTTTTTTCGTGTGCGTGTGTGTGCATTTCATCCATGTCATGTTATCATGTGCATTGCATTGCATTCGTGTTGTCACTTGCACCCGGTCCCACTCGTCTCTTCCCGTTGTCCGTTTCGAGTTCCGACTCTCACACACGTGCCCGTGGCACCCCCGAGTCCTTCTTTTGCGTGTGGCCGTGTAACGTTCCCGGAATAACGTGAGACTTGTCGTGCGTTGTTGTTTTGGTACGTGTAGGTTGCCTGTTAAGTTTCATCGCGTTTGGAGTTCGTTTGGTACTCCAACGGTTAACCTAGTGGGCCAAAAGCACATCTTCTTTTGGCCCAAGACCCCCCCTCCACAACAGCCCACAAACCCAGCACAACCACTCGCCTCCTCTCGGTCGTCGGATCGTGATCACGTGGCCGAAGACCGCTCCTCATTTGGAGTTTCCTAGCTCCCAGAAACTATAAAACAGTCCACATCCCCGAAATCCCGGTGCAACCCTAATTTGCCTCTCCCTCCGCGCGTCGGACACGTCCGTGCAGCCGCCGGACACGTCCGACCCGCTGCCACCTCACTCCAACCAATCAGAGGCCGCCACGTCATCCCCGCCGCCACGTGGCGACCCCCGATTGGCCGGGCCACCTCACACCATCCTCCAACCGCCACCTCAGCTGGGCCCCGTCGGACCATCGCCGGACCTCCGCCGCCGCCTCGCCGGAACTTCGCCGCCGCGCCCTTCGCCGTCGCCGCCTACCCCGCAGCCGGCAGCATCGGCCGCCGCCGCGCGCGCTACCGCCTCCCTTCGTCGTCGCCCGGCCGACGCCCCGGCCGCTGCCGTCCCTCGGGTGCGCCGCCGCCGACGCCCCGGGCCTCCTCAACTCCGGTCGACCTCCGACTCCGGCCGCGCCCCGCCGTCTCCGGTCATCTCCTCCGTCTCCGGCGCCAACTCTGGCAAGATCCGCAGATCGGGACGAGATCCACCCGTCCCCCAATCCAAACACGCGTCCTCGTCCCGGATCCACTCCGTCCCGCTTCTCCTCGTCCCGTTTGACTTTTTGTAAGGTATAAATTCCACGAAGTCCCAGATCTGCTATATTTTGTTGTTTCCTTTGCATGGTTGTAACTTCTTGCTCGTAGATCCGTTTTGGGCGTGTAATATATTGAAATGATCGTGCTGATGTGCTCTTCATTTTGTTCCACTGTGACATGCTTGTTTGAGTTCATCTAGATGCCCTAATCTCTGTTGCAAGAGTGCTACTTGTTTAAAACTGATGTTACTTGTTAATTTGTTGCCATGTTTGAGATGTGATAACTTGGTGCATGTTTATCCAAATGGAGCATATGATATGTCAAAATGTTCATTGTGAAGTGCTCTACATGATGGTTGCTGTAGCATTCATGTTAGGTGTCATATTTCCGTGTTAATCTCGGTTGCAAAAGTGCATGTGGCTGTTAAGTGCTGAAACTTGTTGTGAGATGCTGTTTTGACATGCTCATTGCTATTGATGTGTTTGTCTCCATGTCACATGTCAATATGTTTTAGAAGCACCATCATATGGTCTTTACTGTGGTGCAAACCACTTTCCATGATATGCCTTGAGGTGACTTAAACAAGCTTGTAAACATGACATGCCAATGTTATTTTTTTATACTTAGTGAAAAAACTGCTAAGTCTGGAATCTGTTTTAACCTGATGCTATGTTTGCTTGATGCCCCACTCAAATCCATGCTTGTTTTGGATTGGCCAATGATCATGTCTTGTTGTCCATGTTATTGTCTATCCATTCATGCCCTTACTTGCACATATGGCTTGTCGTAGCTTATTTATTTCTTGCTCTCAAGTTGCTATAAATTATGCCTGTCAGGTTTTTATCAGCATGATCAATTTGGTGTAGCTTGTTGCTATTGATCCATGCCACCTATGGAGTTGCTCCAATGGAGTTGTTGATGTATGCTATGTCTACTACATGTCCATGATCTTTATATGCTTAGTGGAGTTTTTATGCATGTTGTTTTGTGCCTCAGAAGGCGGCATCGTGATGATGTTTTGCCTTCCCAGATTTTGGCTAAGTCTGGATAATTTTATTGCAACTTGCCATGCTTGGTTAATTATGTTCCAGTAGGTTTTTGGGTGTGTTCTAAGTTCATGTTTGTTAAGTAACATGTCTACTTCATGTCCATGCCCTTTGTCTCCATGTTTGAGTGTTGTAGCTTAATTAATTCTTGCTCCAAACATGCCATGTGGCTGTTCACTACATCTTTGTGTGAATATTGTTTTGCTTGCCATTTGTAAACCGTGTGTCCGTTTCCGGCGATCTTTATATCGATTTCAACCAAAATCTTCCCCTCTATCCAATGGCACGCTTGGTTTTCCAAGATGAGGCCTTCTTCGTCATCTTCTCCTTAGGTTCAAGTGCTTACACATGCATACGCACATCATACTTGCATCATGCTGATTGTGCATGGCACCTTGTTTGATATCGTGCCATGTTGTGTTCTTGTGTTGAGTAGAGCCGGGAGCCGAGACCGAGAATGAGGTTCCTACCGAGGTTGGGTACGAGGAGCCGTCTTTCGATCACATCGACGACTCGACAGGCAAGATGACCTGACCCAGATATCATTACTATCTTTGCCTATTGCTAGATGTCTCGCTCTTTAGCTTTTTGCCTCGATACCCATGTTTGTTTGTCAGCCTTCTATTGTAGCCATGAATCTCTAACCACCCAACCTAGCAAACCTTTGATTGGCTACATAAGCTTCGCTCAGCCCCTCTTATAGCATTGTTAGTTGAAGGTGAAGAATTGAAGATTCTTGCTTCATGTCATGGATTTGTCACGGCAGATGTCCTAGTGTGAGGACTTAGTCGTGAGGCCAACGCATCTATGTGGTAGCTTGAGAGGGGTTGAGAGGAATCGAGAGACGCAACGCAAGGCAAGGATTTAGACAGCTTCGGGCCCCGGGAAACATCATCCGGTAATAGCCCTACATGTTGTTTGAGGCTAGATCTCATTATGACCCTCATGATGTCGCCGGTAAACTGGCTCTTGGTGTCTAGCCCAAAAGAATATGGTGCCTCTAACTTGTGAGAACTTGTCCCTCTTTGAGGAGCCCTGCCCCTCCTTATATATGTTGAAGGGGCGGGTTACATGACTAGTCCTAGTAGGATTAGGATTACCCTATTACAAGGAGTCCTAGTCTTGCTTCCTTTGTAGGAGAATATTCCTTGTGCTTTCCTCATAAACCGGCCCACCATAACATGAACCGGCCTTCTGGGCCTTGCACCTTGTCATCCATGATCCGCCCGCCGGGTTACCACTGAATCGCCAAGTGTAAACCGTCACAAGTAAACCGCCAAGTCCGGCCGGGTTATACTTCCGACCGGGTTACGCTGCGGGGTATATCCCCGACATTAGCCCCCAGTTTAATTTGGATTTATCCATGTTAAACTTGATCCTTCCTGCATACATAAACACGAGAACAAATTTGATAGGTTGTGCTCCGGGTTAAAATATTTTCCTGAACCAGCACCTGATCATCCTTATATCGTTGTCATTTCCTCCTTGATATGTATCCATGATCTCATAACAAATCTCCTTAGCAGATATTTTCAAACATTACCAATGCAAAAAATCTAGGCACTTCTTCTGAAAACTCCGGGTTAATAGACCAGCTTCATAATCAATTTGCTTGCAGAAGATTTTTGTAAATGAAGAATCTATTTGAATTGGCCTTCAATGCTCTGATTTGACAAACATATTGGTCTTCAAATATTCAACTTATATTCAGCCGGTTTGAAAATGTAGAACTTGCCAGTTTATGATTGCCAAAATTGTCGAGTTATAAAAACTGATGATCCCGGGTCATGACTGTTTATAGATGTCGGGTTATGATTGTTGCCAATGCCGGGTCACACAATTAATCTTCCTGATTTGCTCGAAACTGAGAATTTGAAGATGTTCCTCCTTTATATGCATATTACCTGTAGCCCCCAAGTCTTAAGAGGAGAACATAGTGATAGCTTAAGACTTGTTTCAATACAAATGTTGCAACCTTGAAGAAATCCAGATTGTTCATCCCAGTCATTAGTAAAAACTGAATATTCCACATATTTAGCCCCCAAGTGCCGGGTTGTCATGCTTGCATCAACCTGGGACTTGAAATTGCCTTATGCTCAAAAAACTTCAACCAGTGTAGCCCCCAAGGGTCGGGTCATTATGCATTATATAATGAGCAGGTTCAAGGCCCAGAAGTATACACAAAGGGCCTTGGACTTTGTGTATACTTCATTAAAAATAGCATTATATAATGTAACTCCCATCATGGGGCTTGAACCCACGTCCACAAGGTTAAGAGCTTTGTGTTTTACCAACTAAGCAGTGAACTCTTGAATATAATGGATTAATACTTGTCTACCTTGAATTGTTGACAGGAGCAATTGGCAGCCCCAAGGGCCGGCTCATTATAATGTAATGAGTCGGGTCTTCAATAAGGTGATCAAAAAATGACTTTGCATTAGCCCCCAAGTGTCATGGTGCATGCTTGCAGCGACATGAGACTTGCATATTTGATGTAATCTCAATTTGAATAATGTAGCCCCCAAGTGCCGGGTTGTAAGCCTGCAGCGACTCGGGACTATTCCTTTGTAAAATAAATCATACCATTGACAATATGATAGCCATTGCGCTAAAGCGACTTTGAAAACCTTAATCATAATACTGGCTCTTGATAACCATAATAAATTCTAGGCATGTTGGCTACTTAAAGATTGGAATAATATAACCCGGTTTGAAAACCGGTTCCAGTGATATTTGATCACAACCAGGCCGGGTTAATAAACACCGGTCATTATTTTATCTCATACTGGCGACTTATAGTTGAAAGCCAGTCCGGTTTAATAAACACCGGTCATCATCTTATCTCATACTGGCGACTTATAGTCAAAAGCCAGGCCGGGTTAAAACACCGGTCATTATAACTGATCATGTGCTGACAACCTGTTTTCTGCATAAGACAATGTTCAAAGTGTCCTGGCGGTTTATCGCCAGACGGGTCATAATGCCCAAGCACATGATCTAAGTTAATAATTTGAACTGTGCATAAAGTATAAGTATGTATCATACCTGTGATTAAGTGTATCACAATAAACCTTAATCCGGCAGGAAAAAATAATGCTTCAAGGTGTAATTGCTGATGACTCCCTTGATTATTTGTCGGCTCATCATGAAAACCGAACCGGGTTATGATGAACTCCGGTTTAGCTATAGTTAGTACTGGTGTTTATAACCCAGACTAGAGCTATATAAATACAGATGTAGTGGCAACTTGTAGTCATCCACTCCCTGAATCGATGGACTTGGTTGAAAAACCAATGACCTTGAAGATAAAGATTTGATAAAACATAAAAAATGAAAAATAAAGTTTTTGGGCAAATAAGACCATGTAGTCGAGGCTTTTTACGAGCTGCCAGGCTCCAAATTCGAGGCTTTTATGAGCTGTCAGGCTACTGTCATTAACCATTTTAGCAAAGCCTGTCAAGATGCTTCGCAATCTTTAACCAAATCATCGATGTCCATAGCTGCCCAATGTTTCAAAATCTCGTAAAGATTTTGTCTTTGGGTAATCACTCGATGATCGCCAATTTAACGTGACCAAGTTCAGGGTCCCGAAGGATTGACTTGTGACAGGTTCGACGGGTCATACCAGGTTTACCTGGACGGCGTGATTTACTTGATGCAGGCAGGTTAATCCGGGGTTTTAGGTGTATGCACCGGGCTTCCAAGTCATGTTCACTACAAGGGTATTCAACTCGATGAGAGCCCCCAGGTAGTGTGTGAGCCGTTTGCTCATCGGGGCATATGTTTGAGTTGTGCTAGGCATCAAACCCTCTTTTACCCCTCATCATCATGTGGAAATTGCCGAAGCAACCAGAGCAGTGCTCTTATGATGGGCTTCATACCGCCACCGGCTCAAGAGACCATGGGAAAACTTCCTTGCCCGCGGAAGCCCCCATGTGATTCTTGTTTGGATAGAAAAGATGGCTGATTCCTTGATTTATCAAGGGCGCCGGTTTAAGAGGCCATGGAAGGCTTCCTTGCACGGAAGCCCCCATGTGATACTCTTTTGTGCAGAGAAGACGGTTGATTCCTTGATTTATCAAGGGCGCCGGTTTAAGAGGCCATGGAAAGCTTCCTTGCACGGAAACCCCCATGTGATACTCTTTGTGAAAAAGATGGATGATTCCCCGGTTTACCGGGGGCGCCGGTTTTAAGAGGCCATAGGAACTCCCTTGTATGCAGAAGCCCCCATGTGATACTCTTATAAAAAAATGGCTGATACACTGGCAGCTCGCAGCGGCGGTTTGGATGCAACACCCGCAAGGAAGACGAAGGACCGGCGGTTTAGGGCCCTGCATTAGATGACTTTGCAAGCCGGAGTAATTTCTCTTTTAAAGAAAACGATATATAATATAAAAATATACTGGATGGATTTCACCTGACATCTTTAGGCCAAAAATTATCCACCGCGGAGTTGATTATCACCACGGCGAAACTGACATCCATCACGGCCGAGTCGATCGTAAGAGCAGACAGATAATTTGGTCGCAATATTATAGGCCGGTACGGACGGGCAAGTTGTCCTCCACGTTGTAAACATGTGTGGATGCGTGAACCGGCCGTCCGTTCATCAGGTAATGTGACACGGAGGAAAACGCTGTTGTAGAACGTTGTCAGTGCGTGTTTTATATCCGCAGTATAACAATGATTTTACATGTATATAAAAAACACCAATAGGGCAGTGTAATGGTGCTCAGAGGAAATAAAATGTCCTGATAAAATATATAGGAGGGATAACACCTGATTTGCTTGAACAACAGATGGGTCGGCCGGCACCGACGGGCTAGTTGTCCTCCTCGTTGTAAGTCGGCGCGATCGCGAAAGACGGCCACAGCGTTGTAAACCGGCGCGGTCGCGATAGACCGCCACGACATTGAAAACCGGCGCGGTCGTGAGAAACGGCCATGAACCGGCCGCGAGGGTGGACGGATGAATCGTCCGTGGCGTTGTAAGGCGGCGCGGATGGGCGAGTCATGCCATGTTGATGTAAATTAGGCCGTAAAGCGGTGATTTGCACACATATTCATCATGGCATGGTCATCGCTCTCGCAGTGAACAATTGCCCTGCATAAACAATATTGCAGACCAAAGCAAAGATAAACATTTTTTTGACAAAAATAATATGTGCTAAATAAACAAACTTAGATAGATATCACCTGATTCGCCTCGACAACAGACGAGTTGGCCGTGGTATTGTAAACTGGTGCAGACGAGCAAGTTGTCCTCCGCGTTACATACCAGTGCGGACGCGTGAACCGCTACGAGGGCAGATGAGCAAGTCGTCTGTGGCGTTGTAAGGCGGCGCGGACGGGCGAGTCGGCCAAGGCATGGTAAGCCGGCGTGGGAGTCCGTTGAGTAACGGCGACCACTTGTGCCAAATGATGTTGGCGTGTCTCCATCTCCGCGGTATAATACCACTTTGTAATGAATAATTTTTCTGCGTATAAAATACAGCAGGACAAAGTAATTTTGCTCGGATTAATTAATACATGCTTAAAAATTAGGTAAATAGCACCTGGTATTTTCTGTCGGATGAACATGGGCAGTGGAGTAGAATTAACACCCAGTCGGTCAGGCACCCGCGTGACACTGCATACGCCCGCAGCCACGTGCAACAGCTGATGCGGCCTTCCCTACGTTGAGGCGTTGTATACCAGCTTGTAGTCTCCAACAGTGGACGTGGCAAACAAAGGACGAACTTGGGTGAACCTGTGTGATGATGTGGAGCGGCAGTAATATCGTCCTTGCTGCCTCGTTACTACAAAACCGTTCGATACACGGAGAACGAGCTGCAGCGGCGGCAATTCGACTTGGGCCAAAAAACGGCTGCAGCGGAAATCTTTGTCTTGGCGTCTCGACGAGTTCACGGCCCGGTCGATAGCACACAGCAGCGCAGAAGAAAAAACACCGTAGGTTGATGTGACGCCTCAAGACCGACATCCCAGAAGATTCCAGAAGATTCCAGATGTTCCGGGTTGCCCGTGTGTTCTTTGTGCTTGTGTTATTTATTTTTGCATTGCATCATGTCATCATGCCATCATGTCATATTTTTTTCTGCATCTCAACCCTAATAAATTGTGTGGACCTTCGGTCCATTTAAATCGAGGGAAGGTGACTTCTCTTTATAACATATAAAAGCCTTCTAATATTTAGGGAGCTATATTAATAAATATTCCATTTGTTGGAATTCACCGTAACACACTTGCAAATTTTTCCCATGTCTTTTTCACTTCGAGCTTCTCCTTCAAAACCTTGCCGATAATTCTTTCCGTTGTTTCGAGGCTCCTCCTAAATATCTAGACTCCGTTCAAACTCCTTTTTTTTGCAACCTAAATGTTTTAGTTTGCACTTCCCTTTTGTTGGAACTATTTTGTTGGGTTGGTAATAACCCGTAAAGCCTTACAAAAATGTCCCATCTTTTATTTTCTGTTCTTTGCCTCTTTTCTTTTTATTTTTGGCTCTCCTTATTTGTTTTTTTTCTGCTAAGTAATAAAAGAGGCAGCCAGCCTCTAGGCCTCCTTTTTTTTCCTTCCCTCCAGCCTCTTGGGCCTCCTCTTCCCCTCACCAGCCCAGCTTGGGTCCCTCCTCTAGGCCCAAGGCCACTTCGGCCCAAACTCCCTCCGCACCGAACCCTAGCTCCCCTCGACCCCGCACCTCAGCCCTCGATCCTCTCCTTCCCCTCGTCCGCCGCACTCACCTCGCTCGCTCACCCCGATTCCCATCCCTCGTCCTCCCGTTTTTCCCCCTCGCAGATCTCTCTCCTCCCGCACCCCCCGCAGCCTTCGAGCCCCTTTGCCTCTCCCTCGAGCTTCCTGCGCGCCAGGAGGGCAGCAGCGCCAGCACCTCCCGAATCCCCGAGCGCCTTCCTCATCCAGAGGCCGAGCCCCGCGCAGCTCCTCGCCGGCGCCTTCCCTCCGTTTTCCCAGCAGGCCCCGAGCGCCGTTTCCAGGGCCGCCGCCCTCCCGTGCGCAGCGGCCACGCCCGCCGTCCTCCTCCGCCCTGCAGCGGCCAGGAGCCCCGAGGCGCCCCTCCAGCTTCGACCGGCCTCAAGCCTTCTCCTCCTCGCGCAGGAGCAGCCAGGCTGGCCAGGCCCTCGACCCCAGCAGCCCGGCGCCCCGTTGTCCTCTTCTCCAGCGCCAAGATGTGCTCGGCCGCCTGCGCCTGGCGACCCGCGGGCAGGGCCAGTTCCTGCCTCGTCACCTCCAAGACCGAGCTCCCTTCCCGTCCTCCAGCAACAGCGGCTGCAGCGCCGGCTTCCAGGGCCCTGTCCTTTTTCCAGATCGGCGTCGGCCCGAGCAACCCGCAGCCTTTTTTCCCTTTTTTTTGTAGTTTTGTTGCTGTAGTTTTGTTTTGTATTGTGTTGCTTGTGTTGATGAATTGTCAGATGACCCGAACGAGTACCCGGCGAACCGACCAAGTACCTCTTCGAAACAAGTTCCTCTACGAACGAGCTCCGTGAACATCTACAAAACGCCCCGTGTACGACTACCGACGCCCGGAAAACGACCAAGTTCCACTACTTCCCACGACGGCCACGTGTACAACTACGTTGCCAAGACGGCCCCGACAAGTACCACGACGACCCGTTCATCTACGGAAGAATGAGCGCGAGTACCTCTACCGTCGCCCGGAAACGAGGAACTCGCCAAGTACCACGACACGATGAACGAGAACCACTACTTCCCTCTACGACATGTACAACTACACTCGACGCCCGAACGTCTATCGTCGCCCCGTGTACCACTACTTCCTCTACGAATTGCGGAACGGCTACTTCCTCTCTGAACATGAACGACTCCTTCCTCGATGCTCTCGAACCGCCCCGTGAACGTTTGTTCCGAAGGTATAACCCCGTCGATGACCCGTGTGATGCATGCTTGTGTTGTATGAAATGAATGTTCCCTTGTGCTTCGTGCCCGTTGTGCCTCCTTTTGTCATGTTCCTCGGTTGCCTCGTCGCCGACCCGTGGGAACCCGGCAACGGGAACACCCCATCATCTCGTTTGACTCGATCACGCCATCTTTCTTTTGCATTGGTCTCTCAACGAGATACCGGAACCGATATGATGCGTTGCATCATTTTCGGATCGTTGCCGTGGCACTCTTTTCTTTCCACCACGGTGACAAATACTTCTATATCTCTTTTAAGTCAACCTTTTAATAAAATTGCATAACTTGTTCATGTCATCCGCATCATAATAACAACATGAGAATGTTTAATTGTTGTTTGTTTATAACTACTAAACATGCTCATGGGGATTTTCCGGATATGTTGTTGTTTTTCCGGCCTCATTTAAAATGTCTTAATAGGTAGTTTACTTTTGCTTCACCTCTTGCCATGTTAAAAACATTTAATCTTGTCTTGTAAATAATGAGAGTCAACTAAATAATTAAATGTGGTGTTTCGTCAATATGCAACTCGTTGCATATTGAGCTCCACTTAACTTGTAGTATTTGTTTGTGCACTTTGCCATGCCATGCATAATTAAACCGGACATGCATCATACTTGTTTGTGCATCGTATGCCATGTTCTTGCTTGGGTGTTTACCGTGTTGTTCTTTCTTTCCGGTTGCTTCTCTTGTTAGCTTCGGTTTCGTTCCGGAGTTGTGAGGATCCGCTCGACTGTTGCGCCGTCTTCTTCTTGGTTTCGTTCTTCTCCCTTGTGGAATTCCAGGCAAGATGACCGAACCCGGATACCATTACTATCTTTGCCTATTGCTAGAGTATCGCTCTATAGTTTTGCCTCGATGCCCATGTTTTCCTGTCAGCCTCCTATTGTAACCATGAACTTGTTTAACCATCCTACCTACGCAAACCGTTGCTTGGCTAAGTACGCTCCGCTCAGCCCTTCTTATAGCATTGTTAGTTGCAGGTGAAGTTTGAAGATGCTTGCTTCATGTTGAAGTTTGGTTGGGTTATATCACACTATATAAATGCTTAAAAAAATGAAATCATCTATATACTGGCAGGGTGGAAGGCTAAGCCTTTTGCTTGGTGATTTGTTCCACTCATGCCGTTAGGAACCGTATAAACCGGTGTTATGTTCCTTGATTATGCGTTCCTAACACGGTTGGGGTGTATGGGACCCCCTTGATAAACCGCTAAGTGCTAAGTCTTTTCCAGCAAATCCCAACATTGGTACTATTTGCCTCATAATAACAACTTAATTAATTAATTAAATTTGCATAGGGGGTCGCACCCTCAGGTTCTTATTTCTACATAGCAGGGGGGGCCAGCGCTGATGGTGTTGGTCCCAAACGGGGGTTCTGCGGGGCCGCCTTGGGGCAACCCGAGGTATTTGGTATCCACCCGTAGAATCGCCCATCCGGTCGTGTCCTGAGACTTAGATACGCGCGGCTACTATCAGGGTGTCGACACGCCGGGAGGATTTGCTGGATTAGCCTTACCTTAGTTCGGTTTAACTTGAGCACGGGATTCCGAGAATACTCGGGTCTTCCCACCTATGGAGTTGCGACTTCGCGGATCGTGGGCTTGTAATGGGTCAAGTTGGAACACCCCTGCAGGGTTTGAACTTTCGAAAGCCGTGCCCGCGGTTATGTGGCAGATGGGAGCTTGTTAATTCCGGTTGTAGATAACTTGACACAATGTTTCAATACACTACCAGCGTGTGTACCGTGACTGTCAATTTCCGAATAGGGATTCGGGAGTTGAACACGGTGGGGTTATGTTTGACCGGCTTTAGTTAGGATCACTTCGTGATCATCTTTCGACCGATGCTCTTCTCTTCTCGCTCTCTATTACGTAAGTTAGTGCTAGTTGCTGCTGCAGACTCTTGTTTGTTCCTTCACCTCATATTTCTTTCTTCAGCCTTATCCTCACCCAAGGCTTAAATAGTCTTGTTACCCGGGAACGGGATTGCTGAGTCCTCTGTGGCTCACAGTTACTTCACCACACCAGATGCAGGTTCAGCCGAGTTTGATGCAGGAGTTGGACCAGTACTTCACCAGGAGCTCGATGAAGAGTTTGGTTGTTTGCTCGTGACGTTTCGATGTTCAGTAGTGGTTTCTACTAGGATTCGATCCTGACCTGTGGCTTTTGTTGTTTTGGTATCTTTCTTTTGGATCTTACCCGTAGTCGGGCTGTGATGTTCTGAATGATGATTGTTTATGTAATGTATTGTGTGAAGTGGCGAGTGTAAGCCAACTATCTCCTTTTGCATTTTAATCCCTCTTTTACATGAGTTGTGCAAAGATACCAAACTTGAGATCATTCTAGGATGGATTTATGCCTTTAAGTCGTGCCTCGACACGTAGGAGGTATAACTCCATCCTGGGCATTACAAGTTGGTATCAGAGCCTTCTCCGACCTAGAAGCCCCCACTGATTGATCGAATCGTTGACGGTTGAGTCTAGGCACACACTGAAAACTTTTTGAGTCCTATATTATATCGGAGAGTAGGATTTCTTTGCTTCTCATCCCCTTTCTCTCTGGTGAGGACTCCTGACGATTACTCTTACCTCTTCTACTTTCAAAAATTGCACCAAATTTTTTTTAGGATCCCGCGAGTATTCTGGGATTGTTTCGATGTTCTTGTGACAAGGATATTGTTCTCGATGCCTCCTGTTACCGAGGAGTTGAGCTTCGGGGTATCATTGACACAAGTATATCGCGGCAGTACTAAATACTTAAGACGGCCGACATCGAAAATCTCTCCTATACGGCCAGTGGCAAGATAACCCCGACATCACCCAGTACTGGGGAGGTAGTTCGAGAGTATTGCCATAGCTTGTTATAGTGGATGCTTTTCGAAGGTCCGAGGTAAACAGTTTCCGAGAAAGACTGGTTATGTGTTGAAGGATGGATACACCTGGATGTAGGTTTAGAGTTGATTGCGCGGTGCTTCCCGTGTATCCCCAACACCTGATTGCATAACTGGAAACTTTCGGAAATCTATAGGTGGGTTCATCTAGTAGTTCTAGGCATTCTTCCAACGGATGCTCGATATGAAGTTTGGGGTTTTACATTGAGTGAAGTGGTTTTATGGACTTGTTCTGATCGGGAGTTGCATCTTAAAGGGTCCTTGGCTATGCTGATCCGGGGATTGCAAAACCCTTTTGTAACACGTTCCATGAGCTTTCAGCACAAAGATGTCGAACGAAACTTCTATCTTGTATTTGTTCTATCTGATCCTTGTTCCTTTTTTATTTATCTTTTTGTTCTCAAGTGGCTTCTCGTCGAGTTGATGTTCCTGCGGAATTCATTCGTTCAATCCTCTGTTCGGATGATGTTGTGAAGATCATGTTGCACATCTATCCTTTGTTTTTGTTTTGATTCTGGTATTCGAGTTGCTTCGATGTCAAATGTTGTTGCCATACCTTCCTAATCGGTGTTCTCATATTTCTATGGGAGTGCTAATTCCTCTTGACCACCGAGATGGTCATGCTAATCCTTTCAACCGGTGTGCCTTCTCTTCAAGTTATTCCATACAGACGTCGTTGAGAAATCTGACGATCTGTCTGTTTCATTCATCCCAAGTTGTCTTTGTTTTCCCCACCCTCCCACCCTTTTCTTTATGGAGCCAAAAATTCTAAATGAAGTATCCATTTTATTCAAGTGATGGTTCTTCATTCTTTTCCTTCAATGTTCTTATCCGGTGCTTTATCATGAAGATGATCTAGAGCTTCAAGTTCATCATTCTTTTGTTCTCATAATTCTGTCGGTGGATGTAATTCAAGAATTTGGTGTTGATCTTATCCTTTTCCTCTTTTCACAATGCTTTCTTATTCCGGTGCACCAATTAATCATTCTCCTCTTGCTATTCATATCCGGAGTGCTGATGAGATCTTAGAAGATTCATAATTCCATTCTTATTCCGTTCAAATTATTTTGAGCATTGTTATCTTATTCAAGCCATTTAATTCATCCGGTGCAATATCTCTTAAGCAATCTTTTTCAACGGTGATTTCTTTAGTGGGCCTTAACCCACAGGTTTTTTCCCAGGATCTTACCTGACTCTTCTATTTTTCTGGAGTTATACTCAAATTCTTTTCAAAGTGTGACGTAAGAATGATTTCCATCAGTCACATGCCTTCTCAAAGATCGCTTTCAAATTCTTGTCCATCATTGGTTCAACCTTTTAATTCTTCATTCCGGAGTGCTCAACAATTATTCTTGGCATTTCTCGTCTTCATTCTTAGCATTTGGAGACCGGAGAAGTGTTTCTCTTAAATCTTGGCCGTTCTCTTGAAGATTCATGGTTCTAGCTTCATGCCATCCTCATTATTGTTCCGATTGTGAGGAATTATTTTCATACCCATCCGAAGCTTTTCATGAATTCTTTCTTTGTGATCCTCCGAAGGCCATCATTTCAGAAGATTTCTTCGTTCTCAGTTTTCAACTTCGTCCTCCAAATATTCTTCATTGATGTCTCTTCGTTCGTCTCCCTATTCTTACGGTGGTTCTTTCAAGTTTACTCTTCCGTTGTTATCGTGTTAATTCTTTTGTTCTTTTCATAATCCTACCGGTGCTGTGTTGAATAATTATCCAAGCTTGTGCGGGATCTCTCTTTAATTCTTTGCAACGAGAATAAGTAGTATGCCAAATCCTTTGGTTGTCATCAATTTAAATTGGTGAAGGAGATGCATAACATAATTCTTATTCTTATTCCTTCCAGGTGATTTAATTCTTTTGTCTGGAGCTTGTTCATCATATCTTATTCTCGGTTCTAAGTTCTTCATCTTGTTTTTCCGGAGATCCAAGATATTTCAATTATATCATTTCAATCCTCCATCTAATTCATCGCAGGCCTTGAATCTTATTCTTTTCATCTTTCACTTCTCTTGCTTTCATTACCGGAGTTCTTCATGGTGGTTCATCATGTTTTAATTAATCCTCGAAGTCTTCATCAAGATTCTTGTTGCTGGAGCTCAAGCATTCTTCATCATGCTTTCCAATTGCTATTCTTTCTACATTATCTTTTCAGATGGTGTTATGTCATTCTTGTCAATTCCTTCATGGATTACGATTCACAAGTTGTCAAGAATGAGATATTAAAATCATCATTTCTTTCTCTTTAGGAGATCCTTTCAACCCATCATTTTTATCTCTTGGACTTATTTTGGGTTATAATGCACTTAAAAGCTTTCCTTGAGAATTGTTGCTATTATGGTGCTTATAAATGAACCAAGTTCTTCAATTATCATTCCGGTGAATAAGTTTTCATCTCCTTGTTGATCTCAATCAAATCAATTGTTTAAGTTAGTGGCTGGTTGTCACCTCTTAATTTTGAGATGTTTTCCATAAGCCCACATCAAGCTTATTCATTTCGTTGTTGAATTCCAACAACTCTGTTCAACCCTTCTCCGTAAGGAGGATTTTCTAATTCATTCGTGGGAGAAGTTGTCATCTTCTTCTTCGATCTTTTCTTTCCAACGATCTAGCATCTATTCTTTCGTTCCGGAGGCTTTGTGATGTTGCTCTCTCCTAACCATCATCTCGTTTTTATCGAGATCGTATTCTTATCCCTTGCTTGTCTATTTAACCGGAGTGTTGTATTCTTCATTCAAGTTCTCTTATCTTATCTAGTTTTGCCTCTCTTTAACCGGAGTGCTGTCTGAATCTTTCTTACCCTTGTGCCATTCTTTTAATTGTTTTGGAGGCAATATGTTGTTGTTTTCATCAAGTATCATTCCATCTCCTCAAGTTCTTGTTAATTCCTTCCATTTTCAGACGGAGTGCTGTCCAAATTCTGTCATTCTTATTCCTTGGCTATACCATTGCGGTTTCATATTCTTTTGGTTCCTAAGCTCTTGTTTCATGGCTTTTATCCTACAAGGTTCTCATAATGTTCCTTGTTCCTCCTTTTACCGGAGTGCTCTTATCTTCGTTCATCTCCATTGTATTCTTCTTTCATTTGTCAAACCTCTCAAGGTTCTTTGGTTTCACTCGTCTGTCAAAGAAGCAACTTTGTTTTACCTCTTCCTCTTCCGTTTTTACCCGGTGATATCTCTAGGATCTCGGGTCGAGATCCTCTGTTAGTGTGGGAGAGTTGTGACGCCCGAAGACCGACGTCCCAGAAGATTCCAGAAGATTCCAGATGTTCCGGGTTGCCCGTGTGTTCTTTGTGCTTGTGTTATTTATTTTTGCATTGCATCATGTCATCATGCCATCATGTCATATTTTTTTCTGCATCTCAACCCTAATAAATTGTGTGGACCTTCGGTCCATTTAAATCGAGGGAAGGTGACTTCTCTTTATAACATATAAAAGCCTCCTAATATTTAGGGAGCTATATTAATAAATATTCCATTTGTTGGAATTCACCGTAACACACTTGCAAATTTTCCCCATGTCTTTTTTCACTTCGAGCTTCTCCTTCAAAACCTTGCCGATAATTCTTTCCGTTGTTTCGAGGCTCCTCCTAAATATCTAGACTCCGTTCAAACTCCTTTTTTTTGCAACCTAAATGTTTTAGTTTGCACTTCCCTTTTGTTGGAACTATTTTGTTGGGTTGGTAATAACCCGTAAAGCCTTACAAAAATGTCCCATCTTTTATTTTCTGTTCTTTGCCTCTTTTCTTTTTATTTTTGGCTCTCCTTATTTGTTTTTTTTCTGCTAAGTAATAAAAGAGGCAGCCAGCCTCTAGGCCTCCTTTTTTTTCCTTCCCTCCAGCCTCTTGGGCCTCCTCTTCCCCTCACCAGCCCAGCTTGGGTCCCTCCTCTAGGCCCAAGGCCACTTCGGCCCAAACTCCCTCCGCACCGAACCCTAGCTCCCCTCGACCCCGCACCTCAGCCCTCGATCCTCTCCTTCCCCTCGTCCGCCGCACTCACCTCGCTCGCTCACCCCGATTCCCATCCCTCGTCCTCCCGTTTTTCCCCCTCGCAGATCTCTCTCCTCCCGCACCCCCCGCAGCCTTCGAGCCCCTTTGCCTCTCCCTCGAGCTTCCTGCGCGCCAGGAGGGCAGCAGCGCCAGCACCTCCCGAATCCCTGAGCGCCTTCCTCGTCCAGAGGCCGAGCCCCGCGCAGCTCCTCGCCGGCGCCTTCCCTCCGTTTTCCCAGCAAGCCCCGAGCGCCGTTTCCAGGGCCACCGCCCTCCCGTGCGCAGCGGCCACGTCCGCCGTCCTCCTCCGCCCTGCAGCGGCCAGGAGCCCCGAGGCGCCCCTCCAGCTTCGACCGGCCTCAAGCCTTCTCCTCCTCGCGCAGGAGCAGCCAAGCTGGCCAG
Source organism: Secale cereale (assembly GCA_902687465.1). Classification (NCBI taxonomy): domain Eukaryota; kingdom Viridiplantae; phylum Streptophyta; class Magnoliopsida; order Poales; family Poaceae; genus Secale; species Secale cereale. The sequence goes on from LR738710.1 coordinate 490,171,920, forward strand.
GCCCTCGACCCCAGCAGCCCGGCGCCCCGTTGTCCTCTTCTCCAGCGCCAAGATGTGCTCGGCCGCCTGCGCCTGGCGACCCGCGGGCAGGGCCAGTTCCTGCCTCATCACCTCCAAGACCGAGCTCCCTTCCCGTCCTCCAGCAACAGCGGCTGCAGCGCCGGCTTCCAGGGCCCTGTCCTTTTTCCAGATCGGCGTCGGCCCGAGCAACCCGCAGCCTTTTTTCCCTTTTTTTTGTAGTTTTGTTGCTGTAGTTTTGTTTTGTATTGTGTTGCTTGTGTTGATGAATTGTCAGATGACCCGAACGAGTACCCGGCGAACCGACCAAGTACCTCTTCGAAACAAGTTCCTCTACGAACGAGCTCCGTGAACATCTACAAAACGCCCCGTGTACGACTACCGACGCCCGGAAAACGACCAAGTTCCACTACTTCCCACGACGGCCACGTGTACAACTACGTTGCCAAGACGGCCCCGACAAGTACCACGACGACCCGTTCATCTACGGAAGAATGAGCGCGAGTACCTCTACCGTCGCCCGGAAACGAGGAACTCGCCAAGTACCACGACACGATGAACGAGAACCACTACTTCCCTCTACGACATGTACAACTACACTCGACGCCCGAACGTCTATCGTCGCCCCGTGTACCACTACTTCCTCTACGAATTGCGGAACGGCTACTTCCTCTCTGAACGTGAACGACTCCTTCCTCGACGCTCTCAAACCGCCCCGTGAATGTTTGTTCCGAAGGTATAACCCCGTCGATGACCCGTGTGATGCATGCTTGTGTTGTATGAAATGAATGTTCCCTTGTGCTTCGTGCCCGTTGTGCCTCCTTTTGTCATGTTCCTCGGTTGCCTCGTCGCCGACCCGTGGGAACCCGGCAACGGGAACACCCCATCATCTCGTTTGACTCGATCACGCCATCTTTCTTTTGCATTGGTCTCTCAACGAGATACCGGAACCGATATGATGCGTTGCATCATTTTCGTATCGTTGCCGTGGCACTCTTTTCTTTCCACCACGGTGACAAATACTTCTATATCTCTTTTAAGTCAACCTTTTAATAAAATTGCATAACTTGTTCATGTCATCCGCATCATAATAACAACATGAGAATGTTTAATTGTTGTTTGTTTATAACTACTAAACATGCTCATGGGGATTTTCCGGATATGTTGTTGTTTTTCCGGCCTCATTTAAAATGTCTTAATAGGTAGTTTACTTTTGCTTCACCTCTTGCCATGTTAAAAACATTTAATCTTGTCTTGTAAATAATGAGAGTCAACTAAATAATTAAATGTGGTGTTTCGTCAATATGCAACTCGTTGCATATTGAGCTCCACTTAACTTGTAGTATTTGTTTGTGCACTTTGCCATGCCATGCATAATTAAACCGGACATGCATCATACTTGTTTGTGCATCGTATGCCATGTTCTTGCTTGGGTGTTTACCGTGTTGTTCTTTCTTTCCGGTTGCTTCTCTTGTTAGCTTCGGTTTCGTTCCGGAGTTGTGAGGATCCGCTCGACTGTTGCGCCGTCTTCTTCTTGGTTCCGTTCTTCTCCCTTGTGGAATTCCAGGCAAGATGACCGAACCCGGATACCATTACTATCTTTGCCTATTGCTAGAGTATCGCTCTATAGTTTTGCCTCGATGCCCATGTTTTCCTGTCAGCCTCCTATTGTAACCATGAACCTGTTTAACCATCCTACCTACGCAAACCGTTGCTTGGCTAAGTACGCTCCGCTTAGCCCTTCTTATAGCATTGTTAGTTGCAGGTGAAGTTTGAAGATGCTTGCTTCATGTTGAAGTTTGGTTGGGTTATATCACACTATATAAATGCTTAAAAAAAATGAAATCATCTATATACTGGCAGGGTGGAAGGCTAAGCCTTTTGCTTGGTGATTTGTTCCACTCATGCCGTTAGGAACCGTATAAACCGGTGTTATGTTCCTTGATTATGCGTTCCTAACACGGTTGGGGTGTATGGGACCCCCTTGATAAACCGCTAAGTGCTAAGTCTTTTCCAGCAAATCCCAACATTGGTACTATTTGCCTCATAATAACAACTTAATTAATTAATTAAATTTGCATAGGGGGTCGCACCCTCGGGTTCTTATTTCTACATAGCAGGGGGGGCCAGCGCTGATGGTGTTGGTCCCAAACGGGGGTTCTGCGGGGCCGCCTTGGGGCAACCCGAGGTATTTGGTATCCACCCGTAGAATCGCCCATCCGGTCGTGTCCTGAGACTTAGATACGCGCGGCTACTATCAGGGTGTCGACACGCCGGGAGGATTTGCTGGATTAGCCTTACCTTAGTTCGGTTTAACTTGAGCACGGGATTCCGAGAATACTCGGGTCTTCCCACCTATGGAGTTGCGACTTCGCGGATCGTGGGCTTGTAATGGGTCAAGTTGGAACACCCCTGCAGGGTTTGAACTTTCGAAAGCCGTGCCCGCGGTTATGTGGCAGATGGGAGCTTGTTAATTCCGGTTGTAGATAACTTGACACAATGTTTCAATACACTACCAGCGTGTGTACCGTGACTGTCAATTTCCGAATAGGGATTCGGGAGTTGAACACGGTGGGGTTATGTTTGACCGGCTTTAGCTAGGATCACTTCGTGATCATCTTTCGACCGATGCACCTTCTCTTCTCGCTCTCGTTTACGTAAGTTAGTGCTAGTTGCTGCTGCAGACTCTTGTTGTTCCTTCACCTCATATTTCTTTCTTCAGCCTTATCCTCACCCAAGGCTTAAATAGTCGTGTTACCCGGGAACGGGATTGCTGAGTCCTCTGTGGCTCACAGTTACTTCACCACACCAGATGCAGGTTCAGCCGAGTTTGATGCAGGAGCTGGTTCAAGTTCTTCACCGGGAGCTCGTTGAAGAGTTTGACCGTTTGCTTGTGACGTTTCGACGGTCAGTAGTGGTTTCTACTAGGATTCGATCCTGACCTGTGGCTTTATGTTGTTTTGGTATCTTTCTTTTGGATCTTCACCCGTAGTCGGGTTGTGATGTTTTGAATGATGATTGTTTATGTAATGTATTGTGTGAAGTGGCGAGTGTAAGCCAACTATCTCCTTTTGCATTTTAATCCCTCTTTTACATGAGTCGTGCAAAGATACCATACTTGAGATCATTCTAGGATGGGCTTATATCTTTAAGTCGTGCCTCGACACGTAGGAGATATAGTCCCATCCTGGGCATTACAGTTGAATTCTTGTCGGACTCGGCTTGTATTGATGCTTCTGGTTGCATGTCTTTGTCAGAAGTGGTAATTGAAGACTAAACAATTTTGATGTGTAGCTTCACATCACGTACTAGTACTAGTTCTTTCCCTTTGGTTTCTCCGCCATGTAATCAGCAACGTATTGTTGAGATGCCTCGGGATTCGATGGTGCAGAATATTAAATCCACCTTCTGCTCCGTGTTCTACTAGCTCATGACTTGATGTCTGCTGGTTTGTTTCGGTCAACATGCAACACATGTTAATCTTTTTTCTATAATCGTGATGGGTGTGCCCGGATGAGCGATGGCCTGAAGTTGAGACCAGGGCGGCCCAGCAATAAGGACGACGACGACTTAGGTCAGACCCGAGGCAGAGCCGCCCGGCAACTCGGGAAACGGGTGCGCGGCCGGCGAGTCCGAGTCCGGATCAAGTTCGAGCCCGGCTTGTACCATATTTGTTATTTTGGAATCTCTCTTTGATGCTTCTTGAGTCTTCGCGTGATGCATCGGAGTTGATTTAGTCAAAACTTCCTTTCATTAGAACTTACGTACTAGAAGTAGCACATAGTACTATTCCAAAATCCATCAGATCTCGTAAACCGTGCAACTACTAGTACTTGACCGTAACTTCCGTGAGTGTAGCAGCATCAATGATTCAATCCTCTCCGGAGTTGATGCAGATCCTTCCAACTGATTCTTCTTCATTCGGAAATTTGCGAACTTCTCGATCTCTGAAGAAAATCCCTCCAAGAACTTAACACCACCGTGCGCAGGCCCCACGGTGGGCGCCAACTGTCGTGGATTTGTCACGGCAGATGTCCTAGTGTGAGGACTTAATTGTGAGGCCAACGCATATATGTGGTAGCTTGAGAGGGGTTGAGCGGAATAAAGAGACGCAACGCAAGGCAAGGATTTAGACAGCTTCGGACCCCGGAAAACATCATCCGGTAATAGCCCTACATGTTGTTTGAGGCTAGATCTCATTATGACCCTCATGGTGTCACCGGTAAACCGGTTCTTGGTGTCTAGCCCTAAAGAATATGGCGCCTCTAACTTGTGAGAACTTGTCCCTCTTTGGGGAGCCCTGCCCCTCCTTATATATGTTGAAGGGGCGGGTTACATGACTAGTCCTAGTAGGATTAGGATTACCCTATTACAAGGAGTCCTAGTCTTGACACTTCATGTTGAAGTTATTGTTGGGATATCACACTATATAATCTGTTAATCTAAATCATCTATATACTTGGCAATGGGTGGAAGGCTAAGCCTCTTGCTTGATGTTTTGTTCCACTCATGTCGCCCTAGGAACCGTTTAAACCGGTGTTATGTTCCTTGATTTTGTGTTCCTAACACGGTTGGGGTTATGGGACCCCCTCGATAACCCGCTTAGCGCTAAAGCTTTTCCAGCAAGGCCCTACATTGGTTTTACATTTGCCTAATAACTAAAACTTGCATAGGGCGTTGCAAACCCGAGTTCTTAATCAACAACCCGGGCCAGTGCTCCTCTTGAGTGTTGGTCCAAACTGGGGGTTATGCGGGGCCACCACGAGGAAACTCGAGGATTGGTTTTACCTGTAGGATCGCCCATCCGGTCGTGGCCTGAGACTAGATACGCGCGGCTACTGTCAGGGTGTCGGCACGCCGGGAGGTCTTGCTGGATTAGTTTTACCTATGTCGGAATATCTTGAGCACGGGATTCCGAGAATACTCGGGCCTTCCCACCTTGGAGTTGCGACTCCGCAGATCGTGAGCTTGTGATGGGCTAAGTTGGGACACCCCTGCAGGGTTTGATCTTTCGAAAGCCGTGCCCGCGGTTATGTGGCAGATGGGAATTTGTTAATATCCGTTTGTAGAAAACTTGACACCATGTTCAGAATACACTACCAGCGTGAGTAACCGTGACGGTCATTTTCCGAAAGGGGTTTGGGAAGTTAACACGGTGGGGTTATGTTTGACGTGTTTAGATAATATCACTTCGTGATCACTTTGACGCTTGTGGCACTTCTCTCCTCGCTCTAAACACGTAAGCTAGTGCTAGTGCAGCTGCAACATTTGTTCTTCAGCCTTGTTCCACACCCAAGGCTTAGATAGTTTCGCTACCCGGGAACGGGATTGCTGAGTCCTCCGTGGCTCACAGATTCTACACAACACCAGATGCAGGTATCATGGTGAACTACACAGGAGATGGCACCGAGTTGTACTGGGAGTTCGACGAAGAACGTGGGCGATACTACGTGTCTTACCCAGAGGATCAGTAGTGGCTTTTACTAGGGGCGATTCGGACCTTGTGGTTTTATTTATGGTATCTTTCATTTGGATCTTCGTCCGTAGACGGACTGTGATGTTATTTGGATGATGATTGTTTATGTAATGTATTGTGTGACGTGGCGAGTGTAAGCCAACTACTCTTTTGCAATTTCATCCATATTTCACATGAGTCGTGCAAAGATACCATACTTGAGATCATTCTAGTATGAGCTTACACATTTAAGTCGTGCCTCAACACGTAGGAGTTATAATCTCATATTGGGCATTACAGTCGCTGTCCGTCATCGTTGATCGTAGATCGTCGAGGCTCTAGATACCAAATTACCAATTGTTGGCTTTTGAACGCTAGATCGATTCACCAGGACCGAACAACACATGTACTCCCTCCGTTCCAAAATAGATGACTCAACTTTGTACTAACTTTAGTACAAAGTTGGGTCATCTATTTTGGAACGGAGGGAGTACGTGCAAAGCTAGCAAGCTAGCTAGCAGTCACCTTGATTGATGAACAGTACCCAGCACATGTACGTCTAGCCGCAGGCTCCTCGTACGTAACCTTCGAGCTAGCGATCAATTGTCTCTTCGGCGTCGGCGGAACTCTCGTGCATGAACGCAGCAACAAGAAGCAGATCGAGACTGGTTTGGTGATAGCTACAGGACCCCGTCGGTCCTGGCTTTCTTTTTTATTGCTTTTCTCGTTGTGTTTTCTTGTTACAAGGAGCACGGGGTACATGTATATATATTGGCTACTAACCTGGACCTAACCCAAACCGACTAGGACTAGATATCCTACAACAGATGGATAGCCAGACACACACGGATACGGATTAATTCTAACATGGTAAAGATAAAAACGTGGAAGGGATACAGCTCGGTCCCTCTCCCTCGTACTACCTGGATTGGAAGTTCGGAACTCGCTCGGCAACATCTGCGCCATGGCGACCGGACAATCCCGATACGGCTACAGGAAGTTGATGGTAAGCTACGGCGGGAAGCTCCAGCGCTTCTCCGAAGGCGGCGGACCGCAGTACATCGGTGGGGAGCACCAGGTCGTGAGGGTCAGCTGGTCCATCTCGCTGCAGGAGCTCCGCGACCGGCTGGCCACGGCCGTGGGCTGCTTCAACATCGCTATCCAGTACGTCCGCCCCGGCGAGCCCCTGGACGCGCTCCACAATGTGGTGACCGCCGGCGACGTCCGGGACCTGCTAGACTGGGTGCTATACCGGGACATCCATATCAAACTGCTCTCGGCAAACCCAGAGGACGTCCCCCAAGTCCGGGTCTTCGTGGTCCGCGTGGATGGGCGGCCGCCGCTCCCCGAGGCGCTCTTCACTCCCGCTCCAAGCACGCCGGGCGCGGCGCCCACCGAGGCGCCGGTGTCTCTGTCCTCGCTCAAGCGGCCAAGTGCGTCGGCGCCTTCACTGTCCGAAAAGTTGCCGGACGGCACGTCGCAGCCCCTCTCTCCTGCCCTCATCCAGCGGTGCGTATCAGCGCCTTCGCTGTCACCGCCGCCGACGGGGGACGACACAACATCTGCAACTACGACAGCTGCCGGAAGCAGCCGTGCGACCCAAGATGTCGCCCCCAACGCGGCAATGCAGAGGAGTCTGGCGCGCCCGGCTCCGGTGTTCCTGGTGCCAGTAGCGCCGCTCATTGTGTACCAGCCGGTGATCCCAGTGTACCAGGTGTTCGTCGTGCGTGATTGTGCTGTTCACCACCTCAATCAGATCAGGTAAATCGCACCGATTAATCGTCGTATAGGGTGTACAAACGTTATCGTCTTTTGATAAATGAAAGTGTATTCTTATATGCAGGTGTCACTCTGATGTAGTACCATTATAGCTATGATATGGACAGTATTACTGAGGCCGCAGTACAAGAAGCCAACGAAGCTTTGGCGTGAAGAAACTCAATCTCAGTTTTATTATTATTAGTGTTTTGGACGACCCGAGTGATAGTTTTTTAGTACTCCTTTGTAAAGAAATATAAAAGCATTTAGCTAGCATGACCACCCTATTTGGTTCATGTGTTCAAATTTTCCTCCTTTTGGCAATGTCAAAGTTTGATCTTTTACTTTTCCTTTGTAAAAAGTTTGATCTCTTTTTTTAGTAAACAATGTGATTTTGTTTATATATGTATCTAACATACAGAGGTCAGGGTAATAAAACATTTCAATGTCTTAAATAAATAGTATAACTACTCTCAAGCTAAAATATACTGCTCCCCCACTTAGTCAATCTCTCTCAATCTTTCCTTTCTCCTCTACTTCTATTACTCCCTCCATTCCTAGATACAAGTCCTTGGAGAGATCTGTATGTGGTTCATAGTGGAATCTTTACAAGGACTTATATTTAGGAACGGAGAGATACTTTTCACCCCTGTGGACTAAAGTCCAGTTGCGTGGCGTTATACCAATAGGGAAAATGTTATTTTACCAAATGAAATTTTCAATTTGTCATGAGGAAATATTTACTCGCTAGACCTCCCCTCACCTCTGCCTTTTGAAGAAACAGTGAAGAAAATCATAAGAAATAAGAAGGAAATCGAATTTATTACTGAAACAAGTATGCATCAAAACCATCTAACCTGGTAATTGTTAGAGTTATAATATAAGTCATGTACCCCTTTGTATTTATCCTGTTGTATAAGGGGTTTCCTGCATATGTTCCACCTGTACATGTATATATATATATCGGCCTATGGCCTCATGGTAATACAAGTTGCTTTCCTAACATGGTATTAGAGCTTTAGGTTTTTCTCCCGCACGCGCAACTCGTGCTCATCCCGATCCAATCTCCTAATCGATCTTCCCGTCGCCAGAGGATCGATCCTCTCGCCCAGTCGTTCGCCCGTGCCTCCCAGCGGGTCCTCTCGTCGCGGATCCTCCAGCAGGGCGCGATTCTATCGCCGTTCCCGCTCGTCCGTTGCCAGCGGCTGCTCGCCCGCGGGGTCGTTCGCCCGATCTGCGCCTCTATCGCCCGTCCCGCTCGTCCGTTGCCAGCGGATCGCCGTTCCCGCTCGTCCGTGGCCAGCGGCCGCTCGCCCGCGGAATCGTTCGCCCGATCTTCTCGGGATTGCTCGCCCGATCTGCTCGCGTGTTCAGCTCGCTCGTTCCCCCGCCAGCCCGAGCCTCCGATCGGTTCCCGTCGGTTTCCTCTAAAAAAAATGTCTGCTGCATCAGGCTATGTTTCTATCCCTCGCTGTCCGGTGATCTTCGATGGTACTAACTACACTGAGTTCACTGGCTTCATGCGCATTCACATGCGTGGCATCCGTCTCTGGGGTCTTCGTGGTCCGCGTGGATGGGCGGCCGCCGCTCCCCGAGGCGCTCTTCACTCCCGCTCCAAGCACGCCGGGCGCGGCGCCCACCGAGGCGCCGGTGTCTCTGTCCTCGCTCAAGCGGCCAAGTGCGTCGGCGCCTTCACTGTCCGAAAAGTTGCCGGACGGCACGTCGCAGCCCCTCTCTCCTGCCCTCATCCAGCGGTGCGTATCAGCGCCTTCGCTGTCACCGCCGCCGACGGGGGACGACACAACATCTGCAACTACGACAGCTGCCGGAAGCAGCCGTGCGACCCAAGATGTCGCCCCCAACGCGGCAATGCAGAGGAGTCTGGCGCGCCCGGCTCCGGTGTTCCTGGTGCCAGTAGCGCCGCTCATTGTGTACCAGCCGGTGATCCCAGTGTACCAGGTGTTCGTCGTGCGTGATTGTGCTGTTCACCACCTCAATCAGATCAGGTAAATCGCACCGATTAATCGTCGTATAGGGTGTACAAACGTTATCGTCTTTTGATAAATGAAAGTGTATTCTTATATGCAGGTGTCACTCTGATGTAGTACCATTATAGCTATGATATGGACAGTATTACTGAGGCCGCAGTACAAGAAGCCAACGAAGCTTTGGCGTGAAGAAACTCAATCTCAGTTTTATTATTATTAGTGTTTTGGACGACCCGAGTGATAGTTTTTTAGTACTCCTTTGTAAAGAAATATAAAAGCATTTAGCTAGCATGACCACCCTATTTGGTTCATGTGTTCAAATTTTCCTCCTTTTGGCAATGTCAAAGTTTGATCTTTTACTTTTCCTTTGTAAAAAGTTTGATCTCTTTTTTTAGTAAACAATGTGATTTTGTTTATATATGTATCTAACATACAGAGGTCAGGGTAATAAAACATTTCAATGTCTTAAATAAATAGTATAACTACTCTCAAGCTAAAATATACTGCTCCCCCACTTAGTCAATCTCTCTCAATCTTTCCTTTCTCCTCTACTTCTATTACTCCCTCCATTCCTAGATACAAGTCCTTGGAGAGATCTGTATGTGGTTCATAGTGGAATCTTTACAAGGACTTATATTTAGGAACGGAGAGATACTTTTCACCCCTGTGGACTAAAGTCCAGTTGCGTGGCGTTATACCAATAGGGAAAATGTTATTTTACCAAATGAAATTTTCAATTTGTCATGAGGAAATATTTACTCGCTAGACCTCCCCTCACCTCTGCCTTTTGAAGAAACAGTGAAGAAAATCATAAGAAATAAGAAGGAAATCGAATTTATTACTGAAACAAGTATGCATCAAAACCATCTAACCTGGTAATTGTTAGAGTTATAATATAAGTCATGTACCCCTTTGTATTTATCCTGTTGTATAAGGGGTTTCCTGCATATGTTCCACCTGTACATGTATATATATATATCGGCCTATGGCCTCATGGTAATACAAGTTGCTTTCCTAACATGGTATTAGAGCTTTAGGTTTTTCTCCCGCACGCGCAACTCGTGCTCATCCCGATCCAATCTCCTGATCGATCTTCCCGTCGCCAGAGGATCGATCCTCTCGCCCAGTCGTTCGCCCGTGCCTCCCAGCGGGTCCTCTCGTCGCGGATCCTCCAGCAGGGCGCGATTCTATCGCCGTTCCCGCTCGTCCGTTGCCAGCGGCTGCTCGCCCGCGGGGTCGTTCGCCCGATCTGCGCCTCTATCGCCCGTCCCGCTCGTCCGTTGCCAGCGGATCGCCGTTCCCGCTCGTCCGTGGCCAGCGGCCGCTCGCCCGCGGAATCGTTCGCCCGATCTGCTCGGGATTGCTCGCCCGATCTGCTCGCGTGTTCAGCTCGCTCGTTCCCCCGCCAGCCCGAGCCTCCGATCGGTTCCCGTCGGTTTCCTCTAAAAAAATGTCTGCTGCATCAGGCTATGTTTCTATCCCTCGCTGTCCGGTGATCTTCGATGGTACTAACTACACTGAGTTCACTGGCTTCATGCGCATTCACATGCGTGGCATCCGTCTCTGGGGTCTTCGTGGTCCGCGTGGATGGGCGGCCGCCGCTCCCCGAGGCGCTCTTCACTCCCGCTCCAAGCACGCCGGGCGCGGCGCCCACCGAGGCGCCGGTGTCTCTGTCCTCGCTCAAGCGGCCAAGTGCGTCGGCGCCTTCATTGTCCGAAAAGTTGCCGGACGGCACGTCGCAGCCCCTCTCTCCTGCCCTCATCCAGCGGTGCGTATCAGCGCCTTCGCTGTCACCGCCGCCGACGGGGGACGACACAACATCTGCAACTACGACAGCTGCCGGAAGCAGCCGTGCGACCCAAGATGTCGCCCCCAACGCGGCAATGCAGAGGAGTCTGGCGCGCCCGGCTCCGGTGTTCCTGGTGCCAGTAGCGCCGCTCATTGTGTACCAGCCGGTGATCCCAGTGTACCAGGTGTTCGTCGTGCGTGATTGTGCTGTTCACCACCTCAATCAGATCAGGTAAATCGCACCGATTAATCGTCGTATAGGGTGTACAAACGTTATCGTCTTTTGATAAATGAAAGTGTATTCTTATATGCAGGTGTCACTCTGATGTAGTACCATTATAGCTATGATATGGACAGTATTACTGAGGCCGCAGTACAAGAAGCCAACGAAGCTTTGGCGTGAAGAAACTCAATCTCAGTTTTATTATTATTAGTGTTTTGGACGACCCGAGTGATAGTTTTTTAGTACTCCTTTGTAAAGAAATATAAAAGCATTTAGCTAGCATGACCACCCTATTTGGTTCATGTGTTCAAATTTTCCTCCTTTTGGCAATGTCAAAGTTTGATCTTTTACTTTTCCTTTGTAAAAAGTTTGATCTCTTTTTTTAGTAAACAATGTGATTTTGTTTATATATGTATCTAACATACAGAGGTCAGGGTAATAAAACATTTCAATGTCTTAAATAAATAGTATAACTACTCTCAAGCTAAAATATACTGCTCCCCCACTTAGTCAATCTCTCTCAATCTTTCCTTTCTCCTCTACTTCTATTACTCCCTCCATTCCTAGATACAAGTCCTTGGAGAGATCTGTATGTGGTTCATAGTGGAATCTTTACAAGGACTTATATTTAGGAACGGAGAGATACTTTTCACCCCTGTGGACTAAAGTCCAGTTGCGTGGCGTTATACCAATAGGGAAAATGTTATTTTACCAAATGAAATTTTCAATTTGTCATGAGGAAATATTTACTCGCTAGACCTCCCCTCACCTCTGCCTTTTGAAGAAACAGTGAAGAAAATCATAAGAAATAAGAAGGAAATCGAATTTATTACTGAAACAAGTATGCATCAAAACCATCTAACCTGGTAATTGTTAGAGTTATAATATAAGTCATGTACCCCTTTGTATTTATCCTGTTGTATAAGGGGTTTCCTGCATATGTTCCACCTGTACATGTATATATATATATCGGCCTATGGCCTCATGGTAATACAAGTTGCTTTCCTAACATGGTATTAGAGCTTTAGGTTTTTCTCCCGCACGCGCAACTCGTGCTCATCCCGATCCAATCTCCTGATCGATCTTCCCGTCGCCAGAGGATCGATCCTCTCGCCCAGTCGTTCGCCCGTGCCTCCCAGCGGGTCCTCTCGTCGCGGATCCTCCAGCAGGGCGCGATTCTATCGCCGTTCCCGCTCGTCCGTTGCCAGCGGCTGCTCGCCCGCGGGGTCGTTCGCCCGATCTGCGCCTCTATCGCCCGTCCCGCTCGTCCGTTGCCAGCGGATCGCCGTTCCCGCTCGTCCGTGGCCAGCGGCCACTCGCCCGCGGAATCGTTCGCCCGATCTGCTCGGGATTGCTCGCCCGATCTGCTCGCGTGTTCAGCTCGCTCGTTCCCCCGCCAGCCCGAGCCTCCGATCGGTTCCCGTCGGTTTCCTCTAAAAAAAATGTCTGCTGCATCAGGCTATGTTTCTATCCCTCGCTGTCCGGTGATCTTCGATGGTACTAACTACACTGAGTTCACTGGCTTCATGTGCATTCACATGCGTGGCATCCGTCTCTGGGGTGTTCTTTCTGGCGAGGTCTGCTGTCCGCCACGTCCGGTTCCTCCGGTGGCTCCTATTCAGCCGACTCCACCGGTTCTTCCTGCGGATGCTAATCAGGCCGCCAAGGATGCGGCTAAGCTTGCTCATGAGGCTGATGATCGTGCTTATGATGAGATGTTTTTGGCTTATGAGGAGGCTCTTCAGACGTATCATGGTGCTCTGTCTGTCTACACCCAGTGGCTTGATGATGATGCTAAAGCTGCGGTTGTTCTCACTGCTAGTGTTCTGCCCCAGTTTGCTTCCGAGTTTCTGGGTCTTCCCACTGTCTTTGAGATGTGGACCCGTCTTCGTCAGCGCTATGAGCCCTCTGGTGATGCCCTGTACCTTTCTGTGGTTCGTCAGGAGCATGCTCTTCAGCAAGGTGACTCTACTGTTGATGACTTCTATGCACAGAGTTCTGCTATCTGGCGCCAGCTTGATTCTCTCCGCACTGCTGGTTGTCGTACTTGTCCCTGTTGCCAGGCTGTCCAGGCCAACTTGGAGTTTCATCGCGTCTACGGGTTCCTGTCTCGGCTTCGTAAGGAGTTTGAGCCCCGGCGTGCTCAGTTGTTTGCTCGTGGCCGTATATCTCTCATGGAGGCTCTTTCTGAGATCCGTGCGGAGGAGACTCGCTTACGTGGTGCTGGTTTGTTGGAGGTTCCCTCTGTGTTCGCTACTCGGTCTTCTTCCACGCCACCTGCTGCACGGACCCCGTTTCGCTCGGGTGCTCCGCCACTCTTGCCCACTCCTTCTGATGGCTCAGGTCGCCCTCGTCCACATTGTGACTACTGCAACAATGATGGTCATATTGAGTCCCAGTGCTACAAGAAGAAGAAACAGTTGCGAAAGGCACGACCATCATCTTCAGGGACTTCGTCATCTACCTCGACAGCTTCAGCCATTGCTTTGACTGAGCAGGATATTCTTAGACTTAAGCGTCTGCTTGCGGCTTCAGGTTCTTCCTCGACGGGTACTGCTAGTTCTGTGACTGATGCTTCCCGCGCTGAGCAACCGCCCTCTACACAGTCAGGTACATCCCCATGGGTTCTGGATTCTGGAGCTTCTTTTCATATGTCTTCTCATTCTTCCCCTTTGTCCTCTCTTCGATTGCTGGATTCTCCTGTTCATGTCTTCACTGCTGATGGTACTTCACTTTCTGTTGCTAGTAGAGGCAATATTTCCACTCCTTCTTATTCTGTTCCTGATGTTGCTCATGTTCCTCGACTTATCATGAATCTGTTTTCTGCTGGTCAACTTACTGATTCTGGTTGTCGCGTCATCCTTGATGCTGACTCTTGTTCTGTCCAGGACCGTCGCACGCACACTTTGGTTGGGGCTGGCCCTCGGCGCCGTGATTCTTATGGTCTTTGGGAGTTGGACTGGCTTCATGTTCCTTCCGCTGCCACCACCATCGCCAGTTCTTCCGCTTATGTCGCCACCGTTACTGGTTCCTTCCAGCAATGGCATCATCGACTTGGTCATCTGTGTGGTTCTCGGTTGTCTACTTTAGTTCGTCGAGGTCTTCTGGGGTCTGTCTCAGGAGATGTCTCTTTAGAGTGTCAGGGTTGCCGTCTTGGCAAGCAGATTCAGTTACCATATCCACATAGTGAGTTAGTGTCTAAGCGTCCTTTTGATTTAGTCCATTCTGATGTATGGGGTCCGGCCCCTTTCGCTTCAAAAGGTGGTCATAAATACTATATTATTTTCATAGATGATTTCTCTCGTTACACATGGCTTTATTTCATGACTTCTTGTAGTAAGGTGTTGTCTATTTATAAGCGTTTTGCTGCCATGGTTCATACTCAGTTCTCTTCACCCATTCGTGTTTTTCGTGCTGACTCCGCTGGCGAGTATATCTCTAAGATGTTGCGTGGTGTTCTTGCTGAGCAAGGGACTCTCTCTCAATTCTCTTGTCCTGGTGCTCATGCTCAGAATGGTGTGGCTGAGCGAAAGCATCGACATCTTCTTGAGACGGCTCGTGCATTGATGATTGCTGCCTCTCTCCCGCCTCATTTTTGGGCTGAGGCCGTCTCCACATCCACCTATCTTATCAATATACAGCCTTCCGCTGCTCTACAGGGTGGTGTTCCTTTCGAGCGACTTTTGGATCGTTCTCCCGATTATTCGATGCTTCGCTCGTTTGGTTGTGTTTGCTATGTTCTTCTTGCCCCTCGCGAACGCACCAAACTGACCGCTCAGTCTGTTGAGTGTGTCTTCTTAGGCTACAGTGATGAGCATAAGGGCTATCGTTGTTGGGATCCTATCGGTCGTCGGATGCGTATCTCTCGAGATGTGACTTTTGATGAGTCTCGTCCCTTCTATCCACGCCCATCTTCCTCGACTTTTTCAGTCCAGGATATCTCTTTCCTCACTTTTCCTGACTCACCTATCACACCCGTCGAGCCTGTACCTCTCCGTTCCACTTCCTCTCCTTCTTCACCTCTAGTTGATTTGTAGTCACCATCCTCCCCGATCTCCTCGCCTAGCATGTCACAGGGTTCTCCACCTTCATCTCCGGTGACTTCCTCCCCGGTCTCCTCTCCTCACATGTCACCGGATTCCACACCTTCATCTCCGGTGACTTCTTCGTCGCCACCTCCCGATTCTACCTTGGTGATTCCTTCTTCTATTATTCCATCCTTTCCTCGGCATTACACTCGTCGTCCACGACCTGTTGATGCCTCTGTGGATGAGTCGTCATCTTCCTCTCAGCCTACTTATGGCTTGCGTTCTCGTCCTCGTCCGCCTGTTGATCGCTTTGGATTTCCCACCACCGGTGTTGCTGTTCTTGAGCCGACTTCTTACCGTCAGGTTGTTGTTCATCCTGAATGGCAGTTTGCGATGGCAAAGGAGATTGCTGCTCTTGAACGCACTGGTACCTGGGATCTTGTTTCTCTTCCTCCCGGAGTTCGTCCGATCACTTGTAAGTGGGTTTACAAGGTTAAGACTCGCTCCGATGGTTCTCTTGAGCGTCACAAAGCTCGTCTTGTGGCTCGTGGTTTTCAGCAGGAGCATGGTCGTGATTATGACGAGACTTTTGCTCCTGTGGCCCATATGACCACTGTTCGTACACTTCTTGCCGTTGCCTCTGCACGCCACTGGTCTATATCTCAGCTTGATGTTAAGAATGCCTTTCTTAATGGTGAGCTGCGTGAGGAAGTGTACATGCACCCACCACGTGGGTATTCTGTTCCTGATGGCATGGTATGTTGTCTTCGTCGCTCTCTCTATGGCCTTAAGCAAGCCCCCCGCGCCTGGTTTGAGCGCTTTGCCTCTGTGATCACTGCTGGTGGTTTTTCAGCAAGTGCTCATGATCCAGCATTGTTTATTCACCTTTCTTCTCGTGGTCGGACTCTTCTTCTACTCTATGTTGATGACATGATAATCACGGGGGGTGACCCCGAGTATATTGCCTTTGTAAAGGCCCGTCTTAGTGAGCAGTTTCTTATATCTGATCTTGGACCTCTTCGCTACTTTCTTGGGATTGAAGTCTCTTCTACCTTTGATGGCTTTTTTATATCCCAGGAAAAGTATATCCAGGATCTTCTTGCTCGTGCTGCTCTTACTGACGAGCGCATTGTTGAGACTCCTATGGAGCTCAATGTTCACCTCCGTGCTACTGATGGTGATCCTCTCCCTGACCCGACGCGTTATCGTCATCTTGTTGGCAGTCTTGTCTATCTAGCTGTCACTCATCCGGACATCTCTTACCCGGTTCATATTCTGAGTCAGTTTGTCTCTGCTCCCACATCGGTTCACTATAGTCATCTCCTTCGTGTTCTCCGATATCTTCGAGGCACGATCTCTCACCGTCTCTTCTTTCCTAGCTCCAGTTCTTTACAGCTTCAGGCCTATTCGGATGCTACGTGGGCTAGTGATCCTTCGGATCGCCGTTCACTTTCTGCTTACTGTGTTTTTCTTGGTGGTTCTCTCATTGTCTGGAAGACGAAGAAACAGCTTGCAGTTTCCCGTTCGAGTGCCGAGGCTGAGTTGCGAGCAATGGCTCTTTTGACGGCAGAGGTGACTTGGTTGCGGTGGTTACTTCAGGACTTTGGTGTTTCTGTCACTACACCGACTCAGCTCTTATCTGACAGTACAGGTGCTATCAGCATTGCACGTGATCCTGTGAAGCATGAGCTCACCAAGCATATTGGTGTTGATGCTTTCTATGTGCGCGCTGGTGTGCAGGATCAGGTTATTGCTCTTCAGTATGTGCCTTCCGAGTTATAGTTGGCGGATTTCCTGACGAAGGCCCAGACTAGAGCACAACATGGCTTTTATCTCTCCAAACTCAGTGTTGTTCCTCCACCATGAGTTTGAGGGGGGGTGTTAGAGTTATAATATAAGTCATGTACTCCTTTGTATTTATCCCGTTGTATAAGGGGTTTCCTGCATATGTTCCACCTGTACATGTATATATATATCGACCTATGGCCTCATGGTAATACAAGTTGTTTTCCTAACAGTAATAACAGATTTATATCTTCGGGTTCTATTCACATTTGTCTGAGTATTTCAGAACATAGGAGTATCAAATATGAATATAGCTATCACGCAATCCCAATATTTAGAGAGTATTAATTTCGTAATGTGGGATTTAATTACTCTTTGCACACATACATCACATAGTTAATTTATTTACTAATTTTATGTTAATTTCACTTTGCATCAAGTATCACCATAGCTGTGTAGTTGCAGCACAGATCAAATGTCCAGAAGTTACGTAAGGCCCAAAAATAAGATGAATTCAGGTACATATGCAAATCGCTGAACAGACAGGAAAGGTTAATCCATTTTGTATAAGATCGTTAACAGTTGAATAAGACACGAAAGCAGATAGATAACTTTTTTTTTGCACAGATACAACACAAATGTACCTTCATTTCGGTCAAATGCGACATGGATAATGCAGATTAAAATTGTCACCCTATGAACTGCACAAGCAAACATTCTAACAGATCAATGCTTGCCATTGCAAATATTATGTGTTCCACGATACGAACAGAAAAGGATTATCAGACTACAATTTAGGAAGCAAATAAATTGCTTACACTCGTTAATTCAACTGACTTGATACCTTGACACGAGCAGGTTGATCCTGCTAGTTGTAGCAAAAGAGGCAACGACCTTCATGCTTCCATGCACTTCCAAATCCAACTTTACACATAGTACCAGCTTGGCTACCGACAAGCGCGTAAATATATATCACTACACTTTCTGCATCTTACCACTAAGCTCCGTTGTCTTGGCAGCCTTGCCCGAATCCATTTCCTGCCAATAATTAGTGGGGAAATGTTAATTAACTGGAGAACATAATTACAGGGGAAATGTTAATTAACTGGTGAACAAAATTAAAATAATGTTGTTTTTAAAATCAATAAACTAAACTCTATTCGGTATTATATCTTGGATACAGACCTACGGAACAAATAAACAGTAAGATTCTAGTTCCACTTCTTCATTTGATGACACTTTTACTCATCATGGGTACAACATAAGGGAATGCATAAACAATGCTTTTCTGTATAATAGTGACAGCACAAATGCAGAATCAATTTGGTTGTAGGAAGCCAGTGTAGGTAGAATCTAGAGAGGTAGCTACAACTTAAGTAGCTATTTATCATGTTGTGGCCAATCTTTAGTTCTGAATTGCACTTGGCGCCTAAGGTAGTTAAAGTATGAGACAGGTAGTTAAAGTACGAGACGCAGGGTATAGCATTTTATTTTCCTGCGTCTAAACAATTATAGAAATAGTTTCTGCAAGTCCAAACAGACACTATCATCATCCTATAATAGAAAATTACATCTTTCAGAGATATCTTTCTACCTAAAAGCAGCAAAAACACCCTAGTTCAAAAACCAATTCATATTGTACACACGTCTTTCAATCAGAGAATTCTGGTAAAACCACAATATTCCCCCTTTTATCAATACACTTGGACTAGTGTGACAACATCCAACAACTAAAACAAATTAATTTTGCAACATTGTAATATTGGCAATGCCCTGTACAGCAAATGCATCAGCTGCTGCACCTCCACTCCAATTATCCTCGCAGTTATGTTCAGAGACGTTTATCATGTTAATACACGGATATTTGCAAATTTTGGTGCAAATATATGGCTGCAAGTGTGTTGTGGATGTTAGTTCATGGTAGTTCAGTTGCAACTGGCCCGGGTGGCAGGAAGGTCAATGCTATGGCCGTATAGCGGGTAACAGGAGGTCACGTGTTGATCAAGCACATGCAACAGCAAGCAAACTGACGGGAGTCTTTTGGGGTGTTCAGAATTGAATGATTCTAGTTTATTAGGAGTCTGTATTGTGTTAGTAAAGGAAATGGGACCTAAGCATCCACTATACAAAGATGCCATGTATCTATGCTTGAGACAAGCAAGAACAATCAATCTAACCTCTCCCGGTTACTCTCTCAGAATAAACCCTATGTCCACACAATCCCACGCTTCAGCATAGTAGTTCTTCATGACATCGTCTTGGCAGCAAGAGCCACTTTGATCTAGGACCACAAAATTTCGTATCAAAGCAGACCACAATGGTTCTTGCTGCCAAGACAATGTCATGAAGAATCACTCACACCATGATACAGCATGGTATCTACCCTATCACGGAGAATGCGCTTCATTAAGTCTTTGATCCTTATGGAGCAGGGGAGACAATTGAAATTTTCCAGTAAAGTCAAAGATCATGGTCTTCATCAAATATGTTTAGACCATGGTGCAATACGAGCTTTCAGGAGTTGACAAGGTCGCAACACCTGCGACGGCTGTTGTGAGCTTGATACTAAGTTAATCCCTATATTGAACAGTGCTACAATGAGAGAGCCAAGTTGACAGTGGTGACACGACATAATGCAGTGGTGTTGGCGGCCCATGAGTAAGAAGCAACAGAGGCTTCAAAGGCACAAGCAGCAGCAGATCAACCGCCACAAGCAAACGCATTTAAGCACTAAAACAGTTGTGTGGAGCGCGGCGAAGGCAGGTGCAGCCAAACTAACAGCAGCAGGAAAGCTAGATGCAGCAGCTGTGGTAGACATAACAGCAGCGACAGCAACCGCCTTGGCAAACTTAAAATCGACGGTTCTTGCAAAGGCAACCAGAGACAAGACATCTCTGGGTCGGCACCTGCCAGCAGTTTGGGTGAATTATGCCCATGGCCATGGACTTTTATTCAGCTTGAGGATCATGAGGAACAAGAAACCAACATCCCCGCTTGGACTTGTTTGCCGTACAAGAAAAGGAAAGAGGAAGCTGCATGCATGCATTCGATCCTGGAGATTTACAAGGATATATGCCAGACGATGTGGATTTCCTGCATCAAAGGAAAGGAGGCTCCATATTTCTCGCCAATAAGAGGTGTTTCCGCAAAACAAATTTTCCATGGGTCATGTACTAAACAAGCATCGGAGGAGCCATATGTTTGGTTTCTAAAAAGCTGGCTGGAAGTAAAAGTAAGCAAACCAAAAATTTAGTTATGTGCACATTTACAATACAAGGCACATGTGCCACAACCTTCCATGTACATGGGGGTACAGTTAGCTGCAACCATGGCCGCCACCTGCAGCTTGAGGACAAGCTGCTTGTCCAGGTGGGGTGTGGTGTTATGGACATCAGCATATGGTAGTTCAGTACTTAGTTGCAGCCGGCCTGCCAGCAAGAAGCCAATGCTATGGGTGTATTGGAGTAACAGGACGCGCCGTGTTGATCAAGGATATGCAACAGCAAGCGAACCAAAGGGCGAGAGAGTCCTTTAGAAATAGTAATGTATTAGGAAGTTTTAAGATTGAAGTCTAGTCTATTAGGAGTCCACATTGTGTTAGGAAAGGAAAAGGACTTTAGCATCCACTATATAAGGATGCCATGAATCTATGTTTGAGGCACGCAAGAACAATCAATCTACTCTCTCCCAGTTTTCCCAACCCAACGTATGTCTACCCAATCCCTTGCAGCCACAATGTCTGGCTATCTTCAGCACCGTAGTTATCCCATTGTGGATCTAGGCCCACACCAATGCGCCATACACAAAATAAACAAGTTTTGCATCTCCGAATAGCAATTTGTTAGTGTACTTTTCATGTCTTGATGAACATCCATGACGGTTTTCAATTTTTTTCCAGAACTTTTCAGATTGGGTTTAGTGGAGAGAACATAGGATGGAAAGAAGCCCTGGTGGAGAAAATCCAATTTATAGTTGATGGCCTACAATTCTCCTATGAAATTACCATGTGAGAAAATCCGATTTACAAGAGTTTGTGGAACATTGTGATGAAAGGTTTTGCATGCTTCAAACTGGTCCAAAAAAAGACAGAACAACACCAACTGCTACTGCAAGTTGATACAGAATCAAATACAGATGATGTCAATAAATAATTTTTACATACACACTCCACGAGTTTTGAACAAAAATAGCATGGAGCTATAACTGTAAGCAGCTTTAATGGGTAGATAACATGCATGGGCATAAACCATTCCTGGCACTTTTCACTGCCTTCAAACTGAAGGTCACACTTGGTCTAATAGTACAAAGGTACTCCCAATTCACAACATCCAATATCCAACCACGAATTTGTGCGTAGCATCATTCTAAGTAACCAAAAGGTTTTTTTTTGTTGAAAATCATCAATGTGCTTACCACAAGAAAGAGCAAGCCTGTCACATCTTGATGCATACTAACTCTGTACTATAAAAATGGACATAATCACATGACAACTTCTTACTATTCTACTAATTGGAGCGGACGGCCTTAAATAGCAATTCAATTTTATGACCTAATCCCCATCTACAGGGTGGTAACAAATAGAATTTATTAAGAAAATAATTAACATATTAGTAACAAGCTGTCAAGTTTCAGAGTGTGGAGTGCGGGTGAGTCTCAAAAAAACAAGTATACATAGTGTGGAAATTACAGTTATCTTATTTTAAGATCAATCAGCAGCTTCTCTAGGAGAGGAAGCTTTCTGTACCTCACTTGGATTTTATAATACGTCATTTGCGCATTCTCCAGCATGATGGATGGCATCTCAAATTCATTTTCAAGTACAACCATATATGACAAAAGCCCATTTGAGGCATCAATAAAGCTATACAAGTCATAACCATCAAGGCACAAGTCACAGTTGCAGAATCAAATGGAAAACAACACTCGTTTACAGCTCTTACCATGCATACTTAATCAAGCCCAAACATAGTGGACCACCAAAAGAAAACCGTAATTACATCCACAAAGAGATGCTGTAGAATACAACATGGATTAAAAACACTATGACAGAAAAGTTCAATAAAAATACTGTGACAGAAATATTCTACAACACACTAACAAAAGTGAAGACACAGCTGACTACATAGGGCATGCCCAGCGGGTAGCCCTAGGGGTGCTGCCCCACAGGTTCGGATGGTCCACCTATGTTCGGTTGATGCTTCAAGCATCTCAGGGGATCTTCTGCAGGAAGCAGCCTCTTGGGCGGAAAAAAGTGGGGAGAGATGAGAAAATGTGAGAGCAAAGATGATGACATTAGGGTCCATAGCACGGAAGGCATGAACTTTTGGTCATGTGACTGAAAAAAATCATTTTTTCCCATACCTAGCTGGATGCATCGGGGGCGGCAGCTACCGCTGCCCCCATTGCTCATGCCCCAAGTGATCTGACCTGAAAAAAGGGGACGCCCTAAAGCACAACCACCATTCAAATGCGTTGCAACTTGCAAACATTCCCCAAAACAGCTTTTAGCAGCACACCACCGAACAGACAGCACGTCTCTATCAACATTTTGCAAAACTTAAATGGCACTAAATCACACACATGATCACAACCGGTGACAGCTAATTGTCTACCACCAAGAAATAGCCTCACAAGAATAAGCTACAGCATTCCAGTTCCGTACAGAAGCAAGGACAGTGCAATCCAGTTGGACGTACAGGAAATATGGATCTTCGCTGAGTTAACCCCAAATCACCATAAATTTGCATCTAATCGAAGTCCCGGATACAGATCAGACAATCAGGAGAGCGTAACAATACAAGAGAAGCACAAATTTTAGAGTAGAAAGTGAAGGCAAGAACCTTTCCGGTGCTCTCGTAATAGTCGTTGAGCGCCCACTGGTACTTGGATTGATCCAGCCCGAACCAATTCGAAATGTACTCATCCAAGCTTGCGTGCGCTGCACATGGAGTGGAAAAACACACAGATCAAAACCACATAGCAAAAGAATAGACAAATTTAACGCATCAAACACTCTCCCGGGTCACCTTCTTGCACGCGCAAAACCGCGTCCCAGAAGAACCCGAACGCCGATCCATCCGTCCTAGCATCTGCCTTCTCGAACTGTGGCGGAGGCACCTGCACTGGCGAGGCCTGGAACAGCTTGGCGGGCGGCAGTGGCGGGGAGACCGTCTTGACCGGCGGAGGCGGCGAGATCATCTTGGCCGGCGGAGGCGATGTGGCTATATGCTCTGGCGGCGGGGACGCAGGAGACGCCACCGAACGTGGAGTGGAATTGGGGGTGGAAAACTCAGATCCTGGCGACTCGGCCGAACGAGAGGTTGGGGTATCCACTGGCGGCGGCGTGGCCGGGGGCGTGATGAAGACAGTGAGGTTTCCCGCCTTGCCGATTACCGGCGGCGGTGTTGACGCCATCGTCGAACAAAGGGAAGCAGAGGTGCGCGCTGGCGTTGAAGCTAGGGTAAGCGAGTGCTCGTGGGAGAGTGAGCAGACTGCGCCATTGGGGGAAAGGGGGGCGAAGCTTTTGTTGCGCCTTTATCTTGGCCAGTACCATGCGCCGGTCCGCCGGCGGAAATTTCGACCCGTCCCGCGTCATCCGTGCGATTGGCCGAATCAGGGCCGTCTGATCCCGTGAAGATGCCTTTCCGTATCTGTTCAGTCACGCTTATACGAAAAAGAAAATCCCCTCCTGCGCCAATCGATGCGCAACTTGCACGCCGTTGACGCGCCCGTGCGCTCCGGCAAGGCGCCGCGGCGCCCCTGCGTCGATGCTCCTCGTAGCATCCCACGCCCGTCGAAAAACTCATAGCCATCCTCGATGGTCGTTGTTGCTCATCTCTCCAATTATTCTTCGTATGGGCATGAAAATAACAATGAACACCGATAGTAGCAAAAATTGATAACGGTTGTAGCAAAAAATACATAGTCCCGGGTCTCAGCAACCTCATGATTCATCAAAAGACGATGTAACAATCGACAACGCCGGTAGTAGCAAAAATCCAAAACGGTTGTAGCAAAGGTGATATAAATGGTTCCAGCAAAAAAAACATGGCAACAAAAATTTGGTTAGTTCCAGCAAAAATCAAAGACCGTGGTAGCAAAAATTTACACTGGTTTCAACAAATACAAAATGTGGTAGCAAAAAATTTGGTTGGTCTCAAACAAAAACGGAAGATGCTGGTAGCAAAAATTCGAGCTGTTCCAGCAAAATCAAATCATGGTTCCAGCAAAAAAACATGGCAACAAAAATTTGGTTAGTTCCAGCAAAAATCAAAGACCGTGGTAGCAAAAATTTACACTGGTTCCAGCAAATACAAAACGTGGTAGCAAAAAATTTGGTTGGTCTCAAACAAAAACGGAAGATGCTGGTAGCAAAAATTCGAGCTGGTTCCAGCAAAATCAAATCATGGTTCCAGCAAAAAAATATGACAACAAAAATTTGGTTAGTTTCAGCAAAAATGAAAGACCGTGGTAGCAAAAATTTACACTGGTTCCAGCAAATACAAAACGTGGTAGCAAAAAATTTGATTGGTCTCAAACAAAAACGGAAGATGCTGGTAGCAAAAATTCGAGCTGGTTCCAGCAAAACCAAATCATGGTTCCAGCAAAAAATAAATCTCACCGGATCTCCCCGCACTTGTCATCGTGGTTCGGCACTTGCCACGGTTCCAGCATCGCCGCACAGCCACCTCCGCGCTGGTTTCAGCGCCTTCACCGTCTGGTTGCAGCAAAAACGGCCGGTGGAGCTCCTTGATCCGCCACCTGTAGCTCCTCCGGCCGCCGGTTGCAGCTCCCGGCGCAGCCGGTTGCAGCTCCTCCATCCTCAGGTTGGAGCTCCCAGCGTGGCCGGTTGCACCTCCCGGCGTGGCCGATGGATCTGCTCCATTGTTCGCCGTCCGTGGTCGATCCCTGGGCGAGAGGGGTCATCAGGAAGGAGGAAGTGGAGGCTGACTCATGGATGTGCGAGGAAAAAAGAGGAATAGGCTCGTTTGGGAGGGGAAAAGAGTAGCAAAGGGGATTCATCGGGGTGGTGGGCTCGCCGGAGCTAGGATACGGCGGCGCAAGCCAGAGGGGATGAGGCGAGGCACGAGCGAGATGATAAGATCTGGGTGGTGCTGGGGAAGTGGGGATAAGAAACGTGGTGCGGTGCGTGTGGGTCTATGGGATAGTGGTGTGGGGACGCGTGGTGTGGCCATTGTTATACAGATGCACGAGAAGAGCGGCAGGACCGGCCGAAAGTTCGGCTGGCCTGCCGGTTCCAAACGTTTTCCCTTTATCTTCGTGTATAAAAAAAGGGAATGCTTTCCGACTACATCATGTTCTCGTGTAAAGATAGTCGTAAAAATAATCGAAATCTCCATCTTCATCTCCATCTCCATTTTCCAATTAAAAGAGCAAATATTGATTTTTCTAAAGCCACACAGTAAACTGTATACGTAGTAAGAGCAACTACAACACGTCGACCCAAACAAACGGCGATTTTGTCCTTTTTTGTTCCTTTGGATCAGCCGCTCGCTCGACGTCCGTCCTATTTATAATTTGGATCAGCAGTGCACCCAACGCGACGACCCATATTTGCCGGCGTGGCCGCCTGACCGCCGTTTTTGAACAAATATGCAGACATTTTGTATAGTTTCACAAACAAAACAAAAATAGCATAGTTTCACAACAAATAAATTTAACACAGTTTTACAAGCTGAATAAAATAAATTATCTCAAATACATTTTTTTAAAATACATCTATTGGTTGCCAACATGAGCCCACAACTACTCAACCAAATCATTTTGCAGCTGCATGTGAGTTTCTCAATCACGCATTTTTTTAGAGAAAAGGCACAAAGCTCGACTTCAAATTAATGAAGCCATCAACCAGCTAGGGATACAGTGGTGTTGATTACATGAATACAAACTTGAGACAAGTAAGAAATGTAGACATCAAGAACTAAGATACTAACTATATAGGCCCAAGCACAGCTGCCACCGAAGAAAACAACAGGCTCAAGTCTAACGTGAACTCCATGCCGAAGAGGATCATCGTGAGTAGAGGCCGTAGAGGCACATCACACGAAGGGTGAGAAGGACACCGCCGTAGGAATGAGCATCGTCGCACATGTCAGGCTAGCCAAGCTGAGGACGGGGGAGAGAGCACCATCTCTCCACACAAGTTGCCGGAAGGGAGACCACCATCTCCACTCGCCCCAAACCGAAGCACCACCACCGGCCAGCAACCCCACAGCGCCGCCGAACAGCGAACCACAACAACGGAAGTGGGAAGGTGACCTGACACCCAACACCGATGGCGCCCAGCAGGAAACACACCGTCGCCGCCGACACAGACGACTCATAGCACATCCACCATGCTCCACACATCCCAAGGCGTCGTCTTCAAGATCACGACGTCGGAGCACCACCGTCGCCCGGCCGCAGATGGCCAAGGTTTTCACCCGGGATTTGGGGAAGGAGTAGGTGGGGGAAAGAGGGGAATCGAGGCCCCCCTCAAGAAGTGAAATAGGGCTGGAGCCACCATCGTCGTCGAGGTCGACGGGAGGTCGACCGGGGGTTTCCCCCATCCCAAGCCAACCCCCACCACGCCCACAAGCCGGCCGGCTCAGCAGCCGGTGAGGACGGATGGCGCCGAGAAGAAGCGTCGGGATCCAGATCTGGCGCACCTATCGGAGCAGAGCACGCCGTGAGGAGCCACCACCGCCCACGCGACCAGAAGAGCCAGCCAACACCTGCAGCGCCACCCGCCGGACGAGGTCGACACCGCCATCGCTCATGGGGCCGCCGCCCTGGCGTCCAGAGCTCCCCGAAGAGATTCAGGGCAGCACAAGCCTCGCCGCCCCCTTCATCAGCAGCCACGCGGGACGCCGACGACTGCCTCGGGAGGCGGCGGCGAGGGAAGGGAGGGAGTGAGGGTGCTAGGAGATCTAGGATTCGTCGCCCTCGAGTCGTCCGCAAGGGGGCGACGTGAGAGCCGGGGGCAATCACGCATTTCATGATGAAATTGGGTGAAGTGTGCAAACGTTGCCGCTCCTCCTCCATGCTCGCGCACAACATTCTCACCCTGAAATGGATACCCTTGATCATAAATACGTTCCGGGTGCTTATCATCTACGATCATATTGTGCATGATCACACAAGCAGTCATCACCTCCCACAACTTTTTGGTGCTCCAAGTTCTAGCAGGATACTGAATGATGCCCCATCGAGATTGGAGAACACCAAAGGCATGCTCGACATCCTTCTTAGCACTCTCTTGCTCTTGGGCAATTTTTTTCCTCTTCTCTCCGACAGGGTTGGGGATTGTCTTCACAATAGTGGTCCACTGAGGATAGATACCATCACCTAGGTAGTAGCATTTGTCGTAGTTGTGGTTGTTGATGTTAATATTCACCGGTGGGCTATTGCCTTCGGCAAGCCTTGCAAACACCGGCGAGCATTGAAGCACGTTGATATCATTGTGCGATCCGGTCATGCCTAAGAAAGAGTGCCAGATACAAAGATCTTGTGAGGCCACGGCCTCAAGTATGATGGTGCAGCCCTTGCCAAGCAGAAGGGCAGTTTGACTCCCAGTGCATGCAGTCTATGCTGCCAAGCATCCCTGGGAAGCCTCTGCTGGCATTCATCGCCAACAAGCGGGTTGTATCTTGAGCAGTCGGCTCTCTCAAGTGCTCAGGGCCGAACACCGCAATCACAGATTTGCAGAACATCTACATGGACTTTAGGTATGTAGACTTGCTCGTAGGACGTACTCATCAAGGAGATCACCGGGCACTCTGTATCCAAGCATCCGGATGGCTGCGGTGCATTTCTGATAAGATGCGAAGCCAATCTTTCCAAGGGCATCTTCTTTGCACTCGAAATAATTATCGTATCCGACCATCCTCCTCTCTAATACGGTTGAAAAGATGCCTAGCCATACGGAAACGTCGCCGGAATTTCTGATGTTTGAACAACGGGTTGCTTGTGTCAAAGTAGTCCTTCCAAAGAAGGAAATGGTCGCTCTCTCGGTTGTAATTCAACACCGGAATGTGCCTCGGGATCGAACCCCGGAACAACTGCCGCTGCATATTAAGGTGGTCATGGACCAACATGGCAGCCAACATCTCCTCCTCCTCATCGGATGACGAATCGTCGGAGTCGCGCAATAAATTGTGGAAAAAGAACTCGTCAGCGATGTCCATTTTTGTACCTTGAGGCAAACTGCCGAACAGCTTGCGGGCGTCGACAAGAAGCTGGCCACCGAAGAGAAGTGTGCCTCCCCTCAACCAGGTAGCTGGCCTGGGCGTCCGACAAGCGTGGCACTGTCAGGACAGCGGGCGGTGTCGGGCGAAGGAGCTAGCCGCTGCTCGCGGCGACGTCGGAGTGGGGGTGGGGTGGGAAGCTGTGGTCAGTGGCGAGGCGGTGGTGGCGGAGACGTGGGAGGTGGTGGTGTTGGGGTGGGAAGGTGTGTCGGCACGGGCTGCTCGCAGAGTCATCAAAAAATGGGCGGCGATGGGGCAGGGGCGGGCGAGGGTTTGATGTCAATATGGGTGGAACAGGATGGCCTAGGGGTGGGCATTCAGTAGAAACCGAAAATTCGGTTTATACCATTCGGTTTTTTTTCCAACTTCGGTTATCAAAACCAGAAATCAAAATTGTCAGTACAAAACAACTAACCGATAGTTTGGTTAACCGACCAAATCGGTTCAGTTTTCAGTTTATACCGATTGCGTTGTTGCTAAAAAGTTACAGCCAACGCTCCTTCTGTGAACACCATGGTCGCTGAGCACCTTATATAGCTGAGCCCCTTATCCTTTGAAGCATAGCTAAACGATGTGGGACTAAACAAGTACCACTCCAGCCATTGTACCCTCCCCATCAGCCAACTGAAGTTGGAATACGGGTTGTTGTATTTGGGCCATGCAATTACGTGGACGGGCCCTATCAACGGCTAGAGTACTTGGGTCATACCTGGGCGTGTGGCCCTTCTTACACTATTGGACACACTCGCCTTTCGTGACCTTGAGCGGTTGTGAGCGCGGTTGTCGCATGCCATAAAATATCTGGCGAGACGTGCGTCCGAGCGGGAGCATCGACGGGAATGCGTGTACTTCGGTTTTTCCATCGGTATTCGGTTAAATACCGAACCTACCGATTCCAATTCGGTTATTAAACATAAAAACCGAATTTAGATATACCAACAGCAAAAATCAAAAATTCGGTTTTTTCGGTTTCGGCATCGGTTCGGTGTTCGGTTGGTCGGTTTTTATGCCCACCCCTGGGATGGCCAATGTGCCACCGATTAGCGGGCTAGGGGGAGGAGTAGGCGTGTGTTGCGCGCGTCTGCTTTCTGTCCACGCCAACGCAAATCAGGCTCAAAATTGAGCCGGGAATGGGTCAGCAAGCGGACGAAATGCGGATGCGCGTCCGTTTGGGTCGACGCGTTGGGCCAACTTTTCTGTTTGCGCCAACCCAAACGGGCGCGCGCTGACGAAATGGGTCGGCGCATTGGATTTGCTCTAACCAGGACCCTTCGATAAAATCTACTTAAACATATCTGATGAGCCACGAGTGTAGGGGATCGTTAGTAGCCTTTTTTGATAAGTAAAAGTGTCGAACCCAACAAGGAGCTAAAGATAGAACAAATATCCCCTCAAGTTGTATTGACCACTTATACAACTCTACACACACTTGATGTTTGCTTTACCTAGAACAAGAATAAAACTAGAAGTACTTAACGAAAATAAAACTACGAATAAAGCTTTTTGTAACAGAAGAGAGAGATTTGTCCGTAGGTAATCGATAACTAGACCGATAATCATTATTGCAATTTTATATGAGGGAGAGGCATGAGCTAACATACTTTCCATACTTAGATCGTATGCACTTATAATTGGAACTCTAGCAAGCATCTACAACTACTAAAGATCATTAAGGTAAAACCCAACCCGATGAGATCAATGAGATCACCGGGCCCTCTGTATGCAAGCATCTGGATGGTTCCGGCGCATTTCTGATAAGATGAGAAGCCAATATTTCCAAGGGTATATTCTTTGCACTCGAAATAATTATCGTATCCAACCACCCCTTCTCTAATACGGTTGAAAAGATGCCTAGACATACGGAAACGCCACCGAAATTTTTGATGTTTGAATAGCGGGTTGGTTGTGTCAAAGTAGTCCTTCGAAAGAAGGAAATGGCCCCTCTCTCGGTTGCAATTCAACGCTGGAATGTGCCACGGGATTGAGCCTCGAAACAAGGGCCGCTGCCTATTAAGGTGGTCATGGACCAACACGGCAGCTAACATCTCCTCCCCATCATCGGATGACGAATCGTCGGAGTTGCACAGAAAATTGTGGAAAAAGAACTCGTCAGCGGAGTCCATTTTTGTACCTTGAGGCAAACTGTCGAACAACTTGCACTTATAATTGGAACTCTGACAAGCATCTGCAACTACTAAAGATCATTAAGGTAAAACCCAACCATAGCCTTAAGTATCAAGTCCTCTTTATTCCCATACGCAACAACTCCCTAACTCTGGTATGTGTTTCTATCTCTCACGCCACCCACTATAAGAGAATCATGAACATATTACAACACCCTACAGCGGGGACCCCTCATGTTTGTGCGACATGGAGGGCACCGTAGGACAGCACCATAATAAAATATAAAACTCATACCAACCACGATCGTCGATTAGCCCATAGGACAAAACAGATCTACTCAAACATCGTAGGATGACCACATATCATTGGATAACAATACATAGCGTTGAGCACCATGTTTAAGTAGATAATTACAAAGGGAATATAGATGTTACACTGCTGCATAGAGGGGGGGGGAAGTTGGTGTTGATGGTAGCAAGATTGTTGATGGAGAATGCCCTCGCAATCCTTGCCCCGACGCCATTCCGGCGCCACCGGGAGAGAGGGGGAGAGAGCCCTCCTCCTTCTTCTTCATTGGCCTCCTCCCTATATGGGAGGATGGTTTCCTCTCTGGTCCTTGACCTCTGTGGCATCATAGGCGCGATAGCCCCTCCTAGATTGGATCTTTGTGTGTTTATCTTCCATTTCGCGACCCCCGGATATGGCCTTTCATCGTTACTTAAATATATGGAGATCTGTAACTCTGATTGTGCTAAAATTTGAACACCTTTTTCGGATATAAGCTTCCTTGCGCCAAAACTAGAGCCCCAACCGACTTACGGGGTGCCCACAAGGCACCACCGCGCGTCTTAGGGGGGAGGCCACGTCCTATCTTGTGGAGGTTGTGGGCCTCCATTTGCGTTGATTCCACCTCCCAAAAATCACATATATTCAAAAATAATTCTCCATAAATTTGTATTGTGTGACTTTGTTTGATGTGGATATTCTACGAAACAAAAAACATGCAAAAAAACATGAACTGGCATTAGGCACTGGATCAATATGTTAGTGCAATAAATCATACTATAAAATGTTCCCAAAAGTATGTGAAAGTTGTATAATATTGGCATGGAACAATCAAAAATTATAGATACGGCGGAGGCGTATCAGCATCCCCAAGCTTAATTCCTGCTTGTCCTAGAGTAGGTGAATGATAAAAAGGATAATTTTTGATGTGGAATGCTACCTAGCGTAATCTTGATCATATAATCTAATCCTGACATGAATATTAAGACATGAGTGATTCAAAGAAATAGTCTATAATTTGACATAAATACATTAATACTCAGGCATCCCAACAAACAATCAAGTCTTTCAAAATATCAAGGCTAAAGAACGCTATCCCTACAAAATCATATAGTCTTGTCATGCTCCGTCTTCTTAACACAAGATATAAATCATGCACTACCCTGGTGTCAGTGAAGCAATTGGTTCATACTTCTTAATGCGCTTCAGAATTTTCAACTCTCACGCAATACATGAGCGAAAACCATGGATGTAGCACTATGGGTGGAATAGAATGCGATGGTAGAGTTAATATAGAGAAGAGAAAAAGGAAGATAGTCTTACATTAACGCAACTAGTCAACGGGCTATGGAGATGCCCATCAATTGATGTCAATGCGAGGAGTAGGGATTGACATGCAACTGATGCACTAAGAGCTATAAGTGTATGAAAGCTCAAACTGAAAACTAAGCGGGTGTGCATCCAACTTTCTTGCTTGAATACCTCGGGCATTTGAGGAAGCCCAGCATCGGAATATACAAGCAAAGTTCTATAATAAAAAATTCCCACTAGTGTATGAAAGTAAAAGCATAGGAGACTCTCTATATGAAAAATGTTGCTACTTTGAAGCACAAATGTGGTAAAGGATAGTAGCAATGCCCCTTCTCTCTTTTCTCTCATTTTTTTCTTTGGGCTCTTTTTGGCCTCACTTTTTTTCTTTTCTTTTTTGTTCGGAGTCTCATCCCGAGTTGTGAGGGAATCATAGTTCCATCATCCTTTCCTCAGTGGGACATACTCTAATAATGAATAACGGTGATCATCACACTTCTATTTACTTACAACTCAAAATTACAACTCGATACCTAGAATAAAGTATGACTCTATATGAATGCATCTGGCAGTGTATCAGGATGTGCAATGATCTAGCGTAGCAAAGATATAAAAAACGCACAAGCCATGAAAATATCATGCTAGCTATCTTACGTTCATGCAAAGCAATATCACAATGAATGCTCCAGTCATGTACATAATGATGGAAGTTGCATGGCAGTATATCTCGGAATGGCTAAGGAAATGCCATAATATGTAGGTATGGTGGATGTTTTGAGGAAGATCTAATAAGGATTATGTGTGATAGAGCATATCATATCATGGGGTTTGGATGCACCGGCGAAGTTTACACCACATCTTGAGGTGAGAAAGGGCAATGCACGGTACCTTAGAGGCTAGCAAATTGCGGAAAGGTAAGAGGGCGTATAATCCATGGACTCACATTAGTCATAAAGAACTAACATACTTATTGCAAAAGTTTATTAGCCCTTGAAGCAAAGTATTACTATGGGAAACTATATGTGCATGTTTTGGGGATCACAAATCTTAACACCAATATTCGTATTAAACACAATTATACACTAGTACCTCCCACATATTATCATCTATATATCGCAAAACTATTGCAAGGTATCGAACATATCATATTCAGTGATCTACAAGTTTTATGTAGGATTTTCTGACTAACCATGTGAACGACCAATTCCCGTTGACTCTCTAAATACATATAAGTGAATCAAGAGAGTTTAATTATTTCTACAAAATATCATGCTCTAACAAAGATAAGTGGAGCAAAAGAGCATTCTACAAATAACGGTTTTCTAGATGTGGAGAAACAGGCAATCCAAACTTCAAATGATATAAGTGAAGCACGTGAAGCATTCTATAAAGCCATACTCAAAAGATATAAGTGAAGTTCAGAGAGCATTTTATAAATCAACCAAGGACTATATCATACCAGCATGGTGCATTAAATAAAAAGAGAAAAATAAACACAAAGACGCTCCAAGAATTTGTGCATATCACGTGAACAAAACAAAAACCGAAACATACCGATACTTGTTGAAGAAAGATAGGATGCCTTCCGGGGCATTCCCAAGCCTAGAAGCTTGAATCTCCTTGAATATTTACTTGGGGTTCCTTAGGCATCCCCAACCTTTAAATATTGCCTCTCCTTCTTCTTCTCATATCAAAATCTCCTCGATCTTTGAACAATATCCACACAAAACTTAACAGAAAACTCGTGAGATCCGTTAGTATAATAAAGCAAATCACTACTTTAAGTAATGTTGCAAACCCATTCATATTTATTTTTGCATTATACCAACTGTATACTAACTTCACCATGGCTTATACCCTCCGATATAATCCATAGATTCATCAAAAGAAGCAAAACAATGCATCCAAAACAAAATTTGTCAAAAGCAGAACAATCTGTAGCAATTTGAAGATTGACCATACTTCTGTAAATCTAAAAATTCTAAAACAATTATGAATAAATAAACAATTTGTATAGCAGTACTTTATAAAATTTTCATTAGCTTTTGACGTTTCAGTAAAAAAATGTAAATTCACGCACTACATCCAAAGTTTTAGTTTTTGCACGGCACATACCTAACAAGCAACCTAATCATCCTAAAGGCAAATCTTGGTGCATTAT
Source organism: Secale cereale (assembly GCA_902687465.1). Lineage (NCBI taxonomy): Eukaryota > Viridiplantae > Streptophyta > Magnoliopsida > Poales > Poaceae > Secale > Secale cereale. The sequence goes on from LR738710.1 coordinate 490,206,087, forward strand.
TTTTATAATACAATGGATTTGTACAAGGGGATAATTATTTTTGTGAGAAATTCCATCAAAATTCTACATTGTTTCCATGAGCATTGATACGTCTCCATCGTATCTACTTTTCCAAACTCTTTTGCCCTTGTTTTGGACAATAATTTGCATGATTTGGATGGAACTAACCCGGACTGACGTTGTTTTCAGTAGAATTGCTATGGTGTTATTTTTTGTGTAGAAATAAAGTTCTCGGAATGACCTGAAGCTTCACATAGATGATTTTTGGAATTAATAAAAAATATTGGCAAAAGAATCAACCGAACGGGGCCCACACCCTGGCCACAAGGGTGGGGGCGCGCCCTTCTTCCTTGTGGGCCCCCTGGACCTCCACCGACCTCAACTCCAACTCCATATATTCACGTTCGGGGAGAAAAACATCAAAGAGAAGGATTCATCGTGTTTTACGATACGGAGCCGCCACCACCTCCTGTTCTTCCTCGGGAGACCACATCTGGAGTCCGTTCGGGGCTCCGAAGAGTGGAGATCGTCGCTGTCATCATCATCAACCTTCCTCCATCACCAATTTCATGATGCTCACTGCCATGCGTGAGTAATCCCATCGTAGGCTTGTTGGACGGTGATGGGTTGGATGAGATTTATCATGTAATTGAGTTAGTTTTGTTATGGTTTGATCCCTAGTATCCACTATGTTCTAAGATTGATGTTGCTATGACTTTGCTATGCTTAATGCCTGTCACTAGGGCCCAAGTGCCATGATTTCAGATCTGAACCTATTATGTTTTCATGAATATATTTGTGTTATTGATCCTATCTTGCAAGTCAATAGCCACCTACCATGCGTTATGATCCGGCAACCCCAGAGTGACAATTGTCGGGACACTTCCCGGTGATGACCATAGTTTGAGGAGTTCATGTTTTCACTAAGTGTTAATGCTTTGGTCTGGTACTCTATTAAAAGGAGGCCTTAACATCCCTTAGTTTCCAAAAGGACCCCGCTGCCATGGGAGGGCAGGACAAAATATGTCATACAAGTTCTTTTCCATAACCACGTATGACTATATTCAGAATACATGTCTACATTATATTGATGAATTGGAGCTATTTCTGTGTCACCCTATATTATAACCGTTGCATGATGAATGCCATCCTACATAATTATCCATCATTTATCCATTTCCTACGAGCTCATTTCATATTGATCCTTGCTTCGTTACTTTTCTGCTGCTACTGTTACGGTTGCTACAAAACTGCTACTGTTACTTTTACCACTATTACTGTTACTTCCATACTACTTTGCTACTAAATACTTTGCTGCAGATAGTAAGTCTTTCATATGTGGTTGAATTGACAACTCAGCTGCTAATACTTGAGAATATTCTTTGGCTCCCCTTGTGTCGAATCAATAAATTTGGGTTGAATACTCTACCCTCGAAAACTGTTGTGATCCCCTATACTTGTGGGTTATCAAGACCTTTTTCTGGCGTCGTTGCCGGGGAACATAGCTCTATTCTCTAAGTCACTTGGGATTTATATCTACTGATCACTATGAGGCCACTAAAGGATGATAGAACCAAGATTTTTCCCTCAACTACAAGGGGAGGTAAGGAACTGCCATCTAGCTCTGCACTTGATTCTCCTTCTGTTTTGAGTAAACTTGCGACACCTGCTATTGATTCTGATATGTCGCTTGTTATTGATGATGCCACTTCTGATATGCATGATGCTTATGATGAAACTACTTCTCTGCTTGATAAAACTGTGCCACTAGGTGAATTGCTTTATGAACATCTTGCTAAAGTAAGAACTACTGAATATGCCGAAGATGATGATATTTCTAAAACTGATGAAATTATTGAAACTGTAAACTTTGAAACACTTGTAGACCTAGCTCTCCTAGATATGAATTGCATGTTATGCCTGAGGGATATGTTATGGAAGGAGAGGTTTCTACAGACTTTCTTGCTTGTAAGGGTTGGAATGATCTTAAGAAATTATTATGCAAGTGGAAAGAAAAATCTTTGAATGCTAGAATGCAATATGATCCTGAGTTTGCTACTTCACCTATCCATGTTACTGATAAGGATTATGAATTCTCTGTTGATCCTGAGCTAATTACTTTGGTTGAATCTAATCCTTTCCATGGTTATGAATCTAAAACTGTTGTGGCACATCTTACTAAATTAAAGGATATAGCCACCCTATTTTCTCAAGAGGAAAAGATTCACTATTACTATATTATCTAATTGTTTCCTTTCTCATTAATGGGTGACGCTAAGTTATGGTTTAATTCTCTTGCTCCTGGTCGTGTGTGTAGTCCCCATGATATGATTTACTACTTCTCTCAAAAATATTTCCCTACTCATAAGAAACAAGCTGCCCTACGTGAAATATTTAATTTTGTGCAAATTGAAGAAGAGAGTCTCCCACAAGCTTGGGGGAGGCTTCTCCAATTACTTAATGCTTTGCTTGATCATCCTGTCAATAAAAATGAAATACTTGATATCTTTTATAATGTACTAACCGATGCTTCTAGGGACCACCTAAATAGTTGTGTTGGTTGTGTTTTCAGGGAACGAACTGTTGAGCAAGCTGAAAAACTATTGAATAATATATTGAGCAATGATAATGATTGGACTCTTCCCAGACCATTTCCAAAGCCAACTCCAAAGAAAAGAGGTATTTTTTTTCTCAACCCTGAAGATATGCAAGAGGCAAAGAAATCTATGAAAGAAAAAGGTATTAAAGCTGAAGATGTTAAGAATTTACCGCCTATTGAAGAAATACATGGTCTTGATGACCCGACACAGGTAGTAGAGGTAAACTCTCTCTATAGATTTGATGTAGGTGATATTCCTCATAATAAGTCTGCTAGTCGATGCTTGGATGAGTTTGATAATTTTATTGTTAAACAAGAAAATTTCAATGCTTATGTTAGTAGACAATTGAAACGTAATGCTTACATGCTTGACTACTTGGGTGATTATATGAGTAGAACTGTTAATGATCTTAAGCTTATTAGTAAACATGATTCCATGGTTACAACTCAAGTGGAACAAGTACTTAAGGCACAAAATGACTTGCTTAATGAGTTGAATAGTAAGAATAATGGTAATGATGTTAGGGTTATGACTAGAGGTGGTAAAATGACCCAGGAACCTTTGTATCCTGAGGGCCATCCTAAGAGAGTTGAGCAAGATTCTCAGAGAACTAATACTGATACAATTGGTCCTAGTAATAAAAAGAAAAAGAAAACTTATAGGACTATGCATGCTAGCGAACCTGCTATAGACACACTTGAGAATCCCAATGATATTTCTATTTCTAATGATGAGACACAATCTGGTGATGAACATGAACCTAGTGATAATGTTAATAATGATGTTCATGTTGATGCTCAACCTAGTAATGATAATGATGTAGAGGTTGAACCTGCTGTTGATCTTGATAACCCACAATCAAATAATCAACATTATGATAAGAGAGACTTTGTTGCTAGGAAACATGGTAAAGAAAGAGAACCATGGGTCCAGAAACCCATGCCCGTTCCTCCTAAGCCATCCAAGAATAAGGATGATGAGGATTTTGAGCGCTTTGCTGAAATGATTAGACCTATCTTTTTGCGTATGCGTTTGACTGATATGCTTAAAATGCCTCCTTATGCTAAGTATATGAAAGATATCGTTACAAATAAAAGAAAGATACCGGAAGCTGAAATTTCCACAATGCTTGCTAATTATACTTTTAAGGGTGGAATACCAAAAAAAACTTGGAGATCCAGGAGTACCAACTATACCATGCTCCATTAAAGGAAACTATGTTAAAACTGCTTTATGTGATCTTGGAGCGGTGTTAGTGTTATGCCTTTCTCCTTATATCATAGGCTTGAATTGAATAAGTTGACACCTATTGAAATTTCTTTGCAAATGGTTGATAAATCAACTGCTATACCCATCGGTAGTTGTGAGGATGTGCCTGTTGTGGTTGCAAATGTTACTATCTTAACAGACTATGTTATTCTTGATATTCCTGAGGACGAAAAATATGTCGATCAATCTTGGTAGACCTTTTTTTAATACTGCAGGGGTTGTTATTGATTGCAATAAAGGCAATGCCACTTCTCATGTTAATGATAATGAGCATACGGTGCAATTTTCGAAGAAACAACGTCAAGTTCATAGTATCAATTCTATTGGAAAAATTTCAACTATTATTATTGGAGGTTTTGAATTCCCTATTTGTCGGTGTACAAAGGTAGGGGCGCTCTTTCGTACCCCTTACTTGTGCACGAGCAGTCAGAGCCACGCCTGTGGTCAAACATAACAGGGCAGAAGGAGGAAGCCGGGAACGCAGAGTTACCAGAACGACGCCAAGACAGACAGCACGAGAAGACCAAGCAAGGTGACAGGCTTCCTCGGCAAGGACTCTTGCCGGGGGGCCTACACGCCACCCTGCAAGGGCTCTTGCCGGGGCGATACACCCAGACGCCTCCGCCGCGGCCACCCTTGAAACCTATGGGCTCCAATGATACCAACAGTATTAGAGCCAAGGCTCGGGAAGCGCCCACGTGATGGCATGCAGATCTTTGTGAAGACAAAGATCTATGACTCCCAAGATGAGAACCAGAGGACATGGTGATTGCGAGGTTCCTTGCCGAGGACGCCCGCGAGGCCCCAGCAAGGCTCCTTGCCGGAGACGCCCCGAAGCCCCGGCAAGCCTCTTGCCGCAGGGCACTCACGGAGGCCCCCGCAAGACCCTTGCCGGGAACAGAAGCAAGTCTGCAGCAAGCTCTTGCCGCAGCGTCGCCGCCCCAGCTTGACGGCTGACCCACTGGCCCAGGCAGGTACCGACGTAGCGATACGTGGTTCCTGGGCCAGCTAGCCAAGCACCTGCGTGGTGGCATGCAGATCTTCATGAAGACCCTACCACAACGCCACCTCAGCTACCTACCTCGCTGGCCTGGACGCGTGTCGCGACCAGACAGAGCGGCCACGGACGGGATGGGCTTCTTTCCCGTCCCCGATAAAGTAAATAGACACCTAAGCAGCGCGTTGAATGCACCTTGTCCCGTAATGGCGTGGGATAAGCCCGTACACTATACACCTTTCCACCTCCTGTGTGCCACTGTGGCAGCCCCTTTCAACTATAAAAGGAGGCCCGCGGCATACTAGAGGGGGGTTCGGATCCTGAAAAGCTGGATAGGCACCGTAGCTACCTGAAGAACTCAAGAACACTCAAATATACACCAAAGCAGGACTAGGGTATTACGCATCCTCGCGGCCCGAACCTGGGTAAACGGTCGATGTGCTGACTCCTAGACCTGCTCTTTGCACAACTCCGCGCCTGCCAACCATAGAAGGGATTCCAGTGATCCCATAGGTGTCGTTTCGTACCGACATCTTTGGCGCGCCAGGTAGGGGGTGCGGTTGTGAAAATATGGTCTAACAGTTAGTGTGGCATTTCTTCATGGCCATGATTTCCCAAGAGGGAGATGGCCAAGTGCGGGGCATCATCAGCGAGTTCGGTGAACGCCCACGCGACGACAAAAAAAAGATAAGTCACGCAAGTCTTTGAGTAATTCCATTTCACATGAAGGTTATTCTCCTTGGAGATCTTGCTCTCTGTATGATAAACCTGTATGCAATGGGGCCCTTCCACTATTGGCAAAGCCCTCGCCCTGTTTCGAGTCTTCTCAACAGTTCGAGTGGCCACGTCGAGAACAGCGGGGAAGCCTTTCCGTTACTAGCAACGCTTTTGTCTTGTCTCGAGCCCGCTCGACAGTTCAAACAGCCGCGCTGGGAACGGTAGGTTGGCTTGCCTGGCAGCAAGCATACTCGGCAGGTTGTGGAGGATCTATCCTCAAAACATTGCGGCCTGGGTTACGCTCCGGCAAGCCCTCCCAACTAAACATAGGCTAGACATACAGAGAAGGATCAAACAGGAAGATAACATGCATTGCTATGAAATATTGCAGAGTTATATTACATAAATTGTCGCTGCGATTCTGACTAAAGATAAAAGCTGTCTCGGTTCTGAACCTGCAGCAGCAACAAGAAACGGGGTGCCTAATCCCGACGCTATCCCTCTATCCTCAGAACTCCGCCGACGCAATCGATGATGGCCTTGATACGCTCCTTGAGTGCCGTGAGATCTACATCATCCGGCAAGCTATCCAGTGTGGCGTCGAAGTCGAGGTCGGGGTTCCAGTAGGCCATCTTGGTGAGAACCTTGGTCAGGGCACCCCGGCAGAGCTTCCGGGACTCATCGGCTAGACAAGCCGCCCGATCGGAGTGGAGCTTTCCCAGGGCCTCAAGAACGCGTTCGAAGAACACGATCAAGCTGGCGTGGATGGATAGGTTCACCTCACGGGAGAACCTGAAGCTTGGCATGCCCATGGTGGCCAGCTGCGGAGTGAGTTCCTCCACGACGGCGACGAGGCGGCTGATCTAGAGGTCCACGCCCTTTATGTACTCTGCGTAGCCAGCGGCGTCGTCCTTCCGCGGCCGTTTCTCCTCCTCCAGGCCCTTGTGCAGAGCCTCTGCCCGAGCATTGGCCTATGTGAGCGTCCCCTTGATTCCCTCCAACTCCAGCTTCAGATCCTTGATGGAATCCTGGGCTGTGGAGAGCTGTTCGGCCTTGCCGAGGACCTTAGACCGCGCGTTCATCAGAGTGGCATGGATCGTGTCCTTCTCTGTGGTCAGCTCCAGGACCCGCTTGTTCAAGCCGTCCCGATCCACCTCCAGCTTCGTTACCTTGCCGGCGTGGACCCAAGCCTGAGCATTGAGAGCCTCAATGTGCCTCTGTTCCAGCCCCTGGGTCCGCCGCGCAACAAGCCTGTCGATCTCTTCATCCTTGCCGCGGAGGGTGGCGGCGAGTGCCTGCTCACGGGCGACAAGATCTTCCTCCTGCGAGTTCAGTTGGGCTTGGCACTGGTTGTGGGCAGCCTCATCATTGGCGGCTCGCTCCTTGGCCTCCTCCTGGGCTTTCTCAAAATCAGAATGCGCCAGCATGAGGTCTCTGGCGCGCTCATCCAGCTTCTCCTAGGAAACCCTCAGCTCGTTCCGGGCCTCGTCAAACCAGGCTTTTGTCTGGGCGACCTGCGCCTGGAAGTCCTCCTCCGCCTTGTCCACCACTGCTGACCTGGACTTTGCCTTGTCCAGGCGGGCACGGTAAAGCACCTGGAGCTTCTGGAAGCTGGCTCTCATGGCCCGAAGAAGCTGCTCCTCTTGAGAACCACCGCCGCCGGTGCCCGACTCGTCAACGACCTCAAAACCAGCGGCGGCGAGCGCCTCGTCATCAAACACCTCCCCCTCGGTTGGCGCCCTGCTGCTTGCCATCCAGGGGAGGTGGACAAACAAGTCGTCACTCACCTTCAAGTAGCGGCCCGAGCTAGAGGCGGAGGAGGAGGAAGGCTGGTCCTCGGTAGTAGCCTTGTCGGGCTCCTCGCAGCGGCCTTGCCGGCCTCCCCGGCAGCAGCCTCGCCAGTTCCTCCGGTAGGCTCGTTGCCAGCCTCCTCGGCACTAGCGTCGCTGGTCCCTCCGGCAGACCCTTGGGCCGCCTCCTCTGTCGTGGCCTGGGCAGCCTCCTCGCCCGCGGCCTTGCCGGCCTTAGCCTCGGCGTCCGTGATGACCTCCTCGACGTTGGGCTCGCCATCCGCCCGGTCCGCCAAGGGTGGGTCTAAAAGTCGAAAGAAAAAGTGAGACGATGCCCAAGATCAAAGGTTCAACTTGGAGAACAGAGGCAAATCATCCATACCAGGCTGGGGAGGAGCGACGCTCTCCTTGCCAACAACCGTTGCCGGGGAGGAGCCGCCGATGTTCAAGTCCCTCTCCTCCTCCTCCATGGGCACGGGCTCGGCAGCCGGTGCCCTTGCCGGGGACGCCCCCGGGGCGGTGTAGTTGAAGGGGGCGACATGTTGGGGGTGGCCCCCTGTGGGCCCTCCTGCTGCCGGTCCCCACCTACAGAACCGAGAAGGTTAGCATAAAGAATTCACGCCTCTGTCCGCCCATGGAAAAATGAGTGGTAAACTTACGCCGGGGGCTGTTGTCCGGGCTGCTCTCCACCACCAGCGGTGTGCCTGAAGTTCCCACCGGGAGCTTGTCGGCGGACGACGCCCTGGCCCTCTTCGCCACCCTCTGGGCCAGCGTCTGCATATCCCTGCAGAGATGACATTGGATCAGAGAGAGATAGTACAGGGATGAAACCAGGAGATAACATGAGGGGCGAGGTGCTTACTCATCTTCTGTTTCCTCCTCATCCTATGGTATCCTCCTCATCCTCCTTGGGCTAAGAGACCCAAGATCAAAGTCGACGTCCATGGCAGCGCCTACGGGAGGGGGAGAAGGCGATGGGGTACGGCCACGCCTGGACAAAGAGGAGGCAACCGCCGTCCTCTTCGCCACCGCGGTCTTCCCCGTTTTTCTCCCCACCGCGGCCGCCGTCGACCTCGTCTCACGCCCGAGCTGCTCTAGGGGTTGTTGCCACCGGGGCTCTGGGGGCGGTTGCCGCCACACGATGCTGCCTGACCGGACCGGCTCGCCGAACCGGCCCGCCGCAGGACCCGCCGCCTCGTCACGGTAGGAGGGTCAGCAGCCTCGGCCTCCTCATCGGTCGACTCCTCGACCACGTCTTCGACAAGGGGAGCGTCGGCGTCGGCACCCGCGTGGCGGGCCTCCCCGACAGTCTTCATCCACCCAGCAAACTCCTCCTCTTCGGCGGCCACGTTGGCCTTGTCCTCCACGTGGCCGGCGCTGCCGGCCTCCAGGGCAAGTGCCGCCTCCGCCGCCCTGGCGGCAATGTAGTTGAGCTCCACCTGGGTAGTGTCGTGGACGAGCACCGGCTTGTCGTGGACGCGCTTCTCCGACAAAGTGTCGAAGAACTCTTGCACCTAATCCGCCGGCGGCTTGACCCAAGACGGATCAAGGCCGTGCACGTTGAAGTCCGGCGGGAGTTATTGCTTAGCGGGACCACTCCCGTCGGCAACCCAAAAAGGGGCCCCTTGACGGCCTTACCGGCCTTGGCAGCCTTACCGGTCCTCTCGGCCGCGATCCACATCAAGCTGGAAGAGCTTCTGGCAGATGTGGCCGTGCTGCATCACCGTGAAGTTGTGTTTCAGGCCGGGGCGAAGCCTCATGATATCGTCCGCGTTCTCGAAAAGCCAAGCCGGCCTCCCCTTGTTATGCAGCGGCGCGATCCGACGGCGGATGAAATCAGCCCCGATCATCTCGAGGGTGAGCTCGGCCTGGGCAAGACGATGGATCCTGGTGGTGGCGATCGAGAGCTTTTTGTCGTTGACGTCGATGTGCCCCCAGTCTCCCTTATGAACCGGCGGGCTCCGACGGACTCGACAGAACTCCGGTGGGTCTTCTTCCTCTATCCACAACCACCGGCTCCTCCACTCGTCCCACCTCGCCCTCTGCGCACCGTCCGGATACGTGCCCTTTTCCCGGGTCTGTGAAATCCAGGTGACACAGCCGGAGATGGCTCCCCCCCCTTGGATACGAGGGAAGAAGTAATGGCGGAAGAGCGCTGTGCTTGGAACCACCCTGGCGAAAGCCATGCACACCACGGCATTCGGTGTAAAATCGAGGAGATGGAAGCCGTAGGTGTGCATGATGTTATTGAAGAAATCGAAGAAAGGGGGACAGAGGCCACAATAGAAGTAGTCGGCAAAGAAAGGATACCGATTTGGGCCGGCCTCTGCGCATTGGGCAGGGATGACGTGCGTGGCTGGATGCCCCGTCGTCTCACACCCCCACAAGGGCTTGAAGTAGTCCTTGAGCTAGACCGCGTCGACCGTCGGAGGGAAGTAGGCGTGCTTTGTCCGCAGCGCCGCTAGCTCACTCTCCGGGAGCTCTTTCTCCCCCGCGACCTCGGCCACTGCCTTCCCCTTGCTGGACATGGGCGCCATTGTAGCCGCAAGGGGAAGAAACGGGTCGGAGACAGAAGGGAGTGCGACGGCGGTGGGCAGAGGTGAAAGCTCTGGCTTGGGGAAGAAGGAGAAGAACGGCGAGTGCGAGATTGGAGGAGCGCAGGGGGTAAATGGGAGACGCACCTGCGGTTTTCCCCTTTTTATGGGGAAGACATGGGCCTCCATCCACCACCATTTACTATGATGTGACACCAGCACGCAGCAAACCGCCCCATGCATGACCCCCGCGTCAGCACAGATCGTGGGGAAGCGCAACCATCGGAGGAGTTACTGTGGTGAAAGGGAATCCAGCCTCGCTGCCCGCGCACCATTCTGGGCCTAGCCCAACAACACGTTGCGCTTATGAGTGGCCCAGGCCCGGGGGCTCCTATCGGTGTACAAAGGTAGGGGCACTCTTTTGTACCCCTTACTTGTGCATGGGCAGTCAGAGCCACGCCTGTGGCCAAACATAACAGGGTAGAAGGAGGAAGCCGGGAACGCAGAGTTACCAGAACGACGCCAAGACAGACAGCACGAGAAGACCAAGCAAGGAGACAGGCTCCCCCGACAAGGACTCTTGTCGGGGCGGCCTGCGCGCCACCCGGCGAGGGCTCTTGCCGGGGTGATCCACCTAGACGCCTCCGTCGCGACCACCCTTGAAACCTATGGGCTCCAATGATACCAATAACATTACAGCCAAGGCTCGGGAAGTGCACACGTGATGGCATGCAGATCTTTGTGAAGACAAATATCTATGACTCCCAAGATGAGAACCAGAGGACATGGCGTGTAATGCCCAGGATGGGACTATACCTCCTACGTGTCGAGGCACGACTTAAAGGTATAAGCCCATCCTAGAATGATCTCAAGTTTGGTATCTTTGCACGACTCATGTAAAAGAGGGGTTAAATTGCAAAAGGAGATAGTTGGCTTACACTCGCCACTTCACACAATACAATACATAAGCAATACATCATTCAAAACATCACAACCCGACTACGGGTGAAGATCCAAAAGAAAGATACCAAAAACAACATAAAGCCACAGGTCAGGATCGAATCCTAGTAGAAACCACTACTGATCGTCGAAGCGTCACAAACAAACAGCCAAACTCTTCATCGAGCTCCCGGTGAAGAACTGAACCAGCTTCTGCATCAAACTCGGTTGAACCTGCATCTGGTGTGGTGAAGTAACTATGAGCCACAGAGGACTCAGCAATCCCGTTCCCGGGTAACACGACTATTTAAGCCTTGGGTGAGGACAAGGCTAAAGAAAGAACGAGAGGTGAAGGAACAATCAAGAGTCTGCAGCAGCAACTAGCACTAACTTACGTAAAGAGAGCGAGAAGAGAAGTGCCTCGGTCGAAAGATGATCACGAAGTGATCCTAACTAAAGCTGGTCAAACATAACCCCACCGTGTTCAACTCCCGAATCCCTATTCGGAAATTGACAGTCACGGTACACACGCTGGTAGTGTATTAGAACATTGTGTCAAGTTATCTACAACCGGAATTAACAAGCTCCCATCTGCCACATAACCGCGGGCACGGCTTTCGAAAGTTCAAACCCTGCAGGGGTGTTCCAACTTGGCCCATCACAAGCCCACGATCCGCGGAGTCGCAACTCCATAGGTGGGAAGACCCGAGTATTCTCGGAATCCCGTGCTCAAGTTAAACCGAACTAAGGTAAGGCTAATCCAGCAAATCCTCCCGGCGTGTCGACACCCTGATAGGTATCCGCGCGTATCTAGTCTCAGGACACGACCGGATGGGTGATCCCACGGGTTTTTACCAGACCTTGAGTTTCCTCAAGGTGGCCCCGCGTAACCCCCGTTTCGGACCAACACTCATGTGGAGCACTGGCCCGGGGTTGTGGAATTAAGAATAAAAGAGGGTTTGCAAGGCCCTTATGCAAGTTTTATTAGTTTGTTATTAGGCAAATAGTACCAATGTTGGGACTTGCTGGAAAAGACTTAGCACTTAGCGGTTTATCAAGGGGGTCCCATACACCCCAACCGTGTTAGGAACGCATAATCAAGGAACATAACACCGGTTTATACGGTTCCTAACGGCATGAGTGGAACAAATCACCAAGCAAAAGGCTTAGCCTTCCACCCTTGCCAGTATATAGATGATTTCATTTTTAAGCATTTATATAGTGTGATATAACCCAACCAAACTTCAACATGAAGCGAGCATCTTCAATCTTCACCTGGAACTAACAATGCTATAAGAGGGGCTGAGCGAAGCGTACTTAGCCAAGCAATGGTTTGCATAGGTAGGTTGGTTAAACATGGCAATTGGTTACAAGTAGGAGGCTGACAAGAAGATCATGGGCATCGAGGCAAAACTATAGATCGAGACTACTAGCAATAGGCAAAGATAGTAATGGTATCCGGGTTCGGTCATCTTGCCTGGAATTCCACAAGGGAGAAGAACGGATCCAAGAAGAAGACGGAGCAACAGTCGAGCGGATCCTCACAACTCCGGAACGAAACCGAAGCTAACAAAAGAAGCAACCGGAAAGAAAGAAACAACACGGTAAACACACAAGCATAAACATGGCATACGATGCACAAACAAGTATGATGCATGTCCGGTTTAAATATGCATGGCATGGCAAAGTGCACAAACAAATACTACAAGTTAAGTGGAGATCAATATGCAACGAGTTGCATATTGACGAAACACCACATTTAATTATTTAGTTGACTCTCGTTTATTTACAAGACAAGATTAAATGTTTGTTAACATGGCAACAAGGTGAAGCATAATATAGCTACACTATTTAGACATTTTAAATGAGGCCGGAGAATAACAACAACAAGTCCGGAAAATCCCCATGAGCATGTTTAATAATTATAAGCAAACAACAATTAAGCATTCAAAGGTTGTTAACATGATGCGGATGACATGATCAAGTTTATGCAAGTTTTATTATAAGGTTGACAATTAACAAGATAAGAAGCATTTGTCACCGTGGTGGAATGGAAAGGTGCCACGGCAACGATCCGAAAATGATGCAACGCAACATCTCGGTTCCGGCAACTCGTTGAGAGTCCGGTGCAAAACAAAAGGTGGAGTGAACGAGTGAAACGAGATGAAAGGTGGGGTGATCCCGTTACCGGGTTCCCACGAGTCGGTGACGAGGCAACCGAGGAACATGACAAAAGGTGGAACGGGCACGATGCACACAAGGAAACATTTCATACAACACAACAAGCATCTCACGGGTCACGTCTCGGGGTTATACCTTCGAAACACTCGTTTCGGGACGGTTCGAGTTCGTCGAGGAAGTAGTCGTTCGCGGGGTGTAGTGGAAGTAGGTGTTCCGTTCGGAGAGGAAGTAGACGTTCACGGTCATCGGTAGGGGTACTAGTTCCGTAGTTGTACTTGAGGGTCTTCGGCGACGTAGTCGTTCACGTTTCGTAGCCGTTCGATCGTCGTGGTACTTGTTACTCGCGATCGTAGGGGTACTTGACACGCCACCGTGTAGTCGAACTTGACAGATCCGAGCTCTTCGAGGGTCGTCGTGGTACTTGTTCGGTCATGTAGAGGTACTTGGCGTTTCCGGGCGTCGGGGTACTCGTTCACGGATGTAGTGGTACTTGTTCCGTAGAGGTACTTGGTCGGGTCGCCATATACTCGTTCGGGTCATCTGTCACGGTCAACACAAGCAAGCACGAAACAAAACAAAACTACAGCAACAAAACTCAACACGGCAGCACGACGGGGCGACGAGGCCACCGGAGGCGGCAGCAACAACAAGGAGGAGCGGTGGGCGGCTCGCGCTGCGAGGAGAGTGGAGCACCATGGCGCGAAGGCGGCGGACGGAGGGAGCCGCACGGGGCGTCGGGGCGCATCGGGCGCTGCGGGATCCGGCCGCTGCGGCCCGGCGCGGAGGTGCTGCGGAGCTGGCCGCGGCGAGCTTGGCGACGAAGGGGAGGCAGGGGACGGGCGGAAGGGCCCGCGCGGCGCGAGGCAGTGGCCGCGGGCGAGCTGGAGGAGAAGGACGCCGGTGGGAGGAGTTCGGCAGGAGGGCCTCTCGCGCGGGCGCCTGCGCGACGGAGGAAGCGGCTGGAGGGGAGGCCGCGGTCGCGGGCCTCTGCGAGAGGAGCGAGGCGCGGAGACGTCGGGCGATGGGGGCTCCTTGCCTCGGCGAAGGAAAGAGGCCCGGGGCGCTCGCGCGCGAGGGCGATGGGGCGGAGGAGGAGCTCTGCCTGGCCGCTGGGCGCTCGAGGAGGACGGCGGGCGTGGCCGCTGCGCACGGGAGAGCAGCGTTCGCGCGAGGGAAGGGGAACGGGCTCCTGGTCGACCGGCCAGAGGCGAGGTGACAGCGACGGGAAGGGAGGAAGAGCAGAGGGGCTCGAAGGCTGCGGGGTCTCGGGAGGAGATCGAGTGCGGGGGAAGAGATGCGGGGTCGAGCGAAGGAGCGGGGTCGAGGGTTCGGGGAGAGATCGATAGGAATGGGAGGGCGGCGGCGCTCGAGGGAGAAACGGGCAGAGACAGAGCTGCGGCTAGGGTTCGGTAGGGAGGCCGGCTGGGCCAAAGTGGGAAGATGGGCCAGGAGGCCTGGCCGCTGGAGGTTGGGAAGGAGGAGGCCCAGATGGCCTCAGGCCTGCTGGATTTTTAAAACTGCTGCTGTTCTTCTACTCTTAGAATTACAGAAAAGAAAAATAGGAAGAAAGAAAAGAGAGGAGAAGATTAGGAGAGAATTAGGGCATGAGATCAAATTTACTGGATTCACCAAAAAGTCAGGAATTTAAATAAAATAGGAGGAGGGTTTTTGGAAGAACCTCGAAACAACGGAAAGAATTATAGGGAGGGTTCGACGGTGAAACTTGAAGGGAAAGACATGGGGAAAATTATGCAAGTGTGTTACGGTGATCCCAACCAATTGGAATATTTTAAATATAGCTCCCTAAATATTGAGAGGCTTTATATGTTATAAAGAGAAGACATTCTTCCCTCGATTTAAATGGACCGAAGGTCCACACGATTTATTTAAGTTGAGATGCAAAAAAAAATATGACATGATGGCATGATGACATGATGCAATGCAAAATGAATAACACAAGCTCAAAAGAAACACACGGGCAACCCGGAACATCTGGAATCTTCTAGAATCTTCTGGGATCTTCTGGGACGTCGGTCTCGGGCGTCACAACTCTCCCACACTAACAGAGGATCTCGACCCGAGATCCTAGAGATATCACCGGGTAAAAACGAAGAGGAAGAGGTAAAACAAAGTTGCTTCTTTGACAGACGAGTGAAACCAAGAACCTTGAGAGGTTGAGCAAATTGAAAGAAGAATAGAACGGAGATGAACGAAGTTAAGAGCACTCCGGTAAAATGAGTAACAAGGAGTATTATGAGAACCTTGGAGGTTGAAAGACAAGAATTAAGAGCTTACGAACCAAAAGAATTAGAAACCGCAATGGTATAGCCAAGGAATAAGAATGACATAATTTGGACAGCACTCCGTCTGAAAATGGAAGGAATTAACAAGAACTAGAGGAGATGGAATGATAGTTGATGAAATCAACAAAACACTGCCTCCGGAACAATTAAAAGAATGTCACAAGGTGTAAGAAAGATTCAGACAGCACTCCGGTTAAAAAGAGAGGCAAACTTGATAAGATGAGAGAACTAGAATGAAGAATACAACACTCCGGTTAAATGATAAGCAAGGGAAAGAACAAGATCTCAATAAAACGATAAGATGGTTTGGAGAGAGCAACATTACAAAGCCTCCGGAACGAAAGAATAGATGCTAGATCGTTGGAAAGAAAAGATCGAAGAAGAAGATGACAACTTCTCCCACGAATGAATTAGAAAATCCTCCTTACGGAGAAGGGTTGAATAGAGTTGTTGGAAAATCAACAACGAAAGAATAAGCTCGATATGGGCTTATGGAAAACATCTCAAAATTAAGAGGTGACAACCAGCCACTAACGAAAAACATTTGATTGGATTGAAAACAACAAGGAGACGATAAACTTATTCCACCGGAATGATAAATGAAGAACTTGGGTCATTTATAAGCACCACAATACAACAATCCTTAGGGAAAGCTTTTAGTTGCCGTACAACCCAAGATGACTCCAACAAATAAATTGAAGGGTGGAAAGATCTCCTGAACAAAGAAAATGATGGTTTTAAATCTCTCATTCTTGATAACTCGTGAATCATGAAACATGAAGGAATTGTCAAGAATGACATAACACCATCTGAAAAGATAAGGTAGAAAGGATTGCAATTGGAAAGCATGATGAAGAATGCTTGAGCTCCAACAAGAATCTTGAAGAAAACTTCAAGGATGAATTAAATGATGATGAACCACCATGAAGAACTCCGGTAAAGAAAGCATGAGAAGTGAAAGATGAAAAGAATAAGATTCAAGGCCTGCGAAGAATTAGATTGAGCTTTGAAATGATGTAATTGAAATAACTTGGAGCTCCGGAAAACAAGATGAAGAACTTAGAACCGAGGATATGATATGATGAACAAGCTCCAGACAAAAGAATTAAACACTTGGAAGGAACAAGAATAAGAATTATGTCATGCATCTCCTTCATCAATTAAATTGATGACAATCAAAGGATTTGGCATACTACTTATTCTTCTAGAAAAGGATTGGAGAGAGATATAGCCAAACTGAGAATAGTCTTGAACGACTCACCGGTAGGATTGTGAAAGGAACAAATGAATTAATACGATAACAACGGAAGAGTAATCTGAAAGAACCACCGTAAGAATATGGAGACGAACGAAGAGACATCAATGAAGAATATTGGAGGACGAAGTTGAAAACTGAGAACGAAGAAATATCCTGAAATGATGGCCTTCGGAGGATCACAAAGAAAAGAATTCAAGAAATGCTTCGGATGGTAAAAAAGAATTCCTCACAATCGGAACAATAATGAGGATGGCATGAAGCTAGAACCACGAATCTTCAAGAAGATGGGCCAAGATTAAGAGAAACTCTTCTCCAGTCTTGAAATATTGAGAATGAAGACGAGAAATGCCATGAAGAATTGTTGAGCACTCCGGAAGAATAAAAAGATGGAAGGTGGAGCTAAAGATGGATATAATTGAAAACAAACTTGGAGAAGGCATGTGACTGATGGAAATCATTCTTACGTCACACTTTGACAAGAATTTGAGTATAACTCCGGAAAATAGAAGAGTCAGGTAAGATCCTGGGAAAAGACCTGTGGGTTAGGGCCCACTCAAAAGAAATCACCGTTGAAAAGATAGATTAAGAGATATAGCACCGGTTGAATTAAATGGCTTGAGTAAGAAGACAATGCTCAAAATAATTTGAACGGATTAAGAATGGAATTATGAATCTTGAGCACTCCGGATATGAATAGCAATAGGAGAATGATTAATTGGTGCATCGGAATAAAAAGCATTGTGAAAAGAGGAAAAAAGGATAAGATCAACACCGAAATCTTGAATTACATCCACCGGCAGAATTGAGAACAAAAGAATGATGAACTTGAAGCTCTTGAGCATCTTCACGATAAAATCACCGGATAAGAACATTGAAGCAAAAGAATGGAGAAATATCACATGAATAAATGGATTCTTCATCTGAGAATTTCTTGCTCCGAGAAGAAGAAGGGTGGGAGGGTGGGGAAAACAAAGACAACTTGAGACGAACAAGATGGACACCGGTTGAAAAAGAATTTAACATAACCATCTTGATGATTAAGAAGGACTAGCACCCCCATAGAAATATGAGAACACCGATTAGAAAAGGTATGGAATCAACATTTGACATCGAAGCAACTCGAATACCAGAATCAAAACAAGAACAAGGATAGATAAGTCGCAGCATCATCTTCACAATATCATTCGAACAGAGGATTGAACGAATGAATTCCGCAGGTACATCAGCTAGTCGAGAAGCCACTTGGAGAAGAAAAGGTAAATAAAAACGAACAAGGAGCAGATAGAACAAATGCAAGATAGAAGCTTCGTTCGACATCTTCGTGCTGAAAGCTCATGGAACGTGTTACAAAAGGGTTTTGCAATCCCCGGATCAGCATAGCCAAGGACCCTTTAAGATGCAACTCCCAATCAGAACAAGTCCATAAAACCACTTCACTCAATGTAGAACCCCGAACTTCATATCGAGCATCCGTTGGAAGAATGCCTAGAACTACTAGATGAACCCACCTATAGATTTCCGAAAGTTTCCAGTTATGCAATCAGGTGTTGGGGATACACGGGAAGCACCGCGCAATCAACTCTAAACCTACATCCAGGTGTATCCATCCTTCAACACATAACCAGCCTTTCTCGGAAACTGTTTACCTCGGACCTTCGAAAAGCATCCACTATAACAAGCTATGGCAATACTCTCGAACTACCTCCCCAGTACTGGGTGATGTCGGGGTTATCTTGCCACTGGTCGTATAGGGGAGATTTTCGATGTCGGCCGTCTTAAGTATTTAGTATTGCCACGATATACTTGTGTCAATGATACCCCGAAGCTCAACTCCTCGGTAACAGGAGGCATCGGGAACAATATCCTTGTCACAAGAACATCGAAACAATCCCAGAATACTCGCGGGATCCTAAAAAAAATTTGGTGCATTTTTGAGAGTAGAAGAGAAAAGAGTAATCGTCAGGAGTCCTCACCAGAGAGAAAGGGGATGAGAAGCAAACAGAAATCCTACTCTCCGATATATATATAGGACTCAAAACATTTTCAAGTGTGTGCCTAGACTCAACCGTCAACGATTCGATCAATCAGTGGGGGCTTCTAGGTCGGAGAAGGCTCTGAATACCAACTTGTAATGCCCAGGATGGGACTATACCTCCTACGTGTCGAGGCACGACTTAAAGGTATAAGCCCATCCTAGAATGATCTCAAGTTTGGTATCTTTGCACGACTCATGTAAAAGAGGGGTTAAATTGCAAAAGGAGATAGTTGGCTTACACTCGCCACTTCACACAATACAATACATAAGCAATACATCATTCAAAACATCACAACCCGACTACGGGTGAAGATCCAAAAGAAAGATACCAAAAACAACATAAAGCCACAGGTCAGGATCGAATCCTAGTAGAAACCACTACTGATCGTCGAAGCGTCACAAACAAACAGCCAAACTCTTCATCGAGCTCACGGTGAAGAACTGAACCAGCTTCTGCATCAAACTCGGCTGAACCTGCATCTGGTGTGGTGAAGTAACTGTGAGCCACAGAGGACTCAGCAATCCCGTTCCCGGGTAACACGACTATTTAAGCCTTGGGTGAGGACAAGGCTGAATAAAGAACGAGAGGTGAAGGAACAAACAAGAGTCTGCAGCAGCAACTAGCACTAACTTACGTAAAGAGAGCGAGAAGAGAAGTGCCTCGGTCGAAAGATGATCACGAAGTGATCCTAACTAAAGCCGGTCAAACATAACCCCACCGTGTTCAACTCCCGAATCCCTATTCGGAAATTGACAGTCACGGTACACACGCTGGTAGTGTATTAGAACATTGTGTCAAGTTATCTACAACCAGAATTAACAAGCTCCCATCTGCCACATAACCGCGGGCACGGCTTTCGAAAGTTCAAACCCTGCAGGGGTGTTCCAACTTGGCCCATCACAAGCCCACGATCCGCGGAGTCGCAACTCCATAGGTGGGAAGACCAGAGTATTCTCGGAATCCCGTGCTCAAGTTAAACCGAACTAAGGTAAGGCTAATCCAGCAAATCCTCCCGGCGTGTCGACACCCTGATAGGTAGCCGCGCGTATCTAGTCTCAGGACACGACCGGATGGGTGATCCCACGGGTTTTTACCAGACCTTGAGTTTCCTCGAGGTGGCCCCGCGTAACCCCCGTTTCGGACCAACACTCATGTGGAGCACTGGCCCGGGGTTGTGGAATTAAGAATAAAAGAGGGTTTGCAAGGCCCTTATGCAAGTTTTATTAGTTTGTTATTAGGCAAATAGTACCAATGTTGGGACTTGCTGGAAAAGACTTAGCACTTAGCGGTTTATCAAGGGGGTCCCATACACCCCAACCGTGTTAGGAACGCATAATCAAGGAACATAACACCGGTTTATACGGTTCCTAACGGCATGAGTGGAACAAATCACCAAGCAAAAGGCTTAGCCTTCCACCCTTGCCAGTATATAGATGATTTCATTTTTAAGCATTTATATAGTGTGATATAACCCAACCAAACTTCAACATGAAGCGAGCATCTTCAATCTTCACCTGCAACTAACAATGCTATAAGAGGGGCTGAGCGAAGCGTACTTAGCCAAGCAATGGTTTGCATAGGTAGGTTGGTTAAACATGGCAATTGGTTACAAGTAGGAGGCTGACAAGAAGATCATGGTCATCGAGGCAAAACTATAGATCGAGACTACTAGCAATAGGCAAAGATAGTAATGGTATCCGGGTTCGGTCATCTTGCCTGGAATTCCACAAGGGAGAAGAACGGATCCAAGAAGAAGACGGAGCAACAGTCGAGCGGATCCTCACAACTCCGGAACGAAACCGAAGCTAACAAAAGAAGCAACCGAAAAAGAAAGAAACAACACGGTAAACACACAAGCATAAACATGGCATACGATGCACAAACAAGTATGATGCATGTCCGGTTTAAATATGCATGGCATGGCAAAGTGCACAAACAAATACTACAAGTTAAGTGGAGATCAATATGCAACGAGTTCCATATTGACGAAACACCACATTTAATTATTTAGTTGACTCTCGTTTATTTACAAGACAAGATTAAATGTTTGTTAACATGGCAACAAGGTGAAGCATAATATAGCTACACTATTTAGACATTTTAAATGAGGCCGGAGAATAACAACAACAAGTCCGGAAAATCCCCATGAGCATGTTTAATAATTATAAGCAAACAACAATTAAGCATTCAAAGGTTGTTAACATGATGCGGATGACATGATCAAGTTTATGCAAGTTTTATTATAAGGTTGACAATTAACAAGATAAGAAGCATTTGTCACCGTGGTGGAATGGAAAGGTGCCACGGCAACGATCCGAAAATGATGCAACGCAACATCTCGGTTCCGGCAACTCATTGAGAGTCCGGTGCAAAACAAAAGGTGGAGTGAACGAGTCAAACGAGATGAAAGGTGGGGTGATCTCGTTACCGGGTTCCCACGAGTCGGTGACGAGGCAACCGAGGAACATGACAAAAGGTGGAACGGGCACGATGCACACAAGGAAACATTTCATACAACACAACAAGCATCTCACGGGTCACGTCTCGGGGTTATACCTTCGAAACACTCGTTTCGGGACGGTTCGAGTTCGTCGAGGAAGTAGTCGTTCGCGGGGTGTAGTGGAAGTAGGTGTTCCGTTCGGAGAGGAAGTAGACGTTCACGGTCATCGGTAGGGGTACTAGTTCCGTAGTTGTACTTGAGGGTCTTCGGCGACGTAGTCGTTCACGTTTCGTAGCCGTTCGATCGTCGTGGTACTTGTTACTCCCGATCGTAGGGGTACTTGACACGCCACCGTGTAGTCGAACTTGACGGATCCGAGCTCTTCGAGGGTCGTCGTGGTACTTGTTCGGTCATGTAGAGGTACTTGGCGTTTCCGGGCGTCGGGGTACTCGTTCACGTAGTCGTACACGGATGTAGTGGTACTTGTTCCGTAGAGGTACTTGGTCGGGTCGCCATATACTCGTTCGGGTCATCTGTCACGGTCAACACAAGCAAGCACGAAACAAAACAAAACTACAGCAACAAAACTCAACACGGCAGCACGACGGTGCGACGAGGCCACCGGAGGCGGCAGCAACAGCAAGGAGGAGCGGCGGGCGGCTCGTGTTGCGAGGAGAGTGGAGCACCATGGCGCGGAGGCGGCGGACGGAGGGAGCCGCACGGGGCGTCGGGGCGCATCGGGCGCTGCGAGATCCGGCCGCTGCGGCCCGGCGCGGAGGTGTTGCGGAGCTGGCCGCGGCGAGCTTGGCGACGAAGGGGAGGCAGGGGACGGGCAGAAGGGCCCGCGCGGCGCGAGGCAGTGGCCGCGGGCGAGCTGGAGGAGAAGGACGCCGGCGGGAGGAGTTCGGCAGGAGGGCCTCTGGCGCGGGCGCCTGCGCGACGGAGGAAGCAGCTGGAGGGGAGGCCGCGGTCGCGGGCCTCTGCGAGAGGAGCGAGGCGCGGAGACGTCGGGCGATGGGGGCTCCTTGCCTCGGCGAAGGAAAGAGGCCCGGGGCGCTCGCGCGCGAGGGCGATGGGGCGG
Organism: Secale cereale; assembly: GCA_902687465.1. Lineage (NCBI taxonomy): Eukaryota > Viridiplantae > Streptophyta > Magnoliopsida > Poales > Poaceae > Secale > Secale cereale. The sequence goes on from LR738710.1 coordinate 490,228,232, forward strand.
AGGAGGAGCTCTGCCTGGCCGCTGGGCGCTCGAGGAGGATGGCGGGCGTGGCCGCTGCGCACGGGAGAGCAGCGTTCGCGCGAGGGAAGGGGAACAGGCTCCTGGTCGACCGGCCAGAGGCGAGGTGACTGCGACGGGAAGGGAGGAAGAGCAGAGGGGCTCGAAGGCTGCGGGGTCTCGGGAGGAGATCGAGTGCGGGGGAAGAGATGCGGGGTCGAGCGAAGGAGCGGGGTCGAGGGTTCGGGGAGAGATCGATAGGAACGGGAGGGTGGCGGCGCTCGAGGGAGAAACGGGCAGAGACAGAGCTGCGGCTAGGGTTCGGTAGGGAGGCCGGCTGGGCCAAAGTGGGAAGATGGGCCAGGAGGCCTGGCCGCTGGAGGTTGGGAAGGAGGAGGCCCAGATGGCCTCAGGCCTGCTGGATTTTTAAAACTGCTGCTGTTCTTCTACTCTTAGAATTACAGAAAAGAAAAATAGGAAGAAAGAAAAGAGAGGAGAAGGTTAGGAGAGAATTAGGGCATGAGATCAAATTTACTGGATTCACCAAAAAGTCAGGAATTTAAATAAAATAGGAGGAGGGTTTTTGGAAGAACCTCGAAACAACGGAAAGAATTATAGGGAGGGTTCGACGATGAAACTTGAAGGGAAAGACATGGGGAAAATTATGCAAGTGTGTTACGGTGATCCCAACCAATTGGAATATTTTAAATATAGCTCCCTAAATATTGAGAGGCTTTATATGTTATAAAGAGAAGACATTCTTCCCTCGATTTAAATGGACCGAAGGTCCACACGATTTATTTAAGTTGAGATGCAAAAAAAAATATGACATGATGGCATGATGACATGATGCAATGCAAAATGAATAACACAAGCTCAAAAGAAACACACGGGCAACCCGGAACATCTGGAATCTTCTAGAATCTTCTGGGATCTTCTGGGACGTCGGTCTCGGGCGTCACATGGCGATCGCGAGGTTCCTTGCCGAGGACGCCCGCGAGGCCCCGGCAAGGCTCCTTGCCGGAGATGCCCCGAAGCCCCGGCAAGGCTCCTTGCCGGAGGGCACTCACGGAGGGCCCAACAAGACCCTTGCCGGGAACAGAAGCAAGTCTGTGGCAAGCTCTTGTCGCAGCATCTCGCCGTCCCAGCTCGACGACCGACCCGCTGGCCCAGGCAGGTACCCATGTGGCGATACGTGGTTCCTGGGCCAGCTAGCCAAGCACCTGCGTGGTGGCATGCAGATCTTCGTGAAGACCCTACCTCAACGCCACCTCAGCTGCCTACCTCGCTGGCCTGGACGCGCGCCGCGACCAGACAAAGCGGCCACGGACGGGACGGGCTTCTTTCCCGTCCCCGATAAAGTAAATAGACACCTAAACAGCGCGTTGAATGCACCTTGTCCCGTAATGGCGTGGGATAAGCCCGTACACTGTACACCTTTCCACCTCCTATGTGCCACTGTGGCAGCCCTTTCAACTATAAAAGGAGGCTCGCGGTATACTGGAGGGGGATTCGGATCCTAAGAAGCTGGATAGGCACCATAGCTAGCTGAAGAACTCAAGAACACTCAAGTATACACCAAAGCAGGACTAGAGTATTACGCATCCTCGCAGCCTGAACCTGGGTAAACGATCGCTGTGCGGACTCTTAGACCTGCTCTTTGCACAACTCCGCGCCCGCCAACCGTAGAAGCGATTCGAGTGATCCCATAGGTGTCGTTTCGTACCGACACTATTCCTACTGTCAAAAAGAAATACAATATTCTTATTGTTGGGGACATGCATATCCCAATAGAGGTAACCTCGTGTTATTCAAAAATTCTCCGGTTTTATGTTATTCGAAAGAAGTTCGTTAATGAGACTTGAACAACCTTGTTAACGGATTCCTTTCGATGAGCATGATATGGATGAATTTAGAAGACACAACTCTTTGTACCCATCTTTTACTTTCTGTTATTTAGATTAAATAAAGCAAAACATAGTATCATCTGTCTATTTTCTGATTTATCCGAGCAATAAAAAAATGTCCCAAAAATAAAAGTTCTCCAAATGCCTTGAAAATTTAGTATGATTTTTTATAGAATATTTAAGAATTTCTGGCACTGAACACACACGAGGGGGGCTCACCAGTTGGCCACAAGGGTAGAGGGCGCGCCCCTATCCTTGTGGGCCCCACATGCCCCCTCCATTTATTCCAGCACCCATCCACTTCGTCTTCCTCTAGAAAAAATCACTCCATAGCTCAAACTCACGTTCTTGCTCATTTTGCTACCATTTTCGATCTCCTTGCTCAAAGGTCCATTCACAAAACTGCTTTGGGGGATTGTTCCTCGGTATGTGGCTCCTCCAATGGTCCAATTAGTTTTTGTTTTAGGGCTTCATTTATTGCAAATTTTTGTTGTTGTGGTGACCTTGTTATTGAGCTTGCATGTCAAATTTATATGGTCCAAAGTACTTTTGATGCATGATATAGCCTCTAGGCACTTGTAGGAGTAGTTGCTATCAATTTTGTTGAGTTTGGTTCACTTTTATTTTGAGTCACTAAAAATTCCAGAAATTTTCGAGAGGAATAAAAATGTCTAGGAGAATGTATCAAGGTGGTTCTTCGAGAAAGAAAGCACCGAGGCTCGCGATACGCGAACTGGACCTTGAACCACCAAGAGAAGCTCAAGTGCAGCCTTGTGAATGGTCGTCAAATGAATTTATGGTTCGTGCATGTTTCAAGGATGAGTTTGATGAATACGTACAAAATGTCGGCCTTGAGGACTTCGTGTCAGATAAGTGCCGACAATACTATTACCTCACCGATTCCTTTGTAAGGAGGCTTGAATTTTCATCTAAGCGCAATACTCCCACTGTCCTGTTTGACCTCTATGATATATCTTGTACCATGGACTTAGAAGATTTTAGTGATGCCTGCAAAATTCCACAATGGGGCATTCTTAGTGAGCCTCACAAATCCGAATACAGTGATTTCCTTGCTAGCATCACCATGGGGGAAACTAGAAATATCACACAAGCCACCATAGGGAGCATTCACTTTCCGACTATACATTATTTTTCTCTCTTTATAGGAAGATGCATTAATGGTAGGCATGAGCATAGCCACCTTTGCGTTCCAGATCTTAGTGTCCTTAAGTGTGCGGTGTTAGGTGACAAGCGATGTAATTTGGGGGCTATTATTGCAAGGAGGTTACATATTAATGCTACAGATGGAGATTTATTTGGTGGGATTTATGCAACTCAGTTAGCTAATTATTTGGGTGTACCCATAAGAGGATATGATATTGAGTTGCCACCTACTTTTTTGGATTACGATGCTATGGTACGCTACTAGTTTTTTAAGAGGAACGAACAGTTCCTCCAATATCGACTAATCTTTGATAGACGGCGCGCCGTCCATGTTAATCTTCCTGCTCCTGCCTTCTTTAACTTTTAGGTAAATAGGAGATACTTTGTAACTATAGAGGAGTGTCGGTGTCAAAACCGGCGGATCTTGGGTAGGGGGTCCCGAACTGTGCGTGTGAGGATCGATGGTAACAGGAGACTGGGGACACGTTGTTTACCCAGGTTCGGGCCCTCTCGATCGAGGTAATACCCTACTTCCTGCTTGATTGATCTTGATGAATATAGGGTTAAAAGAGTTTATCTACCTCGAGATCATAATGGCTAAATCCCTAGGAGTCTAGCCTATGTAATTGTGATTCTGCTGCTACGGACTAAACCCTCCAGTTTATATATGCACTGGAGGGATCTAGGGTTGTACGTGATCATCTTCTAGAAGAAGGAAATATTACACCTGGACTCTAAACTTGCTATTTTGCACATATGGGAGTCCTATCCGGATACGGGGATAGTCTTCAGCGATAATCTTCATGGCCCACCAGTCTGGCCCGTAACGAGTAATCCGACCACCCGAGGACCCCTTAATCCAGGACTCCCTTAGTAGCCCCTGAACCAGTCTTCGATGTCGATGAGTCCGACACGCGTACTGTCTTCGACACTGTAAGACGGGTTCCCCCTTCCGAACATATGAAGCATTATTCCCTGCACAAAGGAACTATGTCCGACTCTGCATGATTAGTACAACCCTTAGCCTCGAACGCAATATATCGAAAAACGAACACTGTGTCTTTATTGACAGCTTTTCAGAGAAGCGTCACATTTGACCCTTTAATATACCGGACGTTTCCTTGGCTCTGGTTTCGCGCTTCGAGGCATAGCCCCATTGGCACGTCTTGTCAAAACAAAGATCGTGCCCGTTTATCGCGGGATCCTTATCAATATGACATGGGTAACCCAACCGTGCCTTACGCACGATCATGTTGGGAACCGGCGATTTTTGCGGCTGGTAATGGGGACGTTTGGTATTTACCATCTATAAAAGGATACAGAGCCTTCCCCTTTCACCTCACACTCTCCTCAAGCCCTAGCTTCCCAATCTCTTCAGCCCCAGCGCCCACAGCTCCAGCGCCCGTAGCTCTCAACTCCTCCACCACCGCCTCCCTCCCCAGCAATGGCTGGACCGGTTCCAAGGGAAAGTGGAAGGCCTCCACGATCACGGAGAAGATCGTGAAGAATCTCCGGAGTGCAGGCTACCTCGCCGACGACACAATGCACCGGGTTCCCGACAAGAACCAGGTGATCCCCATCCCTGAGCCGGGTGAGCGGGTGGTTTTCATCCCTCACTTTATTCGGGGGCTGGGGTTTCCTCTTCACCCCTTTGTCCGGGGCCTCCTATTTTTCTACGGGCCGGATTTCCATGATCTAGCCCCGAACTGTATCCTCCACATATCAGCTTTCATAGCCGTATGTGAGGCATTCCTCCGCGCCCCCCCACACTTCGGCTTATGGCTCAAGATCTTCAATCTGAGGCCGAAGGTGGTCGACGGACAACATGCGGATTGCGGGGGAGCCATGATAAGTAAGCTCCCGAACGCCACTTGGCCAAAGGGGGACTTTGTGGAGACGAACAAGATATGGTAGCAGGAGTGGTTCTACATCACCAAACCCCGCGATGCCAAGTGGGCGGCGGCGCCCGGATTCAGATCTAGACCCCTAGAGAGGCTAACCTCATGGACCACCAAAGGCCTCGATTGGGGGTCTCAGACAGAGGTGCAATCACTTCAAATCGCATCTCCGACATGATGGTGAAGGGCACCCTCCTCACTAATGTTATTCAGGTGATGCTCTTCCGCCGCATTCTCCCCTGCCAACGCCGGGCCTCCCACCTATGGGAGTTCAATCTGGAAGAGCCCCGGACCCTAAAGCGCCTCTTCGACACTACGAACGAAGATATCTGGAAGCAGCTCTTCAAGGCCCAAAAGGGGTGGCCAGAGGAGACCGAGGACAAGGGCTTCAACAACGTGCATTCGGCCCCAGAGGTAATCAGAATTCCACCGAATACATATCCTGCCCATATTTCAATTATAACAGGAGTTAGAATTTTTACGTTCTATTCAGGCCTGGACGAAGAAAGCGGAGCATATCAACTGTCCGACTCCGCTACCCGAAGACCTAGACACGCCTCAACTGACGGTGATGCTGGTTCTGGCACCGTATAAGGCACCTAAGAAGAAGGCCAATAAGAAGGGCAAGGAGGTCAAGAGTGACCCCCGCCCTAAGGGTCCCGCGGACAAAGTGCCAGGGGAAACCGATGCCCACTCCTCCCACGACGAAGAAGAAGAGCAAGAGGAGGAAGAGAGCGACTCCGCCATCAGGGTAAAGGGAGGAAGAGGGTGGTCCCCACAGATGCGGGCAAAGGTGGCGCCCCGGAAGAAACTGAATATCTCGGACAGTTCAGATTCAACATCTGAACACAATTTCCGAGTATAGCCCAGGGTCAAGCCCCTGGCCGAATCGTGAGTATCAAGATTTTTCGCTGTTCGTGTTCGGTTCAAATAGTATTTAGTGTTTAAGTAATTCTATCATGTCTTTATATAGCCGTCCCCACACACTCCCCGAAGCTTCGCTATCATCGGGGAAATATCTAGCGACAGGGATGGTGGAGAGCGACACACCACCGCGGGGCTCGTCACCCATCTTAGGGGACACTAAGGCATCCTCCCTACTGGCGTCTCCTGCACAAGGAGGTGGAAAAAAGGTGCCCAAGGTGGACACCTCGGCCGCCATCGGTCAAGGGGAAGCATTCCCCATGGAAACCGACAGCGAGGAGCCAAAGCAATCCGGGCCCCTGCCGAACACCGTTCCGGAGTCAAGTGTAGCTCCAGAATCGAGAAGTCAGCTCCCCACGATGGGGGGAGGAGAAACCGCTCCAACGACACCCTCCGTCAATCTAGAGGCGCCGAACACTCTGGAGGAAGCACTGCAAGGTGATTCCATCATAGTGGAACACCGCACCCTGATGGGTGCGGTCATGGAGAAGATTCGGTCCACCAAAGCGGACTGAATTAAGACTTTAACAACCTATTGGCAGGCTTTCAAGTATGCGACGTAATGTTCTAAAAAGAACTCTTTCATTTTATATATGTATAGGTTATAAAACCTGGTATACAGACAGTAGCCCCTGATGCTTTGTTTGGTTCTGAAGAGAATCGGACAAAGGATCCATGTTATAGCATCTAACAGAGCAAAATCGTGTCCTGTGTTTGAACAGACTTCGCCAGTAGCAGCATATGCCCAGGCCGCGGAGGTTTCCGAGCTCAACCGGAAGCTTCAACTAGTTGACGAGGAGCTCGACCGCGTCAACAAGCGTTTTGATGAAACACAAGGTATGCATATGTTCAAGAAATTGAAATGTCAAAAGACGATATGTTTGATCTATGTGCGTGTGAACTCATTGTGCGGTATGATTTGTGCAACACTTGGCGCAGCTGAGGTCGGGGCCCTTAAGGGCGAGCTCGCAAAGGCCAAGGAAGATGCCAGGGTGAGGAAAGCAGCCGCTGACAAAGCGACTGCCGACCTGAAGGCCGAACAGACTATGCGTCCATAGCACGAGTCTCGGGTGGCCGAAGATCAAGAACTACAAGATGCTATTCGCAAGTGCGAGGCATTGGAGCAGAAGACTTCGGAGCAAGCATTCGAACTCAATACGGCAGTCAATGCTGCCAAGGAGGCGCGGGTGGAGCTGCGCAGTGTGTTCGAGGAGATCAAACAGGCGCGATAGATAGCGGTTGGTAAGGCCTTTCTTCTTCAGAATTTCTTTGGAGGACAGAGGTATCTTGCGTTGACACGATTGTGGATTTCTCCAGGCGCGTTTGCGGATCTCCCGAAGAGCATCGCCAACTGAAAGCACAACTGCTGCCTGGGTGATTTTGGTAATTAATGACAACATATCTCTTGTTGGAATAATATTTTCATCTAGTATATTTCAGATGAGTTCAACAGTGGAGTGGCAAGACAAGAGGATGTGGAACCCTTTTCAAGAAGCTAAGAACAAAGTTTGGCAACAACTCAAGACTCTACATTTTCATTTTAGTGATCCAAGATCACATTGAGTCCATAGGAAAAGCTAATACTATTAAAAGGGGATGAGGTGTTGCTTAATGGTCTACTTGCTCAAGTGCTTAGTAATATGCTCCAAATTCCTTAACCACCTTCTCATTTCCACATATGTCCCAAACCTAAAAGTCAAACTCGGCTCCACTGATTTGATCTACCCGGCGCCACCGAGTCCACATGACATAGCCACTGCCACAAACCCTAATCAGTTCGGTCTCATCGATAGGGATCTCGGTCTCACCGAGATGGGAATGCAAAATCTATGTTTCCTTTTTGCAACATTTCGGTCTAACCAAGATGTGAGAATCAGTCTCACCGAGTTGGCATTGCAAACTCTCTGTTTCCTCTTCGTAACGTTTCGGTCCCACCGAGATGAGCGAATCGATCCCACCGAGTTTGCCTGACCAACACTCTGTTAGCCTATTACCAAAATTGGTCTCACTGAGTTGAGGTTTTTCCCTAACCCTAACGCATCGGTCTCACTGAGTTGATACCGTCGGTCCCACCAAAATGTCCAACGTTCACATTTTGAACTGCTTCGGTCTGACCGAGTTCATCTATTCGGTCTGACCGAGTTGGGTCAAATGTGTGTAACGACTAGATTTTGTGTGGAGGCTATATATACCCTCCACCCCTTCTCCATTAGTGAGAGAGACATCAGAACATGCCTACACTTCCACTATTCATTTTCTAAGAGAGAACCACCTGTTCATGTGTTGAGACCAAGATATTCCAATCCAACCACAAGAATCTTGATCTCTAGCCTTCCCCAAGTTGCTTTCCACTCAAATCTTCTTTCCACCATATCCAAATCTGTGAGAGAGAGTTGAGTGTTGGGGAGACTATCACTTGAAGCACATGAGCAAGGAGTTCATCATCAACAGACCATTCATTACCTTTTGGAGAGTGGTGTCTCCTAGATTGGTTAGGTGACACTTGGGAGCCTCAAACAAGATTGTGAAGTTGAACCAAGGAGTTTGTAAGGGCAAGGAGATCTACTTCATGAAGATCTACCCTAGTGAGGCAAGTCCTTCGTAGGCAATAGCCACGGTGGGATAGACAAGGTTGCTTCTTCGTGGACCCTTCGTGGGTGGAGCCCTCCGTGGACTCGCGCAGCCGTTACCCTTCGTGGGTTGAAGTCTTCATCAACATGGATGTACGATAGCACCACCTATCGGAACCACGCTAAAAACATCTGTGTCTCCAATTGCGTTTGCACACTCCAATCCCATCCCTTTACTTTCTTGCAACTTGCATCCTGTACTTTCCGCTGCTTATGTACTCTTGCCATGCTTGCTTGAAATGTATTGTGAATGTTTGAAATTGTGCTAAAAACTCCACCTCAACTTAAAGAACTTAAAAAGTGTTGCTTTTCTTGTTGAGTGTATAATTACCCCCCTCTAGACACCTCTTCTTAGATCCTCTCAATTGGTATCAGAGCTTTGGTCTCCATTGCTTTGGTTTAATCACCATTGGAGGAAGATGGATGAGTCTACGATTGGGAGTATTAGACGTAGAGTGCCTATGCTTGATAGAGAGTTTTATAAGGAATGGAAAAATGACATGCTTGAGATCTTCAATGAATATCATTTGAACAACTATATTGTTAGCCCTTATGTTCCCTCCATCGACCCTTTGAATCCCACTTCCGATGAACATCTTGACATAGTTCACAATCTTAGAACTATTGATCTTATTACTAGAGGACTGCCTAGAAATTTGCTTGTGCGCTTGCCAACTTTCAATTGTGCTTACACTATATGGAAATTCCTTGAGGAACGATTTCCGGACTACTCCTTGAAAAATCTAGATTTGATCCTTTAAAAGTCCATTGCTTTAAATAAGATGAACACTAGTGATCCCAAATTTGATGAATGTTTATTTGAGCTTCGTGACCTTATGCGTGCCAAAGGAGATGTAGGAATCATTAGTAATATCATCTCAGAAGTCATTAGAATTCATAAAGATGAACATTGTCATGATCACATAACTAAGAAATCACTCTCTCTCTAGATGTTGATAAATCACAAGACGATATTGAACATGGATATTATGATGAGGATGATGATAGTGACTTTGACCTTGATGAACAGATGAGACACTTTGGTCTTATGGCTAATCTCCGTGGTTACGCAGTCGGAGGAAAGGAATGGGTTCTTGATAGTGGATGCATGAATCATATGACTGGAGACAAGGACATGTTTGATGAGCTTGCTAGAAACGATGGTCCACGAAAGTATGTTACCTTTGGTGACAACTCTAAGGGTAAAGTTGTTAGCCTTGGTAAGGTGGCCATATCCAACGATAACTCCGTCAAGAATGTCATGCTTGTAGAATCTCTTGGCTATAATCTTCTTTCTGTGTCTAGATTAGCTGATTTTGGTTTAAATGTGTTATTCACTCATGTTGATTTCCAAGTCTTTTGTAGAGATAATCATAATATGGTATTTACCGGCATTCGTAGAGGTGACCTATACATTGTTGACTTCACTAAGAAAGCCCAACCTCGCACATGTTTTATTGCTAAATCTTCTAAAGGTTGGTTGTGGCATAGAAGGTTAGGTCATGTAGGCATGAGAAATCTTGATAAACTTATTAAAGGTGATCATATCCTTGGTGTTAAAGATGTTATATTTGACAAGGATAGACTGTGTAGTGCTTGTCAAGCAAGAAAACAAGTTGGAGGTAGTCATCCCATAAAGAACATCATGACCACAAGAAGACCACTTGTGCTAATTCATATGGATCTTTTTGGTCCCAATGCTTACAAGAGTCTCGGTGGTAACTCTTTTGGATTGGTCATTGTTGATGATTTTTCAAGATTTACGTGGGTGTTCTTTCTTGATTATAAATCGCATGTCTAAAAGATCTTCAAAAACTTCGCTAGGAAGGCCCAAAACCAATTTGAAGTGAAGATCAAGAAGGTTCGGAGTGACAGTAGAACAGAGTTCAAGAACGCCGATGCGGATACCTTTCTTCACGAGGAAGGGATTTCACATGAGTTCTCGGCTACGTACACACCTCAACAAAATGGAGTTATTGCGAGGAAGAATCGGATAATCATCGAAATGGCGAGAATGATGCTTGTTGAGTACAAGACGCCAATACACTTTTGGGCGGAAGCGGTTGAGACATCTTGTCATGCTACAAATCGACTATATCTTCACAAACTTCTCGGCAAGACGACATACGAGCTTCTCACCGGTAACAAACCCCAAGTTGGATACTTTTGAGTATTTGGCTCAAAGTGTTACGTTCTTTACAAGCATAGTCGTTTGAAATTTTCTCCTAAATCTCATGAATGTTTTCTACTCGGTTACGACTTAAACTCTCACACTTACCGTGTCTACAACAATTTCACCCGAAAGGTTGAAGAGACGGTAGATGTGAAGTTTGATGAATCTAACGGCTCGCAAGTAGATCAATTGCCAATTGATGTAGGAGACAAAGACCCTCCAGAGGCAATACAAGACTTGTCTATTGGAAAGATTCGCCCCACGGAGGTGAAGGAGAATACTTCATCCATTCAAGTGGAAGCCTCAACTTCACGTCAAGGTGAACCACAAGTTGACTTGGAGGCATCCACAAGTGGGACACGCCAAGAGGAAGGAAACAAGAAAGTGCTTCAAGATGAACCTCGTCAACCTCCTTCTCCACCTCCACAAGAGGACAACAACGTCAACAACAATGATGAAGGACAAGAAGAAGAAGAAAATGAAGAGTATGTTCCACCCCGACCCAAGCAAAAGCTCTCACGAGTTAGAGCAAGAATTGCTAGAGATCATCTCGTAGAGCAAATCTATGATGATATCCAAACCGGGAGAATCACTTGCTCTAAATCTCATTTAGCTAACTTTTGTGAACATTACTCTTTCATATCTAACCTTGAACCTATGAAGTTTGAAGATGCTCTTGATGATCCGGACTAGGTGAACGCTATGCACGAAGAACTACATAACTTCGAGAGAAACGAAGTTTGGACATTGGTTGAGAAGCCCGACAACAACCAAAACATCATCGGTACCAAATGGGTGTTTCGCAACAAGCAAGATGAAGATGGACAAGCTGTACGCAACAAGGCCCATCTCGTTGCCCAAGGCTACACTCAAGTCGAAGGTATGGATTACGGTGATACATATGCCCCAGTTGCTAGACTTGAGTCCATACGCATCTTACTTGCTTATGCAAATCACCATGGCATCACTTTATATCTAAAAGTGCTTTTCTCAACCGTGAAATTGAGGAGGAAGTTTATGTTAAACAACCTCCTGGCTTTGTTAATACCTAGAAACCTAATCATGTTTACAAACTTCACAAAGCTCTTTATGGCCTTAAACAAGCTCCTAGAGCGTGGTACAAATGCTTGACCAAGTTCCGTATTGGAAAAGGCTTTGAAATTGGGAAATTTGATTCAACACTTTTTACTAAAAGAGTTAATGGTGAATTATTTGTGTGCCAAATTTATGTTGATGATATCATATTTGGCTCGACTAACCCTCATTTTAGTGAACAGTTTGGAAGACTAATGTCGGAGAAGTTCAAGATGTCTATGATGAGCAAACTCAAGTTCTTTCTTGGTTTGCAAATCAAGCAAACTAAGGAGGGTACCTTTGTTTCTCAAACAAAGGATACCAAGGACTTATTCAAGAAGTTCAACATGCAAGAATGCAAAGGTATGAATACACCCATGCGTACTAGTGGACATCTTGACTTGACTAAGGATGGCGAACTGGTTGACCAAAAGGTTTACCACTCTATGATTGGTTCATTGTTATATCTATGTGCCTCCTGTGCCGACATTGTGCTAAGTGCGTGCATGTGTGCACGATATCAAGCGGCCCCCAAAGAATGCCATCTTAAAGCTGTGAAAAAGATAGTGAGATACTTAATTCACACACCAAACTTTGGCATTTGGTATCCTAAGAGGTCTTGTTTCGATCTTGTTGGCTACTCCGATTCGGACTATGCCAGAGACAAGGTTGGTAGAATGTCCATTTCGGGTACTTGTCAATTTCTTGGTAGATCTCTTGTATCTTGGTCCTCCCAGAAACAAAACTTGGTATCCTTATCCACCGCCGAAGTGGAATAGGTTGCAGCCGGTTCATGTTGTGCTCAATTACTTTGGATGACCCAAACTCTTAAAGATTATGGGATAAAAGTGAAACATGTTCCACTGCTTTGTGATAATGAAAGTGCTATTAAGATTGCTCACAATACCGTGCAACATTCTCGAACTAAGCATATTGAATTTCGTCATCAGTTCATTCGAGATCATGTTGCTAAAGGAGACATTGATCTTAAACATGTTCATATGGATAAGCATTTGGCGGATATATTTAACAATGTCAGCGTCCTAGGAATGGGGGTACCCAGACTTGCCTGCCTGCGGCCCATGACGTGGCTCCATCGATGGCCTGGTACATCCCAGCTTCAGCAACCACAACTCAAGACCCTCGCGAGGGGCCAAGCCTCACGAGGCGGACGACGACAAGACCTCCTTGGGGGCAGCCTCTTTAGGATGGCTCCCGAGGAGCAGGGATATCTATGCGAGGCGCACCTCGCGAGGTTCACGTGACGTGAGCCATGACGACCAAGGCCACGCGGGCGCCAGCGGGCGCAGTGTACCAGTTTTCCCTTTGGTGCCAAGTGGGAAAGCGCATGCACGGAGTCCCGAGGAATCACACAAAGGTTTCCATATCGGTGCAACAAGACCAAGGACCACCAGGACAACAGGATGGAGGTCACCGTGGAGCCCGGCTCAGCGTCACCACCAGAACCTTTGGCAGGCGAAGACCGCTTTTGTCAGGATAGCTTGTACTAGTTGTTCCCCTTCAAATTTGGCCGTTATGGGATCCCTTCCCGCCTACATCTGGGAAGAGGATCAAGGCCACTATAAATAGGACCTAGCCACCACCATAGAGGGGCGAGTCAGATCGACCAGAGAGAGAGAGAGAGAGAGAGAGAGAGAGAGAGAGAGAGAGAGAGAGAGAGAGAGAGAAGAGAGAGCATTCCACCACAACGAGGAGCGGATCACCCAGATCATCCTCACCAGCTCATCGAGCCCAAGAACACCTCTCCTACAGAGGTTGTTCATCCATTGTACTAGTTCATCCTTAGCCCCATGAGGCAATCCACCACACACATTGGAGCAGGGTATTACACCGCAAGGTGGCCCAAACCAGTATAAACCTCTTTGTCTCTTGTTCCTTGAGTTCGCCGAGCTAGGCCGTGGGATCATAGGGCGAGCGCGCTGGGTAGAGAGTGTTCTTCGTGCGCACCCCAGAGTTCGAATGGCTCTAGGGTTTGTGGAGCCCGAAATCTGACATTTGGTGCGCCAGGTAAGGGTGCGCCAAAGTTCCGCCTCTCCGTCCGCCTCGCTCTCCGTCCACCAGGCTCCCATGGCTGGCGCCGCCTCTCTGACTGGCTCGGTGGGCGCGCGGTGGCATTGCAGGCCACCGAGCTTTCACCCCCGCCTTGCGACAGGCGCGGTGGCCACCCAAGTTTAGGCCGGAGATGTCGCCTCGCTACGACAGTGCAACAGACCCGACCGGTTTCCTCCGGGCCTACGAGGAGGCCGTTTGGGCGGGCGGCGGCGACAGCAATGTCATGGCCAACTGGTTCCCCATGGCCCTCACCGGCGTACCACACGCCTGGTTTCTCATCCTACCAGAGTCGTCTGTGGCCTATTGGGAGGAGCTGCGCGGCATCTTCACCGCGCACTTCGCGGCACCGGCGCCCACGCTGTCGCAGCCCTCCTCTGTGGCTCTCAGGCGCCGCCCTCGGACCGCCACGTCAAGCAGTTCTTCCACCAAGTGGGCACCCCCCGAATCTCGCAGGGAGTCCCCCTGGATGGGCAGCACCAGAGGCCGACCTCACCTTTGACTGAAGAGGCCACCCGACGACCACCGCAGGCGCAGGTGCGCTCCCGATGCTCTGCACCCCCACCATCTGTAATGTGGCGGTAACCAAGACCCCATCGATGGTAGGGCAGGGCTCAACATGCTCTCCGCGGAAGCCTTCGACTTGCTCCACGTGTCGCACGAGCGACTCCGCCCTACCAGGCTATTCTCCAGGGTCGTCGACGGCTCCACCAGCCCCTGGGGCAGATCCGCCTCCCCGCGTCACCTTCGGCACCCGCGACAACTACCGCACCGAGCTTATCGACTTCGACATCGCCCACATCGGCCTCCCGTACAATGCCATCCTCGGGTACCCAACTCTTGTCAAGTTCATGGCAGCGACTCACCCAGCCTACGACCTCATGAAGATGACGAGGAGCAGCGGTGTCCTCACTGTGGCTGGAGACACCAAGGAGGCCCTCGAGGCCCTCAATCTCGCCTTCAGGGCCACGACGGTGGTGCGCCCGGCCGATGAAGCAGCTCCAAAGGCCTTGGGGGCTGCACCAGCAAAAAAGAAACAACTTTTCTCTCAAGACAGATCCAAGTCGAAGCAGGTGCCGGTTGACGAGGACGGGGCATCGGGAGCCACCTTCACCATAGGCGCCGACCTTCCCCCAGATCAAGAAAAGGCACTGGTCGGTTTCTCGCGCACGAACAAGGAGGTGTTTGCGTGGGAGCCCAAGGACCTGGCGGGAGTCCCAAGGGGGGTGATCGAGCACCACCTAAACGTGTGCCCCAATGTACGCCCAGTAAAGCAGAAGGCACGACGGCAGTCCACAGAGAAGCAATCCTTCATCGTACAGGAGACTCACAAGCTAGAAGAAGCTAGTGTCATCCGCGAAGTGCGGTACCCGGAATGGCTGGCGAACCCAGTAGTAGTGCCAAAGAAAGGCGAGAAGGAGCGCATGTGTGTCGACTTCACCAACCTCAACAAGGCCTGCCCACAAGACCCATTCCCACTGCCGCACATCGATCAAATCGTCGACTCCACCGCCGAGTGTGACCTATTGTGTTTTCTGGATGCCTTCTCGGGCCAACACCAGATCAACATGGCGGTGCAAGATATTGAGAAGACGGCCTTCTTGACCCCATGTGGGGAGTACTGCTACACTTGCATGCCATTCGGGCTGCGTAATGCTGGGGCAACCTTTCAGCGGCTGATGCACATTGCTCTGGGCCGACAGCTCAGAAGGAACGCTGAGGCCTACGTTGACGACATCGTGGTAAAATCTCAGGAGGCTAGGACTCTCATTGATGATTTGGAAGAGACCTTCGCCAGCCTGCGGAAGGTAGACCACTACACCACGACACTCAAAGCAATGTCGAACAATTTGTCGGCATAGGTCACCTAAGGCGACACATTTAGTGTTGGCAAATACCTTTGCCGACAGAAAGGAGCTGTCACCTATAGTCCTGCCAGGAAAGGTCTTTACCGACAGATAAATCTATGCCGAGAAACATTATGACAGCGTTGGTGAGATCTATGGCGACAGACATTTCTACACCGACAGACTATGCTACGCCGACAGGTCATCTGACAGTGTGATATCCCGACAGATAGTGTGACGTCGGTTGATACGCCGACTGTTTGTCTGTAGTGCACTATGCCGACAGAAAGTGTGATGGTCAGTACTTATGCTGACACATTTACTGATAGGGTTCTACGTTTCAGCACAAACGTAGATGCACCATAGTTTGAATGAAATTTCATTCCTAATATTCAATTCATATTTAGTATGCAATATACTCCCTCCGTTCCTAAATATTTGTCTTTCTAGACATTTCAAATAGACTACAAATACGGATGTATGTAGACATATTTTGGAGTGTAGATTCACTCATTTTACTCCGTATGTAGCCGCTTATTGAAATCTCTAGAAAGACAAATATTTTGGAACGGATGGAGTATATACAAACAATTGCACTAGTGTATTCATCACAAGATACCATCGATCGATACATTTATCCAACACATATAGAAGATTCATTAGTTTTATTCACTCAAGTTAGATACAAGCATTGAGAAAATACATAGGTCAAACTACAAGACGTGTATTGTTGGAAAATATGATTGCCAAGGTCCTAAGAGAACAATTGTTCATTCACTTGACTACTAAAAAAATATTATGGAAGAGACAAATCTTGGATCACCAAGTCAGCAACAACTTCCATATGAACAAAATGTGTCGACCATGTCATGAACAAAAGCGATCACCGGAACATCTTAGATTAACTTATGGGCTTCCTATTTTCTGCCATATGTCCCTGAAAAAGAATTCATATGTTTGAGCAATCTTAGAAATGAGAATTTGTTCAAACTTCCGAGCTTCCCTTCATTCCAAAGATCTAAAAATTGGAAATGTAATGCAAACAGTTTGGTTACGAAAGATATCCATCCTTATAAGAACATCAACCAAAAGTCTGGTTCTTATTGTAAGTTGAGAGATTGCATTTGAAACTTTCTCAATCAGCAAACAATAAGACATGCACTTGTAAACATACATGTACCAGTGAGTAGCAAGAAGTGCACTTGGTGAAAACAAAGCCATTGCAAAGACCATCTTTCGCATATACTCCCTATGTAAATTAATATAAGAGCGTTTAGATCACTAAAATAGTTATCTAAACACTCTTATATTAATTTACGAAGGGAGTAGTTAGTAGCACGAAGGCATTTTGTTTTCTGCTGAAATCAGTTAACTATATAACTGCAGGAACGATATGGTTGCAACAAATACTAAAAACGATCATTCAAGCTTTGGCACAAAGAAAATGGAGAGCTACGGTTTCTTACCATATAGTTAGTAGAACAGACCGGATATATATGCACTATGAAGCCATTTTAATTTTCTCTCAAGTTTTATTTGGCAGCATTACTAAACGTATGCCCTTTGCAAACCAATTTTACTTTTTTCTCTGATTTGGAAATTTAATGGCTATGTTCAAAGAAAGCATGGCTCAGCCAGAGCATCTCCTCAGTCGTTATATAAAAAGGAGAAAAGAAGGTTGGGCTTGCATAATATTGAGAACTTTGGTAAAGTTCTAGTATTCTAGGGTGCGCACAGATAAAGTTGCAAAGATGACACGAGCTAACTCCTCCAATATTATAGAGTGCACATAGATTTGTTAGCATGCACAAACTAGAACTAGATGTGCCCAGTACACAAAGTAGGAATGACATTTTGACTAATTCATCAAATTATTGAACAAGCTGTCTAAGGAGAAATTTTGTTGTTTAAGTTCGAGTATCACCCACTGTAAAACCAAATGCACTGTAAGTGCCAATAACAAATTACACGAGTAATATCTTCTAAAAATATTGTGTTAAATAATTTCTTGTGCGGAGATCGTTACATGGGCTAGCGAGCTTTGTATCAGAGTATTCTGCTTAAACAGTTACAACGATGCACCTTTCTTGTGGGGCATGCATATTGATGTGTGCATTAGTGAGAGCCCATCTCTTAGAGAAGATACTTGTGTATCAACAAATCATGGCGACATTGGCAAGAAAATTATGCATACCACTCCTTCTGCATAAAAAACTGATAAAATATCATACATGCTTGCAAAATTTTGACAAAAGGAAAACTACTTGTAGGGTGTAGCTTATGTGCACAAAAAGTCATCCATGAATACATAAATCCAACTCATATTGCGCAAACAGTAACCACAAGAAACAAATTTAAGAGAAATAAAAACATGCCAACTCATACATGGCACAATCAGCCACAAGAAAAATTAGAACACAAACATATGGAAATGAGCGTGGCCGACTGATAGAACACAATCGAAACGACGAAAAAATAGAAGTGGCTGGTACCATCCAATGTGAACAGCTGGTCATCCTGATGAGTTGCAGATCTATAACCCTATTTTTTTCAAATACCAGATCTCATCATCTAATCTGACTCCTATGGGAAATCATAAGTAGAAGAAGAGATCTGACTCATTGAAATGGAAATGAAAAAAAGTACCAGTAACCATTCAAACAATGTGAACTACAAATAGTAACATATGGGAAGATAGGTAAGAGAATATTTGCATATTACCTTTGTGGTCCAAGAGGCAGGGCATGTAAAGGGGGGCAACCGGGACAGAAGATGCCGGTGGCAGAAGCACGACGAGTGGCTCCTTAGCAGCGGACGTCGCGACTGCCCCAGGCGGACAGTGTTGCTGCTCCTCGGCGGGGCAGACGATGGGGCGGACGGTGCTCCTCAGATGCAAATGACGTGATTGTCTACTGTGTGGGATGTCATGGTTGCTGCTCCTTAGTGGGGCGGATGGTGCTCCTGAGAAGTGGATGACAGCATGGCGTGGCTGTCCTCGACGGCGGATATAGCTGCTGCTCCTTGGCGGCGGAAGATTCTCCTTGGTAGCCGACAATAATGCTGCTCCTCGACTGCAGGTGGTACTCCTGAGCAGCGGGCCGGATGGTGCTCCTCGGACGCGAGTGGCAGTGCTACTCCTTGTTAGCGGATGGCGGTCCTTGGCGGCGGGCTGCGCTGATTCTCCTTGGTAGCAAGGCGACAGCTCCTTAGCAACTTGTTTAATTGTTCAGCTGCAGCTTTGACTAATTGAGGCTAACTACCACCTATAGAAATCATGAATCGTTCATGGAAGAGGAATGAAATTAGACTTTATACATTACTCTTCAACGCACAAATAAAATGGTGATGCAGGGTATTGTCTGAAAGAATGGAGAATGATGTGGTACATAATCACAAAAATAAACACTCCAAAGATATTACCTGTACATACCTACAGTTGTACACCATAGTACTGCTAGAGAATGTAGATACTTATTCCCATTGATGCCATAAACATAAGAACCATGCATATGTAGTTTAACATTGTATAAGGCAAACATAGGTACATAGTTCACAACCTAGCATATGGTAATGAACACCTTAGCTTCCATTTCCAAAATTGAATGCTAGATTGCAAGACAAGTAAACATATATAATGCTATAATTAGAGAGTTGCACCTCAGATCTCTCACTAACCAGCGGGTGCACATCATTGCTGTGTCATCCAGCAGTTGTGATTGGTGCCAACATGCCATGCCCTTAAACCTGGAAAGGTCATACTTCCAATATCATTACAAGCTAGTAAACCATGCTACTTATTCTTCCCTGCGTTATCCATCTCTCTCCTTCCTTCATACAGAAACCTGCTCCCATCGAAATTCATGGCGAGCAAGAGTGGATCTTGCCTCCAACCACCAAAGATTGAATCCTTATAATAACTGGTGGTCAAATGTTCATTTTCCCCTTCGATTAAGCTCATGTACTATCTAATTTATAAACCCTAATTTGACCTCGTGGCCAACAATGGAGATGGGAGAGAACAAGGGGAGCAGGCAGCGGGAAGATTTGTAGCTTACTTGTCAAGGTATGTAGGTGGCGCAGCGCAACGAGGCTCAACCGGTACAAATTTCGCCATTGGAGGAAGGAGAACGGCGGGCGGCTCCTCAGTAGCGGATGGTGCTGCTGCTCCTCAAGAGTGGGTCATGGGTGGACGATGCTCCTCTGTCGCGGACGGCGCTGCTGCTGCTGTGGGCTGAGGGAAAGGATGCCCAGGGTCCGATGAGGAGCATGAGGGGAGCAGTGGGCGGGGTCGTGGCAGCAGTGGCAGCGCGTAGGTCGGAGGCGGCGGCGCGAGAGGGTTAGGTTTATGGGGGTGCGTTGCGTTGTGGGCAGCGGGATAGAGGGGGTGAGATTGGGGAACGACTTTATTGGCCCTGTTTGGATACTCTAACTCGATTAGAGGTTAGAGTTAGATTCTAACTCTGAACTAACTCTGAACTAACTCTAACCAAAGAGCTGTTTGGATCGTAGGGTTAGATTGAAAATAAATGCTCTTTTTCAATCATTTGACTACTCTAGACCCGATTTCCTGTCGGATTTGGTGTGGCCGGCTTTTGTGTGGCCTCCTCCCGCTCACAGTTTACATAAACAAATTATCTTTACAAATCAACGGTCCAAAACATGATAAATTTTATTTTGTCCATACAAATGAGATGTCCCACTCAAACATACAAGTCACCATTGAAGCTTCACAAAAAAAGTTACACTCCATGAAACAAAGCATGAGCTAATTCATCACGGATGGCACTCATGTTGATATCTTCAACAAGAGGTTCATCTTCTGGCCATGCGAATGCAGAAGAACTAGGCATTGGGTTATAATTGTCATCGGCATCCCAGGCATCAAATTCCCTATCCGCAATTATGCTCTCTCGAATGAAATTAAGAAGAGCCATACAAGCAACAATAATTCTAGTTTGCTTGCTCTCTGGAAATTTTGGCATGTTCAATAAAATCCTAAATTCCATCTTCAACACTCCAAAGGATCGCTCAACGACATTCCTAACTTTGGCATGTGCATGGTTGAAGGTTTCTTTCATACCTTCTAGTGGCGGGCCATTTTGCCATTGTTGCACATGGTACCTTGTACATCTGTATGGTGAAAGGTAGCCCATCCGGTTTGGGTATCCCGCATTGTGACGCCCGAAGACCGACGTCCCAGAAGATTCCAGAAGATTCCAGATGTTCCGGGTTTCTCCCGTGTGTTTCTTTTGTCTTGTGTTATTTATTTTTGCATTGCATCATGTCATTAATCTTTGCATATCAACTTAGATAAACCGTGTGGACCTTCGGTCCATTTAAATCGAGGGAAGAATGTCTTCTCTTTATAACATATACAAGCCTCTCAATATTTAGGGAGCTATATAATAAATATTCCATTGCTTCGGAATCACGTAACACTCTTGCATTTTCTCCATGCTTCTTTAATTCAAGTTACACCTTCAAAACCTTGCCAATATTTCTTTCCGTTGTTTCGAGGTTCCTCCAAAACCCCCCCAACTATTTTATTTAAATTCCTGACATTTTTGTGAGCCCAGGGTTATTGACCTCATGTCCTAAATCCATCCCTAACCTCTTTTTACTTTCTTTCTCTTCTTTTTTTTAATAGAGAAGAGAACCCAGCAGCAGTAGAGAGAGTAGTCCAACATCCTCCTCCAGCCCAGTTTGGGGCCTCCTAGCACCTCTCCTCCTAGCCCAAAGCCGGCCCAATTCTCCTCCCGTGGCCCGGTTTCCCCTCCTAACCCTAGCGCCAGTGCCCAACCGCAGCTCCTCCCTCCGTTCCTAGCGCAGCCGCCGCACTCACTCTCGCTCGCCCGAACTCCATCCTCTCCTCTCCCTCGAACCTTCCCAGCACTCCTCCTTCCCCCTCGCGATCCCCATCGCCACGAGCCTCCCTTCGATCTCCTCTCCTCTAGCGCGCCCGCGCCTGAGGCCTGCAGCGCCTCCTTGCCACATGGCCTCCCTCCTCCGTCGCCAAGGCAGGCCGCCACCCGCCGCACTCACCTCCGGGAGCCCCAAGGCCAAGCTCCAGCGCCCCTCCAGCCCGCGACCCGTCCCCGTCCTCAACCTCGCGGCCTCCCCACTCGAGCTCATGAGGCCCGAGTGCCTCGTTCGTCCGGCCAGAGCTGCCCGCATCCTCGAGCCGCGCCTTCCAACCGCAGCTCACCGCAGCGCCGCGTCTCCCTTCGGCCAGGCCCTCTCCTCCTTGCCCGAGCGGTTGCCTCTTCGCCAGCGCCTCTGGACGCCCTCCTCTCCAGCCATGGCCCTGCGCCGTCCTCCGCAGCACGCCTCCCCTGCCTCGTCTCCCTCCAGCGCGCGGAGCCGGCCATCCCCTCGGCCCCGACGCCCGTTCCCCAGCTCGCCACGGACGCCCCGGCTACTCTTCTGCCACCGCGCGCCTCCAGCAAGGCCTCCGCTCCGCCGGACGCCGTGGCCTCGCCTCCAGCGACAGGCCAGGCCGTGGCCTCCCTCTGTCTCCAGGACAACACCGGCGCCCCAGCTCTCCGTGGAGCCGAGCTCCGAACCCTGCTGCTGCCCTTGCATCCTTGCTGCCGTTTTGGTTGTCTTGTTGCTACTGTTTGTCTATTCGCTAAGTGCCAGGTTGACATGAACAACTACGAGACCGATAAACCGGCTTGTTCGACAAGTACCCCTCCGGTGACTAGTACATCTACGAATGGGAACGCCTACACGACGACACAAGACGGACACCAAGTACCTCTACATGACCCGACAAGTACCACGACCAAGTACCCCGACGACCGCGGTCTTCGGAATCGTCAGGTACCTCGACGCCCGGAGCACTCGAGAACGACAAGTACCCCGACAACATGTGTACCACTACCGTCGCCCCGGAACGCCTACTTACACTACGTCCCTCGACGACTTGACCCCCTCCGAGAACGATTGTTCCGAAGTTATAACCCCGAGACGTGACCCGTGTGATGCTTGTGTGTTGTATGAAATGTTTCCCTTGTTGCACCGTGCCCGCTTCATCTTTGTCATGTTCCTCGGTTGCCTCGTCGCCGACTCGTGGGAATCCGGTGACGGGATCGCCCCACCTTTCATCTCGTTTGACTCGCTCACGCCATCTTTCCTTTTGCTCCGGACTCTCAACGAGTTACCGGAACCGATATGTTGCGTTGCATCATGTTCGGATCGTTGCCGTGGCACCTTCTCCGTCCACCACGGTCACAAATGCTCCTTATCTCTTATGTCAACTTTTAATATAATTGCATAAACTTGATCATATCATCCGCATCATTTTATCAACATTATTAAAGTGTGAATTGTTGTTGCTTATAATTACTAAACATGCTTATGGGGATTTTCCGGATATGTTGTTGTTATTTCTGGCCTCATTTAAAATGTCTAAATAGTGTAGTTTTATTATGCTTCACCTCTTGCCATGTTAACCAACATTTAATCTTGTCTTGTAAATAAACGAGAGTCAACTAAATAATTATCATGTGGTGTTTCGTCAATATGCAACTCGTTGCATATTGAGCTCCACTTAACTTGTAGTCTTGTTTGTGCACCTTGCCATGCCATGCATAATTAAACCGGACATGCATCATACTTGGATGTGCATCGTATGCATGCTTATGATTTGTGTGTTTACCGTGTTGTTTCTTTCTTTCCGGTTGCTTCTCTTGTTAGCTTCGGTTTCGTTCCGGAGTTGTGAGGTTTCGCTCGACCGTGTTGCTCCGTCTTCTTCATGGATCCGTTCTTCTCCCTTGCGGAATCCCAGGCAAGATGATCATACCCTTGGATACCTTTACTACCATTGCCATGCTTAGTTGTCTCGATGCTATCGTTACATGTCGCGCTACCCATCATTTATGTCAGCCTCTCCTTGTTGCCATGAAACCTCTAACATTTGAAACCTTCCTAGCAAAACCACTGTTTGGCTATGTTACCCGCTTGCTCAGCCCCTCTTATAGCGTTGTTAGTTGCAGGTGAAGATGAAGTTCGTTCCAGGAGGGAACTTGTTGTTGGATATATCACAATATCTATAATTATTATTAACACACCTATATACTGGGCATAGGTGGAAGGCTTGGCCTTTTGCTCGGTGTTTTGTTCCACTCATGCCACCTTAGGCGCCGATAAACCGGCATTATGTTCCTTGATTTTTGCATTCCTTACACGATGGGTGAAATGGGGACCCCTTGACAGTTTGACTTTGAATAAAACTCCTCCAGCAAGGCCCAACATTGGTTTTAATTTGCTCATAATAACAACTTAATTAAATTTGCATAGGGGGTCGCGCCCTCGAGGATTCTTAATTCTACATAGCAGGGGGGGCCAGTGCTGATGGTGTTGGTCCCAAATAGAATCGTGTGCGGTGCCACCCAGTTATCTGGGGTCTTCGGTTGCTGTACGCTGTGCTCATCCGGTCGTGGTCTGAGACGAGATACGCGCGGCTACTATCAGGGTGTCGGCACGCCGAGAGGTCTTGCTGGACTTGTTTTACCATTGTCGAAATGACTTGTGCTACCGGGATGCCGAGCCTGATCGGTTTTTCCCTAAGATAAGGGGTGATGATATTATATTTATCACTTCAGCTAATCGAGAGCTTGTGATGGGCTAAGTTGGAACACCCCTGCAGGGTTATGATCTTTCGAAAGCCGTGCCCGCGGTTATGTGGCAGATTGGAATTTGTTAATGTCCGGTTGTAGAAAACTTGACAGAGGATCCGAAGTAAAACACACAACTGTGTGAGTAACCGTGACTGTCTCTTTTCACTTTGAGAAGAGAACACGGTGGGGTTATGTTTGACCGTATGTAGTTCAGGATCTTTAGCGATCACCTCTTTTGCGACCGTTTGCATAGCTTCTCATCTCATTATGGTACTCGTAAGTTAGCCACCATATTATGCTTAGCCGCTGCTGCAGCCTCACCACTTTACCTCTTCCTACCCATAAAGCTTTGCTAGTCTTGATACCCATGGTTATGGGATTGCTGAGTCCTCGTGGCTCACAGATACTACAACACCAGTTGCAGGTTCAGCCGAGTTTGATGCAGGAGATGGATCAGTACTTCACTTGGAGTTCGATGAAGAGTTTGGCCGTATGCTTGAGACGTTTCGACGATCAGTAGTGGTTTCTACTAGGATTCGTTCTAGACCTGTGGCTTTATGTTGTTTTGGTATCTTTCTTTTGATCTTCGCCCGTAGTCGGGTTGTGATGTTTTGAATGATGTTTGCTTATGTAATGTATTGTGTGAAGTGGCGAGTGTAAGCCAACTATCTTCTTTTGCAATTTAATCCCTCTTTTACATGAGTCGTGCAAAGATACCAAACTTGAGATCATTCTAGGATGGGCTTATACCTTTAAGTCGTGCCTCGACACGTAGGAGGTATAGTCCCATCCTGGGCATTACAAGTTGGTATCAGAGCCTTCTCCGACTTAAAAGCCCCCACTGATTGATCGAATCGTTGACGGTTGAGTCTAGGCACACACTTAAAATGTTTTGAGTCCTATATTTATATCGGAGAGTAGGATTTCTTTTGCTCCTCATCTCTTTTCATTCTGGTGAGGACTCCTGACGACTACTCTTGTCTCTTCTACTTTCAAAAATTGCACCAAATTTTTTTAGGATCTCCCGAGTATTGTTTGGATTGTTCCGATGTCTTTGTGACGAGAACATTGTTCTCGATGCCTCCTGTCATTAGGGGTTGTGGCAGTGTCCCAGGGAGTTGAGCTCCGAGGTGTTGTCGTCACAAATCCATCGCGACAGTACTAGAATACTTAAGACGGCCGACATCGAAAACTCTCCTATACGGTTAGTGGCAAGATAACCCCGACATCACCCAGTACTGGGGAGGTAGTTCGGGAGTATTGCCATAGCTTGTATAGTGGATGCGTTTCGAAGGTCCGAGGTAAACAGTTTCCGAGAAAGACTGGTTATGTGTTGAAGGATGGATACAGCTGGATGTAGGTTTAGAGTTGATTGCGCGGTGCTTCCCCTGTATCCCCAACACCTGATTGCATAACTGGAAACTTTCGGAAATTAATAGGTGGGTTCATCCAGTAGTTCTAGGCATTCTTCCAACGAATGCATGATATGAAGTTCGGGGTTCTACATTGAGTGAAGTGGTTTTATGGGCTTGTTCCGATCGGGAGTTGCATCTTAAAGGGTCCTTGGCTATGCTGATCCGGGGATTGCAAAACCCTTTTGTAACACGTTCCACGAGCTTTCAGCACGAAGATGTCGAACGAAGCTTCTATCTTGTATTTGTTCTATCTGATCCTTGTTCCTTTTCTATTTACCTTTTATTCTCCAAGTGGCTTCTCGACAAGTTGATGTACCTGCGGAATTCATTCGTTCAATTCTCTGTTCGGATGATATTGTGAAGATCATGTAACATATCTATCCTTTGTTCTTGTTTTGATTCTGGTATTCGAGTTGCTTCGATGTCAAATGTTGATTCCATACCTTTCCTAATCGGTATTCTCATATTTCTATGGGAGTGCTAAATCCTCTTGATCATCAAGATGGTCGTGTTAATCCTTTTCAACTGGTGTGCTTTCTCTTCAAGTTATTCCATACGGACACCGTTGAGAAATCTGACGGTGTATTGTTTCATTCATCCCAAGTTGTATTTGTTTTCCCCGCCCTCCCACCCTTCTTCTTCTTGGAGCTGGAATTCTAAATGAAGTATCCATTTTATTCATGTGATATTTCTTCATTCTTTTCCTTCAATGTTCTTATCCGGTGTTTATCGTGAAGATGCTCAAGAGCTTCAAGTTCATCATTCTTTTGTTCTCAAATTCTGCCGGTGGATGTAATTCAAGATTTTGGTGTTGATCTTATCCTTTTCCTCTTCTCACAATGCTTTCTTATTCCAGTGCACCAATTAATCATTCTCCTCTTGTTATTCATATCCGGAGTGCTGAAGATTCATAATTCCATTCTTAATCCGTTCAAGTTATTTTGAGGATTGTTATCTCATTCAAGCCATCTAATTCAACCGGTGCAATATCTCTTAAGCAATCTTTTTCAACGGTGATTTCTTTAGTGGGCCCTAACCCACAGGTCTTTTCCCAGGATCTTACATGACTCTTCTATTTTCTGGAGTTATACTCGAATTCTCTTTAAAGTGTGACGTAAGAATGATTCCCATCAGTCACATGCCTTCTCCAAGATCGCTTTCAAATTCTTTTCATCGTTGTTTCAACCTTTTTAATTCTACATTCCGGAGTGCTCAACAATTCTTATGGCATTTCTCGTCTTCATTCTCAACATTTGAAGACCGGAGAAGTGTTTCTCTTAAATCTTGGCCCGTTCTCTTGAAGATTTGTGGTTCTAGCTTCATACCATCCTCATAAGTGTTCCGTTTGTGAGGAATTCTTTTATATCATTAGAGCATTTATTGAATTCTTTCCATTGTGATCCTCCGAAGGCCATCATTTCAGAAGATTTCTTCGTTCTCTGTTTGCAACTTCGTCCTCCAAATATTCTTCATTGATGTCTCTTCGTTCGGCTCCATATTTTTACGGTGGTTATTTCAAGATTACTCTTCCGTTGTTATCGTGTTAATTCATTTGTTCTTTTCATAATCCTACCCGTGCTTCGTTGAAGATTTATCCAAGCTTGTGCGAGATCTCTCTTAATTCTTCCCAACGAGAATAAGTAGTATGCCAAATCCGTTGCTTGTCATCAATGTAAATTGGTGAAGGATATGCATAACATAATTCTTATTCTTATTCCTTCAAGGTGATTTAATCCCTTCCTTCGGAGCTTGTTCATCGTATCATATTCTCGGTTTTAAGTTGTTCATCTTGTTTTCCGGAGCTCCAAGTGATTTCAATTATATCATTTCAAAGCTCCATCTAATTTATCGCAGGCCTTGAATCTTATTCTTTTCATCTTTCACTTCTCATGCTTTCATTACCGGAGTTCTTCATGGTGGTTCATCATCATTTAATTCATCCTCGAAGTCTTCTTCAAGATTCTTGTTGGAGCTCAAGCATTCTTCATCATGCTTTCTAATTACAATCCGTTTTACCTTATCTTTTCAGATGGTGTTATGACATTTTGACAATTCCCTCATGTTTCATGATTCACGAGTTGTCAAGAATGAGTTATTTAAACCCATCATTTTCTTTGTTCAGGAGATCTTTCCAACCATTCAATTTATTCATTGGAGTTACCTTGGGTTGTATTTCACCTAAAGCTTTCCCTAAGGATTTTGCTATTGTGGTGCTTATAAATGACCCAAGTTCTTCATTTATCCTCTCCGTGAAATAACTCTTTCGTCTCCTTGTTGATCTCAATCAAATCAATTGTTTAAGTTAGTGGCTGGTTGTCACCTCTTAATTTTGAGATGTTTTCCATAAGCCCACAACGAGCTTATTCTTTTCGTTGTTGAATTCCAACAACTCTATTCAGCCCATCTTCGTAAAGATGCTCTTTCAAATTCTTTTTGAGAGAAGTTGTCTCTTTCTTCTCCATTCATTTCTTTCATTGATTTCTATTCTATTCTTTCATTCCGGAGGCTTTGTGATGTTGCTCTCTTTAACCATCATCTCGTTTTTATCGAGATCATGTTCTTTCCCTTTTATCATTTAACCGGAGTGTTATGTCCTCTTTTCAAGTTCTCTCATCTTATCAACTTTTGCCTCTCTTTTTCAACCGAAGTGCTGTCTGAATCTTTCTTACCCTTGTGCCATTCTTTTATTTGTTTCAGAGGCAATATGTTGTTGATTTCATCAAGTATCATCCCAACTTGGCAAGTTCATGTTCAATTCCTTCCATTTTCAGATGGAGTGCTGTCCAAATTCTGTCATTCTTATTCCTTGGCCATACCATTGCAGTTTCATATTCTTTTGGTTCGTAAGCTCTTGTTTAATGTCTTTCAACCTTCAAGGTTCTCATAATGCTCCTTGTTCCTCTTTTCTAACGGAGTGTTTCATCTATGTTCATCTTTGTTGTATTCTTCTTTCATTTTGTTCAACCTCTCAAGGTTCCTTTGTTTCACTCGTCTGTCAAAGAAGCAACTTTGTTTTACCTCTTCTTTTTCGTTTTTACCCGGTGCTATCTCTAGGATCTCGGGTCGAGATCCTCTGTTAGTGTGGGAGAGTTGTGACGCCCGAAGACCGACGTCCCAGAAGATTCCAGAAGATTCCAGATGTTCCGGGTTTCTCCCGTGTGTTTCTTTTGTCTTGTGTTATTTATTTTTGCATTGCATCATGTCATCATGCCATCATGTCATTAATCTTTGCATATCAACTTAAATAAACCGTGTGGACCTTCGGTCCATTTAAATCGAGGGAAGAATGTCTTCTCTTTATAACATATAAAAGCCTCTCAATATTTAGGGAGCTATATAATAAATATTCCATTGCTTCGGAATCACGTAACACACTTGCATTTTCTCCACGCTTCTTTAATTCAAGTTACACCTTCAAAACCTTGCCAATATTTCTTTCCGTTGTTTCGAGGTTCCTCCAAACCCCCCCCAACTATTTTATTTAAATTCCTGACATTTTTGTGAGCCCAGGGTTATTGACCTCATGTCCTAAATCCATCCCTAACCTCTTTTTACTTTCTTTCTCTTCTTTTTTTAATAGAGAAGAGAACCCAGCAGCAGTAGAGAGAGTAGTCCAACATCCTCATCCAGCCCAGTTTGGGGCCTCCTAGCACCTCTCCTCCTGGCCCAAAGCCGGCCCAATTCTCCTCCCGTGGCCCGGTTTACCCTCCTAACCCCAGCGCCAGTGCCCAACCGCAGCTCCTCCCTCCGTTCCTAGCGCAGCCGCCGCACTCACTCTCGCTCGCCCGAACTCCATCCTCTCCTCTCCCTCGAACCTTCCCAGCACTCCTCCTTCCCCCTCGCGATCCCCATCGCCCCGAGCCTCCCTTCGATCTCCTCTCCTCTAGCGCGCCCGCGCCTGAGGCCTGCAGCGCCTCCTTGCCACATGGCCTCTCTCCTCCGTCGCCAAGGCAGGCCGCCACCCGCCGCACTCGCCTCCGGGAGCCCCAAGGCCAGGCTCCAGCGCCCCTCCAGCCCGTGACCCGTCCCCGTCCTCAACCTCGCGGCCTCCCCGCTCGAGCTCATGAGGCCCGAGCGCCTCGTTCGTCCGGCCAGAGCTGCCCGCATCCTCGAGCCGCGCCCTCCAACCGCAGCTCACCGCAGCGCCGCGTCTCCCTTCGGCCAGGCCCTCGCCTCCTTGCCCGAGCGGTTGCCTCTTCGCCAGCGCCTCTGGACGCCCTCCTCTCCAGCCATGGCCCTGCGCCGTCCTCCGCAGCACGCCGCCCCTGCCTCGTCTCCCTCCAGCGCGCGGAGCCGGCCATCCCCTCGGCCCCGACGCCCGTTCCCCAGCTCGCCACGGACGCCCCGGCTACTCTTCTACCACCGCGCGCCTCCAGCAAGGCCTCCGCTCCGCCGCATGCCGTGGCCTCGCCTCCAGCGACAGGCCAGGCCGTGGCCTCCCTCTGTCTCCAGGACAGCACCGGCACCCCAGCTCTCCGTGGAGCCGAGCTCCGAACCCTGCTGCTGCCCTTGCATCCTTGCTGCCGTTTTGGTTGTCTTGTTGCTGCTGTTTGTCTATTCGCTAAGTGCCAGGTTGACATGAACAACTACGAGACCGATAAACCGGCTTGTTCGACAAGTACCCCTCCGGTGACTAGTACATCTACGAATGGGAACGCCTACACGACGACACAAGACGGACACCAAGTACCTCTACATGACACGACAAGTACCACGACCAAGTACCCCGACGACCGCGGTCTTCGGAATCGTCAGGTACCTCGACGCTCGGAGCACTCGAGAATGACAAGTACCCCGACAACATGTGTACCACTACCGTCGCCCCGGAACGCCTACTTCCACTACGTCCCTCGACGACTTGACCCCCTCCGAGAACGATTGTTCCGAAGGTATAACCCCGAGACGTGACCCGTGTGATGCTTGTGTGTTATATGAAATGTTTCCCTTGTTGCACCGTGCCCGCTTCATCTTTGTCATGTTCCTCGGTTGCCTCGTCGCCGACTCGTGGGAACCCGGTGACGGGATCGCCCCACCTTTCATCTCGTTTGACTCGCTCACACCATCTTTCCTTTTGCTCCGGACTCTCAACGAGTTACCGGAACCGATATGTTGCGTTGCATCATGTTCGGATCGTTGCCGTGGCACCTTCTCCGTCCACCACGGTGACAAATGCTCCTTATCTCTTATGTCAACTTTTAATATAATTGCATAAACTTGATCATATCATCCGCATCATTTTATCAACATTATTAAAGTGTGAATTGTTGTTGCTTATAATTACTAAACATGCTTATGGGGATTTTCCGGATATGTTGTTGTTATTTCCGGCCTCATTTAAAATGTCTAAATAGTGTAGTTTTATTATGCTTCACCTCTTGCCATGTTAACGAACATTTAATCTTGTCTTGTAAATAAACGAGAGTCAACTAAATAATTATCATGTGGTGTTTCGTCAATATGCAACTCGTTGCATATTGAGCTCCACTTAACTTGTAGTCTTGTTTGTGCACCTTGCCATGCCATGCATAATTAAACCGGACATGCATCATACTTGGATGTGCATCGTATGCATGCTTATGATTTGTGTGTTTACCGTGTTGTTTCTTTCTTTCCGGTTGCTTCTCTTGTTAGCTTCGGTTTCGTTCCGGAGTTGTGAGGTTTCGCTCGACCATGTTGCTCCGTCTTCTTCATGGATCCGTTCTTCTCCCTTGCGGAATCCCAGGCAAGATGATCATACCCTTGGATACCTTTACTACCATTGCCATGCTTAGTTGTCTCGATGCTATCGTTACATGTCACGCTACCCATCATTTATGTCAGCCTCTCCTTGTTGCCATGAAACCTCTAACATTTGAAACCTTCCTAGCAAAACCACTGTTTGGCTATGTTACCCGCTTGCTCAGCCCCTCTTATAGCGTTGTTAGTTGCAGGTGAAGATGAAGTTCGTTCCAGGAGGGAACTTGTTGTTGGATATATCACAATATCTATAATTATTATTAACACACCTATATACTGGGCATGGGTGGAAGGCTTGGCCTTTTGCTCGGTGTTTTTTTCCACTCATGCCACCTTAGGCGCCGATAAACCGGCATTATGTTCCTTGATTTTTGCGTTCCTTACACGATGGGTGAAATGGGGACCCCTTGACAGTTCGACTTTGAATAAAACTCCTCCAGCAAGGCCCAACATTGGTTTTAATTTGCTCATAATAACAACTTAATTAGTTAATTAAATTTGCATAGGGGGTCGCGCCCTCGAGGATTCTTAATTCTACATAGCAGGGGGGGGGCAGTGCTGATGGTGTTGGTCCCAAATAGAGTCGTGTGCGGTGCCACCCAGTTATCTGGGGTCTTCGGTTGCTGTACGCTGTGCTCATCCGGTCGTGGCCTAAGACGAGATACGCGCGGCTACTATCAGGGTGTCGGCACGCAGGGAGGTCTTGCTGGACTTGTTTTACCATTGTCGAAATGACTTGTGCTACCGGGATGCCGAGCCTGATCGGTTTTTCCCTAAGATAAGGGGTGATGATATTATATTTATCACTTCAGCTAATCGTGAGAGCTTGTGATGGGCTAAGTTGGAACACCCCTGCAGGGTTATGATCTTTCGAAAGCCGTGCCCGCGGTTATGTGGCAGATTGGAATTTGTTAATGTCCGATTGTAGAAAACTTGACAGAGGATCCGAAGTAAAACACACAAATGTGTGAGTAACCGTGACTGTCTCTTTTCACTTTGAGAAGAGAACACGGTGGGGTTATGTTTGACCGTATGTAGTTCAGGATCTTTAGCGATCACCTCTTTTGCGACCGTTTGCGTAGCTTCTCATCTCATTCTGGTACTCGTAAGTTAGCCACCATATTATGCTTAGCCACTGCTGCAGCCTCACCACTTTACCTCTTCCTACCCATAAAGCTTTGCTAGTCTTGATACCCATGGTTATGGGATTGCTGAGTCCTCGAGGCTCACAGATACTACAACACCAGTTGCAGGTTCAGCCGAGTTTGATGCAGGAGATGGATCAATACTTCACTTGGAGTTCGATGAAGAGTTTGGCCGTATGCTTGAGACGTTTCGACGATCAGTAGTGGTTTCTACTAGGATTCGATCTAGACCTGTGGCTTTATGTTGTTTTGGTATCTTTCTTTTGATCTTCGCCCGTAGTCGGGTTGTGATGTTTTGAATGATGTTTGCTTATGTAATGTATTGTGTGAAGTGGCGAGTGTAAGCCAACTATCTTCTTTTGCAATTTAATCCCTCTTTTACATAAGTCGTGCAAAGATACCAAACTTGAGATCATTCTAGGATGGGCTTATACCTTTAAGTCGTGCCTCGACACGTAGGAGGTATAGTCCCATCCTAGGCATTACACGCATCAACCACATAATACTTCCCTACATATCGTGAAAGGCACACAATGAGACTTCAATGAACAAGTGTAATTGGATAAAAAATGTTGCAAGACAATTCAAGTAGCAAACCTGGTGGTGGATGTGGAAATTTGTGATGATGAGTAGTTATGGCATCTTTGAAAACTCTCATGTCATGTGCTGAACCAGGCCATCCCGACATCACAAATGTAAATCTCATATCGAAATCACAAACAACAAGCACATTCTGACTGGTTTCATTGTGACTGTTCAAGTATGGAACCTTCTTGCTCTTATCCACCACAACATTCACATGTGTCCCATCTATAGCTCCTATGCAGTCATTGAAGTGTGGCCAGAATGTTGGATTTTCTAATATTGGGTGCACCTCTAAAAATGTTGGGTCCTTGGGTACAATTATGTCATGTGCTAACCCGAGGAGGCATGTCAAAACTCTGTTAAATGTCCTACTTACTGTCTCCATAGACCTCCTAAAATGGTTCTCAGCCTGCCTGACTGACTGTGGTGATCCAACAATCCATAAAAACATAGCTAGAGCCTCTACAGATGTCATTTTTGTAGTGGACTTCAAGCCATATGATTGCACCAAAGTATTATGTAGCCTGTTAAACAAAGCTCTCTCAACCCTAAACATATTATAGCATTGGGTATCTCGGGCTAGTGTCTCACGCACCCAATCGAAACCAGAATATCCACTGATCCTCCTAGGTAGTTTCAGAAAGTAGTTATCAGAGTACATACCCAAGATAGGAACCAACTTCAAGATTAAATTCTCGGACTGCACCAAATTGTTGAGGCACATGGATATGATCTCATCCTCACTTGTGCTACCTCCATCATATTCTTCTTCCTCGGTCATGGGGACATGATCTTCTTCCTGCTTCAACACATGTACCAAATTGTCAACACATAGCATAAAACTTGAAGGAATGTAAGCAAATGAAATTAATTCAGCCCGCAGATAAAACAAAATAGGTTCAACACAGATAATAGTTCAACACCTCACAAACACATGATAGGTTCAACATACAACAATTTAAATAGGTTCAACATCTTAACACACACTCGAGAACTACTCCAAATTGTTGTCCCTGCACCATTTCTTGAAGTAACCCAACCTAAGCTCAGCAGTTAATAGGCCACAAAAGAACTCCCTTTGGTACTCCGATTCAAACATCTTGGAAATAGCATAGATAGAGTCAACTGTTTGCTCAATGCCACACTCAAATGCCAGCTCCTGACACCTCTTCACAGAAAATGCAGCCTTCTCATTTGCACGTTTCTGCATTTGCTTAGTGTTGGCTGCGACAGACTCCTTGTAGGTATTGGCTATGTCCTTAACAATCTTCACCATTGGGCTCTTGGTCTTCTTCAATGGACTAGTCAAAGTGATTGAAGTGCTTAATGACCTCTTGCCCCTCTGGCTCCTCTGGTTGCTTGTACTTGTAGGTGTTCCTTACAACTCCTATTCTTCCTCTTCTGCCCCTGCATCTTTCCCTTGATTCTGACCATAATCATCTCCAGGCACAAAGGCTGTGCTTCCATCCACGGTGCAACCTCTGAACAGTTGATCAAGCAACTCCTCATTTGCTGGAGGACCCCACTGCAACTTCCTTAGGTATGGTTTCTTCTGCAGGATAGTGAAAAATGTAAAACTAGTTAGGATATGAGAGCACACTTCAGAATCCATCTACTATATTATTAAAATGAGTCATCCTATATGTGCAGCCAAGAAAAAGTGGGTTCAAATTAGAACAAACAAGATTTAAAAATAGTACAGTGCAACCCAGCCTAGCATATGAAACATATGTATAGTGGGTTCAAATCTGATACACCATTATACAATGGGTTCACATTTTGAGTAAATATTGTTGCCGCTGACCAAAATAAGCACAACCCAGCCTAGCATATGAAACATATGTACAGTGGGTTCAAATGTGATACACTGATTGTACAATGGGTTCACATTTTGAGTAAATTTTATTGTCGCCGACCAAAATAAGCACAACCCAGCCTAGCATATGAAACATATGTACAATATGTAGTTGAGTCACATCTAGCTAGCCTTAGTGAAAAGTGTACCTCTGTGTGTGTTATCCAGAACTCAGAGTCGGCATCAATGGTTCCATCTGGTTTCCTCCCCAATCCTGTGTGCACTTGCATGTATCGCCAAAAGGAGTGGATGTTTTTTAGTACGATTATCTGGTTCTTCACCTGCACACGGGAATACACCAACCCCCTTCTAGCAAGTAAGCCGTCCATAACAGCTTGGTACCCTTCAACAGTCATTGTTACACCATTATACGTTCCTGTTGCACGTTGCTCAATGCACAATTCTAACAAGCAAGCACTATTAGCATCATTCGATTGAGCTCGATTGCTTTGGCTCACCGAGGGACCTTCAGAGCTAGCAAACTCCTCCACGTCGTCCTCCAACTCTTCATCACCATTGTCGAAGGGAGCGCTGGAGCCGGATGCTTGCGCACGGACGACACTCCTCGGTGCCCGGCGGCCGGGTCCCGCGGCGGCCGAGTTGGCGCGCTGTCGAACGTCTCCGCCACTGAATGCCGTGCTGGTGCGCTGGTTACGGCGGCTGGGTACCGCGGCGGCCGAGTTGGCGCGCTGCCGAACACCGTCGCCTGCCCCCGACGACGACCCGCCAAGGAACACGCCACCGTTTCCTCCTCCACGACCGGCTACCGCCGTCGAGGATCCGCCAAAGTCCAGTCGCTGGGCGTAGGGTGGGCAATAAGGAGGGAGCCCGAAGCCCCTGGCGCGCCCAGGGAGGAGCTCGTCATCGTTGCTCTGGAGGAAGGCTCCGTAGAGCCCAAGCCCCGGGAACCCCTCCAACACCGGCGCTTGCGAGTTGAGGTCGAGGCCGGCATGGGTAGCAGGGCCGCTTGTCGATGGCTGCAAACCCCACACGTCGAAGCCGTCTCCATCCATCGCGGTTGCTCTGTCCCAAGCTATACTACCTGCACTAGAAGAGAAGAATTAGTAGCACATCCAGGAAAGCGCAATGGAAAAACACAGAAAGAAGAGAGTAAGGAGACCGGAGTAATATTAGGGATCACACAAAAAGATGGATAAAATATATAGGTTAAGATAACCAACTTCTGCAACAAACAACTATACATAAGAGGTACTGATACATAATATACTGAATAACAAGCATGCGGTTCAACTTTTACATAAGCATTTCATAACGATGATTATGATACACAGGACAGGAGTACCTTCATTTTAGGCAAAGCAATGTAAGTAAATAGAAATAACAAAGAACATCTTCAGCCCCCACCTTTCTTCACATGCCTGTATTGCAGCAATGATAGTAGAAAACGAAACGCAGAGAAGGAATTGAGGTACAAAGTATCATATATAATCCAAACATCACAAGTCACTTAATTAGGACAATAATAAGCATGAAGGTTTGCTTTCCTTCACCACCTGAATCTAAACAATAGCAGAAAGCACACTCAACATTACATGTATAATAGTCTTCCTTCTTCAGGAAATTCATGAAATACATTGGCCAACTGTAGAGTGCAGAGTTTTGTCCTTGGACGTACTGCACTGTTGTTAGGTTGATGAATATGAACCTTTGATGTACCAAGCGTGGGCGATATGGGGTTAAGGGTGTGCCTGCTGTTCTTTAGTCGTTGCTAATTATTCAGAATACTCACCTGACCTGCTCTTCATCCTCTGATGACAGTGGGCAATTACATCCCGGTCACACAGGTGCGCAGCGATGTGGCGTCGGCATACAGGGAAGAGCTCGAATGTCAAGCAGGGAATATGTTGCTCCCATACAAGAAGATGTGTGCTCAGAGACGGGTTAACTAGAAATTAATGGAATAGATTGGCCATCTAGCAACTAGAGCAACCAGATCACATGAGCTAAATATGGCTGTGAGACAGAGAAGGAACCTTGAACTCACCCCTCTCGCGAGCGGTCGGTGAGGAGGGAGCGGTCGGTGAGGAGGGAGCGGTCGGTGAGGAGGGAGCAGCGTGAACGGCGGCCGGAGGAGGGAGTGGCGCGAGCGGCGACCGGAGGAGGGAGCGGCGCAAGCGGCGGCCGGAGGAGGGCGAGCGGCGGCCGGTGACGGGGAGCGGCGCGAGCGACGTCCGGAGGAGCGGAGGACGGCCGGAGGAGGGCGAGCGGGGCCGGAGAAGGGTCGGCGGCGAGGCGTTCTGCGTAGCCGAGCGGCGGCGCTGCGCTGGGCGAGCGGCGCGATGGGGGAGGAGGCGTGCCAGGTGGGTGGGGAGGAGGGATCTGGTGGGGGGGGGGTAAGATTTTTTTTTTACTTTTTTTAGTGGGCCCAGGCAAACTAACCCAAATAAGCCCCTCTAGTGTGGGCTAGTTTTTTGGGGTGGATTATATCCAACTAACCCAAACTAACCCATCATGTTTGGATCCTTTTGGGTTATTTGGGCCCCAACTAACCAAAACTAACTCTAACCTAGTGATCCAAACAGGGCCATTATTTGGGAATTGGCGTTTTGCGTGGCCTGTCCACTGCTCTCGGGTGGACCCAACCTAAACAATCCTGACACTTTCTCAGTCGTAATGAATCAGCGACAAACAACCTATTAGTGAAGCTTGTGCCTACCGGCAGAAAATACATCGGTGGTCTGATGATGCTTTGGCGATAGATAATGTGTCATGAGCCTACATATCATCGGGAATCTATGCATCAGTATAGTTTGGGACGAAAAAGATGTCGGTGATGTACACTTTTACCAACAGTTGCATGTCGTCATTGTAGTGTCGTGGTGTAGTGGACCTGCGGCTCAACCCGGAAGAGTGTGTGTTTGGCGTCCCATTAGGCAAGCTGCTGGGTTTCCTGGTGTTGCACAGAGGAATTGAAGCTAACCTCCAGAAGGTCAAGGCCATATAGAAGATGAGTCCACCGAAGACCCTCAAAGAGATGCAGAAGCTAGCAGGCTGCGTAACATCGCTCGAGTGTTTCATCTTCTAGCTAGGGGAGCGCGCCCTCGCCTTCTTCAAGCTTATGAAAAGGAAAGGCCCATTCGAGTGGACTCCAAAGGCTAACACGACTTTTGAAGACCTCAAGAGATACCTCACCATCCCACCAGTAATGGTGGCGCCCAAACCTCAAGAGTCCGTAGTGCTTTACCTGGCCACCACACCACACTCCGCCCGCGCAACATTGGTGGCTGTCTGGGAGGAGCGCCAGGACAAGACAGCACAGCCCCGGGATAATACTCCCGAGGCCCCGACGGGATCAGCTATTGATCAGGTTCCACGAGACGGCGTTCCCGAAGCTGTAGTTGCCCTGGCTGGCGACCAAGCTCCAGAGGCCTCCTGGCCCCAGGAGGCACCTCGGCCCCAGGAGAACTCGGACTCCACCAGCACTTCCACCCTCGTCGAGCACCCGGTGTACTTCATCAGCACGGTACTTCGCGAAGCACGGGCGCGTTACCCCATGCCGCAGAAACTTCTGCTCACACTCCTCGTTGCTTCACGCAAGCTGCGCCACTACTTTCAAGGCCACCCCATCAAGGTCGTATCAACTTACCCGCTGGAGAGGGTGCTGTGGAGCCCCAATGCTGCGGGAAGGGTCGCCGAATGGAACATCGAGCTGCAAGCATTCCAGCTGGAGTTCAGCACCACCAGGGTCGTCAAGGGTGCCGTGTTCGCCGACTTCGTGGTAGAGTGGACCGACACCCCAGGGACTGAAGCAGGCGAGGATCGGTCCCTCTCGCCAGGGAGTGAAGCGCCGGACGACTGGGTCATGTACTTTGATGGCGCCTTCGCATGTCAGGGCGCGAGGGCTGGAGCCGTGTGACGAGGTTACAGACCTAGGGTAGGGTCACAAGCCCGGCCAAGGTACCCCACCCAAGGTACTACCCTAGAAGATCAAAAGACAAAACTTACATCAGTGGAGGCAGTCGACTGAGACGGTCCAAGAAGACACTCCACTCGACTGAGTCCCCCCCACAAGACGACTCAACCCCACTCGACCAATCCAGGGCACTCGACATCCGAAGGTCAAGCATCACTTGGGACAGCAACGGTCCTGTATTTACTCGCCGTAGTAAACACCTTAATTATCCTTTACTGCAGGCGTTACCGGTAACACCTGCCTTAATGTACATTGAACCCTTGGTAACGTGGGGCATGGCTGGGGTCCTGGCGTACTATATAAGCCACCCCCTCCTCCAGAACAGGGGTTCGCACCTCTGTAACACACATATTGTAAGGGCATATTTAGCCAAATGGTGTTTTGGTGATTGATGACAATGCGTTTGCGGACTAATCATGTGTTCTAAGATCTTTCATACATCTCACAAAGGCACAAGAAGATTAGAGGCCCCTCAGAATCTATGGAAGACGGTGTTTCCTTTTTGCTTAGTTTTCGGTGGTTCTGAGTGATAGGAAAGCCGTACTATTAAGAGGGGATCCACTTTGGTAAGGTTTGGGTGGAATCAACACGTACACTTCTTTTTTTGTCAGGCCCAAGATGCGATTCTATCCCGATCACGTGACACTTACGTGATTAGGGCACAACCGCATTTCGGGTGCTTAGCAAGATGGATATCATTACATCGTACCATTACATACATACATGGGGATACAACATTACATACAAGACACAAGAATTCAACAACATCAATACAAAGTATCCGACTACGGATACAAACATGAAAACACACGACATCCATCTGCTATCCCAGGCTGCCGATCCGGAACCAAACCCAAGACTGAAGAAGAAGAACTCCAACAAAAGAACAACGCTCTCACGTCAAGACATCGGAAACCTGCACCAGCAACTGTTGTTGTAGTATCTATGAGCCACGAGGACCCAGCAATCCCATAACCATGGGTAACAAGACTATCAAAGCTTAATAGGAAGGAGGAGGTAAAGTGGTGAGGTTGCAGCAGCGGCTAAGCAAAAATATATGGTGGCTAACTTACGAGTACAAGAATAAGACGAGCATCTACGCAAACGGTCGAAACTAGTAGTGATCGCTAAAGATCCTGAACTACATACGAGTCAAACATAACCCCATCGTGTCCTCTTCTCAAAGTGAAAAGAGACAGTCACGGTTACTCACACAGTTGTGTGTTTTACTTCGGATCCTCTGTCAAGTTTTCTACAACCGGACATTAACAAATTCCAATCTGCCACATAACCGCGGGCACGGCTTTCGAAAGATCATAACCCTGCAGGGGTGTCCCAACTTAGCCCATCACAAGCTCTCACGATTAGCTGAAGTGATAAATATAATATCATCACCCCTTATCTTAGGGAAATCCGATCAGGCTCGGCATCCCGATGCACAAGACATTTCGACAATGGTAAAACTAGTCCAGCAAGACCTCCCGGTGTGTCGACACCCTGATAGTAGCCGCGCATATCTCGTCTCAGGCCACGACCGGATGGGTGATAGTACGAGTAAAACCAAACCTCGAGTTTCCCCATGGTGGCCCCGCAGAACCCCCGTTTGGGACCAACACCATCAGCACTGGCCCCCCTGCTATGTAGAAAGAATCCTCGGGTAGCGCTAACTCCCTATGCAATTTAATTAATTAATTAAGTTGTTATTATGAGCAAATTAAAACCAATGTTGGGCCTTGCTGGAGGAGTTTTATTCAAAGACGAACTGTCCAGGGGTCCCCATATACCCATCGTGTAAGGAACGCAAAATCAAGGAACATAATGCCGGTTTATCGGCGCCTAAGGTGGCATGAGTGGAACAAAACACCGAGCAAAAGGCCAAGCCTTCCACCCATGCCCAGTATATAGGTGTGTTAATAATAATAACATATTGTGATATACCAACAACAAGTTCCCTCCTGGAACGAACTTCATCTTCACCTGCAACTAACAATGCTATAAGAGGGGCTGAGCAAGCGGGTAACATAGCCAAACAATGGTTTTTCTAGGAAGGTTTCAAAGGTTAGAGGTTTCATGGCAACAAGGAGAGGTTGACATAAATGATGGGTAGCACGACATATAACGATAGCATCGAGACAACTAA
Organism: Secale cereale; assembly: GCA_902687465.1. NCBI lineage: Eukaryota > Viridiplantae > Streptophyta > Magnoliopsida > Poales > Poaceae > Secale > Secale cereale. The sequence goes on from LR738710.1 coordinate 490,269,347, forward strand.
GCATGTCAAAGATAGTAATGGTATCCAAGGGTATGGTCATCTTGCCTGAGATCCCGCAAGGAAGAAGAACGGTTCCGTGAAGAAGGCGGAGAAGAAGCCTTGAAGAAGAACCACGGGTAGACGAACGAATCCTCACGAACGCAACAGAACAAGCACTAACGAGAAGAAGCAAGCAATACGGTAAACAAACCACTCAAGAACATAACAATATGCTCAACCAAGTATGATGCAAAACAAGTCTACTTATGATGCACAGAAAGTTTACACAGGAAGCAAAACATGGCAAGGTAGGAAGCACAGAAAACATCATAGGAAACATGGCAATGTGCTTAAGCAAGTATGATGCAAACAAGTCTATATGGGAAGCACAACAAGTCTATACAGGAAGCATTACATGGCAAGGTAGGAAGCACAGAAAACAACACAAGCCTATATGATGCAATACATGGCAAGGTATGATGCATGACAAATCTATACAGGAAGCACAACAAGTCTATACCGGAAGCACAACAAGTCTATACAGGAAGCATAACATGGCAATAAAAATCTGACAGCAATATTTTATAGCAACTTGGGAGCAAGAAATAAATAAGCTAAAGCATCCCAAATGAGCAAGTGAAGGCATGAATGGATAGACAACAACATATACAACAATGAATGATCAATAGCCACCCCAAAACTATCATGGATTTGCCTAGAACAACAAGCAAACATAGCATCCGGATATTACAGATTCCAGACTTAGTGAAATTTCACTAAGTGTTAAAACAACAATAACAACATGGCATGTTTGTGAGCATGTTTAAGTGTAATGCCCAGGATGGGACTATATCTCCTACGTGTCGAGGCACGACTTAAAGATATAAGCCCATTCTGGAATGATCGCAAGTTTGGTACCTTTGCACATCTCATGTAAAAATAGGGATGGAAAACTGAAAAGATAGTTGGCTTACACTCGCCACGTCACACAAATACATCACATGTTCAAACATCATTCAGATAAACATCACAGCCCATCTAAGGGTAAAGATCCAAATGACAAGATACCAAACATAACATTAAACCACAGTTCTAGATCGAATCCTAGTAGAAGCTCTACTGATCAGCCAGATAGTTCACATAGTAACGACTACGCTCCTCGTCGTACACCCAATCTAGCCCAGTGCCATCGCCTGTGTAGCTCACCATCGTACCTGCATCTGGGGTGTTGAAGTAACTGTGAGCCACAGAGGATTCAGCAATCCCGTTCCCGGGTAACACGACTATCCCAACCTTGGGTGGGGAACAAGGCTGAACAAAGAACAAGAGGTTGCAGCAGCACTAGCCTAGCTTACGTAAAAGAGAGCGAGAAGAGAAGGTGCCTCGGTCGAGAGATGATCACGAAGTGATCCTAACTAAAGCAAGTCAAACATAACCCCACCGTGTTCACTTCCCGAATCCCTTTTGGAAAATTACCGTCACGGTACACACGCTGGTAGTGTATTGGAACATGGTGTCAAGTTTTCTACAATCGGATATTAACAAGCTCCCATCTGCCACATAACCGCGGGCACGACTTTCGAAAGTTCATAACCCTGCAGGGCTGTTCCAACTTGGCCCATGACAAGCCCACGATCCGCGGAGTCGCAACTCCAAGGTGGGAAGGCCCAAGTATTCTCGGAATCCTGTGCTCAAGATACTCCGACTAAGGTAAGGCTAATCCAACAAATCCTCCGAGCGTGCCGACACCCTGTCAGTAGCCGCGCGTATCTAGTCTCAGGCCACAACCGGATGGGTGATGCTACGGGTATTTACCAGACCTCAAGTTTCCTTGAGGTGGCCCCGCAGGACCCCCAGTTCGGACCAACACTCATGTGGAGCACTGGCCCGGGGTTGTTGATTAAGAAAGAGGGTTAATTACTCCCTATGCAAGTTTTTAGTTATTAGGCAAATAGTACCAATGTTGGGACTTGCTGGAAAAGACTTAGCACTTAGCGGTTTATCGAGGGGGTCCCATAACCCCAACCGTGCGAGGAACGCATAATCAAGGAACATAACACCGGTTTATACGGTTCCTAGCGGCATGAGTGGAACAAATCACCAAGCAAAAGGATTAGCCTTCCACCCATTACCAATATATAGATGATTTCATTTAATAATTAATATAGTGTGATATCCCAACAAGCTTCAACAAGAAGCAAGAATCTTCAATCTTCACCTGCAGCTAACAATGCTATAAGAGGGGCTGAGCGAAGCCTACGTATAGCCAATCAAAAGGTTTGCATAGGTAGGGTGGTTAAACAGGTTCATGGTTACAATAGGAGGCTGACAGGAAAACATGGGCATCGAGGCAAAACTATAGATCGAGACTTCTAGCAATAGGCAAAGATAGTAATGGTATCCGGGTTCGGTCATCTTGCCTGAAGAGTTGTCGATGGGATCGTAAGAGGGGTCCTCGTTCTCAACCTCGGTAGTAACCTCGTGCTCGTACTCGTACTCGGTCTCAGCTTCCGGCTCTACTCAAACACAAGAACACAAGGCAACGAATCAAACAAGATGCAATGCGCAGAAAAATTACTGGATGCATGACTGATGCACTATGGAAGCAAAACAGATGCACTATGGAAGCACAGAAAGTCTACTTAGGAAGCACAGTGTTACCGCACAAAAATATGCATCAAGCAAAATGCTTCAAAACATGATAACAATAGGATATTATGAATCTACATGCAAAAACACACAAGTTTCATATAGGACTTGCTCAAAACAGAGCAACGGGCTAAAAGTTACACCCGAAACAATAAACATGCACAAGCTGAAAATTACAGCCACATAGCAACTTCGGAGCAATAGATAAATAAGCTACATCACTCAAACATCATGGCAATGAGCATGGACATAAACTAGACATACTCTACAGCAAACAATTCCATTGGAGCATCCCCAAAGGAGCCATGGATCAATAGCAACAAGCTATGACATATTGAACTTGACAACAAAATCCTGACAGCAGTAATTTGTTGCAACTTGGGAGCAAGAGTAAAACATGCTACAGCCACTCAAATAAGCATGTGAGAGCATGAATGGATAGCCAACAATATATACAACAAGGAATCATCAAGAGTCACTCCAAAACTATCATGGATTGGCCTAGAACAACAAGAAAACATGGCATCTGGAAATTACAGATTCCAGACTTAGTGAAATTTCACCAAGTGTTAAAACAACAGTTTCATCATGGCATCTTTGAGAGCAAGTTTTAGTCACCTCAAATCTAAACATGGCAAGTGGTAAGCACCACAACAAAGTACACATGATGGTGAATCCAAAACATCTAAGCATGCATCAAGGGGACAAACACAACGATAGCAACGAGTTCCTCTACGAGGCATATCGTAACAAGTTTAAAGACATAACAGCCACATAGCACTTTGCAAAGGAGATAAACATGGCAAGATGATATCTATCATGCAAGCTAAAGCAATCAACATGTAGAGCATTTCATGACGAACACGTGGACATATCATTTGCATCATTTGCATAAACATGCACCAAGTTATCTCATTGCAAAGATGGCATGAAAACAACTACTAACAACAGTTTTTAACAAGTTGCACTCTTCCCACAGATATTTAAGCATCTAGATGACCTCAAACATGCATGGCACAATGGAACAAAACGTAGTACAAGTCTCCACGATCATTTTGACATATCATATGAAGGAAATATGCCCTAGAGGCAATAATAAAGATGTTATTTGTATTTCCTTATATCATGATAAATGTCTTTTATTCATGCTAGAATTGTATTAACCGGAAACTTAGTACATGTGTGGATACATAGACAAAACAGTATGTCCCTAGTATGCCTCTACTAGACTAGCTCATTGATCAAAGATGGTTATGTTTCCTAGCCATAGACATGAGTTGTCATTTGATCAACGGGATCACATCATTAGGAGAATGATGTGATGGACAAGACCCATCCGTTAGCATAGCACTATGATCGTTTAGTTTAACTGCTATTGCTTTCTTCATGACTTATACATGTTCCTATGACTATGAGATTATGCAACTCCCGAATACCGTAGGAACACCTTGTGTGCTATCAAACGTTACAACGTAACTGGGTGATCATAAAGATGCTCTACAGGTGTCTCCGAAAGTATTCGTGGTGTTGGCATAGATCAAGATTAGGATTTGTCACTCCGAGTGTCGGAGAGGTATCTCTGGGCCCTCTCGGTAACACACATCATAATAAGCCTTGCAAGCAAAAGACTAATGAGTTAGTCACGAGATGATGTGTTACGGAACGAGTAAAGAGACTTGCCGGTAACGAGATTGAACTAGGTATAAAGATACCGACGATCGAATCTCGGGCAAGTAACATACCGTTTGACAAAAGGAACAATGTATGTTGTTATGCGGTTCTGACCGATAAAAGATCTTCGTAGAATGTGTAGGAGCCAATATGAACATCCAGGTTCCGCTATTGGTTATTGACCGGAGATGAGTCTCGGTCATGTCTACATAGTTCTCGAACCTGTAGGGTCCGCACGCTTAACGTTTGATGACGATCGGTATTATGAGTTTATGTGTATTGATGTACCGAAGGTAGTTTGGAGTCCCAGATGAGATCACGGACATGAGGAGGAGTCTCGGAATGTCCGAGACATAAAGATTGATATATTGGACGGCTATATTCGGACACCGGAAGTATACCGGAAAAGTTTCGGATTTATCGGGAATGCCGGAGGGGGTTACCGGAACCCCCTACGAGAGGGGATGGTCCATAGTGGGCCTAAAGGGAAATAGAGAGGCAGCCCATAGGGCTGGCCGGCGCCCCCACCTAGGGTTCCTAGTTGGACTAGGATTGGGGGGGCGCCACCTCTCCTATTCCTTTCCCCCTTCTTCCTTTCGGTGAATCCTACTAGGAATAGGATTGCAATCCTATTCCTAGTAGGACTCCTTCCCTAGCCGCACCAGGAAGGGCCGGCCGGCCTCCCTCCCCTGCTCCTTTATATACGGGGGCAGGGGGGCACCCAAAGACACAGAAGTTGAATTGTTTTAGCCGTGTGCGGTGCCCCCCTCCACAGAATCACACCTCGGTCATACCGTCGCGGAGCTTAGGCGAAGCCCTGCGCCGGTGAACACATCATATCCGTCACCACGCCATCGTGCTGACGAAACTCTCCCGTGAAGCTCAACTGGATCAAGAGCTCGTGGGACGTCATCAAGCTGAACGTGTGCTGAACGCGGAGGTGTCGTACGTTCGGTGCTTGATCGGTTGGATCGCGAAGAAGTTCGACAACATCAACCGCGTCACTTGACGCTTCCGCTCCCGGTCTACGAGGGTACGTAGACACACTCTCCCCTCTCGTTGCTATGCATCTGGTAGATAGATCTTGCGTGATCGTAGGAAAATTTTAAAATACTACGTTCCCCAACAGTGGCATCATGAGCCAGGTCTATGCGTAGATGATATGCACGAGTAGAACACAATGAGATTGTGGACGATACTAGTCATACTGCTTACCAGCATGTCATACTTTGCTTCGACGGTATTGTGAGATGAAGCGGCCCGGACCGACATTACGCGTACGCTTACGCGAGACTGGTTTCACCGTTACGAGCACTCGTTGCTTAAAGGTGACTGGCGGGTGTCTGTCTCTCTCACTTTAGCTGAATCAAGTGTGGCTACGCCCGGTCCTTGTGAAGGTTAAAACAACACATACTTGACGAAACATCGTTGTGGTTTTGTATGCGTAGGTAAGAACGGTTCTTGCTAAGCCCGTAGCAGCCATGTAAAACTTGCAACAAACAAAGTAGAGGACGTCTAACTTGTTTTTGCAGGGCATGTTGTGATGTGATATGGTCAAGACATGATGAGTTATACGGTTTTGTATGAGATGATCATGTTTTGTAAAGTTATCGGCAACTGGCAGGAGCCATATGGTTGTCGCTTTATTGTATGAAATGCAATCGCCATGTAATTGCTTTACTTTATCACTAAGCGGTAGCGATAGTCGTGGAAGCAATAGTTGGCGAGACGACAACGATGCTACGATGAAGATCAAGGTATCAAGCCGGTGACGAAGGTGATCATGACGGTGCTTTGAAGATGGAGATCAAAAGCACAAGATGATGATGGCCATATCATGTCACATATTTTGATTGCATGTGATGTTTATCTTATTATGCTTCTTATTTTGCTTAGAATGACGGTAGCATTATAAGATGATCCCTTACAAAATTTCAAGGTATAAGTGTTCTCCCTGAGTATGCACCGTTGCGAAAGTTCGTCGTGCCGAGACACCACGTGATGATCGGGTGTGATAAGCTCTACGTTCAAATACAACGGGTGTAAGCCAGTTTTGCACACGCAGAATACTCGGGTTAAACTTGACGAGCCTAGCATATACAGATATGGCCTCGGAACACTGGAGACCGAAAGGTCGAGCCTGAATCATATAGTAGATATGATCAACATAAGATGTTCACCATTGAAAACTACTCCATCTCACGTGATGATCGGACATGGTTTAGTTGATTTGGATCACGTGATCATTTAGATGACCAGAGGGATGTCTATCTAAGTGGGAGTTCTTTAAATTAATATGATTAAATTGAACTTTAATTTATCATGAACTTAGTCCTGATAGTTTTGCATATCTATGTCGTTGTAGATCAATGGCCCGTGCTACCGTTCCTTTGAATTTTAATGCATTCCTAGAGAAAGCTAAGTTGAAAGATGATGGTAGCAATTACACGGACTGGGTCCGTAACCTGAGGATTATCCTCATTGCTGCACAGAAGAATTATGTCCTTGAAGCACCGCTAGGTGACAAGCCCCCTTCCGCTGATGCAGACGCTTTGAACGTCTGGCAATCACGGTCTGATGACTACACGATAGTTCAGTGTGCCATGCTTTACGGCTTAGAACCGGGACTTCAACGACATTTTGAACGTCATGGAGCATATGAGATGTTCCAGGAGTTGAAGTTAATATTTCAAGCAAATGCCCGAATTGAGAAATATAAGATTTCCAATAAGTTCTACAGCTGCAAGATGGAGGAGAATAGTTCTATCAGTGAACACTTGCTCACAATGTATGGGCACTACAATCATATGACTCAACTTGGTTGCCAAGTTGATGAGAATAGTGTTATTGATAGAATTCTTCAATCACTACCACCAAGCTATAATGGCTTCGTGATGAACTATAATATGCAAGGGATACAAAAGACAATTCCCGAGCTCTTCGCTATGCTCACAGCTGCGGAGGTAGAAATCAAAAAGGAGCATCAAATGTTGATGGTTAACAATACCACTAGTTTCAAGAAAAAGGGCAAGGAAGGGATTTTCAAGGAGAATAGCAAGATTGTTGCTGTTCTCGCAGAAAGCCTCAATTATGGAACCAAGCCTGAAACTGAGTGCTACTACTGCAAGGGGACTGGACACTGGAAACGGAACTGCCCCAAGTATTTGGCGGATAAGAAGGATGGCAAGGTGAACAAAGGTATATGTGATATACATGTTATTGATGTGTACCTTACTAATTCTCGTAGTAGTACCTGGGTATTTGATACCGGTTCGGTTGCTAATATTTGTAACTCGAAACAGGGACTACGAATTAAATGAAGATTAGCTAAGGACGAGGTGACGATGCGCGTGGGAAACGGTTCCAAAGTCGATGTGATCACCGTCGGCACGCTACCTCTACATCTACCTTCGGGATTTGTTTTAGACCTAAATAATTGTTATTTGGTGCCAGCGTTGAGCATGAACATTATATCTGGATCTTGTTTATTGCGAGACGGTTATTCATTTAAATCAGAGAATAATGGTTGTTCCATTTTAATGAATAATATCTTTTATGGTCATGCACCCTTGAAGAGTGGTCTATTCTTATTGGATCTCGATTGTAGTGATACACATATTCATAATATTGAAACCAAAAGATGCAAGGTTAATAATGATAGTGCAACTTATTTGTGGCACTGCCGTTTAGGTCATATTGGTGTAAAACGCATGAAGAAACTCCATAAAGATGGACTTTTGGAATCACTTGATTATGAATCACTTGGTGCTTGCGAACCATGCCTCATGGGCAAGATGACTAACACTCCGTTCTCTGGAACCATGGAGCGAGCAACAGATTTGTTGGAAATCATACATACTGATGTATGTGGACCAATGAGTGTTGATGCTCGCGGCGGGTATCGTTATTTTCTGACCTTCACTGATGATTTGAGCAGATATGGGTATATCTACTTAATGAAACACAAGTCTGAAACATTTGAAAAGTTCAAAGAATTTCAGAGTGAAGTAGAGAATCATCGTAACAAGAAAATAAAGTTCCTACGATCTGATCGTGGAGGAGAATATTTGAGTTACGAGTTTGGTCTTCATTTGAAACAATGTGGAATAGTTTCACAACTCACGCCACCTGGAACACCACAGCGTAATGGTGTGTCCGAACGTCGTAACCGTACTTTATTGGATATGGTGCGATCTATGATGTCTCTTACCGATTTACCACTATCGTTTTGGGGTTATGCTTTGGAGACAGCTGCATTCACGTTAAATAGGGCACCATCTAAATCCGTTGATACGACACCTTATGAACTATGGTTTGGCAAGAAACCAAAGTTGTCGTTTCTTAGAATTTGGGGCTGCGATGCTTATGTGAAAACACTTCAACCTGATAAGCTCGATCCCAAGTCGAAAAAATGTGTCTTCATAGGATACCCAAAAGAGACTGTTGGGTACACCTTCTATCACAGATCCGAAGGCAAAATATTCGTTGCTAAAAACGGATCCTTTCTAGAAAAAGAGTTTCTCTCGAAAGAAGTGAGTGGGAGGAAAGTAGAACTTGATGAGGTAATTGTACCTTCTCCCATATTGGAAAGTAGTACATCACAGGAAATTGTTCCAGTGATTCCTACACCAATTAGTGAGGAAGTTGATGATAATGATCATGAAACTTCGGATCAAGTTTCTGCTGAACGTCGTAGATCAACCAGAGTACGTTCCGCACCAGAGTGGTACGGCAACCCAGTTCTGGAAATCATGTTACTAGACCATGATGAACCTACGAACTATGAGGAAGCGATGATGAGCCCAGATTCCGCAAAATGGCTTGAAGCCATGAAATCTGAGATGGGATCCATGTATGAGAACAAAGTGTGGACTTTGGTTGACTTGCCCGATGATCGGCAGGCCATCAAAAATAAATGGATCTTCAAGAGGAAGACCGACGCAGACGGTAATATTACTGTTTACAAAGCCCGACTTGTTGCGAAAGGTTTTCGACAAGTTCAAGGAGTTGACTACGATGAGACTTTCTCACCTGTAGCGATGCTTAAGTCTGTCCGAATCATGTTAGCAATTGCCGCATTTTATGATTATGAAATCTGGCAAATGGATGTCAAAACTGCATTCCTAAATGGATATCTCAAAGAAGAGTTGTATATGATGCAACCAGAAGGTTTTGTCGATCCAAAAGGTGCTAACAAAGTATGCAAACTCCAGCGATCCATCTATGGACTGGTGCAAGCATCTCGGAGTTGGAATATACGAAAGTGAGTGGGAGCTCTGTAGCATTTCTAATATTATATGTAGATGACATATTGTTAATTGGAAATGATATAGAATTTCTGGATAGCATAAAAGGATACTTGAATAAAAGTTTTTCAATGAAAGACCTCGGAGAAGCTGCTTACATATTAGGCATCAAGATCTATAGAGATAGATCAAAACGCTTAATTGGACTTTCACAAAGCACATACCTTGATAAGATTTTGAAAAAGTTCAAAATGGATCAGTCAAAGAAAGGATTCTTGCCTGTTTTACAAGGTATGAAGTTGAGTAAGACTCAATGCCCGACCACTGCAGAAGATAGAGAGAAAATGAAAGTCATTCCCTATGCCTCAGCCATAGGATCTATCATGTATGCAATGCTGTGTACCAGACCTGATGTGTGCCTTGCTATAAGTCTAGCAGGGAGGTACCAAAGTAATCCAGGAGTGGATCACTGGACAGCGGTCAAAAACATCCTAAAGTATCTGAAAAGAACAAAGGATATGTTTCTCGTATATGGAGGTGACAAAGAGCTCGTCGTAAACGGTTACGTCGATTCTAGCTTTGACACTGATCCGGATGACTCAAAGTCACAAACCGGATATGTATTTTTATTGAACGGTGGAGCTGTCAGCTGGTGCAGTTCCAAGCAGAGCGTCGTGGCGGGATCTACGTGTGAAGCGGAATACATAGCTGCTTCAGAAGCAGCAAATGAAGAACTCTGGATGAAGGAGTTCATATCCGATCTAGGTGTAGTACCTAGTGCATCGGGTCCAATGAAAATCTTTTGTGACAACACTGGAGCCATAGCCTTGGCGAAGGAATCCAGGTTTCACAAGAGAACAAAGCACATCCAAAGGCGCTTCAATTCCATCCGCGATCTAGTCAAGGAGGGAGACATAGAGATTTGCAAAATACATACGGATCTGAATGTTGCAGACCCGTTGACTAAGCCTCTTCCACGGGCAAAACATGATCAGCACCAAGACTCCATGGGTGTGAGGATCATCACTTTGTAATCTAGATTATTGACTCTAGTTCAAGTGGGAGACTGAAGGAAATATGCCCTAGAGGCAATAATAAAGATGTTATTTGTATTTCCTTATATCATGATAAATGTCTTTTATTCATGCTAGAATTGTATTAACCGGAAACTTAGTACATGTGTGGATACATAGACAAAACAGTATGTCCCTAGTATGCCTCTACTAGACTAGCTCATTGATCAAAGATGGTTATGTTTCCTAGCCATAGACATGAGTTGTCATTTTATCAACGGGATCACATCATTAGGAGAATGATGTGATGGACAAGACCCATCCGTTAGCATAGCACTATGATCGTTTAGTTTAACTGCTATTGCTTTCTTCATGACTTATACATGTTCCTATGACTATGAGATTATGCAACTCCCGAATACCGTAGGAACACCTTGTGTGCTATCAAACGTCACAACATAACTGGGTGATCATAAAGATGCTCTACAGGTGTCTCCGAAAGTATTCGTGGTGTTGGCATAGATCAAGATTAGGATTTGTCACTCTGAGTGTCGGAGAGGTATCTCTGGGCCCTCTCGGTAACACACATCATAATAAGCCTTGCAAGCAAAAGACTAATGAGTTAGTCACGAGATGATGTGTTACGGAACGAGTAAAGAGACTTGCCGGTAACGAGATTGAACTAGGTATAAAGATACTGACGATCGAATCTCGGGCAAGTAACATACCGTTTGACAAAAGGAACAACATATGTTGTTATGCGGTTCTGACCGATAAAAGATCTTCGTAGAATGTGTAGGAGCCAATATGAACATCCAGGTTCCGCTATTGGTTATTGACCGGAGATGAGTCTCGGTCATGTCTACATAGTTCTCGAACCCATAGGGTCCGCACGCTTAACGTTTGATGACGATCGGTATTATGAGTTTATGTGTATTGATGTACCGAAGGTAGTTCGGAGTCCCGGATGAGATCACGGACATGAGGAGGAGTCTCGGAATGTCCGAGACATAAAGATTGATATATTGGACGGCTATATTCGGACACCGGAAGTACACCGGAAAAGTTTCGGATTTATCGGGAATGCCGGAGGGGGTTACCGGAACCCCCTACGAGAGGGGATGGTCCATAGTGGGCCTAAAGGGAAATAGAGAGGCAGCCCATAGGGCTGGCCGGCGCCCCCACCTAGGGTTCCTAGTTGGACTAGGATTGGGGGGGGGGGGGCGCCACCTCTCCTATTCCTTTCCCCCTTCTTCCTTTCGGTGAATCCTACTAGGAATAGGATTGCAATCCTATTCCTAGTAGGACTCCTTCCCTAGCCGCACCAGGAAGAGCCGGCCGGCCTCCCTCCCCTGCTCCTTTATATACGGGGGCAGGGGGGCACCCAAAGACACAGAAGTTGAATTGTTTTAGCCGTGTGCGGCGCCCCCCTCCACAGAATCACACCTCGGTCATACCGTCGCGGAGCTTAGGCGAAGCCCTGCGCCGGTGAACACATCATATCCATCACCACGCCATCGTGCTGACGAAACTCTCCCGTGAAGCTCAACTGGATCAAGAGCTCGTGGGACGTCATCAAGCTGAACGTGTGCTGAACGCGGAGGTGCCGTACGTTCGGTGCTTGATCGGTTGGATCGCGAAGAAGTTCGACATCATCAACCGCGTCACTTGACGCTTCCGCTCCCGGTCTACGAGGGTACGTAGACACACTCTCCCCTCTCGTTGCTATGCATCTGGTAGATAGATCTTGCGTGATCGTAGGAAAATTTTAAAATACTACGTTCCCCAACATCATATGCTCAAATCGGACCATCACACAAAAAGTTATCCATGTTGCAAAACAGCACTAGAAACTGAAATATCCAGGGACTTAGCGAAAAATCAACCTCCTCGGTCAACGGGGGTCAACGGCGGTCAACGGGCTCCTGGCGGATCGGATAACGGATCGGGCGTCGGGCCTCCAGGCGGATCGGGCGCGCGGATCGGGCCGGATCCAGCAGGCTAGCGGACCGGGGCCCGCGGGAGACCGGATCGGGCGGCCCACCTGGCCCGGAGCGGATCGGGCGACACGGGCCTCGCCCGCGACCCGGTAGGGTAGATTGGATCGAGGAGGCTCCTCCTCCCCCGATCGATCGGCGGCGGCGGCTGGCCACCGGGGATGGCGCGGGGCGGCGGCCTCCTACCCGCGGCCGGCGGCGGGAACGCGGTGAGGGGACGGCGCAAGGTGGCCTGAGGGACTCGGGCCCGGCTGAGGAGGCCGGGTGGCGTCCTGAGCTGGAGGTCGCGGCGACCTCGGGCTCCCGGAGGCTGGCGAAGGCGGCGGCGAGGGGACCCCACGGCGGCCGGCGGCGACTGGTGAAGGGGACCGGCGCGGAGGTGAGTTGGCGTGGGCGGCACGGGGAAGGTGGAGAAGGCCGGCGGCGGTGGCAAGCTCCTGGCGGCGGGGAAGAACGGTGGCGAGCTCCTCCGACGAGGGGAGCTCCGGCGGCGGCAGGAAACTCCGGCGAGGTCCCGATCTGGAGGTTGAAGATGACTGGAGGAAGGAGACACTAGGGTTTTTTTTAGGGCAAAAATTGGGGAAGATGGACAAATATATAGGCACAAGGAGCTAGGGTTGTCCAAATGAGGTGTGGTTTTCGGCCACGCGATCAGAATTGAATGGCCTAGATGAAGGGAGGGGTTTGGGTTGGTTTGGTGGCCTGTTGGAGGGTTGTCTTGGGCCTCAAAGTGGAGGTACTTTCAGCCCACAAGAATAACTGTTGGGGTAGCAAACGAACTCCAAACGCGACGAGATTTGACAGGCGGGTTACACACACCAAAACAACAACACACGACAAGTCTCACGCCAAACCGGAAACGTTACACGTCCAAACACCAAAGTAGGCCTCGGGGATGCCACAGACACGTGAGAGAGCTCCGGAACTCGAAACGGACAACGGAAAGAAACGATTGAGACCAGATGCAAACGACAACACAAATGCAATGCGATGCACATGACTACATGATATGAATGAATGCCACACACGCACACAACAAAACGACGAAACCCGAAAGACGAAGAACCCGGAAAAGGAAATAGATGGATTCAAAGATATATATATATATATATATATATATATATATATATATATATATATATATATATATATATATATATATATATATATATATATATATATATATATATATATATAGCCCAAAAGGGAAAGTATTACATCCGGGGCATTACAACTCTCCTCTACTACAAAAAGATCTCGTCCCGAGATCTTGGACTGGAAAAAGGAAGGGTACTCGGAACGAAGATGATGTTCTCGTTCCCACGTAGCTTATCGGTCGGTATGGTGTGACCACTTGACTTTCAAGAATTTGATGGACTTGTTGCGTGTCTTGCGCTCGGTTTCTTCGAGAATAGCAACGGGATGCTCTCGGTAGGACAAATCTTGTTGAAGATCAATCTCTTCAAACGGAATCATGCGTTCAGGAGTCTTGAAGCACTTGCGGAGTTGAGACACATGAAACACATCATGAACATTGGCGAAGTTGGAGGGGAGCTCAAGTTGATAGGCTAGATCGCCTCTTTTGCCAAGGATCTTGAAAGGCCCGACGTATCTAGGAGCAAGCTTTCCTTTGATACAGAATCTTTGGGTTCCTTTCATCAGAGAAACACAGAGATAGACATGATCCCCAATGTTGAAGGCCAAATCACGATGCTTGCCGTCATAGTAGCTCTTTTGACGCGACTGAGCAGCCTTGAGATTCTCACGTATGACTTTGCACATTTCTTCGGCTTCTGAGATCAAGTCATTGCCAAGAAGTTGACGTTCACCTGTCTCGGACCAGTTGAGAGGGGTACGGCACTTTCTGCCATAGAGGATTTCAAACGGAGCTTTGCCGGCACTTGCTTGGAAGCTGTTGTTGTAAGAGAACTCGGAAAATGGAAGGCAATCTTCCCATTTCATGCCAAAAGATATGACATAGGCTCTGAGCATGTCTTCTAGAATCTGATTCACTCTCTCGACTTGACCACTAGTCTGAGGGTGAAAAGCAGTGCTGAACCTGATCTTAGTGCCCATGGCAGACTGAAAGGAGTCCCAGAACTTGGAAGTGAACAAACTTCCACGATCTGAGGAGATAACTTGAGGGATGCCATATAAGGACACAATTCTGGAAGTGTACAATTCTGCAAGTTGAGCTGCATTGATTGATTCTTTGACTGGAAGGAAGTGAGCGACTTTGGTAAGCTTGTCAATCACCACGAAGATAGAATCATTCCCTCTCTTGGACTTAGGAAAGCCAGTGACGAAATCCATTTCAATGTGGTCGAATTTCCACTCGGGAATAGGAAGAGGTTGGAGAAGACCGGCTGTACGTTGATGCTCTGCCTTCCTTCTTCTGCAGACATCACATTCATTCACGAATTGGGCAATCTCCCTTTTCATGCGTGTCCACCAGTAAGATTGCTTGAGGTCTTGGTACATCTTGAAACTGCCAGGATGAATGGAAAGGAGGGAATCATGTGCTTCTTCCATTATGAGCTTCCTGAGATCACCTTTGGGAACCACGAGGCTGTCCTCGAAGAACAAGGTATCTCTCTCATCAACGCGATAGCACTTGTATTTAGGAGTACCCTTTGCAATACCATGTTTCACTTTCTGTACCATGGCATCACTGAGTTGGGCCTCACGGACCTGATCTTCCAAGGTAGGAGCAACTTGAAGATTTGCAAGAAAACCTTGCGGAACAACTTGGAGGTTGAGCTTCCTGAAAGCTTCACAAAGCTCAGGCTGGAACGGCTTGATAAGGAGGCTGTTGCAATATGCCATTCTGCTCAAAGCATCTGCAATCACATTCGCCTTGCCAGGTGTGTATTCGATGCTGGGATCATACTCTTGGATCATTTTGACCCAACGAGTCTGGCGGAGGTTCAGATTCGGCTGTGTGAAGATGTACTTCAAGCTCTTGTGATCGGTGAAGATGTCGACTTTTCTGCCCAACAGAAGGTGTCTCCACGTAATCAAAGCATGTACCACAGCTGCTAGTTCGAGATCATGTGTGGGGTAATTCTTCTCACTTGGCTTCAGCTGACGAGAAGTGTATGCCACAATTCTCTTGTCCTGCATAAGCACACCACCAAGACCTTGAAGAGAAGCATCACAGAATACTTCGTAGGGCTTGGACTCATCTGGAGGAGTAAGAACTGGAGCAGAGACGAGCTTTTCTTTGAGAGTTTTGAATGCCACTTCACAATCTGGAGACCAGTAGTACTTGACATTCTTCTGCAACAAGTTGGAGAGAGGCTTGGCAATCTTGGAGAAGTTCTCAACGAACCTTCTGCAATAGCTGGCAAGACCAAGGAAGCTTCGGAGTTGCTTGACGTTCTGAGGAGCTTCCCAGTTGACAATTGCTTCGACTTTCTCGGGGTTTACCGCAATACCGTCAGCGGAGATGATATGGGCCAGATACAAGAACTTATCGAGCCAAAATTCGCACTTGGAGAACTTGGCATAGAACTTATGTTCACGGAGTCTGTCGAGAACCAGACGTAGGTGCTTTTCGTGATCCTCTTCATTCTTGGAAAAAACCAAAATGTCATCCAGATACACAAGCACAAACTCGCCGGTGTAGGGGTTGAAGATGTAGTGCATCATTATCGAGAAGGTAGGTGGAGCATTAGCGAGACCAAAGGACATGACTGTATACTCATATGAGCCGTAGATCGTTCTGAAGGCAGTCTTGGGGATATCTTCCTCGCGAATGCGAATCTGGTGATAGCCCATTCGGAGATCGAGCTTAGAGAACACTTTAGCTCCTTTGAGCTGCTCGAACAGTTTGTTGATGTTGGGGAGCGGATACTTGTTCTTTATCGTCTTCTTGTTCAATGGCCGGTAATCTATGCAAAGGCGCTCCGTGCCATCCTTCTTCTTGACAAATAAGACACCACAGCCCCAAGTAGACGTACTAGGCCTGATCAGACCCATACGCTCCTGTTCATCAAGCTGCTTCTTCAACTCCTTCAATTCTTTAGGAGAGAGCTTGTACGGACGCCGGCATGCTGGCTCAGTACCAGGCTCGAGTTCAATGACGAATTCCACTTGACGGTGTGGAGGCATGCCTGGAAGTTCTTCAGGAAAGACGTCTTCGTATTCGTTAACCACCGGAATTTGAGATATGGCATTCATCTCTCCCTTGTCATTGAGAGAGAAAAGCCTAATTGTGTTATCCCTGGAGGCGAAGATAATCACATCTTCATCAGGATGAGTAATCTTGACTTCCTTCTGTGCACAGTCAATTTGAGCATCATGCTTAGAAAGCCAATCCATCCCGAGGATGAGGTCAATGTCGGAATTGCCGAGAACCACCGGAGAGGCCAGAAATCGATAATCACCCATGCGAATAGAAACATCCGGAGCATAAATACTGGAATGCATTCGTCTCCCCGGAGAAATAACTGATAACTCCCTTGGCAGACTTTTGATGTCAAAATTGTGCTTGGATGCAAATGGTTGAGAGATGAAAGAACATGAAGCACCCGAATCAAACAACACTTTAGCTAGAAAAGAGTTAACTGAAAGGTTACCCAATATGACATCAGAAGAATTCTCCACTTGCGCTGCATTCATCAGATTCACCCTTGCTGCCTTTGGATTATGCTTGACAATAGCTGTACTGACAGGTGGAGGTGGCGGAAGGCGCCTTCGGTTGGGGCACTTGTTAGCATAGTGACCTTTCTGAGTGCACTTGTTGGAGACCACTTCTGAGAGAGGACGGAAATGGGAACCACTTGACTTGGAACCTTGAGACTGAAACTTTGACTGGTTGCTTGGGTTGGGTGGGTGGGAGAAACCACGACCACCAGCATTCTTGTTGTTGTTGTTGGAGTTGTTGTAGTGAGCTCGGATCACTAGAGGTGGAGGAAGCCAAAATTTCTGTTGCTTCGCGACCACTTGAGAAGATGAGGAGGAGTGAACGGCATCTCGAATCCTCTTTTTGGAAGCCTCCATCTTGAGCTAGGCTGCCTCTTGCTTAAGCGCCATGTTATAGAATTTGTCAAACTCCTCAGGCTCGAACAAGGTGAGAGCAAGTTGAAGTTCATCCTTGAGACCTCCACGGAACTGATAGATCTTGCTCTTGGCATCTGGTATGTCTTGCTTAGCATAGCGGGCGAGGTTTTGGAACTTGACATTATACTGGTAGACAGTCATTAAGCCCTGCTTCAGGTTGCGGAATTGCTCACGCATACCCTCGATGACACTTGTTGGAATGTGGTGAGAGCGAAAGTCCTTGCAAAAATCATCCCAAGAGATCACACGCCCTTCTCTGGAATCTTTGTACTGCTGCCACCAGTCAGCTGCTTGGTCTTTGAGTTGAAAGGCTGCAAATTTCACATAGTCCTCGGGCCTGACGTTACTGCACTCAAAATGCTTCTTGATATCAGTGATCCAATCTTCAACATCGAGAGGGTCGACACAGTAACTGAAAGCCTTTGGTTGATTGGCCAAGAACTGGTTGAGAGTAGCATGGTGCTGTTGGTTGAAGAAATTACCTTGGTTCCCTGGAGCACCCTGATTTGCTTGATTTGCTTGCATTTGCTGCGTCATCTGCATCAACATCTGGGTGTTCTGATTTGTAGTCTGCATAATCGCTCTCCAAGCCTCAGACGAAGGAGGAGGGGAAGGAGGACGATCTGGAACCTCTTCACCCTCTGGGTTAGCGTTGAGAACCCGTTTCGGAGCCATCCTGAAAGAGATTACCACCAATCAGCAATTTGATTGAAAGAAGGTATAAGCTGAAACAACGGATTGAAATGCAACACAGTCTTCACAAGAATCATTCGAACAAGAGGAACGAATGAAATTCTCAGTTTAATGATAACAACAATCTTCACGAGAAGCCACATAGGGGACAAAAGGTAAATAAGAAAAACACAAGGTACAGATGGAACAAACACAAGATAGGAGCTTCGTTCGACATCTTTGTGCAGCAAGCTTATGAACGCGTTACGAAAGGGTTTTGCAATCCCCGGATCAGCATAGCCAAGGACCCTTTAAGATGCAACTCCCGATCGGAACATCGGCCATAAAACCACTTCACTCAATGTAGAACCCCGAACTCCGTAACCTGCATTCGTTGGAAGAATGCCTACGAGCCACTGGATGAACCCACCTATTAATTTCCAAAAGTTTCCAGTTATGCAATCAGGTGTTGGGGATACAGGGGAAGCACCGCGCACACAACTCTAATCCTACATCCAGCTGTATCCATCCTTCAACACATAACCAGTCTTTCTCGGAAACTGTCTACCTCGGACCTTCGAAAAGCATCCACTATACAAAGCTATGGCAATACTCCCGAACTACCTCCCCAGTATTGGGTGATGCAGGCTAGCGGACCGGGTCCCGCGGGAGACCGGATCGGGCGGCCCACCTGGCCCGGAGCGGATCGGGTGACACGGGCCTCGCCCGCGACCCGGTAGGGCAGATCGGATCGGGGAGGCTCCTCCTCCCCGATCGATCAGCGGCGGCGGCCGGCCCCCGGGGATGGCGCGGGGCGGTGGCCTCCTACCCGCGGCCGGCGGCGGGAACGCGGTGAGTGGACGGCGCAAGGTGGCCTGAGGGACTCGGGCCCGGCGGAGGAGTCCGGGTGGCGTCCTGAGCTGGAGGTCGCGGTGACCTCGGGCTCCCAGAGGCTGGCGAAGGCGGCGGCGAGGGGACCCCCGCGGCGGCCGGCGGCGACTGGTGAAGGGGGCCGGCGCGGCGGTGAGTTGGCGTGGGCGGCGCGGGGAAGGTGGAGAAGGCCGGCGGCGGTGGCAAGCTCCTGGCGGCGGGGAAGAACGGCGGCGAGCTCCTCCGACGAGGGGAGATCCGGCGGCGGCAGGAAACTCCGGCGAGGTCCCGATCTGGAGGTTGAAGATGACTCGAGGAAGGAGACACTAGGGTTTTTTTTAGGGCAAAAATTGGGGAAGATGGACAAATATATAGGCACAAGGAGCTAGGGTTGTCCAAATGAGGTGTGGTTTTCGGCCACGCGATCAAAATTGAATGGCCTAGATGAAGGGAGGGGTTTGGGTTGGTTTGGTGGGCTGTTGGAGGGTTGTCTTGGGCCTCAAAGTGGAGGTACTTTCAGCCCACGAGAATAACTGTTGGGGTAGCAATCGAACTCCAAACGCGACGAGATTTGACAGGCGGGTTACACACACCAAAACAACAACACACGACAAGTCTCACGCCAAACCGGAAACGTTACACGTCCAAACACCAAAGTAGGCCTCGGGGACGCCACGGACACGTGAGAGAGCTCCGGAACTCGAAACGGACAACGGAAAGAAACGATTGAGACCGGATGCAAACGACAACACAAATGCAATGCGATGCACATGACTACATGATATGAATGAATGCCACACACGCACACAACAAAACGACGAAACCCGAAAGACGAAGAACCCGGAAAGGAAATAGATGGATTCAAAGATATATATATATATATATATATATATATATATATATATATATATATATATATATATATATATATATATATATATATATATATATATATATATATATATATATATATATATATATATATAGCCCAAAAGGGAAAGTATTACATCCGGGGCATTACATTAAGTCAACACAAGACATATCATGGAAAGTTAAATGCACCACATCAAAGAACACATCATGGAGAATCTAAAACATCTAGGCATGTGACATGGGGACAAACACATCAATAGCAACGAGCTCATCAACTAGGCATCTCGTAACAAGTTTCAGAACATAACATCCAAATGCACTTTTGCAACATAGATTAACATGGCAATATGAACTCAAACAAGCATGCTATAGCAACCAATATGTAGAGCATCTCATGATGAACATTTTGACATATCATTTGCATCATTTGGATATACATGCACCAAGTTATCACATCTCAAACATAGCAACAAAATAACAAGTAGCAGCAGTTTATAACAAGTAGCACCCTTGCAACAGATATTTAAGCATCTAGATGAACTCAAATGAGCATGGCACAATGGAACAAAGTGTAGAGCATATCACCACGATCATTTTGACATATCATACACTCAATTTGGATAAGCACACAAAAAGATATCATCATGCAAAGTAGCAACATTATGCTGACAGAAAATAAAGACTTAGCAGAAAAAATGACACGGAAAAAAAACAAACGGGCGCTAGATTATTATACCGTGCACTGGGCGACGGATTTGGTGGGCTCACCAGAGCGGGCCTCGGCCCAGGACGGGGGAGAGAAGGAGGCCCGGAGGAAGCGGGCCTTGGAGGGAGGCTGCTGGGCCTCGCGGAGAGGTGGGCCGGCCTAGCAGAGCGGCTGGAGGCGAGGAGGCCTGCGAGGCCAAGCGAGGCGGTTTGGTCGAAGGAGTGGGAATGGGCCTTGTGGCCCGCCAGGTCGGGGCGGTCGTCGTTCTCGCGACAGACGAGGCCAGGGGCCCTGGCGGCGCCGGCGGCTGCTCCATCGAGGACGGTGCGGGAGATGATCGGGGCGGATCCGGCCACCCGGCCACCGGATCTAGAACGGGGGCTCGCCGGGGTCCAGGTCCCGACCGGAACGGGGTGGCGGCGACCTCGAGGAGGCGCGGAGGCGGCTGCTGGCGACGAGGGCTGCAGGGTCATCGGCGGGAGATGCGAGCAGGGGCGGCGCTGGCATCCGGGCGGCGGGGTGCTCGGGGAGGCAGAGTTGCGGCGTTGTGCGCCTGCGGGCGGCGGCGGACGGGATCCGGGCCCGGGCGGGCCGGATCTGGGCTTCAGCGGGCCCGCGCGGTGGGGAAAGAAGGTGGCGGCTGCGGCGGAAGCACGACGCGGCGAGGGTGGAAACACGGCGCGGCGAGGGTGGAAACACGGCGCGGCGAGGGTGGAAGCACTGGGCGGCGATGGTGGAAGCACTGCGCGGAATTTGAGGAGCGAGGTAGGGGAAGGCCAAAAATGGACTAGGGGGAGTCCATTTATAGTAGAGGGCTAGGGTTTGGAGTTTGGAGGGATTTTAGAGCCCTCCGATCGCGATCCGACGGATCCGATCACGAGGTGAGGTAGGATGGGCCTAGGGGAGATTAGTGGGCTGTGCAGAGGGCCTTGGGCTTAGGGAAGAGAAGAGAGAGGAAGGCCCGCGGAGGTTTTCGGAGACCGAAAACATCCGACAAAATAACCGGCGACTAGTGCCGCTATATATATCCGTTGGGCTATCAAACGAGCTCCGAATGCGATGAAATTTGGCAGGCGACCTGTCTACACTATAATAAGACCACACGCCAAGTTTCAACCCATTCCGAGAACATTTTTCGGCCACTCACAAAATAAATATTCGGAGGCACCGCGGGCGCGTGTGAGTGTGTCTGGGCTCAGAACGGGCAACGGAAAGGACGAGGGAACTTGGGCGGATGCAAGTTTTGAAAACATGCTGATGCAACACACATGATGACATGGCAAGATGCAACACGCAAGCAGATGACATGGCACTGACAACAAATAACTGGCTGACACCTGGTGCACCGGTCTCGGGGTGTCACAACACTCCCCTACTAACAAGAGATCTCGTCCCGAGATCTTAGGAACGAGACGGGAGGGAAAAGGAAGAACAAAGTTCTTCGAAGACAAAAGAGCGAAACCAAAGAACCTTGAGAGGTTGAGCCACTCAAAAGGAAGAAGAATGCAACGAAGAAGAACGAAGTTGCAAGGACTTTGTTAGACAAGAGGAAGAAGGAATTCGACAAGAATCCAAAAGGTTGAAGGAATAAGAATGAATTCGAAACCACTCCGGTTAAAAGAGATAGAAAAGGAATTCAAACGAAGGAATTCAGGCAGCACTCCGGCGAAAACTGAAGGAAAAGCTCACCGGTTGAATATGAATGGAATGGAACAAGAACTTGAGAAGGTGGAACGAAAACATGACGGAATGATCAAGACAAAGCCTCCGGAAGAATTGAAATGATGGAGTTAAAGAACGGAGAAGAAGATGACAACTTCCATCACAAAAGAATTGAAAAGCCATCTACACAAAAAGGCTTGAACGGAGTTGTTGAAAAATGAACAACGTAAAGAATTAACTTGTTGTGGACTTATGTAAATCGTCTCAAAACTTAAGGTGAATTATGCCGCAACCAAAAGATGGAATAATTAAGATGAAGGAAGAAAGGCAAAACTCCACTTCAAAAGAATAGGAGAAATATTTGCATTCTGAGACACAAAAGAATAAGAATGCTTGAGCTGCTCCGGAAGAATTAGATGAATATTTGAAGAATGAATTGAATTGCGATGAACCTCCACGAAGAACTCCGGTAACGAAAGGATGATGAATATAGAAATGACGGATGAAAAGAATAAGATTAACGCCTTGCGATGATTAGTCGGGGTTCCGACGAGATAACCGAGAAAAACTTGAACTCCGGGAAGAAAAGATGAAAGGACTTGGAACTAGAATTTATTCCTGAAGAATAAACTATGAAGGAAGGGATTAAATCAACTTGAAGAAAAGAATAAGATTTATGTTATGGTTATCCTTCACCAATTAAATTGATGAACAATGGATTTACACACTACTTATTCTCACTGAAATGATTAAAGAGGGATATATCGCTAACTTGCGAAAATCTCCATGAAACACCGGTAGAATTGGAATAACATAAATGAATGGATTGATATGATAGCATCGGAAAGGACTGTTGAGCGAATCACCGGAAAGAATTAAAATCGAGTGATGAAAGAGAATAACCATCGTGAAGAATTGAAAACGAGTGAAAACAAGAGAATGAATCGCCGGGAAGAATAAGGCACTTGAGGAAAATTGAATGATGAGAACAAAGAGATCGTGAAGTAATTAAAGAATACTTGAACGAAGCACCAGACAAGTGTGAGACGAACGAAGAGGCTTCCATGAAGAATATTTGGAGGGCGAAGTTGAAAATTGAGAACGAAGAAATCTTCTGAAATGATGGCCTTCGGAGGAACACAAAGAAAAGAATTCAAGAACTACTCCGGATGAATGAAAAGAAAAAAAAGGTTGAACCAACGATGAAAAGAATTAAAAGCGAACTTGAAGAAGGCATATAACTGATGGAATCCATACTTATGTCACATTTGAAAAGAATTTCAGAACACTCCGGGAAATTAGAGGAGTCAGGTAAGATCCTGGGAAAGACCTGTGGGTTATGAGCCCACCGAAGGGAGAACTCCGTTGAAAAGGATTGCAAAGGAGATGATGCACCGGAACGAATGAAAAACTCGAATGAGGTGACAACCTCGAATTAATTAGAACACAGATGAATATCCTGAGATTTCTTTGGAACACCGGAACAATTAAATGGCGAGAGGTGAACGAGCAAGGTGAAAAAAATTTGAGCAGAGGGAAAAGAATATGAACAACACCAAATACTTGAGTTGAATCCACCGGAAAAGAAAAAGAGGTGAAGAATATCAAACGAGAGGAGAATTCATCGGAGAAGAAAAGAGATGAAGGATGATGAACTAAACGAGAATTCACCAGTTGAAATAACTGAGGAAAGAATGCAAAGGATTCCCACGAGTAAGATGGATACTCCATTAATGACTCCGGCTCCGAGAAGCAAAAGGGTGGGAGGGTGGGAAAAGAAAGACCACAACGGACGGGGAAAATAACACCGGTTGAAAGAACTGAGGATGAACTTGCAAAGAAGAAGAGGGTTGAATCCACTTGAGAGAGATGCACCAGATGAAAGAACTAACAACACAACGAACGAAAACTAACCACATGATCCTAAAAAAAAATTTGAAGGGGAAGAGGAGTAAATCAAAACACCTACGTCAAGATTCCTCACCAGAGCGACGAAGGGGTGGGGGAGTAAATAGAATTCCTACTCTCCGATATAACTAGACTCCGAAAAAGTTTTCTTCTAGACTCAACAACGGCCAAACTACGATCGATCGAGGGGGCTCCTATGGTCGGTCGAGGCTCTGATACCAACTTGTCAGGCCCAAGATGCGATTCTATCCCGATCACGTGGCACTTACGTGATTGGGGCACAACCGCATTTCGGGTGCTTAGCAAGATGAATACCATTACATCGTACCATTACATACATACATGGGGATACAACATTACATACAAGACACAAGAATTCAACAACATCAATACAAAGTATCCGACTACGAATACAAACATGAAAACACACGACATCCATCTGCTATCCCAGGCTGCCGATCCGGAACCAAACCCAAGACTGAAGAAGAAGAACTCCAACAAAAGAACAACGCTCTCACGTCAAGACATCGGAAACCTGCACCTGCAACTGTTGTTGTAGTATCTGTGAGCCACGAGGACTCAGCAATCCCATAACCATGGGTAACAAGACTATCAAAGCTTAATAGGAAGGAGGAGGTAAAGTGGTGAGGTTGCAGCAGCGGCTAAGCAAAAATATATGGTGGCTAACTTACGAGTACAAGAATAAGATGAGCATCTACGCAAACGGTCGAAACTAGTAGTGATCGCTAAAGATCCTGAACTACATACGAGTCAAACATAACCCCACCGTGTCCTCTTCTCAAAGTGAAAAGAGACAGTCACGGTTACTCACACAATTTTGTGTTTTAATTCCGATCCTCTGTCAAGTTTTCTACAACCGGACATTAACAAATTCCAATCTGCCACATAACCACGGGCACGGCTTTCGAAAGATCATAACCCTGCAGGGGTGTCCCAACTTAGCCCATCACAAGCTCACACGATTAGCTGAAGTGATAAATATAATATCATCACCCCTTATCTTAGGGAAATCCGATCAGGCTCGGCATCCCGCTGCACAAGACATTTCGACAATGGTAAAACAAGTCCAGCAAGACCTCCCGGTGTGTCGACACCCTGATAGTAGCCGCGCGTATCTCGTCTCAGGCCACGACCGGATGGGTGATAGTACGAGTAAAACCAAACCTCGAGTTTCCCCGTGGTGGCCCCGCAGAACCCCCGTTTGGGACCAATACTATCAGCACTGGCCCCCCTGCTATGTAGAAAGAATCCTCGGGTAGCGCTAACTCCCTATGCAATTTAATTAATTAATTAAGTTGTTATTATGAGCAAATTAAAACCAATGTTGGGCCTTGCTGGAGGAGTTTTATTCAAAGACGAACTGTCCAGGGGTCCCCATATACCCATCGTGTAAGGAACGCAAAATCAAGGAACATAATGCCGGTTTATCGGCGCCTAAGGTGGCATGAGTGGAACAAAACACCGAGCAAAAGGCCAAGCCTTCCACCCATGCCCAGTATATAGGTGTGTTAATAATAATAACATATTGTGATATACCAACAACAAGTTCCCTCCTGGAACGAACTTCATCTTCACCTGCAACTAACAACACTATAAGAGGGGCTGAGCAAGCGGGTAACATAGCCAAACAATGGTTTTGCTAGGAAGGTTTCAAAGGTTAGAGGTTTCATGGAAACAAGGAGAGGCTGACATAAATGATGGGTAGCGTGACATATAACGATAGCATCGAGACAACTAAGCATGGCAAAGATAGTAATGTTATCCAAGGGTATGGTCATCTTGCCTGAGATCCCGCAAGGAAGAAGAACGGTTCCGTGAAGAAGACGGAGAAGAAGCCTTGAAGAAGAACCACGGGTAGACGAACGAATCCTCACGAATGCAACGGAACAAGCACTAACGAGAAGAAGCAAGCAATACGGTAAACAAACCACTCAAGAACATAACAATATGCTCAACCAAGTATGATGCAAAACAAGTCTACTTATGATGCACAGAAAGTTTACACAGGAAGCAAAACATGGCAAGGTAGGAAGCACAGAAAACATCACAGGAAACATGGCAATGTGCTTAAGCAAGTATGATGCAAACAAGTCTATATGGGAAGCACAACAAGTCTATACAGGAAGCATTACATGGCAAGGTAGGAAGCACAGAAAACAACACAAGTCTAAATGATGCAATACATGGCAAGGTATGATGCATGACAAATCTATACAGGAAGCACAACAAGTCTATACAGGTTAAAACAGCAATAACAACATGGCATGTTTGTGAGCATGTTTAAGTCAACACAAGACATATCATGGAAAGTTAAATGCACCACATCAAAGAACACATCATGGAGAATCTAAAACATCTAGGCATGTGACATGGGGACAAACACATCAATAGCAACGAGCTCATGAACTAGGCATCTCGTAACAAGTTTCATAACATAACAGCCAAATGCACTTTTGCAACATAGATTAACATGGCAATATGAACTCAAACAAGCATGCTATAGCAACCAACATGTAGAGCATCTCATGATGAACATTTTGACATATCATTTGCATCATTTGGATATACATGCACCAACTTATCACATCTCAAACATAGCAACAAAATAACAAGTAGCAGCAGTTTATAACAAGTAGCACCCTTGCAACAGATATTTAAGCATCTAGATGAACTCAAATGAGCATGGCACAATGGAACAAAGTGTAGAGCATATCACCACGATCATTTTGACATATCATACACTCAATTTGGATAAGCACACAAAAAGATATCATCATGCAAAGTAGCAACATTATGCTGACAGAAAATAAAGACTTGGCAAAAAAAATGACATGGAAAAAAAACAAACGGGCGCTAGATTATTATACAGTGCACTGGGCGACGGATTTGGTGGGCTCACCAGAGCGGGCCTCGGCCCAGGACGGGGGAGAGAAGGAGGCCCGGAGGAAGCGGGCCTTGGAGGGAGGCCAGGGGCCCTAGCGGTCGTCGTTCTCGCGACAGACGAGGCCAGGGGCCCTGGCGGCGCCGACGACTGCTCGATTGAGGCCGGTGCGGGAGCTGGTCGGGGCGGATCCGGCCACCCGGCCACCGGATCTGGAACGGGGGCTCGCCGGGGTCCAGGTCCCGACAGGAACGGGGAGGCGGCGACCTCGAGGTGGCGCGGAGGCGGCTGCCGGCGGCGAGGGCTGCAGGGTTGCCGGCGGGAGATGCGAGCAGGGGCGGCGCTGGCATTCCGGCGGCGGGGTGCTCGGGGAGGCAGAGCTGCGGCGCTGAGCGCCTGCGGGCGGCGGCGGATGGGATCCGGGCCCGGGCGGGCCGGATCTGGGCTTCAGCGGGCCCACGCGGTGGGGAAAGAAGGTGGCGGCTGCGGCGGAAGCACGGCGGGGCGAGGGTGGAAACACGGTGCAGCGAAGGTGGAAACACGGTGCGGCGAGGGTGGAAACACGGCACGGCGAGGGTGGAAACACGGCGCGGCGAGGGTGGAAGCACTGGCGGCGGCGGTGGAAGCACTACACGGAATTTGAGGAGGGATGTAGGGGAAGGCCAAAAATGGACTAGGGGGAGTCCATTTATAGTAGGAGGGCTAGGGTTTGGAGTTTGGAGGGATTTTATAGCCCTCCGATCGCGATCCGACGGATCCGATCGCGAGGTGAGGTAGGATGGGCCTAGGGGAGGTTAGTGGGCTGTGCAGAGGGCCTTGGGGTTATGGAAGAGAAGAGATAGGAAGGCCCGCAGAGGTTTTCGGAGACCGAAAACATCCGACGAAATAACCGGCAACTAGTGCCGCTATATATATCCGTTGGGCTATCAAACGAGCTCCGAATGCGATGAAATTTGGCAGGCGGCCTGTCTACACTATAATAAGACCACACACCAAGTTTCAATCCATTCCGAGAACATTTTTCGGCCACTCACAAAATAAATATTCGGAGGCACCGCGGGCGCGTGTGAGTGTGTCTGGGCTCAGAATGGGCAACGGATAGGACGAGGGAACTCGGGCGGATGCAAGTTTTGAAAACATGCTGATCAACACACATGATGACATGGCAAGATGCAACACGCAAGCAGATGACATGGCACTGACAATGAATAACTGGCTGACACCTGGCGCACCGGTCTCGGGGTGTCACATTTTGCACCCATCTTTCCTTCCCGCCGCAATGGAGCTCTTCTTTCCCATCTTCTCTAGCTTTTTCTGGCTCCAGCGGTAGTACCGCGGATCCCAGCGGTAGTACCGCCCGTGTGTCTCAAGCGGTAGAACCGCCCCACTAAGCGGTAGTACCGCTTAGTACACACTGCGGTAGTACCGCCGCTGATCTGTGCTACCACCGCCTCGACTCGCGAGCGCTTTTTCGTGTCGAGTTTTGCGGTACTAGGTGCGGCAGTAAAGGCGGTAGTACCGCTCCCAGCGGTAGTACCGCCGTGAGACCACGGTAGTACCGCTCTGGGTCCCTACCCCTATGGCACGGTAGTACCGCTCTATAACAGGTAGTACCGCTCCCGCAAGCAGTAGTACCGCTCTGTGCGGGGCTGAGTGGGGGATAACGGTTGGATTGTTCCCCCCACTATATAAAGGCTTCTTCTTCCTCCTTTTGACTCACCTCTTCCCCCACACACTCCATTGTTGCTCCAAAGCTCCATTTTCACCCGATCTGTCTCCCTAGCCAATCAAACTTGTTGATTTGCTCGGGATTGCATGAGAAGGCATCGATCTACACTTCCACCAAGAGATATTTGATTCCCCCCACTAATCCCTAGCAGATCTTGTTACTCTTGGGTGTTTGAGCACCCTAGACGGTTGAGGTCACCTCGAAGCCATATTCCATTGTGGTGAAGCTTCGTGGTTTCGTTGGGAGCCTCCAATTTAGTTGTGGAGATAGCCCCAACCTTGTTTGTAAAGGTTCGGTTGCCGCCTTCAAGGGCACCACTAGTGGAATCACCGCACCTTGCATCGTGTGAGGGCATGAGGAGAATACGGTGGCCCTAGTGGCTTCTTGGGGAGCATTGTGCCTCCACACCGCTCCAATGGAGATGTACTTCCCCTCAAAGGGAAGGAACTTCGGCAACACATCCTCGTCTCCACCGGTTCCTCTTGTGGTTATTTCTTACCTTTACTTGTGCAAGCATTACTTGTTTATCTCCTATAGCTTGCTTGTGAAGTTGTTATCTTTACTTTCTTTTAGTTGTCATCTTAGTAGCATATCTAGACAACTTACTTTGACGCTTAATTTAAAGTGGTTAAGAAAAGCTAAAAATTGTTAGTTGCCTATTCACCCCCCTCTAGGTAACCATATCGATCCTTTCAATTGGTATCAGAGCCTCATCTCTTTTTAAGGACTTTACCATCTAAAGAGTATGGGTGACAACGTAGTCGAGACGGAGGATCATTCCGGTGGAACTCCGTCTCTGCCTACGTCCGATGGGGGAGCCTCGGTCTCTCGTGAGGAGTTCAAAGTGGCCTTGACCACATTGAAAGAGTCACTAGCGACCGAGGTCAAAGGCATGTTTAAAGATTTGCTCGAGGGGCTTAAATTATCCACCGCACCGTTGGAAGTTGTTCGTCCTGCTACCAACGTGTCGGAGGCTAATCCCGACAAGGGAGAAGCTAGTAGTGAACAAGCCCCTATTACTAAGAATGGGAGTGGAATCTTTGCCCACTCCGCTCCTCCTACTCACTATGGAGGACCCGTTCCCACACCGCATTTAAATTCCGTTGGGCCTCCTCCCAAGTTTATCAAAAATTCTGATTTTGCTACTTGGGTGTTTCGTTTCAAACATCATATAAATCATTGTTCTACTAATCTTTAGAGAATCATTGAGCAAGGTTTTTATCCGCGTGATCCCGACAACATGACTCCAAGAGAAACTGCAGATCATCAATTCAATGAGTCCGCTCTTTGCATTCTTCAAGATGCTATCCCTCGAGAAGACATTGCACATCTTCGACCCTTCACTGTGGCCAAGGAAGCTTGGGAGCATGTTGGCACTATGTACAAGGGAAGCACTAGCATTCAACACTCTAACTACGAAGTTGTGCAAGATGAAGCCGATGAGTTTGCTATGATCGAAGAAGAAGATCCTCGTGAACTTTATCGGAGATTAACTACCCTTGCGGTCTCTCTTCGAGATCATGGCAGTAAGGACACGGATGACAATTGGATCAAGCGCAAGTTCCTCAAGTCCATGATGCCCTATCATAAGGCCATGTCCTCTGTCATTCGTTAGAGATCGGACTTCCACCACTTATCCTCAAATGAAGTGTTGGATGAGTTCGTTGCCATGAGGATCTTGGACATGGCCGCCGACAATGCGGTCTTAAGAGCTCAACGATCAAAGAAGCCCAACCATGCCCTGAAGGCCAAGGCTTGTGTGGAAGAAGAGGAGGTGGAGGATGATGATGAGTGTAGCCCCGAGGACACCAAATATGCCTATCATGAGCACATGGCTCTTGCTTCAAGGCAATTTTGGGGCAACAAGAAGAACATAAGGCCCAACTTTAATAGGAACAACTCAAGTGGGAACAAGGGCAAGCAACGAGTGAGGACATGCTTCAACTATGGAAATGTAAGCCACTTTGTTGCGGATTGCCCATATGAGAAAAGATAAGACTTTGGAGGCAAGCTTATCCGGAAGGACAAGTCAAAGTCCTATCTCAACAAGAACAACTTCAACAAGAAGACTCCTCCTAAAGGGTTGGTGGCCCAAGAAGAATATGTTGAGGACGATGATAATGATGAAGATGATGAGATGGTCACCATGGCCGCAATTGCTATTGCTACTACTCCGCACTCATCTCTCTTCGACTCACCGAATGAGAACATCACCGCCAAGTGTCTCATGGCCAAGGCCACCAACAAGGTAACCCCAAACATCAATACCACTATCACTTCTAATCCTTCATTGATGAATTGTATTGATGAGAATGAGGGAACTAAGGAGGGAGAGAATGAATTTGAATTGTTCATGAAAAATCTCAAGGGCAAACCCAAGAAGCATTTTGTTGCTCTCTTGGAACAACTCGGTGAAGCCAATGACATGATCGAGGCTCACGAGGAAGCCATTACTAAAATGGAAGGACATTGTCGAGACTATGCCGATGATATATCGGATCTCTCTAACGCCCTAGAGGAAGAGCGTGGTCTTTGTTTGGCTCTTGAGGAGTCACACAACGATGATCATGCTAAATTAAAGAAAGATCTTGATCATGCTTTAGTTGTCTCTCATGTGCTTAATTCCGAGAAGGCAAAACTTGAGGTTGACCATGCTACACTCAACGAAGAGTTTGTCATACTCGACAAGGCTCACAAGGCCTTGAAAGGTATGCATGCTACTCTCAAGGAGTCTCATGATCAACTCCAAGTTTCGCTAACCAAGGAAAAAGCTATCTTTCCTCGCATGGTATTAATTGATAATGCAAATGCTACTAACCCATGTTGCGAGCATGTGCATCTTGTTGAAGAAAATGCCGAGTTAAAGAAGCAACTTGAGAAAGGCCTTATGACATGTATACAAGGTGAGAAGAACCTCAACAACCTTTTGAGCAATCAAAAGGAGGTTGTGTCAAAGGAAGGAATTGGGTTTGTTCCTAAGCCCAAGAAGAAGAAGAATGACAAGACCAAGCAACCACCCCCTCTCCGACAAACTTTTGTGAAAGAAGGAGAGGGCGCATCAAAGAAGAAGAAAATGGTGAAAAGTGGTGGTGTCAAGAAAAAATCCACCATACCATCAAACATGGCCGGCGACTTTAATCCTTCATATGTTTTATGTCGTGCTAGTGATGGTCATGTGTTTGCAAAATTTGTTGGTTCTTCTTATGAGTACATTGAATGGTCCATTTGGGTTCCTAAGACCCTTGTTACTAACCTCAAAGGACCCATTACCAAATGGGTACCTAAATCCAAGAATTAATCTCTTGCAGGAGTTTGCTTCCGGTGGGGGATCATGGTTGCTCGATAGTGGAGCCACAAATCATATGACCGGAAGCAAAGACTTGGTGGTGGACGTGCATCTAGGTTCATCTATGGCCACCAACGTCGAATGGGGTGATGCTTCATCCTCTAAGGTATTGGGGCTTGGCAAGGTTTTTGTCTCTCATGATCTCACGATCGAGAAAGTCATGCTTGTTGAGTCCCTTACATACAATTTACTTTCTGTTCGCCAACTTGCACTCATGGGCTTTGCAACATTCTTTGATATTGATACCGTGGCCCTCTTTTGGAGCAAGACTCTTCAAGTAGCCTATGTTGGGCATGTCGAGAACGGTCTTTATGTGGTTAACTTCTCGAAGCAACCCACTAAGGTCGCGACATGCTTAATGGCTAAAGTTGATGTGGGATGGCTTTGGCATCGCCGGTTGGCCCACGTCAATATGAGATGTTTGCAAAGTCTTCTCAAGGGGGACCATGTCCGTGGACTAACAAATGTTAGCTTTGCCAAAGATCGTGCTTGCATGGCTTGCATTGAAGGAAAGTTACATGAGACGGCTCACCCTCCCACGACTATCATCTACTCAAAGAGACCCCTAGAGCTCCTTCACATGGACCTCTTTGGGCCTCCATCTTTTGATAGTCTTGGGGGTAGAAAGTACTGCTTGGTGATTGTGGATTATTACTCAAGATACACCTGGGTATACTTCTTCAAGAAGAAGAGTGAGACCCAACAAACCATCATCAACTTTGCAAATGAAGCTCAACGACAACATGAAGCAAAGATCTTGATGATTAGAAGTGACAACGGCACCGAGTTCAAGAACTACACCCTGGATGAGTTTCTCAGTGATGAGGGGATCAAACATCAATATGCAGCCCCATATACCCCTCAACAAAACGTTGTAGCGGAGAGAAAGAACCGAACTCTGATGGATGCGGCAAGAACCATGATGGCGGAATTCAAATCTCCATACAACTTTTGGGCCGAAGCCATCAACACCGCTTGCCATGCATCAAATCGGCTCTATCTCCGCAAAGGCTTGAACAAAACTCCGTATGAGATACTTACCGGTAACAAGCCCAATCTCAAGTACTTCTGGGTATTCTGGTGTAAGTGTTTCATTCTCAACAAAGGTGTTCGCTTGTCTAAATTTGAATCTAGAGCTCACGAGGGCATATTTGTTGGTTATGCTACAAACTCTCATGCTTACCGTGTCCTCAACAAGTCCAATGGACTCATTGAGGAGACGAGTAACGTAGAGTTTGATGAAAATAACGGTTCCCAAGTGGAGCAAAGTGGTACTTGTGATGTAGGTGATGAAATTCCTCCTCAAGCCATAAGAAGAATGGGTGTTGGATATATCCTACCCATTGAGGAACCCCTTGTGGCCGAAGGAGAAGGACAATGTTCCACTCAAGTGGAACCATCACCAACCCAAGACCCACACGCTTCCAAAGAACAAAGTGAAGGCCCTCAACCGGATGAACAAGGCCAAGTGCAAGATCAATCACAAGATGGTGGAGAGCCACCAAATGATGCACAAGGCCAAGTTCTGTCCTCCGAGCAAGATCAAGGTCAAGAGGAAGCTCAAGATCAAGATCTAGCTCCTGACAATGCTCAAGATGATCAACTCAATGCTCCTCAGTTATCACTTGAAGAGCAATTGGAGCGTCGTGCTGCAAAAGTTGCCTCCAGGCTTGCTTCCAGAGAACATCACATGGAGAACATTCTAGGAAGCATCAAAAGGGGGGGTAAGCACTCGTAGACAATTAGCAAACTATTGTGCTCATCAAGCTTTTGTCTCCCATGTTGAACCTCAGAAGGTTTATGAGGCGCTCGAAGACCCTGATTGGCTCAATGCCATGGATGAAGACTCCATAACTTCGAGCGCAATAAGGTGTGGCGTCTGGTGCCAAGGCCAAAGGAGAACCATAATGTCATTGGAACCAAGTGGATCTTTAAGAACAAGCAAGATGCTCATGGCATTGTCATCCACAACAAGGCGCGTCTGGTGGCTCAAGGCTACTCCCAAGTCGAGGGTATCGACTACGGTGAAACCTTTGCCCCTGTTGCTCGCCTTGAATCCATTCGTTTGTTGCTTGCCTATGCTTCCCATCATAACTTTAAATTGCAACAAATGGATGTGAAAAGTGCATTTCTTAATGGTCCTATTAATGAGTTGGTGTATGTTAAACAACACCCGGGGTTTGAGGATCCTAAGCTCCCCAATCACGTGTACCAACTCGATAAGGCACTCTATGGCCTTAAACAAGCCCCACGTGCGTGGTATGAGCATCTTACCGAGTTGTTACAAGATCGTGGGTTTGAAATTGGGAAAATCGACCCCACTCTTTTTACTAAGAAGGTCAAAGGGGAGTTGTTTGTATGCCAACTATATGTTGATGATATTATCTTTGGTTCTCCTAACAAAGCTTTCAATGATGAGTTCGCCGCACTCATGACCACACATTTTGAGATGTCCATGATGGGAGAGTTGAAGTACTTCCTTGGGTTTGAGATCAAGCAAAGAAGAGAAGGGATCTTCATCAAACAATCCAAGTATACTCAAGACATGCTCAAGAGGTTCAATCTAAGTGATGTCAAGCCGGCTACTACTCCAATGCCAACCAAGTGCCAACTTGACATTGATCCAAATGGTAAAGCGGTGGATCAAAAGGTATATCGCTCTATGATCGGTTCCTTGCTTTACCTTTGTGCATCTAGACCAGATATTATGTTGAGTGTGCGAATCTGTGCACGGTTTCAAGCCTCACCTAAGGAGAGTCACTTTGTGGCTGTCAAGCGAATCTTTCGATATTTGGCTCATACCCCAAACTTTGGCTTATGGTACCCAAGAGGAGCAAACTTCAATCTTGTAGGTTTCTCTGATTCGGATTGGGCGGGAGACAAAGTGGATAGGAAGTCCACTTCCGGAGGGTGCCAATTCCTTGGTTGCTCTCTCGTTAGTTGGTCTTCCAAAAAGCAAAGTTGTGTGTCTCTCTCGTCCACCGAAGTAGAGTATGTGGCAGCTGACAGTTGTTGTGCTCAACACTTATGGATGAGGCAAACTTTAAAGGATTACGGTGTCACTTGTGACAAAGTGCCTCTTTGGTGTGACAATGAAAGTGCCATCAAGATTTCTCTCAACCCAGTGCAACACTTCAAGACGAAGCATATAGAGATACGGTATCACTTCATCCGGGATCACATAAGGCAAGGAGATATCGAGCTTCACCATGTCAACACTCATGATAACCTTGCAGATATCTTCACAAAGCCATTGGATGAAGCAAGATTTCGCGAGTTAAGGCATGAGCTAAATATCATCGATTTGAGCAATGTGGCGCTTGAGACTTTGCACACACTCCTCACACTCAATATAATTATCTTGTCTAGATGTAGGCATGGACATAGGGGGAGCATTGTTCTCTCAATGAACTCTCTCTCCCCCCATTATGCATAAATTGATCTAGTCTTTCATTAACCATCAATGATGGTACTAGTGCTTCAAGGACGAGTTTTGGTCATGGGCCCAAGGTTAAAATCTTCGCGGCGCCATACCTCTAGACTCAAACATAGGTGACTTCGGTCACCGCCCTCTCTTGTAGAGGGGTCTCTTGCCTCTTGCTAGTGTGTGTGTGTGAGTGGTGGTTTGTTTTTCCCTCTTTATGCGTTTCTTTTTGAGCTTTGCCTTGAACCTTTTGTTGCCGTGGCGTGCTGGGCGGTACTACCGCTGGTGGTGCGCGGTACTACCGCTTGTAAGTGTTACTACCGCCCACCAGTGCGGTACTACCGTTGCGGGGAGGTATGTGGGGGTTATATCGGGGCAGGGGAGGTTTCTCTCCCCCATACCCATTCATTCGCCCCCCTCGTTCCTCTCTCTCTCTCTCTCCAGCAGTTCGTCGCCGCGGGAGGGCTCCGGCGGATCTCCTCCTCCGGGGTGCTCCTCTCTTTTTCCTTCGGTGGAGTCGATCCCCACCACGTCCTCTTGCCATGGATGCGGTATTGCCCCCCGTTCCTCTTCTCCTCGTGTTTCTTTTTCAGATCTTGTGTTTTAGGGGCAATAGTGTTTGCATATGTAGATTTTTGATTAAATCTAGGCTTGAGTAGGAAGGAGAAAGCAACTAGACTATCTAGATTAGAGTATGGTAGAAATATTTTTGAATTTGACAGGACGGTAGTGCCGGATCTGACCACGGTAGTAGGAAACCGCTGTTTCCCCGCCTCGAGCGGTACTACCGCCCCTGGAGTGGTACTACCGCTCGGGCGGTACTACCGCTTACCAGATCACGGTACTACCGCGGCATGCCTAGTTCACATATATTTCTTCATTCCTTGATCTTCTTTTGTTGGGTTCATTGGCTTATGCTCGTTCTTTTTGGTTGGTTCGTCTGTGTGTGTGTTTGGTTCCAGGTGATGAACATCCCGAGCATCAGGCTCGCCGTATCAACCCCAATCGTGCAACCTCAAAGCGCTACCGCACTTCTGAGTCTGCTGGAGGTTCCTCGAGTGCTCCACCTCCACCTCAACAGAAGAAGAAGGCCATGGCAAAGCCAAAGGGCAAAACCGTGACACAAATGAGTGGCAATGAGTTCTGGGCAAGGCGTCGCCGCAATCCCTATGAGGTTGATCAAGAACCCAATTTGGTCAACCGTCCATTCTGGAATTGCTTCCAGTTTGATGTCTACTTTGATGTGCTCAAGGCTAAGATGAATCTCTTTGTCAGTGTTCGCTCCATCGACACGGAATATCTGGAGAAGGATCCGGTGTATTTTGGCGAGGCTCTTCAGATGTGCACTCAGCTCAACATTCTTCAGATCATTCAGTTCAACAAGGACTTTGATGCAGATCTTGTGGCTCAATTCTATGCCACGGTCCATCTAGGGACGGATGAGGACAGAACTCTAACATGGATGACCAATGGCAAACTGTTATCTGTCAAGTGGAAGGCATTCATGGAGTTACATGGGGTGTAAGACTAGGGACTTGAGACACCAGTTGGCTTTCGTCCTCACCAGAACGAAACCTCCACTCACAAGCAAGCTCTCTGGCCTTACTGCACTGTGAAGGTCCACCCTGAGACTAAGAAGGTAACATATGAGTTGTCTACCTATCTGGATATCCTTCACCGCATCTTCCGTGAGACTCTTTTCCCTCGGATTGGGAATCATGATATGGTTCACTCCTATCTTGTGGACATGCTTCTCTTTTGCCAACATCAGTTAGAGAGGAACACTGGTGAGACCCTGGATATTTCACATGTGATGTGGTCTGAGCTCCTGTCTGCTATTTCTGAATGCAAGTGCCTGATCTATGGTCCGTTCATCATGCTGCTGATTGAGAAGGCTTGGGATCATGTCTATCCCAATGCATTGCTGGAGACTGGAGAGTTAGTGTCTCATGAGATCAATCGTCTGAGGCGGAAGGACAACTGGGGCACTCATGCATCCAAGACTGGAGGCTCATCCTCTGCTGCTGCTATGGAGACAGAGGAGGCTGAGGTTGAAGCAGATGATGATGATGACTATGAGCCATCTGGTGCAGAGCCCTCGTGGGCAAAGAAGCTCAAGAAGAAGATGAAGAAGCTGTTTTGCATGGAGTCTCATGGTCAGTACATGACTCATGTGGCAGAGAAGAAGGCCAGGGGGCGTCACAAGGAGCTCATGCGTCAGTTGGGTGCAACTGTGGCCAGTGGATTTGAGGAGCAGGTAACTGAGGAGGAAGAGTGGATCAAGCAGCATTGCCCATGGACTGATTCCGATGCCGAGCAGTTTCCGGTCGACGACGACGAAGACGATGACCCTGTTGCAATATGATGATTCGAGACCTTCTCGTGCTCTCACCTGGAGCCGTAGCTTAGCTCTCTGCCCTTTTGGTGTCTCGATGCCAAAGGGGGAGAAAGTTTAGGGATTTGTGCCTTTGTGTTTCTGTCGCTTGTGTGCGCCTTTGTGTTTCTGTCGCTTGTGTGCTTTTCGTTTCTTGTGGTTTGGTTGGTTTTTCGTGAGACCTAAGCTCCCGTCATATGGTATGAGACATATGCTACCCTATCTTATTTATGTACCTGGTACTCTCTAGCTTGCATGATTATCTTACTATGTACTATGCTCTCATATCTTGCTTAGGTTGTTGGTCTCTAATATATAGGGGGAGTGCTGATCCTAGCATGTGTGCCGTGCAGTCCAAAGTACTTATCTAGATAGCACACATCTGGGGGGAGCCAGTCTATATTTTAGGGGTGTGGATTTTGCATTTACATTATGTTATTATTCCTTTTGTGCAAATCCCGTGTTGTCATCAATCCACCAAAAAGGGGGAGATTGTAAGGGCATATTTAGCCAAATGGTGTTTTGGTGATTGATGACAATGCGTTTGCGGACTAATCATGTGTTCTAAGCTCTTTCAGATACATCTCACAAAGGCACAAGAAGATTAGAGGCCCCTCAGAATCTATGGAAGACGGTGTTTCCATTTTGCTTAGTTTTCGGTGGTTTTGAGTGATAGGAAAGCCGTACTATTAAGAGGGGATCCGCTTTAGTAAGGTTTGGGTGGAATCGACACGTACACTTCTTTTTTGCACCCATCTTTCCTTCCCGCCGCAATGGAGCTCTTCTTTCCCATCTTCTCTAGCTTTTTCTGGCTCCAGCGGTAGTACCGCGGATCCCAGCGGTAGTACCGCCCGTGTGTCTCAAGCGGTAGTACCGCCCTACTAAGCGGTAGTACCGCTTAGTACACACTGCGGTAGTACCACCGCTGATCTGTGCTACCACCGCCTTGACTCGCGAGCGCTTTTTCGTGTCGAGTTTTGCGGTACTAGGTGCGGCAGTAAAGGCGGTAGTACTGCTCCCAGCGGTAGTACCGCCCTGAGACCACGGTATTACCGCTCTGGGTCCCTACCCCTATGGCACGGTAGTACCGCTTGTGCGGCAACGGTAGTACTGCTCTATAAGCGGTAGTACCGCTCTGTGCGGGGCTGAGTGGGGGATAACGGTTGGATTGTTCCCCCCACTATATAAAGGCCTCTTCTTCCTCCTTTTGACTCACCTCTTCCCCCACACACTCCATTGTTGCTCCAAAGCTCCATTTTCGCCCGATCTCTCTCCCTAGCCAATCAAACTTGTTGATTTGCTCGGGATTGCATGAGAAGGCATCGATCTACACTTCCACCAAGAGATATTTGATTCCCCCCACTAATCCCTAGCGGATCTTGTTACTCTTGGGTGTTTGAGCACCCTAGACGGTTGAGGTCACCTCGAAGCCATATTCCATTGTGGTGAAGCTTCGTGGTTTCGTTGGGAGCCTCCAATTTAGTTGTGGAGATAGCCCCAACCTTGTTTGTAAAGGTTCAGTTGCCGCCTACAAGGGCACCACTAGTGGAATCACGGCACCTTGCATCGTGTGAGGGTGTGAGGAGAATACGGTGGCCCTAGTGGCTTCTTGGGGAGCATTGTGCCTCCACACCGCTCCAACAGAGACGTACTTCCCCTCAAAGGGAAGGAACTTCGGCAACACATCCTCGTCTCCACCGGTTCCTCTTGTGGTTATTTCTTACCTTTACTTGTGCAAGCATTACTTGTTTATCTCCTATAGCTTGCTTGTGAAGTTGTTATCTTTACTTTCTTTTAGTTGTCATCTTAGTAGCATATCTAGACAACTTACTTTGACGCTTAATTTAAAGTGGTTAAGAAAAGCTAAAAATTGTTAGTTGCCTATTCACCCCCCTCTAGTCAACCATATCGATCCTTCCACATATACACAAACCAGTCGACCAAGCCTCCGGGCACCGAGACGTAGGGCTATTACTTCCTCCGATAAGGTCCTGAACTCGCAAACACCTTGTGTACAACATCACCATAGCTAGAACCTTGCCTCTCCATTCGTACCGCTTACCCTTACTGTCAGACTTAGAACCACGACAGTTGGCGCCAACCGTGGGGCAAGAAGTCTTAGCGACATC
Source organism: Secale cereale (assembly GCA_902687465.1). Taxonomy (NCBI): domain Eukaryota; kingdom Viridiplantae; phylum Streptophyta; class Magnoliopsida; order Poales; family Poaceae; genus Secale; species Secale cereale. The sequence goes on from LR738710.1 coordinate 490,309,561, forward strand.
TGGTGAAGTTGCAATTCCTCCTCCGACCGCCTTCATCATGGTGTCAGGCGGTGGTTTGGCGTTGGGCCACGAGATCCGGCTCGTCGCACTGGTCTTCATCGCCGACGATTCCGCATGGCTCCCTGAAGCCCCTCTCGACGTCGAGGCTCTGCCCGCCCGGGGAACTGCGCACTTTCGCGCAAGCGCCGGCGGCGTCCTCCTACGACAGCCATTGACTCAGTACTCATCGTCCCTCATCCCCGCCGGACGCCGCCACAAACGATCCGGTCGCTCGCGGCTCCAACGGTGGGTGAAACACGCGGTGGCCCGTCAAACGGCCACCCCTCAAGTCGCGGCCATTGAGCCCGACGGCTACCTCTATGGGCCGGCCGACCAGTCGACCGGGCTCAAAGATTCCGTTTCTGAGTGCGGGAGCAGCGATCCCGCTGCGGAAATCCTTATGGTCGATTCGCGCCGCAGCCTGCCAGGTTTTCCTCGCGGTGGGAACGGCGGCAGCGACGTCGACCGACCGCACGACAACGACGGTTACATCCCTCAGCCCCTCACTTCCGAGCAAAGGGCTGAGCTTTGTCGCCGCAACAGAGATGCACTCTTCACTCCCATCGTGGGAGATTCCCCAGAGGCTCTGGCCCTCGAAGCCACACGCTTGGCCACCGTGGCCGAGCGCGCGCGCTTGGAAAACATCCAACGCTCACTCGACGAGCAGGCCCGCCGACTGGTCCCCGAGTCCAGTCGGCGACCGCGGCAATCGCGTCAGCGCAAGAGTTAGGTGTTCCGCACGCCAGTCCAAAACCTCGAAGCCGCGGCTCGCATCGCGGAATCGATTCAACCCTCCCAGTCGGAAGCTGGGAGAGGTCTTCAGCAGATCCGAGCTTTGCTCCGAACGGCTGAAGAACAAAACGCGGCTATTTCTCAGTCGCGCAACAGGATTCACAGCAGATCGGTGGCTGCAGACACCGTGTGGTCAGCCCATAGTCCGAGATCGCCCCCGAGGCGTGAGGAACGTGGCCTGCGGCAAGACCGGCATCTGGGTCGGAACGACGATCCACTCGACCGTCGGCACGGACGCCATGACCGCCGTCGAGTGCTTACCCCTCCTCCGGGAAGTGGGTCGCACTCGCCCCAGCGGCATGAGGGCAGGCGCCTGCGGGATGACGAGCGGAGGATTCCCCCAGATCCCCGACGGCCAGGTTTCGATGCGAGGTCTATCCTTGTGCAAGGTCGAGTCGACCGTAACCGGGCATCCAGAGAAGAGCGAGGCAGAGACCAACCGAGTGGCAGCCGAGCGCCGGCCTCTGGGCCTGAATGTTTCTGTAGTGCTATCAAAGCCGCGGAGATCCCCCCTAACTTCAGGCTGGCGGCGGGAGTAAGCAAGTTCATCGGTGAGTCGAAGCCGGACACTTGGCTGGAAGACTACCGAGTGGCCGTACAGATCGGAGGCAGCAACGACGACGTGGCCATGAAGCACCTCCCCTTGATGCTGGGAGGCTCCGATCGGGCGTGGCTCAATCAGTTGGCCCCCAGGAGTATATACAGTTGGGAAGAGCTTGCTCGGGTTTTCATTCGGACCTTCGAAGGCACCTGCAAGCAACCTGCTGGACTCGCAGAACTTCAACACTGCGCGCGGAAGCCGAGTGAAACTTTGAGGGACTACATTCAGCGATGGACCACTTTGCATCACACGGTGGAGAACGTGTCTGAGAACGAGGCGGTGTGCGCTTTCAAGGAAGGCGTGCGTAACCGAGAGTTGAATCTGAAGTTTGGCCGAACAGGCGACATGTCCTTGTCACAGATGATGGAGATTGCCAGTCGGTACGCCAACGGTGAGGAGGCCGATCGGCTCCGCAACGGCAAGAAACCAGTCGGGCAGGACGACCAGAATTCCAATCGGAAGAACAAGCGCAAGGCCGAGCCAGCCGCTCAGGGAGAGGCTGCGGTGGTCAATCAAGGAAAGGGCAAAGGGACGCGAAAAGGCTCCTAGACCCCCAAGAAAGGAAAGGGTCAGGCTGGAGACGATATGCTCGACCAGCCGTGCCCCATACACACGAAGAAAGATGAAGAGGGAAACCTGGTGTACCCCAAGCACACCACTCGACAGTGTCGGCTCTTGATCCAGAGTTTCCAGAAAGATCAATCGACTGAGAAAGAGAAGGAATCAGAAGAGTCCGAAGACAAGGAAGGGGACGGACGATACCCCCGTATCAACTCCACTTAGGTGATTTTCGCGGACATCGAGAGCAAAAGTTGACTGAAAATCATCAACAGTGAAGTAAACATGGTTGCCCCGGCGACCCCCACGTTTTTGAAATGGTCAAAGACCCCCATCACATTCGACCAGTCCGATCACCCAGCGCACATTGCCACCCCCGGGCGGCAGGCTCTGGTGGTCGACCCAGTTATCGAAGGCACACGGCTGACCAGAGTTCTGATGGATGGGGGCAGTGGCTTGAATATCTTATATGCAGCAACCCTCCGGGATATGGGCATTCCGATGTCCAAGCTGAGAGAAAGTAACATGAGGTTCCACGGAGTAATCCCCGGGAAGAAAGCCGACTCACTTGGCCAGATCTCACTCGACGTAGTTTTTGGTGAGTCGAAGAACTACCGCAAAGAGAAGCTGACGTTCGAAGTGGTGGACTGCAACAACGCCTATCACGCCATCCTGGGTAGGCCCGCCTACGCCAGGTTCATTGCTCGACCATGTTACGTCTACCTCAAGTTGAAGATGCCGAGACCCAACGGCGTCATAACCATCACTGGGAACCGTCAGAAAGCGGAAGAATGCTTCCAGAAAGGCTCGAAGATCGCCGACGAGCAAATGGCAGCAGTAGAGATGGAGGAGTACCAAAAGAGAGTGGATCCGAGTGACCTGCTAAGGGCGAAGAAGCCGGCTTCCTAGTCAGCTTTCCAGTCGGCCGGGGACACAAAACCTATGCACATCCACCCCACCGACCCCAACGCAGCACCGACCCACATCTCCACCACACTCGACAGCAAATAGGAAGAAGCGCTCATCCAGTTCCTCCGTGAGAACTGGGACATCTTTGCATGGAAACCATCAGACATGCCTGGTGTACCCAGGGAACTGGCCGAGCACCATTTGCGAGTCGACCCTAAAGTGAAACCTGTGAAGGAACATCTCCGTCGATCCGCTGCGGAGAAACGAAAGGCAATTGGCGAAGAAGTGCTCGACTCCTGACCGCGGAGTTTATCCGCGAGATATACCACTCCAAGTGGCTCGCCAACGTCGTCATGGTCCGCAAGAAGGACAAGTCTCTCCGCATGTGCATCTATTTCAAGCACATCAATCGGGCCTGCCTGAAAGATCATTTTCCTCTTCCCCACATCGATCAGATAGTCGACTCGACTGTGGGATGTGAATGTTTGTCCTTTCTGGACGCGTATTCCGGGTACCATCAGATCCGTCTGTTCGGGCCCGACAAAATCAAGACAGCTTTCATCACCCCCTTCGGGTGTTTTTGTTATGTCACCATGCCTTTCGGCCTAAAAAATGTTGGCGCCACCTTCATGCGCATGATCCAGAAGTGCTTGATAAAGCAAATCAGTCGGAACATCGAGGCATACATGGATGACATTGTGGTCAAGTCACGGAAAGGTTCCGACCTACTGACTGACCTTGCCGAGACATTCACAAATCTAAGGAGCTACGATATCAAGCTCAACCCGTCAAAGTGTACATTTGGAGTTCCTGGCGGCAAGTTGCTCGGTTTTCTCGTTTCCGAACGGGGAATCGACGCCAACCCAGAAAAGGTCAGCACCATCCTCTGAATGAAACGCCCCGAGCGTATACACGACGTCCAGAAGCTTACTGGTTGCTTGGCCGCATTGAGTCGATTCATTTCTCGTCTTGGTGAGAAGGCATTGCCTCTCTACCGACTCATGAAGAAATCCGACAAGTTCGAGTGGAATCCCGAAGCCGAAGAAGCGTTTGAAGAGCTCAAAGCCCTGCTGTCCACCCAGCCGGTGCTCGCTGCCCCAATCAGCGGTGAGCCTCTTCTGCTGTATATTGCTGCCATCGGACAAGTCGTCAGTACTGTACTCACGGTCGAGTGGGAAGAAGAGGGTAAGGCATACAAGGTCCAAAGCCCGGTCTATTATATATCCGAAGTTTTGACTCCCTCCAAGCAAAGGTATCCACATTACCAAAAGCTTGTGTACGAGATTTACTTGACTGCAAAAAAAGGTTGCCCATTACTTCTCGGACCATTCGATCTCAGTCGTCAGCGACGCCCCGCTGTCAGAGATCCTAAACAACCGAGACGCAACCGGTCGAGTGGCAAAATGGGCAATTGAACTTCTTCCGTTAGATATCAAGTTTGAAGCGAAGAAAGCCATCAAGTCTCAGGCCATAGCGGATTTTGTGGCCGAGTGGATAGAGCAAGAGCCGCCGACTCAAGTCCAGTCGGACCATTGGACTATGTTCTTCGATGGATCCGAGATGCTGAACGGATCCGGCGCAGGCGTGGTCCTGGTCTCTCCCAGGGGCGACAAGCTCAGCTACGTCCTTCAGATCCATTTTGATTCATCAAACAACGAGGCCGAATACGAAGCACTTTTGTATGGGTTGCGTATGGCCATCTCACTCGGCGTCCGTCGCCTGATGGTCTACGGCGACTCCGACCTGGTGGTGAACCAAGTGATGAAAGAATGCGACGTCAGGAGTCCGGCAATGACCAGTTATTGCAGTGCAGTGCGGAAGCTTGAAAAGAAGTTCGAAGGCTTAGAGCTCCATCATGTGCCCAGAGCAAAGAATCAGCTAGCCGATGACCTCGCAAAAATCGGATCGACTCAGAAGCCTATACCCAAGAATGTGTTCCTAGAGCATCTGCACACCCCTTCTGTCAAAGAAGAACCCTTCACGGAAGAGCCCCCGCAGACAGTCAGCGCGTCAGATCCGACTGAAGTCGAAGTACCTGCCGTGGTTGACTTGATCATGGAGGTCCTAGTAATTACGCCAGACTGGACTGTGCCATATATATCATATCTACTCAGGCAAGAACTCCCAGAAGATGAAGAAGAAGCGCGCCAAATCGTCCGCCGGTCCAAGGCGTTAATAGTCATCCAGGGTCAGCTCTACAGAGAAAGCGTCACCGGAGTCGCTTAACGCCGCGTTGATCCAGAGGAAGGTCGACTGATCTTGGATGAAATCCACTCGGGAACTTGGGGCCACCACGCCTCCTCTCGGACTATAGTGGCCAAAGCATACCGAGCCGGGTTCTACTGGCCCCGCGCCAACGAGATGGCCAAGGATATTGTGGACAAATGCGCAGGCTGCCAGTTCTACTCCGACATGTCCCACAAGCCGGCGTCCGCCCTAAAGACCATTCTGCTAGTCTGGCCCTTTGCTGTTTGGGGCTTGGACATGGTCGGCCCCTTCAGGACAGGCAGAAGCGGATTCACCCACCTCCTGGTGGCAGTCGACTAGTTCACCAAATGGATTGAGGCCAAGTCCATCAAGAACCTCGAGTCGAGCACCGCCATCAGCTTCATCAGGGAATTGATATTCAGATATGGAGTCCCCCACAGCATCATCACGGACAACGGCTCCAACTTTGACTCGGATGAATTCAGAGCTTTCTGCGCCTCCCAAGAAAACGAGTCGACTACGCCTCCGTGGCACATCCACAGTCAAATGGACATGCAGAAAGAGCAAATGGTTTGATTCTCCAAGGCCTAAAGCCGCGGCTCATGCGCGATCTTAAGCATGCCGCCGGGGCTTGGGAAAATGAGCTTCCATCTGTCCTATGGGGTCTGAGGACAACTCCAAACCGGTCGACTGGCCGTACCCCTTTCTTCATGGTCTATGGAGCCGAAGCTGTGTTGCCGAGCGACTTATTACACAACGCCCCTAGAGTAGAACTCTTCTCCGAAGCCGAGGCAGAGCAGGCTCGTCAGGATGCAGTCGACCTCTTGGAAGAGGAAAGAGAGATGGCCCTGATCCGGTCGACCATCTATCAACAGGACCTACGTCGATTCCACGCTCGCAACGTAAGAAGCCGAGCATTCCAGGAAGGAGACCTGGTCCTTCGGGTGCATCAGAAACGTCCACACAAGCTCGCCCCGGCCTGGGAAGGTCCGTTCGTCGTCACCAAGGTACTGCACAATGGAGCGTACCACCTCTACAATGTAGCCAAGAAAAAAGACGAACCTCGTTCGTGGAATGCGGACCTGCTCCGCCGCTTTTATAGTTGAGACACTCGACGGTCGAGTTGTAATAAAGATTTCCCAATTTGTTTCAAAGACAAGTTAACAATGATCCTTTAACGATTGATGTCCCCTAAAAACATTGGTCTTCACAATCACCAAGTGGGTGCTTAGCTGCGGTCCTCCGAGCTACGTTACAAGTATAAAGTGGCTCTGTCTTCCGAGCTTCGCCACAAATACAACGTAGCTTGGAACCGCCTAAGTTTCAAACATCTACTCCGAGTGAAGAGCAACCCTCTCACTTGGGGGCTTAGCTGCGACCCCGTGACTCGCCTACGTTTCAAACATCCACCCCAAGTGAAGAGCAACCCTCTCACTCGGGGGCTTAGTTGCGGTCCTCCGAGCTACGTTGCAAGTATAAAGTGGCTCTGCCTTCTGAGCTCCACCACAAATACAACGTAGCCTGGAATCGTCTAAGTTACAAACATCTACTATGAGTGAAGAGCAACCCTCTCACTCGGGGGCTTAGCCGCGGTCCTCCGAGCTACGTTGCAAGTATAAAGTGGCTCTGCCTTCCGAGCTCCGCCATAAATATAACGTAGCCTGGAATCGTCTAAGTTACAAACATC
>LR738710.1:490316459-490657651 GCA_902687465.1 Secale cereale
CTCTCACTCGGGGGCTTAGCTGCGGGCCCGTGATTCGCCTAAGTTTCAAACATCCACCCCAAGTGAAGAGCAACCCTCTCACTCGGGGGCTTAGCTGCGGTCCTCCGAGCTACGTTGCAAGTATAAAGTGGCTCTGCCTTCCGAGCTCCGCCACAAATACAACGTAGCTTGGAATCGTCTAAGTTACAAACATCTACTCCGAGTGAAGAGCAACCCTCTCACTCGGGGGCTTAGCTGCGGTCCTCCGAGCTACGTTATAAGTATAAAGTGGCTCTGCCTTCCGAGCTCCGCCACAAATACAACGTAGCTTGGAATCGTCTAAGTTACAAACATCTACTCCGAGTGAAGAGAAACCCTCTCACTCGGGGGCTTAGCTGTGACCCCGTGACTCGCCTAAGTTTGAAACATCTACTCCGAGTGAAGAGCGACCTTCTCACCCAGGGGCTTAGCTGCGGTCCTCCGAGCTATGTTACAAGTGTAAAGTGGCTCTGCCTTCCGAGTTCCGCCACAAATACAACGTAGCTTGGAATCGCCTAAGTTATAAACATCCACTCCGAGTGACGGGCAACCCTCTCACCCGGTGACTTGGATGCATATGTCGACTCAAAGATTCAAGCAATCAAAGAAAATTAGCAAATCGAAAGATCAGAATCAGATAAAAGCCCCGCAAGATTCGGGCAAGAGTACTTGGGCCACAAGCCCACCAGAGTTTAACGATTACAAGTCCACGCGGCATTCCGCGGCGAATGAGATTAATGTATCAAAGTCATTCCTCGGGAGGAGGCGGGCTTGCAGGTGCGACGAACTCGTCCAGGTCGAGCCCTTCGGCGATGCGAGTGGCAGCTTCCAGGAAGGTCTCCATAAACAACTGGAATTGGAGCTCTTTTGTATTTGCAACCTTAAGCGCCGCAAGCCACCACTCCTTCACCTCCTTGCAGTGCACACGGACCAAGGACAGCGCCACGTCGGCTCCTCCCTGGGCTGCCAACTTCTTCCACTCCCGCACTCGGTTGGGGATCTCGTTGAGTCGAGTCATCAGGGACTCGAGGTCGTTCTCCTGCACGACCCCCCTCTAGAGCGCGGCGTCTATTCGCGCCATCACCACCTTCAGCCATCCCAGATAATCCGTGGCCGCGGTGAGGCGGGACTCTAGCCTCAGTATGTTCATGGATACCTCGTCCTTCACAATGGAATTGGTTGGGTCCAAGCCGAGCTCGACCCGTCCAGTCTCCTCTTCAAAGTTACGACAAAACTCTGCACCGAAAACAGCAAGTCGAGTCAGCAGACAAGATATGGGTCGACCGATCCAACTCAAACCAAGCCGAAGGAGACATACCTTCGAGCACGAGATACCATTTCTTGGTGATGTCGCCCAGATACGCCTCAAGATCAACCCTCTTCCGAAAAAGGGCCTCGTACTTGTCATTCAGGACAGCCTTGGAGTTCTTCAGCTGAGTCACCTCTTGATTGGCTACGTCGAGCGAGCCTCTCAGCCTGATGACCTCCGCCTCGAGCTCACCCACAGAAGCCAACTTCTATGCCTCCAGTTCCGCCTTCTCTTGCGCCGCCTGTTGCGCCGCTGCCAGGTCGAGATCCTTCTGCTCCAAGGCCGCCTTCAGTTGACCTACCAACGCCGCCACTAGACAGATGAACATGAAGGAACGCAAGGCACATCTATCAAAAAGTCAGTCGACAAAAGATCGGGGTCAGTTACCAGCCGCATCATCCTGCGTCTTCTTCAGGTGGTCCCGAGCCAACTGCAAGTGGAGGTTAAGCTGGATTTGCTTCTTCTCAAGGTCTGCAAACTTGGCCCCAAACTTGCAAGATTTCTGCATCAACACGACAAAGCAAGATTATAAGACTACAGTCGAGTCAAAATACTCAACCGCAGTCTTGGGGACTACACCCAGTGGGTGCACTGAGCGTGCCCCCACTGGTTTCACTCGGCCGAGATCAGTCTGGCTTGAGCTAAAAAAAAATAGCAAGGAGGAAAAGTTCTATAGTAAGACCATGGCCGACCGCCAGCAGTCGACCACGGTCTCGGGAACTACACCCAGTGGGTGCACTGAGCGTGCCCCCACTGGTTTCACTCGACCGAGATCAGTCCGGCTCGAGCTCAAAAAAAAGAGAGAAAGGGGGAACACCCAGTGGGTGTGGTATCTCACGAAACAAAACACCACCTTCTCTCAAAACCAAAGACAACGTACCTGGACGTTAGCCTGAAGAGCAGAACTGGCATCATAAGCCGCCATGCTGGCCTCATACGCCGCCTTCGTCCTCTCCATCATCACCCCCGCCCGGCGAACGGCTTCTTGAGCCGCCCCCATAGGATCCTCCGGGAGGCGGTAGGAAGAGAAGAGAACTCACAAAGCGGCGGGCGCAGGGTCGATGGCAGGTACGGGCGCTGGGTCCACGACATGAACTGGCGCTGGGTCGGCGACTGGAGCGGAAGCTGGGTCGACGTTCGACGCAGGCGATGGGTCGACGGCTGTCGACGCCAAACGCACGGTCGATGTAGGGACAGCGAAGGAGACCGTGGCTCGGGCCGCATCCTCCTGTCGCTGAGCCTCTGAGCCAGAAGGCGTCTTCCGGCCCTTTTTCCCTGTGCGCCGGCGGTCCCCTCCCAATCGCTCCTCGTCTTCATCGTCATCGGGAAGCTCTATGACGAGGCTCGACACTTCGAGTCAAGCAGCGAGCAAAGTTTAGTCGACCGTCGCCCGCGAAAGAAAATAAGAATAAGACAGATTTCATAAAACCCACACCTGCGTGGGATGTCGCGGTGTCCGCGGTCTCCTCATCGTCTCGACCCCGGTCGATGTCCATCGAGGTCGTGGAAGCGGCCGCTCTGAAAAGTTCACTCAGGAGATGAGTCGACAGAAGTTACAGTCGACCTCCAAGAAGCAGAAAGAAACAAGGCCAAGTGGCACTTACGTGGAGGCAATGGGTACATCCACCTTGATCCTGGGCAAGACCTTCCGAGGCTTGGTGGTGGTGACCTTGGGCTGCTTGGGCATCTTCTCGGCAGGGTCAGGAGTGGCCGTCCGAGAGCCCGAGGGACCTGCCCGAAGACGTGCGGCCCCTGGGTCGTACTTCTCCTTGGATCGACGCTCATCACGGGGAGGTGACTCGACCTCCTCCCCGCTGCTGTAGTCCTCGCTCTCCTCGGTCTCCTCCTCCGACTTCCACTCGGCGGCGTCGCCCATGCCCTCTTCGCCCTCCTGGACCAAGTCCCCGTTGGGAAGCGAATACATCTCTGTGTAGATCTGCAAAGAGAGAAGTTCGACCAAATATCAGTCGGATCCATCAATAACGAATTGCAAGCCAGACGACAGAAACGTCACTCGGAAGCAGAAGACTAACCTTGTCAGGAAGATGGTCAGCATCGAACGGGATGACCCTCCCAGATCCCCTGGGGTTGTTTTTATTCCCAGTGATGCACTTCAAGCACTGCACCACGTACTTCGGGTCGGCCGCCTCCAGGTGGACTCGCGACGAGTCGTCGGTGCCAGAATACAACCACATCGGGTGGTCCCGGGCTTGGAGCGGCTGGATCCTCCGCGTGAGATACGCCTCAAACAGATCCATCCCCATGACCCCCTCGCCGACTAACTGGACGACCCGCTCCACCAACATGTCCACTTCGGCCCTCTCGGCCTTACCCACTATCATCGAAGGAGGTGGGCTGGCTCGACCTAGAGTGAATGGAGGAAGACCAGTCGACTGACCCAGAGTCGGACTGTCCTTGTAGTAAAACCAGGTGGACTGCCAGCCCTGAATCGACTCCGGAAAGATCATGGGGGGAAAAGCGCTCCTATTCCTAAGCTGGATCCCGAGTCCGCCGCACGCCTGGAGGACGTGCGTCTTGCCGTCACTCGGGTTCACCCTCTTAATGGTTTGTGAGCGGCAGGTGAAAATGTGTTTGAACAAACCCTAGTGCGGTTGGCAACCGAGGAAGTTCTCGCACATGGAAACAAAGGCAGAGAGGAAAGCGATGGAGTTGGGCGTGAAGTAGTGCAACTGGGCACCAAAGAAAATCAAGAACGCGCGGAAGAAAGGATGCGGGGGCATAGAAAAACCTCGGTCGACGTGGGTAGCGTGGAGGACGCACTCGCCCTCCCACGGCCGCGGCTCGAGCTCTCCCCCCGGCGCCCGCCAGGAGCCGCGGGCGATCAACCCTTCCTCCTCCAGCTCCTCCAGATCCTCCGCCACGACGGAGGACCGGATCCAATCTCCCTGGATCCAACCAGCGGGGAGTACGGACCTCGACGACGATCCACTCCGGCCGGAGCGCCTCCCCTTCCCTGACGCCGCCTTCTTCAAGCGCTCCATAGCCGTAGTCTTGTCTTTGCCCATGGCTCGCACGCCAGCGGTCGCTGCGGAGAGAGAGGCGAGAAGAAGCAGGGGCGCAGCGAAGAAGCAGAGGCAGAAGGAGAAAGATTGGGTGCACAGTGCCCCCCTGCCATGGGCTCGACGCGCCCTTATAGCAGCCCGGTCGAGTGGCTGACCGGTGGCCCCGTGTAATCTTATCAAATCCCGTAACAGACGCTGGCGCGATACATGGCGAAAAAGGTGGCGCGAGGATCGAGGCGTCTCAAGCGCATTTCTCCGATTGCTGCGGCATGTCCCGTCCCGCGCGCTTCCCCAAATTTCGAAAACCTCGCCGAATCCGGCGGCCAAAGGGCAATCAATCCCGTCAAAAACGGCACGCGCTCACGGCGCCCGACGCTTGGTGCAAAGTCCAGTCGACGCAAGAAGTCCAGTCGACGCAAGAAGCGACTAACTCACTCGGCGGATCCAGAATCGATCAAGGCGACCAAGACACGACTGAGGAAGACTGCCCAAGGTACAAGCTCCAAAACAATCTACCCCAGAGACGTCGAGCCAGAACCAGAGCTTCCCTCAGCACCCTCTTGCTCAAGCCTCAATCCATTCGGGGGCTACTGACGAGGTTACAGACCTAGGGTAGGGTCACAAGCCCGGCCCAGGTACCCCACCCAAGGTAATACCCTTGAAGATCAAAAGACAAAACTTACATCAGTGGAGGCAGTCGACTGAGAAGGTCCAAGAAGACACTCCACTCGACTGAGTCCCCCCCTCCCCGCAAGACGACTCAACCCCACTCGACCAATCTAGGGCACTCGACATCCGAAGGTCAAGCATCACTTGGGACAACAACGGTCCTGTATTTACTCGCCGTAGTAAACACCTTAATTATCCTTTACTGCAGGCGTTACCAGTAATGCCTGCCTTAATGTACATTGAACCCTTGGTAACGTGGGGCATGGCTGGGGTCCTGGCGTACTATATAAGCCACCCCTCCTCCAGAACAGGGGTTCACACCTCTGTAACACACATATACACATACCAGTCGACCAAGCCTCCGGGCACCGAGACGTAGGGCTATTACTTCCTCCGAGAAGGGCCTGAACTCGCAAACACCTTGGGTACAACATCACCTTAGCTAGAACCTTGCCTCTCCATTCGTACCCCCTACCCTTACTATCAGACTTAGAACCACGACACCGTGCTCATCTCTCCCACCCAAGACAAGCTCTACTACGCCGTGCAGCTCTGTTTCCAGCACGGTGGGAAGGTCTCCAACAACATCGCGGAGTACGAAGGCCTAATTGCCGTCCTAAAGGCCGCAACCGCTTTGGGCATGAAGCGCCTCACCATCAAGGGTGACTCCCAGCTCCTCGTCAACTTCTCCAACAAGGTGTACGAGCTGAAGGATGAGCACATGGAGGCGTACCTTGTGGAGGTACGTAAAATGGAGAAACAATTCTTGGGCCTGGAGCTACAGCACGTACCACGCATCACAAACAAGCAGGCTGACGACATCGCCAAGAGGGAGTCCAAGCGCCAGCTACAGGAGCCCGACGTCTTCAAGGAGCGCCTCTTCAAGCCCTCGGCATCCCCTCCGGCTGCGGAGCAAACATCGCCTCAGGAGAAGCTTCCCCCTTCGCCAACCTCGGGAGATCCCGCCTGTAGCCCAACCTCAGGAGCGCGCCTGATCCTCGCGCTCGAGCCTCAGGAGGGGTGCTGGACCAAAGAGTTCAAGGACTACCTGATACGGGGAACCTTGCCGGAGAAGGAGGAAGACGCGGAGCGCGTGGGTCGGTAGGCCATGGCCTACTGCCTTTAGGATGGTGAGTTATACCGAAAACGACCCAACAACATTTCCTTGCAGTGCATCTCCAGGGATCAGGGGTGCGAGCTGCTGACCGACATACATGGTGGAGACTGCGGGCATCACTCATCATCGCGCAACTTGGTGGGAAGGCGTTCCGCAGCGGATTCTACTGGTCAACGACACTCAGCGACGCAACCGAGCTGGTGAGATCCTGTGAAGCCTGCCAGTTCCATGCCAAGCAAATCCACCATCCTGCTCAGGGCCTTCAGATTATCCTGCTCTCGTGGCCATTCGCGGTCTGGGGCTGGACATTTTAGGACCATTCCCTCGGGCACCCGGGGGCTACCGCTACCTCTACGTCGCCGTCAACAAGTTCACCAAGTGGGCGGAGGTGGAGCCAGTGCGCACCATCCCCGCCAGCTCGGCGGTCAAGTTCATCAAGGGCCTCGTGAGCCGGTTCGGGGTCCCTAATCGCATCATCACCGACAACGGCTTGCAATTCCCTAGCAATCTCTTCAAAACATATTGTGCTAATCTTAGAATAGAGGTCTTGAGAGGCCTCAAGACAAGGACCTTCAAGAAGAAGCTTGAGGCCTGCTGTAGGGGCTGGCATGATGAGCTCCAGTCCGTGCCGTGGTCCATCTGCACCACCGCCACCAAGCTAACGGGTGAGACCCCATTCTTCCTCGTCTACGGAGCCGAAGCGATTCTCCCTCACGAGGTCAAACATCGCTCCGTGTGGGTCTTGGCATTTGACGAAGCACGCCAAGACGCCATGCGGGGGATGGATCTCGTGCTGGGGGAGGAACGTTGCCGCCAAGCCTTGCTCCGAGCGGCAAGGTACCAGCAAGTGCTGCAGCGGTACCACTGCCACAGCGTCAGCTCCAGGACGCTCGAGGTAGGCGACCTTGTCCTGAGGTGGGTGTTCTCCAGGGAAGGGCTGCATAAGCTCTCACCCATGTGGGAGGGCCCGTTTAGGATCACCCGCATCTCTAGGCCTCGCGCCGTACGCCTGGAGATGGGGGATGGGATCCCCATCCAGAATGCCTGGAATATCCAACACCTCCGAAAGTTCTACCCATGAAGCAAGGCCTAGTGCTTGTGAAGGTTTCCACTCGTGACACTCTCACGTAATAATGAGTGGGGCTGTACACACCTCGGAGTCTCCGGAGTGCCGCCCTCAGGCCTCGGGGGCTCCCTCCCACATCGTAGTGGCAGCACTTAGCTCCGCGCTGGTGAGAAGACTAGACTAGGTGTCGGACGCGGCCGTTCATTTGCTTTCTGTAGATGGTTGCGATCTTTTAATGAATTTGGAGCTCTGGTGCTTCTTGATTGCTTAGTTGATTTTTCTCTCTTCCACTTTGCTCGCCCCTTTTTTCTTGCATCAGGGAGGCCGACAGTTGCTTGATGCTCTCCCTCGCACGCCTCGCGTGGGGGCTAGGCAGGTGTGTCCGTGAGCTGGGCCAGCCCACGCCATGGGAACACCTCGCCAAAGCCCTGTCGCCCCAGAGCTTCCGCTTCCCTGATCTTCATGAGGCACCCTCGAATGAGCTCGCGATTAGCGCACCCCCTTAAGTCCGTGCCCCCCGGGTACCGCGACATGGTGCATTAAGCCATGATTACCCATGCCTGAGGGTTCGCGCAAGGAGGAACATGGTACCCGGCGGATTCCCTAACAAATTCTGTAGCTTTATGATGACCCCCAAGGTCAGCGGCTCCTGAGTCGACAGCAAGGAGGCCTTCCCAGGTACCAAAAGGCGCGTCCTCATGAGGCGAGAGGCCACCCCCAAGCGTATCCGGCTAAGTTATCCCTCTACAATCACGAGGAGCATGAATATCATAACATAGCACAAAAGCAATAAACATAGTGTAGCAACATAAGCGTCACAGTTCATTACACGCCCCAGCATGGCTATCTACTTTTTTTCAAATGCAGGGAGAAAGGAATGGCTAAACACAAGCAACTCGCACAGCCACAGCAGCTCGCGAGACCTGGCTCCAAGGGCCTCCCGGACTCATCTCAGTCTGAGCTCTCCTCGTGCTTCACTGCCGCGTGGCGATGGGACGACCCGTCGCCACCCTCGAAGCAAGCCCGACGGTGAGGTGGTTGGTCGTAACCGCCACTGCTTTGTGATAATGAAAGTGCTATTAAGATTGCTCACAATACCGTGCAACATTCTCGAACTAAGCATATTGAAGTTCGTCATCAGTTCATTCGAGATCATGTTGCTAAAGGAGACATTGATCTTAAACATGTTCGTACAGATAAGCATTTGGCGGATATATTTAACAATGTCGGCGTCCTAGGAACGGGGGTACCCAGACTTGCCTGCCTGCGGCCCATGAACTGGCTCCATCGACGGCCTGGTACGCCCCAGCTTCAGCAACCACAGCTCAAGACCCTCGTGAGGGGCCAAGCCTCGCGAGGCGGATGACAGCAAGATCTCCCTGGGGGCAGCCTCTTTAGGCTGGCACCCGAGGAGAGGAGATATCTAGGCGAGGCGCACCTCGCGAGGTTCACGTGACGTGAGCCATGGCGACCAAGGCCAGGCTGGCGCCAGCGGGCACAGTGTACCAGTTTACCCTTTGGTGCCAAGGTGGCAAGCGCTGGCGCGGAGTCCCGAGGAATCAAGGAAATGTTTCCATATCGGTGCAACAAGACTAACGACCGCCAGGACGGCACGACGGAGGTCACCATGGAGCCCGATGCGGTGTCACCACCAGAACCTTTGGTAGGCGAAGACCGATTTTGTCAGGATAGCTTTGTTGGGGAACGTAGTATTTCAAAAATTTCCTATGATCACGCAAGATCTATCTAGGAGAAGCATAGCAACGAGCAGGGAGAGTGTGTCTACATACCCTCGTAGACCGGAAGCGGAAGCGTTTAGTAACGCGGTTGATGTAGTCAAACATTTTCGCGATCCAACCGATCAAGCACCGAATGCACGGCACCTCCGCGATCTGCGCACGTTCAGCTCGGTGACATCCCTCGAACTCTTGATCCAGTTGAGGCCGAGGGAGAATTTCGTCAGCACGACGGTGTGGTGACGGTGCTGATGAAGTTACCGACACAGGGCTTCTCCTAAGCACTACAACAATATGACCGATGTGTGTAAAAGTGGAGGCGGGCACCACACACGGCTAAAACAGTTGTTAACTTGTGTGTCTAGGGTGCCCCCTACCCCTGTATATAAAGGAGCAAGGGGGAGGCCGGCTGGCCCCTATAAGCGTGCCCAAGGGGGGGGCAATCCTACTCCTACTAGGAGTAGTAACCCCCTTTCGTAGTCCAACTAGGAGAAGAAGGAAGGGACGGAGAGAAGAGAAGGAAGGAGGGTGCACCGCCCCCCTAGTACAATTCGGACTAGGCCATGGGGGGGGGCGTGCGGCCTGCCCTAGGCAGCCTCCCTCTCTCTCCCCTAAAGCCCAATAAGGCCCACTACTTCTCTGGTGGTTCCGATAACCCTTCCGGCACTCCGATAATTATCCGGTGACCCCTAGAACTCATCCGGTGTTCGAATAACATCGTCCAATATATCATTATTTATGTCTCGACCATTTCGAGACTCCTCGTCATGTCCGTGATCTCATCCGGGACTCCGAACTACCTTCGGTACATCAAAACACATAAACTCATAATACCGATCGTCAACAAACGTTAAGCGTGCGGACCCTACGGGTTCGAGAACTATGTAGACATGAGCAAGACTTATCTCTGGCCAATAAACAATAGCGGAACCTGGATTCTCATATTGGTTCCTACATATTCTACGAAGATCTTTATCGATCAAACGCATAACAACATACGTTGTTCCCTTTGTCATCGGTATGTTACTTGCCTGAGATTCGATCATTGGTATCATCATACCTAGTTCAATCTCGTCACCGGCAAGTATCTTTACTCGTTCCGTAATACATCATCTCGTGACTAACTCATTAATCGTTTGCTTGCAAGGCTTGTTACGATGTGTATTACCGAGAGGGCCCAGAGATACATCTCCGACACTCGGGGTGACAAATTCTATTCCCGATCTATGCCAACACCACAAACACCTTCAGAGACACCTGTAGAGCATCTTTATAATCACCCAGTTACATGGTAATGTTTGATAGCACATAAGGTGTTCCTACGGTATTTGGGAGTTGCGTAAACTCATAGTTATAGGAACATGTAGAAGTCATGAAGAAAGCAATAGCAGTAAAACTAAACGATCATAGTGCTAGGCTAACGGATGGGTCTTGTCCATCACATCATTATCATAATGATGTTATCCTGTTGATCAAATGACAACACATGTCTATGGTTAGGAAACATAACCATCTTTGTTTAACGAGCTAGTCTAGTAGAGGCATACTATGGACACTCTGTTTTGTCTATGTATTCACACATGTATCAAGTTTCTGGTTAATACAATTCTAGCATGAATAAAAGACATTTATCATGAGATATAAGGAAATGTAAATAAAAAATTTATTATTGCCTCTAGGGCATAATTCCTTCAGTCTCCCACTTGCACTAGAGTCAATAATCCGGATCACATAGTAATGATTCTAACACCCATGGAGTCTTGGTGATGATCATGTTTTGCTCGTGGAAGAGGCTTAGTCAACGGGTATGCAACATTTAGATCCGTATGTATCTTGCAAATTTCTATGTCTCCCTCCTAGACTTGATCATGAATGAAATTGAAGCGCCTCTTGATGTGCTTGGTTCTCTTGTGAAACCTGGATTCCTTCGCCAAGGCTATTTCTCCAGTGTTGTCACAAAAGATTTTCATTGGGCCCGATGCACTAGGTATTACACCTAGATCGGATATGAACTCCTTCATCCAGACTCCTTCATTTTATGCTTTCGAAGCAGCTATGTACTCCGCTTCACACGTAGATCCCGCCATGACGCTCTACTTGGAACTGCACCAACTGAC
Source organism: Secale cereale (assembly GCA_902687465.1). Taxonomy (NCBI): domain Eukaryota; kingdom Viridiplantae; phylum Streptophyta; class Magnoliopsida; order Poales; family Poaceae; genus Secale; species Secale cereale. Next base: position 490,327,515 of record LR738710.1, read on the forward strand.
AGCTCCACCTTTCAACAAAAATACATATCCGGTTTGTGACTTAGAGTCATCCGTATCAGTGTCAAAGCTTGAATCGACGTAACCGTTTACGACAAGCTCTTTGTCACCTCCATAAACGAGAAACATATCCTTTATCCTTTTCAGGTACTTCGGGATGTTCTTGATCGCTGTCCAGTGATCCCTCCTGGATTACTTTGGTACCTCCCTGCTAAACTTATAGCAAGGCACACATCAGGTCTGGTACACAACATTGCATACATGATAGATCCTATGGCCGAGGCATAGGGAATGACTTTCATTTTCTCTCTATCTTCTGCAGTGGTCGGGCATTGAGTCTTACTCAACTTCACACCTTGTAACACATGCAAGAACCCTTTCTTTGACTGATCCATTTTTAACTTCTTCAAAACTTTATTAAGGTATGTGCTTTGTGAAAGGCCTATTAAGCGTCTTGATCTATCTCTATAGACCTTGATGCCCAATATATAAGCAGCTTCACCGAGGTCTTTCATTGAAAATTCTTATTCAAGTATCCTTTAAGCCATCCAAAATTTCTATATCATTTCCAATCAACAATGTGGCATCCACATATAATATCAGGAATGCTACAGAGCTCCCACTCACTTTCTTGTAAATACAGGCTTCTCCAAAAGTATGTATAAAACCATATGCCTTGATCACCTCATCAAAGCATATATTCCAGCTCCGAGATGCTTGCACCAGTCCATAGATGGATCGCTGGAGTTTGCACACTTTGTTAGCACCTTTAGGGTCGACAAAACCTTCTGGTTGCATCATATACTACTCTTCTTTGAGATATCCATTAAGGAATGTAGTTTTGACATCCATTTGCCAGATTTCATAATCATAAAATGCGGCAATTGCTAACATGATTCGGACAGACTTATCATCGCTACGGGTGAGAAAGTCTCATCGTAGTCAACTCCTTGAACTTGTCGAAAAATTTCCGCAACAAGTCGAGCTTTGTAGACAGTAACGTTACCATCGGCATCAGTCTTCCTCTTAAAGATCCATTTATTTTCAATGGCTTGCCGATCATCGAGCAAGTCAACCAAAGTCCACACTTTGTTCTTATACATGGATCCCATCTCAGATTTCATGGCTTCAAGCCATATTGCCGAATCTGGTCTCATCATCGCTTCCTCATAGTTCGTAGGTTCATCATGGTCTAGTAACATGATTCCAGAACCGGGTTACCGTACCACTCTGGCGCGAAACGTACTCTGGTTGACCTACGAGGTTTAGTAGTAACTTGATGTGAAGTTTCATGATCATCATCATTAGCTTCCTCACTAAGCGGTGTAGGAATCATCGGAACTAGTTTCTGTGATGTACTACTTTCCAATTCGGGAAAAGGTACAATTACCTCATCAAGTTCTACTTTCCTCCCACTCACTTCTTTCGAGACCTTCTCCAGAAATGATCCATTCTTAGCAACGAATATATTGCCTTCGGATCTGTGATAGAAGGTGTACCCAACAATGTGCTCTGGGTATCCTATGAAGACACATTTCTCCGACTTGGGTTCGAGTTTATCAAGTTGAAGCTTTTTCACATAAGCATTGCAGCCCCAAACTTTAAGAAACGACAACTTGGGTTTCTTGCCAAACCACAGTTCATAAGGCGTCGTCTCAACGGATTTAGATGGTTCCCTATTTAACGAGAATGCAGCTGTCTCTAAAGCATAACCCCAAAACAATAGTGGTAAATCGGTAAGAGACATCATAGATCGCACCATATCTAATAAAGTACGATTATGACGTTTAGACAGACCATTACGCAGTGGTGTTCCAGGTGTCGTGAGCTGTGAAACTATTCAACATTGTTTCAAATGAAGACCAAACTCATAACTCAAGTATTCGCCTCCGCGATCAGATCGTAGAAACTTTATTTTCTTGTTACGATGATTCTCTACTTCACTCTGAAATTCTTTGAACTTTTCAAATGTTTTAGACTTGTGTTTCATCAAGTTAATATACCCATATCTGCTCAAATCATCAGTGAAGGTCAATAAATAACGATACCCGCCGTGAGCTGCAACACTCATTGGACCACATACATCAGTATGTATGATTTCCAATAAGTCAGTTGCTCGCTCCATTGTTTTGAAGAACGGAGTTTTAGTCATCTTGCCCATGAGGCATGGTTCGCAAGCACCAAGTGTTTCATAATCAAGTGATTCCAAAAGCCCATCAGCATGGAGTTTCTTCATGCGCTTTACACCAATATGACCTAAACGGCAGTGCCACAAATAAGTGGCACTATCATTATCAACTTTGCATCTTTTGGCTTCAATATTATGAATATGCGTATCACTACGATCGAGATCCAACAAAAATAGACCACTCTTCAAGGGTGCATGACCATAAAAGATATTACTCATATAAATAGAACAACCATTATTCTCTGATTAAATGAATAACCGTCTCGCAACAAACAAGATCCTAATATAATGTTCATGCTCAACGCTGGCACCAAATAACAATTATTTAGGTCCAAAACTAACCCCAAAGGTAGATGTAGAGGTAGCGTGCCGACTGCGATCACATCGACTTTGGAACCATTTCCTACGCGCATCGTCACCTCGTCCTTAGCTAATCTTCATTTAATCTATAGCCCCTGTTTCGAATTAAAAATATTAGCAACGAGCATTAGTAAGGTACACATCAATAACATTTATATCAAATATATCTTTGTTCACTTTGCCATCCTCCTTATCTGCTAAATACTTGGGGCAGTTCCGCTTCCAGTGCCCAGTCCCTTTGAAGTAGAAGCACTCAGTTTTAGGCTTGGCTCCAGACTTAGGTTTCTTCACAGGAGTAGCAATTGGCTTGCTATTCTTCTTGAAGTTCCCCTTCTTTCCCTTGCCCTTTTTTCTTGAAACTAGTGGTCTTGTTAACCATCAACACTTGATGCTCCTTTTTGATTTCAACCTCTGCAACTTTGAGCATTGCGAAGATCTCAGGAATAGTCTTCTGCATCCCTTGCATATTATAGTTCATCACGAAGCCTTTATAGCTTGGTGGCAGTGATTGAAGAACTCTATCAATAACACTATCTTCATCAACTTTGCAACCAAGTTGAGTCATGTGATTGTAGTACCCAGACATTCTGAGTAAGTGTTCACTGATAGAACTGTTCTCCTCCATCTTGCAGCTATAGAACTTATTGGAGACTTCATATCTCTCAATTCGGGCATTTGCTTGAAATATTAACTTCAACTCTTCGAACATCTCATATGCCCCATGACGTTCAAAACGTCTTTGAAGTCCCGATTCTAAGCCATAAAGCATAGCACACTGAACTATCGAGTAGTCATCAGAACGAGCTTGCCAGACGTTCATAACGTCCGGAGTTGCTCATGCAGCAGGCCTGTCACCTAGCGGTGCTTCAAGGACATACTTCTTCTGTGCAGCGATGAGGATAATCCTCAAGTTATGGACCTAGTCCGTGTAGTTGCTACCACCATCTTTCAACTTAGCTTTCTCTAGGAATGCATTAAAATTCAAGGGAACGGTAGCACGGGCCATTGATCTACAACAACATAGCATGCAAAAACTATCAGGACTAAGTTCATGATAAATTAAAGTTCAATTAATCATATTACTAAAGAACTCCCACTTAGATAGACATCCCTCTAGTCATCTAAATCATCACGTGATCCAAATCAACTAAACCATGTCCGATCATCATGTGAGATGGAGTAATTTTCAATGGTGGACATCTTATGTTGATCATATCTACTATATGATTCACGCTCGACCTTTCGTTCTCCAGTGTTCCGAGGCCATATCTTTACATGCTAGGCTCGTCAAGTTTAACCCGAGTATTCTGCATGTGCAAAACTGTCTTACACCTGTTGTATTTGAACGTAGAGCTTGTCACACCCGATGATCACGTGGTGTCTCGGCACGACGAACTTTCACAACGGTGCATACTCTGGGAGAACACTTATACCTTCAAATTTGGTAAGGGATCATCTTATAATGCTACCGCCGTACTAAGAAAAATAAGAAGCATAATAAGATAAACATCACATGCAATCAAAATATGTGACATGATATGGCCATCATCATCTTGTGCTTTTGATCTCCATCTCCACAGCATCGTCATGATCTCCATCGTCACCGGCTTGACACCATGATCTTCATCGTAGCATCGTGGTCATCTCGCCAACTATTGCTACTACTACTATCGCTAACTCATAGTGATAAAGTAAAGCAATTACATGGCCTTCGCAATTCATACAATAAAGAGACAACCATAAGGCTCCTGCCGGTTGCCGATAATTTACAAAACATGATCATCTCATACAATAACGTATAACTCATTACGTCTTGACCATATCACATCACAACATGCCCTGCAAAAACAAGTTAGACGTCCTCTACTTTATTGTTGCAAGTTTTACGTGGCTGCTACGGGCTTAGCAAGAACCGTTCTTACCTACGCATACAATACCACAATGATTTTTCGTCAAGTGTGCTGTTTTAACCTTCACAAGGACCGGGCGTAGTCACACTCGATTACACTAAAGTGAGAGAGGCAGACACCCATCGATCACCTTTAGACAACAAGTGCTCGTAACGGTTAAACCAGTCTCGCGTAAGCGTACGCGTAATGTCGGCCCGGGCCGCTTCATCTCACAATACTGCCGAATCAAAGTATGACACGCTGGTAAGCAATATGACTATTATCGCCCACAACTCACTGTGTTCTACTCGTGCATATCATCTACGCACAGACCTGGCTCATGATGCCACTGTTGGGGAATGTAGTATTTCAAAAATTTCCTACGATCACGCAAGATCTATCTAGGAGAAGCATAGCAATGAGCGGGGAGAGTGTGTCTACGTACCCTCGTAGACCGAAAGCGGAAGCGTTTAATAACGCAGTTGTTGTAGTCGAACGTCTTCGCGATCCAACCAATCAAGCACCGAATGCACGACACTTTCGTGATCTGCACACGTTCAGCTCGGTGACGTCCCTCGAACTCTTGATCGAGTTGAGGCCGAGGGAGAGTTTCGTCATCACGATGGCGTGGTGACGGTGTTGATGAAGTTACCGACGCAGGGCTTCGCCTAAGCACTGCAACAATATGACCGAGGAGTGTAACAGTGGAGGGGGGCAGCACACATGGCTAAAACAGTTGTTAACTTGTGTGTCTTGGGTGCCCCTTGCCCCTGTATATAAAGGAGCAAGGGGGAGGCCGGCCGCCCCCTATAGGCGCGCCCAGGGGGGCAATCCTACTCCTACTAGGAGTAGGAACGCCCCTTTCCTAGTCCTACTAGGAGAAGAAAGAAGGGAGGGAGAGAAGAAAAGGAAGGAGGGGGCGCCGCCCCTCCCCCTAGTCCAATTCAGACTAGGCCATGGGGGCGCGGCCTGCCCTAGGCAGCCTCCCTCTCTCTCCCCTAAAGCCCAATAAGGCCCACTACTTCTCTGGGGGTTCCGATAAACCTTCCGGCACTCCCATAATTATCCGGTGACCCCCGGAACTCATCCGGTGTACTAATAACATCGTCCAATATATCATTCTTTATGTCTCGATCATTTAGAGACTCCTCGTCATGTCCGTGATCTCATCTGGGACTCCGAACTACCTTCAGTACATCAAAACACATAAACTCGTAATACCGATCGTCACCGAACGTTAAGCGTGCGGACCCTACGGGTTCGAGAACTATGTAGACATGACTGAGACTCATCTCCGGTCAATAACAATAGCGGAACCTGGATGCTCATATTGGTTTCCACATATTCTACGAAGATCTTTATCGGTCAAACCTCATAACAACATACGTTGTTCCCTTTGTCATCAGTATGTTACTTGCCCTTGATTCGATCGTCGGTGTCATCATACCTAGTTCAATCTCATCACCGACAAGTCTATTTACTCGTTCCATAATACATCATCTCGTGACTAACTCATTAGTTGTTTGCTTGCAAGGCTTATTACGATGCGTATTACCGAGAGGGCCCAGAGATACCTCTCCGACACTCTGAGTGACAAATCCTATTCTCGATCTATGCCAACACCACAAACACCTTCAAAGACACCTGTAGAGCATCTTTATAATCACCCAGTTAAGTTGTGACGTTTGATAGCACACAAGGTGTTCCTCCGGTATTCGGGAGTTGCATAATCTCATAGTCATAGGAACATGTATAAGTCATGAAGAAAGCAATAGCAGTAAAACTAAACGATCATAGTGCTAAGCTAACGGATGGGTCTTGTCCATCACATCATTCTCATAATGATGTGATCCCGTTGATCAAATGACAACACATGTCTATGGTCAGGAAACATAACCATCTTTGATTAACGAGCTAGTCTAGTAGAGGCATACTAGGGATACTCTGTTTTGTCTATGTATTCACACATGTATCAAGTTTCCGGTTAATACAATTCTAGCATGAATAAAAGACATTTATCATGAGATATAAGGAAATATAAATAACAACTTTATTATTGCCTCTAGGGCATATTTCCTTCAAGCTTGTACTAGTAGTTCCCCTTCAAATTTGGCCGTTGTGGGATCCCTTCTTGCCTACATTTGGGAAGAGGACCAAGGCCACTATAAATAGGACCTAGCCACCAGCATAGAGGGGTGAGTCGGATCGACCAGAGAGAGAGAGAGAGAAAGAGAGAGAGAGAGAGAGAGAGAGAGAGAGAGAGAGAGAGAGAAAGAAGAGAGAGCATTCCACCACAACGAGGAGCGGATCACCCAGATCATCGAGCCCAAGAACACCTCTCCTACGGAGGCTATTCATCCATTATACTAGTTCATCCTCAGCCCCACGAGGCAATCCACCACACACACTAGAGTAGGGTATAACACCGCAAGGTGGCCCAAACCAGTATAAACCTCTGTGTCTGTTGTTCCTTGAGTTCGCCGAGCTAGGCCATGGGATCATAGGGCGAGCGCGCTGAGTAGAGAGTGTTCTTCGTGCGCACCCCAGAGTTCGAACTGCTCTAGGATTTGCGGAGCCCGAAATCCGACAACCAAACCACTCGATGAGAAAGTATTTTGCCGTTTGAGAGGTGAATTGAACATTATTGATGCCTCAAACTTGGAGTAGTGACTCCTTTGAATGTATGCAAGGCACCCTTTCTTTGACTAATCCTTGATATTTCTCTTATGATGATGATCATATGTCTTGGATCTACTTGTACCCTTGCATGCTATCTAACCCTTGTAGGTACTTGGATGAACCCAAATCTATGAGATTGCAACTCACTCACATCCTAAGCAATCTTTACATCACCAAGTCTCTACACTATGGTGGTTGAAGTCAAGGAAGCATGAATCCTTTCAATATATCCTATGACAATCTCTATATATCAAATTTCATTTGGTATCAATTTTTCATGATTGTCATTTTGGATACACAAGTGCTCTTCCTTTCAAATCTAACCCATGTAGGTAGATGAACTAAAATTACAAGTGGTGCTCCCAATTCTTGATGGACTACATCAACCTTGAGCATCCAACACAAGTTCAACCACATGATCAAGATCAACACCACCACCCAAGGTATGTTATTCCATCTTAGAGAACTTTACCCCAAGATATGGGTCAAAGCAGCTCAACAAGATGTGAATACATCAAAATGCTTAAACGAAAAATGGCAATCCCATTTTGAGCTTAAACGATGAGTATGACCTATGATCAAGTGTCCTCACTTGACTCCTAAGGCAATATACTCTAACACAGGTGACTATCACCAACAATTTCTAGATGAGGTTCTCTAGTGTTTCTCTATGTTCTTGCATTCATCTTTTGCAAGCTTGTTCCCCTTTCAAAAAAAAACTTCATCTAGATTTCTTTTCTTTTCTCAGTCATTCTCTGAATCAAATTCATTGCAAATTCTTCAGTTAAGTGTAATGCCCAGGATGGGATTATACCTCCTACGTGTCGAGGCACGACTTAAAGGTATAAGCCCATCCTAGAATGATCTCAAGTTTGGTATCTTTGCACAACTCATGTAAAAGAGGGATTAAATTGCAAAAAGGAGATAGTTGGCTTACACTCGCCACTTCACACAATACATTACATAAGCAACACATCATTCAAAACATCACAACCCGACTACGGGTGAAGATCCAAAAGAAAGATACCAAAACAACATAAAACCACAGGTCAGGATCGAAACCTAGTAGAAACCACTACTGATCGTCGAAACGTCACAAGCATAAGGCCAAACTCTTCATCGAGCTCCCAGTGAAGTTCTGATCCAACTCCTGCTTCAATCTCGGCTGAACCTGCAACTGGTGTTGTAGTATCTGTGAGCCACGAGGACTCAGCAATCCCATAACCATGGGTAACAAGACTAGCAAAGCTTTGTGGGTAGGAAGAGGTAAGGTGGTGAGGTTGCAGCAACGGCTAAGCATAATATGGTGGCTAGCTTACGAGTACCAGAATAAGATGAGAAGCTACGCAAACGTTCGCAAAAGTAGTGATCGCTAAAGATCCTGAACTACATACGAATCAAACATAACCCCACCGTGTTCTCTTCTCAAAGTGAAAAGAGACAGTCACGGTTACTCACACAGTTGTGCGTTTTACTTCGAATCCTTTGTCAAGTTTTCTACAACCGGACATTAACAAATTCCAATCTGCCACATAACCGGGGGCACGGCTTTAGAAAGATCATAACCCTGCAGGGGTGTTCCAACTTAGCCCATCACAAGCTCTCATGATTAGCTGAAGTGATAAATATAATATCATCACTCCTTATCTTAGGGAAATCCGATCAGGCTCGGCTTCCCGGTAGCACAAGACATTTCGACAATGGTAAAACAAGTCCAGCAAGACCTCCCGGTGTGTCGACACCCTGATAGTAGCCGCGCGTATCTCATCTCAGGCCATGACCGGATGGGCGAGGCTACGGGAGCCAAACCTCGAGTTTCCCCGTGGTGGCCCCGCAGGCTCCCCGTTTGGGACCAACACCATCAGCACTGGCCCCCCTGCTATGTAGAAAGAATCCTCGGGTAGCGCTAACTCCCTATGCAATTTAATTAATTAATTAAGTTGTTATTATGAGCAAATTAAAACCAAAGTTGGGCCTTGCTGGAGGAGTTTTATTCAAAGTCGAACTATCAAGGGGTCCCCATCCACCCATCGTGTAAGGAACGCAAAATCAAGGAACATAATGCCGGTTTATCGGCGCCTAAGGTGGCATGAGTGAAACAAAACACCGAGCAAAAGGCCAAGCCTTCCACCCATGCCCAGTATATAGGTGTGTTAATATATAATTATAGGTATTGTGATATGCCAACAACAAGTTCCCTCCTGGAACGATCTTCATCTTCACCTGCAACTAACAACGCTATAAGAGGGGCTGAGCAAGCGGGTAACATAGCCAAACAGTGGTTTTGCTAGGAAGGTTTCAAGGTTAGAGGTTTCATGGCAACAAGGAGAGGCTGACATAAAAGATGGGTAGCGCGACATGTAACGATAACATCGAGACAACTAAGCATGGCAAAGGTAGTAAAGGTATCCAAGGGTATGATCATCTTGCCTGGGATTCCGCAAGGGAGAAGAACGGATCCATGAAGTAGACGGAGCAACAGTCGAGCGAATCCTCACAACTCCGGAACGAAACCGAAGCTAACAAGAGAAGCAACCGGAAAGAAGCAAACAACACGGTAAACATACAAGCATAAACATGGCATACGATGCACACCCAAGTAGGATGCATGTCCGGTTTAAGTATGCATGGCATGGCAAAGTGCACAAACAAAACTACAAGTTAAATGGAGCTCAATATGCAACGAGTTGCATATTGACGAAACACCACATTTATTTAATTGACTCTCGTTTATTAACAAGACAAGATTAAATGTTTGTTAACATGGCAAGAGGTGAAGCAAAAACAAACTACCTATTTAGACATTTTAAAAGAGGCCGGAAATAACAACAACAATTCCGGAAAATCCCCAAGAACATGTTTAGCAATTTATTAAGCAAACAACAATTCACACATATTAATGTTGTTAACATGATGCGGATGACATGAACAAGTTTATGCAATTTATTAACTAAAGGTTAACATGAAGAAGATATGAAGTATTGTCATCGTGGTGGAAGAAAAAAGGTGCCACGGCAACGATCCGAAAATGATGCAACGCAACATCTCGGTTCCGGTAACCCGTTGAGAGTCCGGAGCAAAAGAAAGGTGGCGAGCGAGTCGAACAAGATGAAGGTGGGGTGATCCCGTCACCGGGTTCCCACGAGTCGGCGACGAGGCAACCGAGGAGCATGACAAAAGGACGAAACGGGCACGGAGCCAAACAAGAGCAAACATTTCATACAACACATGCAAGCATCCATGGGTCACGTCTCGGGGTTATACCTTCGGAACATTTGTTTCGGGGCGGTTCGAGATCGTAGTGGAAGTAGTGGTACACGTTCGTAGAGGAAGTAGTTGTTCTCGTTCATCGGTAGGGGTACTTGTCGCGGCATCGGTCGTAGTGGTACTCGTTCGTAGAGGTACTTGAGGGTTCCGATGGCTCCGGGCGTCGGTAGTGGTACTTGCGGCGTCGTGGTACTTGTCGAAACAACACCGGATGAAGTGGTACTTGAAGAGGACTTGGCGGATCCAGCCGTCGCGGTACTTGTTCACGGAGGCGTTCCCATTCGTAGATGTACTAGTCACCGGAGGGGTACTTGTCGAACTTACCGGTTTATCGGTCTCGTAGTTGTACATGTCAACCTGGCACTTAGCGAAAAGACAAACAGCAGCAACAAGACAACCAAAAAAAGGCAGCAAGGAGGCAAGGGCAGCAGCAGGGCTAGGCGGCGAGGATGACGAGGTGGCTGTCGGCGGCTGCACGAGGCGAAGTGGCCGGCTCACGGGGCAGCCATGGCGCTGGAGATTGGAGGGAGGCCACGGCGCGCTGGAGCTCGGTGCTGGAGGGTACGGGCTCCACTGGTTTCCGGCGCGGGGAGGCGAGGTGGAGGACGGCTGGCTCGCGGGACTGCGAGGCGGAGGAGATGGGAGGCCGGCGGGGGCCGGCGCTGCTGGAGAACGGAGGGAGGTGCGGCGCTGCGGCCTGGTCGAGGAGAAAGCGGTCGCGGGCCGGAGGGCGCGCGAGGACAGCGGCCGGAGGGGCATGGCCTCCGCGGGGGCGGGCGACCATGGCGAGCTGGGGACGGAGCAGAGCCGCCCGGCGCTGGGGATGCGCGAGGAGCACGCTGGCTCGGCGCTCGGCTGGAGAAGGGAGCCGCGGGGCTCGGCCTCGCGGGCGCCAGGCACGGAGGACGCTTGGAGAAGAGGCCTCCTGGCCGGCGCTGCTCGAGGGAAGGGCGCACGAGGGGCGCTGGCCAACGAGGAGATCGGGGGAAGAGGATCGGGACGAAGGGGAAAAGGGGGTCGGCAGCGCTGGGAGGGAGGACTGGGAGGAGAGGGTGCGATGGCTAGGTTAGGCCTGGAGTGGTTGGGCTTGAGGGAATTGGGCCGCTGGGAGCCCAGGTGGCAAGCTGCTGGAGGACCTCAAGCTGGGCTGCTCTCCTTCTTCTTTTATTTCCCAAAACAGAAAAATCAAAGAAGAAAAGGAGGAGAAAGGAAGGGGGTGCTAGGAATAGGCTTAGGGCATGAGGTAAAAATACCTGGACTCACAAAAATGTGAGGAAATAAATAAAATTGTTTGATGATTTTTGGAAGATGAAAATTCAAAACATGTTTGAATAAAAGCCAAATTGTTTGACTTTAGAAATCCATTTAGATGAAAATCAAATGGGTTAGAATTTCAAGAGATGGCCCTACACATTAGATGTGATTTATGGGAAGATTTGGAACATTTGTGGATGAAGTAAAATTGCAACACAATTTTACTAAAAGGCCTCAAAGAAAGAAATGAAGTTGAATTGGATAAAAGAAAATTGAAGAATGGTGCAATTGTGTTATAGGTGATTCCAAGGAATGGAATATTTATAAATATAGCTCCCTAATAATATTGAGAGGCTTTTATATGTTATAAAGAGAAGACATCCTTCCCTCGATTTAAATGGACCGAAGGTCCACACGATTTATTTAGGTTGAGATGCAAAATAAATATGACATGATGGCATGATGACATGACGCAATGCAAAAATAAATAACACAAGCACAAAGAAACACACGGGAGAACCCGGAACATCTGGAATCTTCTGGAATCTTCTGGGACGTCGGTCTTCGGGCGTCACAACTCTCCCACACTAACAGAGGATCTCGACCCGAGATCCTAGAGATAGCACCGGTAAAAACGGAAGAAGAAGAGGTAAACAAAGTTGCGTCTTCGACAAACGAGTGAAACCAAGGAACCTTGAGAGGTTGACCAAAATGAAAGAAGAATACAACGGAGATGAACGACTATGAAAACTCCGTTAGAAAAGAGGAACAAGGAACATTATGAGAACCTTGTAGGTTGAAAGACATGAAACAAGAGCTTACGAACCAAAAGAATATGAAACCAGAACGGTATAGCCAAGGAATAAGAATGACAAAATTTGGACAGCACTCCGACTGAAAATGGAAGGAATTAACAAGAACTTTTGGAGATGGGAAGATACTTGATGAAAACAACAACACACAGCCTCCGGAACATTGAAAGAATGGCACAAGGGGTAAGAAAGACTCAGACAGCACTCCGGTTGAAAAGAGAGGTAAAACATTAAAAGATGAGAGAACTGAAAAGAGGACATAATACTCCGGTTAAATGGACAAGCAAGGAAAGAACATCATCTCGATAAAACGAGATGAGGGTTTGGAGAGAGCAACACCACAATGCCTCCGGAATGAAAGAATAGCATAAAAATCAATGAAAGAATTGAACGGAGAGGAAAAGACAACTTCTCCCAAAATTGAATTTGAAAGAGGATCCTTACGAAGAAGGGTTGAACGGAGTTGTTGGAAATTCAACAACGAGAAGGATAAGCTTGATGTGGGCTTATGGAAAACATCTCCAAATTAAGAGGTGATAACCGGCCACTGACGGAAACATTTGATTGGATTGAGAACAACAAGGAGACGATAAACTTATTTCACCGGAATGATAAATGAAGAATTTGGGTCATTATAAGCACCACAATAGCAACAATTCTCAAGGAAAGCTTTTAGGTGAAATACAACCCAAGATAACTCCAACGAATAATTAAAGGGTTGACAAGATCTCCTGAACAAGGAAAATGATGGTTTTAAATATCTCATTCTTGATAACTCGTGAATTATGAAACACGAAGGGAAATTGTCAAGAATGACATATAACCATCTGAAAAGATAAGGTAGAAAGGATTGCAATTGGAATGCAAGATGAAGAATGCTTGAGCTCCCACAAGAATCGTGATGAAGACTTCGAGGATGAATTAAATGATGAAGAACCACCATGAGAACTCCGGTAATGAAGCATGAGAAGTGAAAGATGAAAAGAATAAGATTCAAGGCCTGCGATGAATTAGATGGAGCTTGAAAATGATATAATTGAAACAACATGGAGCTCCGGAAAACAAGATGAACAACTTAGAAGCGAGAATATTATATGATGAACAAGCTCCGAAGGAAGGGATTAACCTCTTGGAAGAAACTAGAATAAGATTTATGTTATGCATATCCTTCATCAATTTGAATTGACGACAAGCAATGGATTTGGCATACTACTTATTCTCATTGGAAAGGATTAAAGAGGGATCTAGCACAAGCTTGGGTAAATCTTCAACGAAGCACCGGTAGGATTATGAAAAGAACGAGTGATTTAATACGATAACAACGGAAGAGTAATCTTGAAGAACCACCATAAAAATGTTGAGACGAACGAAGATGCATCAATGAAGAATATTTGGAGGACGAGGTTGAAAACTGAGAACGAAGAAATCTTCTGAAATGATGGCCTTCGGAGGATCACAATGGAAAGAATTCATGAAATGCTTCGGATGATATAAAAGAATTCCTCACAAACGGAACACTTATGAGGATGGTATGAAGCTAGAACGACGAATCTTCAAGAAGACGGGCCAAGATTTAAGAGAAACACTTCTTCGGGTCTTCAAAATCTGAGAAGACGATGAGAAATGCCATGAAGAATTGTTGAGGCACTCCGGAATGAAGAATTAAAAAGGTTGAAACAATGATGAACAAGAATTTGAAAGCGATCTTGGAGAAGGCATGTGACTGATGGGAATCATTCTTACATCACACTTGAAAAGAATTCTTCGGAAAAGAAGAGTCAGGTAAGATCCTGGAGAAAGACCTGTGGGTTAGGGCCCACTCAAAGAAATCACCGTTGAAAAGATTGCTGAAGAGATATTGCACCGGTTGAATTAAATGGCTTGAGTAAGATAACAATCCTCAAAAATAGTTTGAACGGATTAAGCATGTAATTATGAATCTTCTGAGACATCTTGAACACTCCGGATATGAATAAGAGAGGAGAATGATTAATTGGTGCACCGGAATAAGAAAGCATTATGAAATGAGGAAAATGATAAGATCAACACCGAAATCTTGAATTACATCCACCAGCAGAATTGAGAACAAAAGAATGATGAACTTGAAGCTCTTGAGCATCTTCACGATAAATCACCGGATAAGAACATTGAAGGAAAATGAATGAAGAAATATCACATGAATAAAATTGATATTAAATTAAGAATTTCTGGCTCCATAAGAAAAGGGTGGAAGGGTGGGGAAAAATAAAGACGACTTGGGATGAATGAAACAGACAAATCGTCAGATTTCTCAACGGCGTCCGTAAGGAATAACTTGAAGGGAAGGCACACCGGTTGAAAAGGATTACCATGAAAATCTCGATGGTCAAGAAGAATTAGCACTCCCATAGAATATGATAACACCGATTAGGAAAGGTATGGAATCAACATTTGACACCGAAGCAACTCGAATACCAGAATCAAAACAAGAACAAAGGATAGATATGTTTATGAAGAAGATTATGTTGCAACATCTCTATCCGAACAGAGAATTGAACGAATGAATTCCGTAGGTACATCAACTAGTCGAGAAGCCACTTGGAGAACAAAAATAAAAAGGAACAAGGAGCAGATGGAACAAATACAAGATAGAAGCTTCATTCCACATATTCGTGCTGAAAGCTCAAGGAACGTGTTACAAAAGGGTTTTGCAATCCCCGGATCAGCATAGCCAAGGACCCCTTAAGATGCAACTCCCGATCAGAACAAGCCCATAAAACCACTTCACTCAATGTATAACCCCGAACTTCATATCATGCATCCGTTGGAAGAATGCCTAGAACTACTAGATGAACCCACCTATTAATTTCCGAAAGTTTCCAGTTATGCAATCAGGTGTTGGGGATACAGGGGAAGCACCGCGCAATCAACTCTAAACCTACATCCAACTGTATCCATCCTTCAACACATAACCAGTTGTTCTCGGAAACTGTTTACCTCGGACCTTCGAAACACATCCACTATACAAGCTATGGCAATACTCCCGAACTACCTCCCCAGTACTGGGTGATGTCGGGGTTATCTTGCCACTAACCGCATAGGAGAGTTTTCGATGTCGGCCGTCTTAAGTATTCTAGTACTGCCGCGATGGATTTGTTACGACAACACCTCGGAGCTCAACTCCCCGGGACACTGCCACAACCCCTAATGACAGGAGGCATCGAGAACAATGTTCTCGTCACAAAGACATCGGAACAATCCAAACAATACTCGCGTGATCCTAAAAAAAATTGGTGCATTTTTTGAAAGTAGAAGAGGCAAGAGTAATCGTCAGGAGTCCTCACCAGAGTGAAAGGGGATGAGAAGCAAAGAATTCCTACTCTCCGATATATATATAGGACTCAAAACATTTTCAAGTGTGTGCCTAGACTCAACCGTCAACGATTCAATCAATCAGTGGGGGCTTCTAGGTCGGAGAAGGCTCTGAATACCAACTTGTAATGCCCAGGATGGGACTATACCTTCTACGTGTCGAGGCACGACTTAAAGGTATAAGCCCATCCTAGAATGATCTCAAGTTTGGTATCTTTGCACAACTCATGTAAAAGAGGGATTAAATTGCAAAAAGGAGATAGTTGGCTTACACTCACCACTTCACACAATACATTACATAAGCAACACATCATTCAAAACATCACAACCCGACTACGGGTGAAGATCCAAAAGAAAGATACCAAAACAACATAAAACCACAGGTCAGGATCGAATCCTAGTAGAAACCACTACTGATCGTCGAAACGTCACAAGCATAAGGCCAAACTCTTCATCGAGCTCCCAGTGAAGTTCTGATCCAACTCCTGCTTCAATCTCGGCTGAACCTGCAACTGGTGTTGTAGTATCTGTGAGCCACGAGGACTCAGCAATCCCATAACCATGGGTAACAAGACTAGCAAAGCTTTGTGGGTAGGAGGAGGTAAGGTGGTGAGGTTGCAGCAGCGGCTAAGCATAATATGGTGGCTAGCTTACGAGTACCAGAATAAGATGAGAAGCTACGCAAATGGTCGCAAAAGTAGTGATCGCTAAAGATCCTGAACTACATACGAATCAAACATAACCCCACCGTGTTCTCTTCTCAAAGTGAAAAGAGACAGTCACGGTTACTCACACAGTTGTGTGTTTTACTTCGGATCCTCTGTCAATTTTTCTACAACCGGACATTAACAAATTCCAATCTGCCACATAACAGCGGGCACGGCTTTCGAAAGATCATAACCCTGCAGGGGTGTTCCAACTTAGCCCATCACAAGCTCTCACGATTAGCTGAAGTGATAAATATAATATCATCACTCCTTATCTTAGGGAAATCCGATCAGGCTCGGCTTCCCAGTAGCACAAGACATTTCGACAATGGTAAAACAAGTCCAGCAAGACCTCCCGGTGTGTCGACACCCTGATAGTAGCCGCGCGTATCTCGTCTCAGGCCACGACCAGATGGGCGAGGCTACGGGAGCCAAACCTCGAGTTTCCCCGTGGTGGCCCCGCAGGCTCCCTGTTTGGGACCAACACCATCATCACTGGCCCCCCTGCTATGTAGAAAGAATCCTCGGGTAGCGCTATCTCCCTATGCAATTTAATTAATTAATTAAGTTGTTATTATGAGCAAATTAAAACCAAAGTTGGGCCTTGCTGGAGGAGTTTTATTCAAAGTCGAACTGTCAAGGGGTCCCCATCCACCCATCGTGTAAGGAACGCAAAATCAAGGAACATAATGCCGGTTTATCGGCGCCTAAGGTGGCATGAGTGAAACAAAACACCGAGCAAAAGGCCAAGCCTTCCACCCATGCCCAGTATATAGGTGTGTTAATATATAATTATAGGTATTGTGATATGCCAACAACAAGTTCCCTCCTGGAACGATCTTCATCATCACCTACAACTAACAATGCTATAAGAGGGGCTGAGCAAGCGGGTAACATAGCCAAACAGTGGTTTTGCTAGGAAGGTTTCAAGGTTAGAGGTTTCATGGCAACAAGGAGAGGCTGACATAAAAGATGGGTAGCGCGACATGTAACGATAGCATAGAGACAACTAAGCATGGCAAAGGTAGTAAAGGTATCCAAGGGTATGATCATCTTGCCTGGGATTCCGCAAGGGAGAAGAACGGATCCATGAAGTAGACGGAGCAACAGTCGAGCGAATCCTCACAACTCCGGAACAAAACCGAAGCTAACAAGAGAAGCAACCGGAAAGAAGCAAACAACACGATAAACATACAAGCATAAACATGGCATACGATGCACATCCAAGTAGGATGCATGTCCGGTTTAAGTATGCATGGCATGGCAAAGTGCACAAACAAAACTACAAGTTAAGTGGAGATCAATATGCAACGAGTTGCATATTGACGAAACACCACATTTATTTAATTGACTCTCGTTTATTAACAAGACAAGATTAAATGTTTGTTAACATGGCAAGAGGTGAAGCAAAAACAAACTACCTATTTAGACATTTTAAAAGAGGCCGGAAATAACAACAACAATTCCGGAAAATCCCCAAGAACATGTTTAGCAATTTATTAAGCAAACAACAATTCACACATATTAATGTTGTTAACATGATGCGGATGACATGAACAAGTTTATGCAATTTATTAATTAAAGGTTAACATGAAGAAGATATGAAGTATTGTCATCGTGGTGGAAGAAAAAAGGTGCCACGGCAACGATCCAAAAATGATGCAACGCAACATCTAGGTTCCGATAACCCGTTGAGAGTCCGGATTAAAAGAAAGGTGGCGAGCGAGTCGAACAAGATGAAGGTGGGGTGATCCCATCACCGGGTTCCCACGAGTCGGCGACGAGGCAATCGAGGAGCATGACAAAAGGACGAAACGGGCACGGAGCCAAACAAGGGCAAACATTTCATACAACACATGCAAGCATCCACGGGTCACGTCTCGGGGTTATACCTTCGGAACATTTGTTTCGGGGCGGTTCGAGATCATAGTGGAAGTAGTGGTACACGTTCGTAGAGGAAGTAGTTGTTCTCGTTCATCGGTAGGGGTACTTGTCGCGGCATCGGTCGTAGTGGTACTCGTTCGTAGAGGTACTTGAGGGTTCCGATGGCTCCGGGCGTCGGTAGTGGTACTTGCGGCGTCGTGGTACTTGTCGAAACAACACCGAATGAAGTGGTACTTGAAGAGGACTTGGCGGATCCAGCCGTCGCGGTACTTGTTCACGGAGGCGTTCCCATTCGTAGATGTACTAGTCACCGGAGGGGTACTTGTCGAACTTGCCGGTTTATCGGTCTCGTAGTTGTACATGTCAACCTGGCACTAAGCGAAAAGACAAACAGCAGCAACAAGACAACCAAAAAAAGGCAGCAAGGAGGCAAGGGCAGCAGCAGGGCTAGGCGGCGAGGATGACGAGGTGGCTGTCGGCGGCTGCACGAGGCAAAGTGGCCGGCTCGCGGGGCAGCCATGGTGCTGGAGATTGGAGGGAGGCCACGGCGCGCTGGAGCTCGGTGCTGGAGGGTACGGGCTCCACTGGTTTCCGGCGCGGGGAGGCGAGGTGGAGGACGGCTGGCTCGCGGGACTGCGAGGCAGAGGAGATGGGAGGCCGGCGGGGGCCGGCGCTGCTGGAGAACGGAGGGAGGTGCGGCGCTGCGGCCTGGTCGAGGAGAAAGCGGTCGCGGGCCGGAGGGCGCGCGAGGACAGCGGCCGGAGGGGCATGGCCTCCGTGGGGGCGGGCGACCATGGCGAGCTGGGGACGGAGCAGAGCCGCCCGACGCTGGGGATGCGCGAGGAGCACGCTGGCTCGGCGCTCGGCTAGAGAAGGGAGCCGCGCGGCTCGGCCTCGCGGGCGCTAGGCGCGGAGGACGCTTGGAGAAGAGGCCTCCTGGCCGGCGCTGCTCGAGGGAAGGGCGCACGAGGGGCGCTGGCCAACGAGGAGATCGGGGGAAGAGGATCGGGACGAAGGGGAAAAGGGGGTCGGCGGCGCTGGGAGGGAGGACTGAGAGGAGAGGGTGCGATGGCTAGGTTAGGCCTGGAGTGGTCGGGCTTGAGGGAATTGGGCCGCTGGGAGCCCAGGTGGCCAGCTGCTGGAGGACCTCAAGCTGGGCTGCTCTCCTTCTTCTTTTATTTCCCAAAACAGAAAAATCAAAGAAGAAAAGGAGGAGAAAGGAAGGGGGTGCTAGGAATTGGCTTAGGGCATGAGGTAAAAATCCCTGGACTCACAAAAATGTGAGGAAATAAATAAAATTGTTTGAAGATTTTTGGAAGATGAAAATTCAAAACATGTTTGAATAAAAGCCAAATTGTTTGACTTTAGAAATCCATTTAGATGAAAATCAAATGGGTTGGAATTTCAAGAGATGGCCCTACACATTAGATGTGATTTATGGGAAGATTTGGAACATTTGTGGATGAAGTAAAATTGCATCACAATTTTACTAAAAGGCCTCAAAGAAAGAAATGAAGTTGAATTGGATAAAAGAAAATTGAAGAATGGTGCAATTGTGTTATAGGTGATTCCAAGGAATGGAATATTTATAAATATAGCTCCCTAATAATATTGAGAGGCTTTTATATGTTATAAAGAGAAGATATCCTTCCCTCGATTTAAATGGACCGAAGGTCCACACGATTTATTTAGGTTGAGATGCAAAATAAATATGACATGATGGCATGATGACATGATGCAATGCAAAAATAAATAACACAAGCACAAAGAAACACACGGGAGAACCTGGAACATCTGGAATCTTCTGGAATCTTCTGGGACGTCGGTCTTCGGGCGTCACATTAAGTCCCTGCAAATCTTTGTGAGATCTTATTTGCCTAAGTGAGCTGAGATGATAAAATCTTTTGTTTGTATTGAACTCGGTCTCACCGATTTCTGCCTCTCGGCTAGACCGAGCTACAATGTTGTATTGCAAATTGTTCATCGGTCCAACCGATAAGGACAAACCCAGTCTGACCGATATGCACCATCTTTGACACCACCAACTCGGTGTCACCGATGCAAACAAATCGGCCGCACCGATTTCAACACTGAGCAAAGATTCTGTCATTTGCATCCTGCATATCTATCCCAGCTCCACTCAATTATTCTTATCCTCTACTAGCATCTAAATCTACATGTTGCTTTGTAATGTGACCCAAGGACCAAACCTATTTGACTCATGCTCCAGAAGATCCCTTCTTGGAAATTGATGTCAAAGCGGGAGAGAGAGCACATCAAAGCTTATCACACAGAGGGGAGAAAGAAAGCACATCCAAACTTATCCCCAGATGCTTATTATCCAAAGAGGAGAGAAGTCACATGTCTTCAAGAGGGGAAAGACATGTTAGTTTGTACCTTGATTGTTTTGCTTTGTTTTTCTATCTTGCTAGTTTGCTCTGATTTTCTTCTACCCTATCTACTCACATTATCCAATATAAGATTCAGGGGGAGAAAGACACTCAAGGGAAGAAAATCTTTGGGGATTTCCGAGTGGCTGACCGGCGGGCCCAGATGATCCGGTCACATCCCGCAACGGCCGGCTGCTTGATAAGTGTCGAAAAAGTCAGCACGGAGATCGAGGAGCCTCTGACGACGCATTCCGATTACCGCGCCAATGTCATGTCTCGTCCCGCGCGCTTCTTTGTGCTTCAAAATCCCGTGAAATCCATAGCACGCAGGGCATTAAATCACTCCAAAGATATGCCGGTCCATCTGGCTCGGTACAGATCAAATGAATTCACTCGACAAATCTCGAAAGGGTAGAATGGATAGAGGCGACTGGTGCAGAAGCAAGTCACGAACCGCATCACCGAGAGCTTCAAGAGATTCACTCGAAACTTCGAGGCGTATTCGACCTACTCTAACCAACCTCCGCTCCAGTCGACCCTCAATCCATTCGGGGGCTAATGACGATGCCATTAACCTAGGGTAGGGCCACATGCCTGACCTAGACACCCTACCCAAGGTCACTACCCTAGAATCAAGGACATTCAAAGTATAACAAAGGATACCGACTGAAGTAACCTTGTAGTGCAATCCACTCGAGCAATTATTTCACTCGGATACCCCAATTCCATTCGACCAGGATGAAGTCACTCAACCATACAAGAAACCACTCAGAGTATAGAAGATCTAAAGTCACTCAGAATGACAACGGTCAGGTGTTCACTCCGTAGTCTTAAAGGTCATTTATAGCTCTTTATAGCTAGCTTTATCAGTAACTTCCTGTCTTAATGTACATTGAACCCTATGTAACGGGGGATGGCTGGGGTCCTGGCGCACTCTATATAAGCCACCCCCTCCTCTGGTACAAGGGTTCACACCCCTGTAACACACACCCTCATATTCCAGTCGACTACCTCAGGGCACCAAGACGTAGGGATTTTACCTCCTCCGAGAGGGGCCTGAACTCATAAACTCGTGTGTACAACCTCACCGTAGTTAGGATCTTGCCTCCTCATACGTACCCCCTACTCTTACTGTCAGACTTAGTACCACGACAAGACCAGATCTGGAGTCCGTTCGGGCTCCGGAGAGTGGAGATCATCGCCATCGTCATCATGAACCTTGCTCCATCACCAATTTCATGATGCTCACCGCCGTGCATGAGTAATCCCATCGTAGGCTTGCTGGACGATGATGGGTTGGATGAGATTTACCATGTAATCGAGTTAGTTTTGTTAGGGTTTGATCCCTAGTATCCACTATGTTCTAAGATTGATGTTGCTATGACTTTTCTATGCTTAATGCTTGTCACTAGGGCCCGAGTGCCATGATTTCAGATCCGAACCTATTATGTTTTCATGAATATATTTGTGTTCTTGATCCTATCTTACAAGTCAATAGTTACCTACTATGCGTTATGATCCGGCAACCCCAGAGTGACAATAGTCGGGGCACTTCCCACTGATGACCATAGTTTGAGAAGTTCATGTATTCACGAAGAGTTAATGCTTTGGTCCGGTACTCTATTAAAAGGAGGCCTTAATATCCCTTAGTTTCCAATAGGACCCCTGTTGGGGATATAAGTATTTCATATGACCCTCCCAGGAGGGGCCGGGTTACCCAATGGCGGTTCATGGGCCCAACCCAAAAGCATGTTAAAGATAGCGGTTTAGTTAAGGGCCCAAGGCCTGCGTCGACTTAAAGCCTGTGAGTATCAACCGCCATATGTGTGACTCGTGTTGTAAGGCATGTAACAAGAGTCGCCGGGCCGGACACAATTGTATGAGCCGGTCGGGACTCCGTAGGCCACAGGGCGTCAACCCGTGTATATAAGGGGACGACCCGGTAGCGGTTTAAGGCAAGAAAACAACAGATCGAGGGCTAGGCAAGCGCATCCGCACCCTAGAAATCGACACCCCAACAATTCCACCTCAAACTGGATTAGGTTTTACCCTCACCGCAAGTGGCCGAACCAGTATAAACTCCCTGTATCCTTTGTCTTGTTCTTAACACCTTTAAGCTAACCACGTCGCTATGGCTCCGCAATCAAGTCCTTACCTTAGGACATCTGCCGTGACACTTCCACGACAGTTGGCACCGACCGTGGGGCCTGTGGCTTGTGGTTTTGAGTTCTTGAAGGGCAACTTTGAAGGGCTCAAGGGATATGTTGTGGGCTGGATGACCAGGAGTCATCGCGGCAAGCTTTACATCGATGACAAAGGTTGGGGTCCCGAGGCCCGCTCAATTGAGTACGGGTACCGGGTCCCCTTCAGCGGAATTCATGTCTTCATCGGCAAGATCGGCGAACCGGGCCCTGAGACGGACACCTGCACCGACATCATTGAGCTGGCTTAGCGTGCGCGACCCGCCTGGGTTTGGCCCGCGAAGAAGCGTGCCTTCGTTGGATACATCCAAGGCACTAGAAGCTCCGGATCTTATGAAGGAACGGCCGTTCTCTCCCACGGCGAGTTATCCACAGGTGAAACTAGCTCAATGTATCAGATGCAGAGCGGACGGCTTGGGGGCTCGTCCGACGGTAACAATATTCCGGACCTCAGTGAGCCGCCGAGCAGGGTGGCGATTTTCATGACCGGCACCCAGCCGGCTCTCAGATCAACAATCGTCGGGACCATAACACCCGACGCGACAGCGACTGTGGCAGGCGCAGACGGTTCAGCACGCCCGCCGACTCAAGCTTTGTCAGATATGTTGGAGAATCTGGCGACTCTTATGGGGACAGAGATAACCCCAGAAAACCAGGATCAACACAAGACATATGTGGATAAGTTGCGACATGAGATAGCACAAGCTAAGGAAGACCTGGCAACAGAGAACACCAGGATGACCGAGGAAAGGGTTGTTTTGGACGCCCGGGCCCGGCAGATTCAAGCGGAGGCTTTTCGGCTCTCGGTAGGTCAGAACGCTGCTAATGGAAGCCATGGGGAGGAAGCAACAGATTCGTCTTCCCTTTGTTTATGAGCCAAGGAATCTCTTTAACGCAGATGGAGCAGGGGGCAGTGGACCGCCGGTGTTAAACCAGACGACAGAGGTACCCAGGACCGGTGGTCTGGTTCACCAGTGTACAACTGGATCTCTGTATGCAGATCAAAACCGCCCGGCCTCTCGTTACCCGACGTCACCGGTGGGTCACTATTCCAACCCTCTGGATAACATGATAGCAGCAACATCAAGGCTGGCGGCTCTACCAGTTGAGGGCGAAACTCCGGTAGCAGTGGAAACCTGGAGGGCTTAGGAACTGCTTCAGACAGCGCTGCAGCAGCAACATGCTTATTCTTACAGTCGAGACTGGATTCATTCAACCCCCCGTCCAAGTGCCAGCTACAGCAGACATGTTGACTCGCCAGAGGTTTTAAGCGCAGAGCGACGCCGTAACTCGCCTCGTGGACATAACCCGGCGCGGCATGATGCCAGAGCACATGATGTGGCGGCTCAGGCGGCCGATCATCAACCGGCGCCATACTACCCGGCAACCTCAGTGGAGACATGCAGGACTTCTAGGGCTTGGGGCGTGCCGTGTCTAACGACAGCTATACGGAATGAGCGGTTGCCCAAGGATTTCAAGGGCCCTCGTAAGGTGCCAAACTACACAGCAGATTATCCCCCTGAGACTTGGATAGAGAGCTACGAGATGGCGATGGAGATGCTGGACGTTAGCGAAGCTGCATGTGCTAAATATTTCACCATGATGCTAGAAGGCACGGCTCGTAACTGGTTAAAAGGATTACCCGTCAATTCCATTGGGTCATGGACAGAGTTGAAGGCAAAGTTCATCAAGCACTTCAAGGACATGTGCACGCAGCCTATGTCGATCGTGGATCTAGACTCTTGTGTTCAGAACGAGGGCGAATCAACGACTAGTTGGGTGCGCCGGGTCTCGACCATCATGCACTCCTCAGATAAGATCAATGTTGAATCGGTGATATTAAAGTTGGAGAAGAATTGTCGTTTCCCTCCACTCAAGCTGAAGCTAGGACGGCTTAAGCGCCATTGTACTGATGTGGGGGAGCTTATGGCGGTTCTCGTCAAGTATGCCGACTCTGATAGTACCAAGGACCCCGAGTCTGAAGCTGAAAGACCGGGAAAGGGGAAAGGGGGTAATGACCCGGGAGGACAACAGTATAACCCGGCCAATTAGCACAGTGGCAATAAATGCAAGGCTGATGCTTTCGTAGCTAATATGGGGTCACAGAATTCTAACCAGCGTCGCAAGGGGAGGCCACCTCCAAGGTACAACATCGATGAGGTGATGAATCAGCCGTGTCCGAAGCACGGGTCAGACAAAAAACTGGCCACCCATGCGTGGAAAGATTGCAGCATCATGAGATCTTACATAGAGTTTATCCAGAATGGTTATGGACCAAACGACGGCTCAAGATCCGGTTTTTAGGGTTCGGGTCATGGCGGCGGCGGCTCTAGCTCCGGATTTCAGGGCCAAGGCAGTCAAGGCGGCAACAATCAGCATAACAGCCAAGGGAACCAGCAGCAGTCCGGTTATCAGAGTAACCCGAAGCAGCTGAGCAACAGGCAATACCACGTGTTCACCATGAGTCTATGCAAACGAGACCAAAAGATTCATAAGAGGGCGGTGAATGCTGTTGAGCCGGCAGTGCCCCGTTACCTGCGATGGTCTGAGCAACCCATTATGTGGAGCCGCAAAGATCACCCGCCCCAAGTTGATAATCTAGGTCAGCTGGCCCTAGTGGTGGCCCCTTAGGTCGGAGGGTACAAGTTCACCAAGGTGCTCATGGATGGAGGTAGCAACATTAACATCCTTTATTACAATACCTTCCATCGTATGGGGTTAACTGACAAGAAGCTCATGCCATCGAACACTGTATTTCATGGAGTTGTGCTTGGTAAGTCGGTGTACCCAGTTGGTAAGATTGATTTGGAGGTAACCTTTGGAGATGAACATGATGCCAGGACAGAAACTTTAACCTTTGAAATTGTGAGGATCCACAGCATGTACCATGCTTTATTTGGCACGCCGGCTTATGCTAAGTTTATGGCAAGGCCGTGTTACGTTTATTTGCAGCTCAAGATGCCGGGTCACAAGGGGAATATCACAGTGCATGGGAGTCGCACCATAGCTTTGGAATGTGAAGAAGGCGATGTGGCTTACGGAGAATCAGTCTGTGCTACAGAGGAGCTTAAGTTTTACAAAGATAATGTTGACCCGGCAGATATGACATCTTTAAAGAAGCCGACTACAGAGCATGACCCTTTGCTGAAGTTTAAGTCGGTAGATGATACCAAGATGGTTGACTTTGTTCCCGGCGACTCATCTAAGCAGTTCAGTATCAACGCTAATCTGGATCCGTAATAGGAAAGCGCGCTCATCGAGTTCATCCGTGAGAACCAGGACATCTTTGCATGGAAGCCTTCAGACATGCCGGGTGTACCGAGAGAACTCACTGAGCACGCTCTCAATATTGATCCGAAGTATAAGCCGGTCAGACAGTTTCTTCGCCGTTTGAATGAAGAGAGACAACATGCCATTGGTGAAGAGGTGGCCCGGCTCTTAGCGGCCGGGTTCATCGTAGAGGTTCCTAGTTAAGATGCCGCTACCCATCTGAATAACTTTGTTGATTTGTGTGATATGCAAAAGAAGAGGGATACAGATAATGATATTGTTAAATTGAAGCTATTTCCGTTTTTGCTTAGAGATCGTGCTAAAACTTGGTTTTCCTCTTTGCCTATAAATAGTATTGATTCATGGAATAAGTGCAAAGATGCTTTTATCTCTAAGTATTTTCCTCTCGCTAAGATTATCTCTCTTAGAAACGATATTATGAATTTCAAGCAACTAGATCATGAGCATGTTGCACAAGCTTGGGAGAGAATGAAATTAGTGATACGTAATTGTCCTACACATGGTTTGAACCAATGTTGGGGATATCGCTTATCGGGAACTTATCGGTCGACCCATGATAAGGGGTAAATCGGCCGATTTATCGGCATATCGGTCGATTTATCGTCATATCGGCTCATTTATCGGCCGATTTATCTTATCAGCCAGACAGCGGTAAGCGATAAATCGCACGATTTATCGGCATATCGGAAGATATCTTGAACAGTGGTTTGAACTTATGGATGATTATACAAAACTTTTATGCTGGCTTGAATTTTGCTTCTAGAAATCTTTTAGATTCGGCCGCGGGGGGCACTTTCATGGAAACCACCTTAGGAGAAGCTACCAAACTCCTAGATAATATTATGGTTCATTATTCTCAATGGCACACCGAAAGATCTACTAGTAAAAAAGTGCATGCTATTGAAGAGATTGGTGTTTTGAGTGGGAAGATGGATGAACTTATGAAATTATTTGCTACTAAGAGTGCTTCTTCTGATCCTAATGATATGCCTTTATCCACGTTGATTGAAAATAATAATGAATCTTTGTATGTGAATTTTGTTGGTAGGAATAATTTTGGTAACAATGCTAATGGAGGAAACTATAATCCTAGGCCTTTTCCTAGTAATTCCTCTATTAATTATGGTAATTCCTACAATAACTCTTATGGAAATTTTGGTAAGGTACCCTCTGAATTTGAAACTAGTGTTAAGGAGTTTATGATTTCGCAAAAGAATTTCAATGTTTTGCTTGAAGAAAAATTGCTTAAGATTGATGAGTTGGCTAGAAGCGTGGATAGAATTCCTCTTGATGTTGATTCTTTGAAACTTAAATCTATTCCACCCAAGCATGATATCAATGAGTCTCTCAAAGCCATGAGAATTTCCATTGATGAATGCAAAGAAAGAACCTCTAGGATGCGTGCTAAAAAAGAGTGCTTTATGAAAGCGTGTTCTTCTAGTTATCATGAAAATAAAGATGAAGATCTCAAAGTTATTGATGTGTATCCTATTAGATCCTTGTTTTTTAGTATGAATCTTGATAAAGATGGGACTGGACATTTGTCTACTTTAGTTAAATGGCGTCCCCATGATTCAGAGTTTTTAGATCTTGATGCTAAAATTGTTAAAAGTGGGGTTGAAGAGATTAAAACTTTAGTGATGAACCCACTATTTTGTACTTCAAGGGATTCAATTATGATAATTTCTCTTTGATAGATTGTATTTCCTTGTTGCAATCCGTACTAAATTCTCCGCATGCTTATAGTCAAAATAAGGCTTTTACCAAACACATAGTTATGCTTTGATGGAATCTTATGAAGAAAAACTTGAATTAGAAGTTTCTATCCCTATAAAGCTTTATGATGAGTGGGAACCTACTATTAAAATTAAAATTAAAGATCATGAATGATTTGCCTTGTGTGATTTGGGTGCAAGTGTTTCTACTATCCCAAAAACTTTGTGTGATTTGTTAGGTTTCCATGAGCTTGATGATTGTTCTTTAAATTTGCATCTTGCGGATTCTACCATTAAGAAACCTATGGGAAGGATTAATGATGTTCTTATTGTTGCCAATAGGAATTATGTGCCCGTAGATTTCATTGTTCTTGATATAGATTGCAATCCTTCATGTCCTATTATTCTTGGTAGACCTTTCCTTAGAGCAATTGGTGCAATTATTGATATGAATGAAGGAAATATTAGATTCCAATTTCCGTTATGGAAAGACATGGGACTTTCCTAGAAAGAAAATTAAATTACCATATGAATCTATTATGAGAGCCACTTATCGATTGCCTTCTAAAGATGGCAATACCTTGATCTATCCTTGTATCGTGCCTAGCTAGGGGCGTTAAGCGATAGCGCTTGTTGGGAGGCAACCCAATTTATTTTCTTTGTTTTTGCTTCTGTTTAGGAATAAATATTGCATCTAGCTTCTATTTAGATGTGGTTTTGTGTTTTAATTAGTGCTTGTGCCAAGCAGAACCTTTGGGAAGACTTGTGTGAAGCATATATGATCATGCTGTAAAAAACAGAAACTTTAGCGCTCACTAGATTAGCCACCAGATTTTACTGGAGAGTGCTATATAATTGATTATTTTTGCAGATGATTAATAGACAAATTCCTCGCGTTTACCAATTTATTTCATTTTTTTGGAGTTACATAAGTATTCGAAAGTTACATATTACTACAGACTGTTCTGTTTTTGACAGATTCTGTTTTTCGTGTGTTGTTTGCTTATTTTGATGAATCTATGAGTAGTATTGGAGGATATGAATCATAGAGAAGTTTGAATACAGTAGGTTTAACACCAATATAAACAAAGAATGAGTTCATTACAGTACCTTTGAGTGGTGGTTTGTTTTCTTATACTAACGGAGCTCACGAGATTTTTGGCTAAGTTTTATGTTGTGAAGTTTTCAAGTTTTGAGAATGGCTTTGATGGACTATGGAACCAAGAGTGGCCAGAGCCTAAGCTTGGGGATGCCCAAGGAACCCCAAGGTAAAATTCAAGGACAACCAAAAGCCTAAGCTTGGGGATGCCCCGGGAAGGCATCCCCTCTTTCGTCTTCATCTATCGGTAACTATACTCGAGACTATATTTTTATTCACCACATGATATGTGTTTTGCTTGGAGCGTGTAGCGACCACGATCCGAATGGACCGAAGTCTCTGTGTTCTATGTCATCCCTGGATTGGTAATGCTGACACACACAGTACTTGAAAGATTTATAACAGAGTGTCAATCACACACTTATTACAACGAATGTCTCAAAAGAGAACTTATTACAAAAGTCTATAGCATAAGGCCATCTAACAAAATAACAACGGAAGGCTTCGAAGACAAGTGAGTCCATCAACTCGAACGGCATAGCTGAGTGCATGACAAATGACTTAGAACGTCTTACTCCTCGTCTGACAAGTCTGCAACATAACATGTTGCAGCCTGAAACGGGTCAGCACATGGAATATGCTGGCAAGATAACACAGTAGAGCAAGTAACAGGAATAAAGGCTAACACTATATGCATATTTGGCTGGTGGAGGCTCTATGGTTAAAGTTTTTGCGTAAAGCCAATTTTTCCCTACAACGAAGGAATAAATTTTATTTTAACTATCATGGTAGTTGAAACATCATTGAGAAGGTACCTCCAACTCAATCGCAATTAAAGTAGTCATTAACCCAGCAAATTAATTTTAGGGTGATGAGATCAACCACTAATTCAAGTACCAGATACTCAAGATTGTCCATAACCGAGGAAACGGCTACTCATGAATGGTTTGTACACTCTGCAGAGGTTTGCGTATTTTTCCCCACAAGACTCGATCTCCTCCGTTGGATTTCTCGCACTGCATGGTGTTTGATAAACGGATGACCGAGACACAGTCTTTCAGAACCATTTACTCTTTACCCCGGGTGGACCGGTACACCTACTTTCCCCTACATCTGCTAGTCCACCACTGAAAGAGCTCGCACAACTTACTCATACTATGCCAGAGCCCATGATGGCATTGTGGCTGCACACGGAAGTTTCTAGCATGAATAGTTTTATGATCCCTTTGAGCCTGGGTGGCATTCCATCGGATAATCACACGGTTCCTCCGGGATTTCCTAGGACAACACTGGATTCTCCAGGTGCCCTGCAACCAATCCACCCAGATGTGTATTCAAGTAGCCACCTTAAGTTGAACCATTAATTAACAACTCACATCTATCATGGATTTCACTCAAACCCAAACCACGTCTACAAGCATAGCATGGCAACCTAAGCATAACATAGAAGTAACTCCCAAGGGTTTGAAAATAATGCAGGTAATAGGTTCTACCTCAATCTACTTCCCAGACCCACAAGTTAAGAGATCCTACTCATGCAATGTGTGAGGGTTTGATCTAATGCATAAAAACTGGGCAATAAAGGGGTATGATCAAAGTGTTACTAGCCTTGCTGATGATTCGCAAAACCTAGAGACTCGTAGTAGCACGCTTCGCACTCCGGGAATTCTATCGCAAGCAAACAAGCAAAGATGCACAAACATAACTCCAATTAAAAGATCTAACCAGAAAGTTCCACTTAAGAACTCCGGTTTGCAAAAATAATCAAATCAAATGGAGCAACAAAACTCAAACTACGAAAGAAACAAGATCCGTTTACTAGATTGATCTAAGGTCAATTTTACAGTAGCAAAACCTTGTTCAAGTTGGTTAAACGGAAAGAGGGCGTCGAGACAAAGATCTGGGCTTTCGAATCGCCTGATTCCGACTCTCGAGCGAAAATAAAAACTAAAAACAAGATCAGGGCAGGAATCGCGATCGAAAATAATCTCGGAAAAAGCCCAGAAAAAGAAAACTGACGAACAGGCTAACGAACGAACGTTTGTTGTCTGTAACTAACGGGCGAACAACGTTCGTTAAAAGGAACGTACGGACGAACATGCGCTATTTAACTAAACCAAAAAAACCGAACCGATCTATTAAGAAAATTAGATCTAGGGTTTTGAAAAAAAAACCGATCGGTTTTAAAAAAAACGACGGCAAAGGTGAGGTAAACGGCGACGGCGGCTACCTCGGCGGGCAGGTCCGGCGGCGGCGCGACGGCGACGGGTGGCGTGCCCGGCGGCGCGGCGGCGGGTGGCGCTAGGGTTTTGGGCGTGGGGCTGGGGCGGCTCGGGCCTCAGGCCTCGGCTTATAAAGGCTGGCCGGGTTGAGGTGTCCTGGTCGGACACGGCCCAAGGTCGGTTCCTCTTTTTTTTTTTAAAAAAAAAAGAGAGTCTTGACGCACTAAAATAGACGAAAAAAATACTAACGGACTCCAAAAATTCCGAAACAAATTTTCACCGTCCTCTTATAATATTTAGGACAAAGTGAACATTTTTCCTGGACCTAAATGCAATTTTGAAAAACGTGCATTTTCCTATGCAAATAAAATCGCAAATAAATCCGAATAAAATCCAAATGTGATTTTAATATTTTTGCTCCAATATTACTTTTAGTTTGGAGAAGTCATATTATCTCCGCTCATATATTTTATTAAAAAATATTTTTAGGAGAGAAAAAGAATTAAAACCAACGTGATCCTCGTACCGGTATTCGAGAAAACTCAAATACGGAAACAGTAGAATTCCCAACTCTCTCCGTAGGTCCTTGAGTTGCTTAGAATTTTTCGCCTCGCACAACATGTGACGCCCGAAGACCGACGTCCCAGAAGATTCCAGATGTTCCGGGTTCTCCCGTGTGTTTCTTTTGTGCTTGCTTTATTTTTTTTTGCATTGCATCATGTCATCATGCCATCATGTCATTTTTTTCTTTGCATCTCAACCAAATAAATCGTGTGGACCGTCGGTCCCTTTAAATCGAGGGAAGAATGACTTCTCTTTATAACATATAAAAGCCTCTCAATATTATTAGGGAGCTATATAATAAATATTCCATTTGTTTGGAATTAACCCAACACACTTGCATATATTTCCCCATGCCTCTTAATTCTAGTTACACCTTCAAAACCTTGCCAATAATTCTTTTTCCTTTTATCGAGGCTCCTCTATAAATCCGAGCATTTTTTGGATCTACCGTTTGCCACTTTCTTCTCACACTCATTTGAATTAAATTCAAACGAGTTTGGAATCAACTTCACAACTCATGCCACTCCATTTTTATTGGAACAAGCACTTTGTTGTGAGTCCAGGAAATTATCTGCTTGCTCAAATTGTTTCCCTAGTCTCTCTTCTTTTTCTTCAATATTTTGCCTTTTGGTAAATACAAATTAAAGGAGAAGAAAAGAGCAGCCACCTCCCAGCCTCCCTCTCCTCCTTTTGGCCCAGGCCTCTAGGACATCCAGCCGCCGGCCCATAGGCCACAGCTCGCGCCCTCTTGGGCCTCCCATCAGCTGCAGGCCGCAGGCCCAGCCGGCCTCCTTTACCCCGCGGCGCTCCTAACCCTAGCATGTCTCCCCTCGCTCCCTCCCGATTCCTACCGCCGCCACCCCCTCATTCCATCGCCCCGATCCCATCTCGCACTCGACCCGCTGCGTCCAGCCTCGTGGCGCCCGAGAGCTTCGATCCCATCGCCCCGCACCTCCGTATCCATCTCCCTCCACGCCGCGACGACCGGTCCCGTCCGCGTTCCTCCCCTCGGCCAGGCAGCGCCTTCTGCCCGAGCCGCCCCTTCCTCCACGTCGCTCGCCAAGCGCCGGCGCGCCAAGGCCGCCAGCGACGCCCCTCCGGCCTCCTCGTCCTCAAGCCGTGGCCAGAGCCACTGCTCCCTCTGCCCGGAGCCGCCTCCCTGGCCTCCTCCCCGCACCCAAGGCCGCGGCCGCCTCCAGTGCGCCGCCTCGCCATGGGAGCCGCCCCGCAGCCACGTCCCCCTTTCCTTCCTCCGCGTCGGGCCGGCCTCTGCCTCGTCCTCCAGTGCGCCGAGCCGCCACCTCGCGAGGGAGCAGCCCCCTCGAGTATCTCCTGCGCTCGACCCCTGCCTCTTCGGTTGACCTCGTCCCTGCTGCCTCGCCAAGTCCAAGCCGCGTCGGATGCCTCTGTTTCGGTTGCTGCCAGCGAGCAGCTCCCCGATGACCTTGTAGTCCCGAGACCACCATGTTCTTGTTTTTGTTGTTTGTTGCTGTTGTTTTTTGCCAAGTGCATCGCAGGCAAGAACCGGTCTCCGAACGTCAAGTACTTCTACGGAACGTGCGTGTACGACTACATCCGATGTTGTTTTGGCAAGTACCACGAGACCCCCCAAGTACCACGACATGACAGATGAACATCTACAAAACGTGTACCACGATGACCCGCGAGTACCACTACATCAACGTGTTCCGCTACCATCGCCGAAGACCGTCAAGTGAACAACTACCGTCGCCGAGACTCTCAAGTACCTCTACGAACGGAATGACTACTCGTTGGCGACCTCGTGAACGACTACTTCCTCTCCGAACGTGAACGACTTCTTCCTCTACGACCCGTGTACCACTACGTCCCTCTACGACTCGAACCGCCCCGAAACGCTTGTTCCGAAGGTATAACCCCGAGACGATGACCCGTGTGATGCTTGTGGTTGTATGAGATGTTCCCCGTGTGTGCACCGTGTCCGTTTCGACCTTTTTTCATGCTCCTCGGTTGCCGCGTCGCCGACTCGTGGGAACCCGGTGACGGGATCACCCCATCTTCTTCTTGCATGACTCGCTCACGCCATCTTTCCTTTTGCACCGGACTCTCAACGAGTTACCGGAACCGATATGTTGCGTGGCATCATTTTCGGTTCGTTGCCGTGGCACCCTTTCCTTCCACCACGGTGACAAGTGCTTCACATCTCTTCATGTTAACTTTTACTAAAAAAATGCATAAAACTTGATCATGTCATCCGCATCATGTTAACAACATTATAAATGTGTGAATTGTTGTTTGCTTATAATTATTAAACATGCTCATGGGGATTTTCCGGATTTGTTGTTGTTATTTCCGGCCTCATTTAAAATATCTAAATAGTGTAGTTTTATTATGCTTCACCTCTTGCCATGTTAAAAACATTTAACCTTGTCTTGTAAATAAATGAGAGTCAACTAAATAATTAAATGTGGTGTTTCGTCAATATGCAACTCGTTGCATATTGAGCTCCTCTTAACTTGTAGTATTGTTTGTGCACTTTGCCATGCCATGCATATTTAAACCTGACATGCATCATACATGTTTGTGCATCGTATGCCATGTTTATGCTTGTGTGTTTACCGTGTTGTTTGCTTCTTTCCGGTTGCTTCTCTTGATAGCTTCGGTTTCGTTCCGGAGTTGTGAGGATTCGCTCGTCTATGTTGCTCCGCCTACTTCATGGATCCGTTCTTCTCCCTTGTGGATTCCCAGGCAAGATGACCGAACCCGGATACCATTAATTTCTTTGCCTATTGCTAGAGTAACGCTCTATAGTTTTGCCTCGATGCCCATGTTTTTTCCTGTCAGCCTCCTACTTGTAACCATGATCATGTTTAACCACCCTACCTATGCAAACCGTTGCTTGGCTAAGTACGCTTCGCTCAGCCCCTCTTATAGCATTGCTAGTTGTAGGTGAAGTTGAAGATGCTTGCTTCATGTTGAAGTTGTTGGGTTATATCACACTATATAAATGCTTAAAATGAAATCATTTATATATTGGCAAGGGTGGAAGGCTAAGCCTTTTGCTTGGTGATTTGTTCCACTCATGCCGTTAGGAACCGTATAAACTGGTGTTATGTTCCTTGATTATGCGTTCGTAACACGGTTGGGGTGTATGGGACCCCCTTGATAAACCGCTAAGTGCTAAGTCTTTTCCAGCAAGTCCCAACATTGGTACTATTCGCCTAATAACTAATAAAACTTGCATAGGGACTAGCTATCCCTTTTATTTTAATTCAACAACCCCGGGCCAGTGCTCCACATGAGTGTTGGTCCGAAACGGGGAGCCTGCGGGGCCGCCTTGGGGCAACCCGAGGTATCTGGCATACACCCGTAGCCTCGCCCATCCGGTCGTGTCCTGAGACTTAGATACGCGCGGCTACTATCAGGGTGTCGACATGCCGGGAGGATTTGCTGGATTAGCCTTACCTTAGTTCGGAGTATCTTGAGCATGGGATTCCGAGAATACTCGGGTCTTCCCACCTTGGAGTTGCGACTCCGCGGATCATGGGCTTGTAATGGGTCAAGTTGGAACACCCCTGCAGGGTTATGAACTTTCGAAAGCCGTGCCCGCAGTTATGTGGCAGATGGGAGCTTGTTAATATCCGGTTGTAGATAACTTGACACCATGTTCCAATACACTACCAGCGTGTGTACCATGACTGTCATTTTCCGAAAGGGTTTTCGGGAGATGAACACGGTGGGGTTATGTTTGACCGCGCTTTAGTTAGGATCACTTCGTGATCATCTCTCGACCGAGGCACTTCTCTTCTCGCTCTCTATTACGTAAGCTAGTGCTAGTTGCTGCTGCAGACTCTTGTTTTTCCTTCACCTCTTATTCATTCTTCAGCCTTATCCACACCCAAGGCTTAAATAGTCGTGTTACCCGGGAACGGGATTGCTGAGTCCTCTGTGGCTCACAGTTACTTCACCACACCAGATGCAGGTTCAGCCGAGTTTGATGCAGGAGCTGGTTCAAGTTCTTCACCGGGAGCTCGATGAAGAGTTTGGCCGTATGTTTGTGACGTTTCGACGATCAGTAGTGGTTTCTACTAGGATTCGATCTTGACCTGTGGCTTTATGTTGTTTTGGTATCTTTCTTTTGATCTTCGCCCGTAGTCGGGTTGTGATGTTTTGAATGATGTCTTGCTTATGTAATGTATTGTGTGAAGTGGCAAGTGTAAGCCAACTATCTCCTTTTGCAATTTAATCCCTCTTTTACATGAGTCCTGCAAAGATACCAAACTTGAGATCTTTCTAGGATGGGCTTATACCTTTAGGTCGTGCCTCGACACGTAGGAGGTATAATCCATCCTGGGCATTACAAGTTGGTATCAGAGCCTTCTCCGACCTAGAAGCCCCCACTGATTGATCGAATCGTTGACGGTTGAGTCTAGGCACACACTGAAAAATGTTTTGAGTCCTATATATATATCGGAGAGTAGGATTTCTTTGCTCCTCATCCCCTTTCATCTGGTGAGGACTCTTGACGACTACTCTTGCCTCTTCTACTTTCAAAAATTGCACCAAATTTTTTTTAGTATCTCGCGAGAATTGTTTGGATTGTTTCGATGTCTTTGTGACGAGAACAATATTCTCGATGCCTCCTGTCATTAGGGGTTGTGGCAGTGTCCCGGGGAGTTGAGCTCCGAGGTGTTGTCGTCACAAATCCATCGCGGCAGTACTAGAATACTTAAGACGGCCGACATCGAAAACTCTCCTATGCAGTTAGTGGCAAGATAACCCCGACATCACCCAGTACTGGGGAGGTAGTTCGGGAGTATTGCCATAGCTTGTATAGTGGATGCGTTTCGAAGGTCCGAGGTAAACGGTTTCCGGAGATAACTGGTTATGTGTTGAAGGATGGATACAGCTGGATGTAGGTTTAGAGTTGATTGCGCGGTGCTTCCCCTGTATCCCCAACACCTGATTGCATAACTGGAAACTTTCGGAAATTAATAGGTGGGTTCATCCAGTAGTTCTAGGCATTCTTCCAACGAGTGCATGATATGAAGTTCGGGATTCTACATTGAGTGAAGTGGTTTTATGACCGATGTTCCGATCGGGAGTTGCATCTTAAAGGGTCCTTGGCTATGCTGATCCGGGGATTGCAAAACCCTTTTGTAACACGTTCCATGAGCTTTTAGCACGAAGATGTGGAATGAAGCTTCTATCTTGCATTTGTTCTATCTGATCCTTGTTCCTTTTTTATTTACCTTTTTGTTCTCCAAGTGGCTTCTCGACAAGTTGATGTACCTGCGGAATTCATTCGTTCAAGTCTCTGTTCGAATGATATTGTGAAGATTAGGCTGCTACACATCTATCCTTTGTTTTCGTTTTGATTCTGGTATTCGAGTTGCTTCGATGTCAAATGTTGATTCCATACCTTTCTTAATCGGTGTTCTCATATTTCTATGGCAGTGCTAATTCCTCTTGACCATTAAGATGGTCATGTTAAATTCTTTTCCAACCGGTGTGCCTTCTCTTCAAGTTATTCCATACGGACGGCGTTGCGAATTCCGACGATTTGTCTGTTTCATTCATCCCAAGTTGTCTTTGTATTTCCCCACCCTCCCTCCCTTTTTCTTCTTGGAGTCAGTAATTCTCAGATGAAATATCCATTTTATTCATGTGATGTTTTTTCATTCTTTCCTTCAATGTTCTTATCCGGTGTTTTATCGTGAAAATGCTCAAGAGCTTCAAGTTCATCATTCTTTTGTTCTCAATTCTGCCGGTGGATGTAATTCAAGATTTCGGTGTTGATCTTATCCTTTTCCTCATTTCACAATGCTTTCTTATCCCGGTGCTCCAATTAATTATTCTCCTCTTGCTATTCATATCCGGAGTGCTGAAGATTCATAATTCCATTCTTAATCCATTCAAGCTATGTTGAGGATTGTTATCTCATTCAAGCCATTTAATTCAACCAGTGCAATATCTCTTAAGCAATCTTTCTCAATGGTGATTTCTTTGAGTGGGCCCTAACCCACAGGTCTTTTCCCAGGATCTTACCTGACTCTTCTAATTTTTCCGGAGTATTCTCAAATTCTTTTCAAAGTGTGACGTAAGAATGATCTCCATCAGTCACAGTGCTTCTCCAAGATCGCGTTCAATTCTTTTCATCATTGGTTCAACCTTTTAATTCTTCATTCCGGAGTGCTCAACAATTCTTATGGCATTTCTCGTCTTCATTCTCAACAATTGAAGACCGGAGAAGTGTTTCTCTTAAATCTTAGCCCGTTATCTTGAAGGCTCGTGGTTCTAGCTTCATGCCATCCTCATTATTGTTCAAATTATGAGGAATTCTTTTATACCCGTCCGAAGCATTTCATGGATTCTTTCTTTGTGATCCTCCGAAGGCCATCATTTCAGAATATTTCTTCGTTCCCAGTTTTCAACTTCGTCCTCCAAATATTCTTCATTGATGTCTCTTCGTTCGTCTCCATATTCTTACGGTGGTTCATTCAAGTTTACTCTTCCTTGTTTTCGTATTAATTCATTTGTTCTTTTCACAATCCTACCGGTGGTTCGTTGAAGATTTACCCAAGCTTGTGCTAGATCTCTCTTTAATTCTTTCCAAGGAGAATAAGTAGTATGCCAAATCCTTTGGTTGTCATCAATTTAAATTGTGAAGGATATGCATGACATAATTCTTATTCTTATTTCATCCAAGTGGATTAATCCCTTTGTTAGAGTTTATTCATGAGGAATAAATTCTAGGTTTCAAGTTGTTCATCTTGTTTTCCGGAGCTCCAAGTTATTTCTATTACATCATTTCAAGCTCCATCTAATTCATCACAGGCCTTGAATCTTATTCTTTTCATCTTTCACTTTTCATGCTTTTCATTACCGGAGTTTTCATGGTGGTTCATCATCATTTAATTCATCCTCGAAGTCTTCATCAAGATTCTTGTTGAAGCTCAAGCATTCTTCATCATGCTTTCCAAGTGCAATTCTTGCTCCCTTATCTGTTGGGGTGGTGTTATGTCATTCTTGTCAATTCCTTCATGTTTCATGATTCACGAGTTACCAAGAATGAGATATTTAAACCCATCATTTTCTTTGTTCAGGAGATCTTTCAACCCTTCAATTTATTCGTTGGAGTTATCTTGGGTTATAATTCACCTAAAAGCTTTCCCTAAGGATTGTTGCTAATTATGGTGCTTATAAATGACCCAAGTTCTTCATTTATCATTCTGGTGAAATAAGTTTACCGTCTCCTTGTTGATCTCAATCCAATCAAATG
Organism: Secale cereale; assembly: GCA_902687465.1. Lineage (NCBI taxonomy): Eukaryota > Viridiplantae > Streptophyta > Magnoliopsida > Poales > Poaceae > Secale > Secale cereale. Next base: position 490,366,646 of record LR738710.1, read on the forward strand.
TTTCGTAAGTGGCTGGTTGTCACCTCATAACTTTGAGATGTTTTTTCCATAAGCCCACAGCAAGCTTATTCGTTTTCGTTGTTGATTTTTTTCCAACAACTCCATTCAACCCTTCTTCGTAAGGATGTTTTTCATATTCATTCGTGGGAGAAGTTGTCATTTTCTTCTCCATTCATTTCTTTCATTGATTTTTTATGCTATTCTTTCATTCCGGAGGCTTGGTGATATTGCCCTTTGGACCATCTTCTCGTTTTATCAAGATCATATTCTCCCTTGCTTGTCATTTTACCGGAGTGTTGTATTCTTCATTCAAGTTACGTCATCGTATCTAGTTTTTCTTATCTTTTCAACCGGAGTGCTGTCTGAAGCCTTCCTTACCATTGTGCCATTCTTTCAATGTTCCAGAGGCTGCGTGTTGTTGATTTCATCAAGTATCATTCCATCTCCTCAAGTTCTTGTTAATTCCTTCCATTTTCAGACGGAGTGCTGTCCGAATCATGTCATTCTTATTCCTTGGCTATACCATTGCAGTTCCATATTCTTTTGGTTCGTAAGCTCTTGTTTCATGTCTTTTAACCTACAAGGTTCTTATAATGCTCCTTGTTCCTCTTTTCTAACGGAGTGGTTTCATCTTCGTTCATCTCCATTCTATTCTTCTTTCAACTTGTTCAACCTCTCAGGTTCTTTGGTTTCACTCGTCTGTCAAAGAAGCAACTTTGTTTTACCTCTTCCTTTTCCGTTTTTTATCCGGTGCCATCTCTAGGATCTCGGGTCGAGATCCTCTGTTAGTGTGGGAGAGTTGTGACGCCCGAAGACCGACGTCCCAGAAGATTCCAGATGTTCCGGGTTCTCCCGTGTGTTTCTTTTGTGCTTGCTTTATTTTTTTTGCATTGCATCGTGTCATCATGCCATCATGTCATTTTTTTCTTTGCATCTCAACCACATAAATCGTGTGGACCGTCGGTCCCTTTAAATCGAGGGAAGAATGACTTCTCTTTATAACATATAAAAGCCTCTCAATATTATTAGGGAGCTATATAATAAATATTCCATTTGTTTGGAATTAACCCAACACACTTGCATATATTTCCCCATGCCTTTTAATTCTAGTTACACCTTCAAAACCTTGCCAATAATTCTTTTTCCTTTTATCGAGGCTCCTCTATAAATCCGAGCATTTTTTGGATCTACCGTTTGCCACTTCCTTCTCACACTCATTTGAATTAAATTCAAACGAGTTTGGAATCAACTTCACAACTCATGCCACTCCATTTTTATTGGAACAAGCACTTTGTTGTGAGTCCAGGAAATTATCTGCTTGCTCAAATTGTTTCCCTAGTCTCTCTTCTTTTTCTTCAATATTTTGCCTTTTGGTAAATACAAATTAAAGGAGAAGAAAAGAGCAGCCACCTCCCAGCCTCCCTCTCCTCCTTTTGGCCCAGGCCTCTAGGCCATCCAGCCGCCGGCCCATAGGCCACAGCCCGCACCCTCTTGGGCCTCCCATCAGCTGCAGGCCGCAGGCCCAGCCGGCCTCCTTTACCCCGCAACGCTCCTAACCCTAGCATGTCTCCCCTCGCTCCCTCACGATTCCTACCGCCGCCACCCTCTCGTTCCATCGCCCCGATCCCATCTCGCACTCGACCCGCTACGTCTAGCCTCGTGGCGCCCGAGAGCTCTGATCCCATCGCCCCGCACCTCCGTATCCATCTCCCTCCACGCCGCGACGACCGGTCCCGTCCGCGTTCCTCCCCTCGGCCAGGCAGCGCCTTCTGCCCGAGCCGCCCCTTCCTCCGCGTCGCTCGCCAAGCGCCGGCGCGCCAAGGCCGCCAGCGACGCCCCACCGGCCTCCTCGTCCTCAAGCCGTGGCCAGAGCCATCGCTCCCTCTGCCCGGAGCCGCCTCCCTAGCCTCCTCCCCGCACCCAAGGTCGCGGCCGCCTCCAGTGCACCGCCTCGCCATGGGAGCCGCCCCGCAGCCACGTCCCCCTCTCCTTCCTCCGCGCCGGGCCGGCCTCTGCCTCTTCCTCCAGTGCGCTGAGCCGCTACCTCGCGAGGGAGCAGCCCCCTCGAGCATCTCCTGTGCTCGACCCCTGCCTCTTCGGCTGACCTCGTCCCTGCTGCCTCGCCAAGTCCAAGCCGCGTCGGACGCCTCTGTTTCGGTTGCTGCCAGCGAGCAGCTCCCCGATGACCTTGTAGTCCCAAGACCGCCATGTTCTTGTTTTTGTTGTTTGTTGCTGTTGTTTTTCGCCAAGTGCATCGCAGGCAAGACCCGGTCTCCGAACGTCAAGTACCTCTACGGAACGTGCGTGTACGACTACATCCGATGTTGTTTTGGCAAGTACCACGAGACCCCCCAAGTACCACGACATGACGGATGAACATCTACAAAACGTGTACCACGATGACCCGCGAGTACCACTACATCAACGTGTTCCGCTACCATCGCCGAAGACCGTCAAGTGAACAACTACCGTCGCCGAGACCCTCAAGTACCTCTACGAACGGAACGACTACTCGTTGGCGACCTCGTGAACGACTACTTCCTCTCCGAACGTGAACGAATTCTTCCTCTACGACCCGTGTACCACTACGTCCCTCTACGACTTGAACCGCCCCGAAACGCTTGTTCCGAAGGTATAACCCCGAGACGATGACCCGTGTGATGCTTGTGGTTATATGAGATGTTCCCCGTGTGTGCACCGTGTCCGTTTCGACCTTTTGTCATGCTCCTCGGTTGCCGCGTCGCCGACTCGTGGGAACCCGGTGACGGGATCACCCCATCTTCTTCTTGCATGACTCGCTCACGCCATCTTTCCTTTTGCACCGGACTCTCAACGAGTTACCGGAACCGATATGTTGCGTGGCATCATTTTCGGTTCGTTGTCGTGGCACCCTTTCCTTCCACCACGGTGACAAGTGCTTCACATCTCTTCATGTTAACTTTTACTAAAAAATTGCATAAAACTTGATCATGTCATCCGCATCATGTTAACAACATTATAAATGTGTGAATTGTTGTTTGCTTATAATTATTAAACATGCTCATGGGGATTTTCCGGATTTGTTGTTGTTATTTCCGGCCTCATTTAAAATGTCTAAATAGTGTAGTTTTATTATGATTCACCTCTTGCCATGTTAAAAACATTTAACCTTGTCTTGTAAATAAATGAGAGTCAACTAAATAATTAAATGTGGTGTTTCGTCAATATGCAACTCGTTGCATATTGAGCTCCACTTAACTTGTAGTATTGTTTGTGCACTTTGCCATGCCATGCATATTTAAACCGGACATGCATCATACTTGTTTGTGCATCGTATGCCATGTTTATGCTTGTGTGTTTACCATGTTGTTTGCTTCTTTCCGGTTGCTTCTCTTGATAGCTTCGGTTTCGTTCCGGAGTTGTGAGGATTCGCTCGTCTATGTTGCTCCGTCTACTTCATGGATCCGTTCTTCTCCCTTGTGGATTCCCAGGCAAGATGACCGAACCCGGATACCATTACTATCTTTGCCTATTGCTAGAGTAACGCTCTATAGTTTTGCCTTGATGCCCATGTTTTTTCCTGTCAGCCTCCTACTTGTAACCATGATCATGTTTAACAACCCTACCTATGCAAACCGTTGCTTGGCTAAGTACGCTTCGCTCAGCCCCTCTTATAGCATTGCTAGTTGCAGGTGAAGTTGAAGATGCTTGCTTCATGTTGAAGTTGTTGGGTTATATCACACTATATAAATGCTTAAAATGAAATCATCTATATATTGGCAAGGGTGGAAGGCTAAGCCTTTTGCTTGGTGATTTGTTCCACTCATGCCGTTAGGAACCGTATAAACTGGTGTTATGTTCCTTGATTATGCGTTCGTAACACGGTTGGGGTGTATGGGACCCCCTTGATAAACCGCTAAGTACTAAGTCTTTTCCAGCAAGTCCCAACATTGGTACTATTCGCCTAATAACTAATAAAACTTGCATAGGGACTAGCTATCCCTTTTATTTTAATTCAACAACCCCGGGCCAGTGCTCCACATGAGTGTTGGTCCGAAACGGGGAGCCTGTGGGGCCGCCTTGGGGCAACCCGAGGTATCTGGCATACACCCGTAGCCTCGCCCATCCGGTCGTGTCCTGAGACTTAGATACGCGCGGCTACTATCAGGGTGTCGACACGCCGGGAGGATTTGCTGGATTAGCCTTACCTTAGTTCGGAGTATCTTGAGCACGGGATTCCGAGAATACTCGGGTCTTCCCACCTTGGAGTTGCGACTCCGCGGATCGTGGGCTTGTAATGGGTCAAGTTGGAACACCCCTGTAGGGTTATGAACTTTCGAAAGCCGTGCCCGCGGTTATGTGGCAGATGGGAGCTTGTTAATATCCGGTTGTAGATAACTTGACACCATGTTCCAATACACTACCAGCGTGTGTACCGTGACTGTCATTTTCCGAAAGGGTTTTCGGGAGATGAACACGGTGGGGTTATGTTTGACCGTGCTTTAGTTAGGATCACTTCGTGATCATCTCTCGACCGAGGCACTTCTCTTCTCGCTCTCTATTACGTAAGCTAGTGCTAGTTGCTGCTGCAGACTCTTGTTTTTCCTTCACCTCTTATTCATTCTTCAGCCTTATCCACACCCAAGGCTTAAATAGTCGTGTTACCCGGGAACGGGATTGCTGAGTCCTCTGTGGCTCACAGTTACTTCACCACACCAGATGCAGGTTCAACGGAGTTTGATGCAGGAGCTGGTTCAAGTTCTTCACCGGGAGCTCGATGAAGAGTTTGGCCGTATGTTTGTGACGTTTCGACGATCAGTAGTGGTTTCTACTAGGATTCGATCCTGACCTGTGGCTTTATGTTGTTTTGGTACCTTTCTTTTGATCTTCGCCCGTAGTCGGGTTGTGATGTTTTGAATGATGTCTTACTTATGTAATGTATTGTGTGAAGTGGCGAGTGTAAGCCAACTATCTCCTTTTGCAATTTAATCCCTCTTTTACATGAGTCGTGCAAAGATACCAAACTTGAGATCATTCTAGGATGGGCTTATACCTTTAAGTCGTGCCTCGACACGTAGGAGGTATAGTCCCATCCTGGGCATTACACAACATGCAATAAATGTGCAATGCAATATGATCTATGTATAACATTCCAAATTGGAAATTTGGGATGTTACTAACCTACCCCCCTTAGAATGAATCTCGCCCTCGAGATTCGGCTTGGCTAGAGAACATGTGTGGGTGGTCTTTGCGTAGGTCGTCCTCTCGTTCCCAGGTGGCTTCTTCCTCTGTGTGGTGACTTCATTGAACTTTGCAAAACTTGATAACCTTAATGCAGGTGACTCTGCTAAAAAATTTGAGAATCTTGACGGGTTTCTCCTCGTAAGTCAGATCACTATCCAACTGAATTGCTTTCAGGGGTACTTTGTCTCTTAAAGGAATATCGGCCATCTCTGCATGACACTTCTTAAGCTGAGAAACGTGAAACACATCGTGCACTCCTGACAATCCTTCGGGTAACTCCAACTTGTAGGCAACCTATCCCATGCGTTCCAAAACACGGTATGGTCCCACAAATCGCGAGGCTAGCTTTCCCTTAACTCCAAAACGTTTAACTCCTCGCAAAGGCGACACTCCCAGATATGCTCTGTCTCAGATTTCGTAGACTACTTCCTTGCGCTTTGAGTCAGCGTAACTCTTCTGCCTGGACTGAGCTACCTTCAGTCTATCTCGAATCAGCTTAACCTTCTATTCTGACTCTTTGATCAGATTTGGTCCAAATAACTGACGGTCTCCGACTTCAACCCACACCAACGGCGTTCGGCATCTCCTCCCGTACAATGCTTCAAACGGTGCCATCTTCAAACTGGCCTGGTAACTATTGTTGTACCAGAACTCCGCATAGGGCAAGTTGTCATCCCAACTAGATCCATAATCTAGCGCACAAGCTCTCAACATGTCCTCCAGAATCTGATTGACTCTTTTGGTCTGTCCATCGGCCTGCGGGTGAAAAGCTGTACTGAATTCTAGCCTCGTTCCCAAAGTTTGGTGGAGTTGATGCCAAAACTTTGAGGTGAACTGTGTTCCTCTATCTGATACAATGGTCCTCGGAACTCCATGCAGACATACGATCCTGGTCATGTATATCTTGGCCAACTTATCACTGGTATACGTGGTTTTTACGGGGATAAAGTGGGTTACTTTGGTCAAGCGATCCACTACTACCCAGATTGAGTCATATCCTGATTTGGTTCTGGGCAATCCGGTGATAAAGTCCATGGCAAGCTTATCCCACTTCCATTCGGGTATCGGCATAGGCTGTAGCAATCCTGCTGGCTTCTGATGTTCCGCCTTCACTCTGGCATTACGTCACACACTGCTACATACTCGGCAATATCCTTCTTCATTCCTGTCCACCAGAAATGTTCTTTCAAATCCAAATACATCTTTGTGTTTACGGGGTGTATCGAGTATGGCGAATCATGTGCTTCTTGTAGTATCAGCTTCCTGATCTCGGGATTGTTGGGCACATAAATTCGATCCTCAAACCACAAGGTGTCGTGTTCATCCTCACGAAAACCCTTGGCTTTTCCTTCACTCATCTTCTCCTTTATCTCGGCAATCTCTTTGTCATCCTTCTAGGCTTCTCGTATCTTTCCCAACAATGTTGATTGAACCTCTAACGTTGCAACGAAACCTCTAGGAACTATCTCCAAACGAAGCTCCCTGAGATCTTCTGCTAATTCCTTTGGCAATCCTCCCTTCACTAGGGTATTTGCGTAACTCTTCTGGCTCAAATCGTCTACAACGACATTGGCCTTTCCTGGGTGATAGTGTAGCTTCATATCATAATCCTTTATAAGCTCCAACCATCTCCTCTGTCTGAGGTTCAGCTCCTTCTGAGTGAAAATGTACTTCAAACTCTTGTGATCCGTGTACACATCACAACAATTTCCAATAAGGAAATGTCTCCAAGTTTTGAGCGCATGCACCATAGCTGCTAGCTCCAGATCGTGCATCGCATAATTCAACTCGTGCGGTCTAAGTTGACGAGATGCATAAGAAACAACTCTTCCATCCTTCATGAGTACTCCTCCAAGTCCTAAGCGTGAAGCATTGCAGTACACTTGGAAATCCTTGCGTATATCCGGCAAGATCAACATTGGGGCTGTAGTCAACCGTTTCTTCAACTCCTGGAAACTTTCTTCGCACTCTTCAGTCCAATGAAACTTTGTGTCCTTTTTCAACAATGTCGTCATCGGTTTTGAAATCTTGGAGAAATTCTCTATAAATCTCCGGTAATATCCCGCGAGTCCAAGAAAACTGCGGATTTCTCCAACTGAAGTGGGTGCCAACCATTCAGTGACTGCCTACACTTTGACGGGGTCCACTGCTATACCTTCTCCTGATATAACATGCCCTAAGAATCCAACTTCCTTCAACCAAAACTCGCATATGCTAAACTTGGCGTACAACTGATGTTCTCTGAGCTTCTCCAGAACCAAACGCAAATGTTCCACGTGTTCCCCTTCGTTCTTCGAGTACACCAAGATGTCATCAATGAATACCACGACAAACTTATCTAAGAACTCCATGAACACCTTGTTCATCATACTCATGAAATAGGCAGGGGCGTTAGTCATTCCAAATGACATAACCATATACTCATATAGCCCATACCTTGTGGTGAAGATTATCTTAGGTATATCCTTCTCTCGGATCTTCAACTGGTGGTATCCTGATCGTAGATCGATCTTGGCAAATACTTTAGCTCCTTGAAGTTGGTCGAACAAATCATTGATCATCGGCAGCGGGTACTTATTCTTAATCGTCACTTCATTCAGTGCACGATAATAAACGACCATCCTTAAAGATCCATCCTTCTTCTCGACCAAAAGCACTCGGGCTCCCCAAGGTGATGAGCTCCGGCGAATAAATCCTCTCCAATAACTCCTTAATCTGCTTCTTGATCTCCTCGAGATCATTTGCTAGCATCTGATACGGTCTCTTTGATATTGGTCCGGTGCCAGGCAATAGTTCAATCAAGAACTCAATATCCCTATCCGGTGGCATGCCTGGTAGCTCCTTTGGAAAAACATCCGGGTAATCCTTTACTACAGGCACTTCCTCCTGAACAACTCCCGTGAGAGAATGTACTTGTGTCCTTCTAGGCGAATGCCTAGATACATACTTGATCCTTTTTCCCTCCAGGGTGGTAAGCAAAATAGACTTACTGGCACAATCGATGTTCCCTTCATACATCGATATCCAATCCATACCTAGTATCACATCCAATCCTTGTGACTCCGAAACTATCAGGTCCGAGGGGAAAACATGGCGTCCAATGACCAATGGTGTCTGAAAACATCCTTGATGTGCCATATACTCCGCTCCTGGGGAACTTACTAACATGGGGGTCTTAAGGACTTGGGTGGGCATCTTATGTCTATTTACGAATCCCCTTGAAATGTATGAATGCGATGCACCAGTATCAAAAAGGACTATTGCGGCAAATGACTTAACCAAAAACTTACCGACAACAACATTTGGTTGCTCTTCAACCTCCTCCACGGTCACATGGTTCACTTGTCCTTTGTTGAATGGGTTGGGCTTCTTCCCGGCGCTTCCATTGCCGTTCCCATTCTTAGCTTCAGGGCAGTCCGTGGCGTAGTGTCCATTCTTCCTGCACTTGAAACAGGTAACGTGGCTCAAATCCCTCTTGGCGGGTGTTGATGGAGTAGAGCGGTTTTGATTACTATTTGCTCCATTCCCATTCCCATTCTTGCAGCCATTGTGGTTGTGAGAACTTCCTCCAGTGTGGGTGTGGCTTCCATGATTATGGGTGTATCCTCCCGAATTCGGGGTGAATCGGGGCTTCTGCTGGGCTCCAGAGTTATTCCTTCCTTGTCCATACTTCCTCTTGTGGCTCTCAATCTGCTGCTGTTTCCCTTCAATCATAAGAGCTTTGTCTACCAACTCCTGGTAGTTGTTGAAGGTTGCCACCATCAACTGTATGCTCATCTCATCATTCAGCCCTTCCATAAACCTCTCCTGCTTAGCGGCATCTTTGGCCACATCATCCGGGGCATAACGAGATAGGGTACTAAAATCATCTACGTACTGAGCCATAGTACGATTTCCTTGGCGCAAGTTGCGAAACTCTCGCTTCTTCATGCTCATAGCTCCAGTTGAGACATGGACAGTGCGAAAAGCTTGCTGAAACTGATCCCAAGTGACATTGGCTATAGGGAAAGTGTTTGTGGAATTCTCCCACCATGCTGCTGCTGGTCCAGCCAATTGATGTGTGGCAAATCGCACCTTCTCAGCATCCGTGCAATTGGCAGTGGTCAAATCCCTTCCAATCTTGCGCAGCCAGTCATCAGCAACTACTGGTTCAATGCTGCTAGAGAACACCGGTGGTTGCAACCTTAAGAAGCATGTCAGGTTGTCCATGGGTGGTGGTGGTGGAGGGTTGTTGTTGTTGTTGTTGTTGTTGTTGTTGTTGTTGTTGTTGTTGTTGTTGTTGTTGTTGTTGTTGTTGTTGTTGTTGTTGTTGTTGTTGTTGTTCTGGTTGTTCTGATTGTTCTGGACAAGAAGTTGCATCAAAGTGTTCTGCTGCTGGATCAAATGAGTGAGCTCAGGGGGAAACTAAAATCCGGGCTCACGTCTCGGAGGCATCTGATGGGTGTAGAGGGAAGATATTAGAATAGAAATGAGGTCTAAGGGAAAATCAGTACCCATATGCACATGAGACAAACACAATCATGTCACACCAATCAATTTCAAACAAGGGCATACAAAGATCTAACTACCGTTACAAGTGCTCTAAATTCTACTTTATGGGAGAAAAACTACTAGTCATAGGGTGGTCATCTAGAAATTTCGATCGGCGGAAGATTCCATGATATCTGCTCCAGCTTCATCTTCATAGTCTTCGTCACTATCATGTCCGCATCCATGTCGTCGATGATGATGTAGTCTTCAGAACGAATCTCCTTGGGTTCTTCTTCTTCTTCTTCTCCTGGTGTTGGATCTCCCATGAATACTCCTAGCTTCCTCGTCAAATCATCATTCTTCTCTACAAGTATCATCATCTCTTCCTCGTATCCGTCACGTGTAGACTTGAGTTCCTCTTCTAGCTTCAAGTTCCTGGTTAGCGCCTTCTTCAATTCTATCGTCCCTACGCACATCTGGTGCTCCTGTCGACGAATGTGTTGGTTGAACTCCTGGATGAAAGCTGCAATGGTCCTATCCTTCCGGGTACTTATCTTGTCCCATTGCTCATCTTGGCGTCCACATATCTGGTAGATGGTGTCCTTCAGCTCCTATTTGTGGACTTCTCCAATTCGTCCCATGGTAATGTGGGCTGCCATACTTTTGCCTAGGCTCCAGGTTGGTGCATCAAAAGAAAACTCTATTGGCTCAGTGGATGGCGCAAAGGTTCTCCCGGGAACTTGAACTTGAATACTCCATCGCTCCTCGTCTGGTAAAGTGGCGGTGTAGGTCCCGATGAAGTTTGGTATTCCGATGTTCATGTACCAAGTGACTTCCTTCAAGTGTTGTCCAAACGGTGTGCCTTCATCTGTTTGAGTGAACTTGTTCCTTGGGTCCACCATCCAAAAGAGTAGAAAATGGAGAGGAGTCAGAAATGAGTAGAGAAGAGTGACCTAGGGTTTATCTTAGTGGTCGTGTCCTACAGTAAGCGTGTGCTCTGATACCATCTTGTAGCAACCACGATCCGAATGGACCAAAGTCTCTGTGTTCTGTGTCATTCCTGGATCGGTAATGCTGACACACACAGTACTTGAAGGATTTATAACAGAGTGGAAATCACACACTTATTACAATGAATGTCTCAAAAGAGAACTTATTACAAAAGGCTTGGAAGATAAGTGAGTCCATCAACTCCAACGGCATAGCTGAGTGCATGACAAACGACCTAGAACGTCTTACTCCTCGTCTGAAAAGTCTGCAACGTAACATGTTGCAGCCCGAAACGGGTCAGCACATGGAATATGCTGGCAAGATAACACAGTAGAGCAAGTAACAGGAATAAAGGCTAACACTATATGCATATTTGGCTGGTGGAGGCTCTAGGGTTAAAGTTTTTGCGTAAAGCCAATTTTTCCCTACAACAAAGGAATACATTTTATTTTAACTATCATGGTAGTTGAAACATCATTGAGAAGGTACCTCTAACTTAATCCCAATTAAAGTAGTCATTAACCCAACAAATTAATTTTAGAGTCATGAGATCAACCAATAATTCAAGTACCAGATACTCAAGATTGTCCATAATTGGGGACACGGCTACTCATGAATAGTGTGTACACTCTATAGAGGTTTGCACACTTTTCTCCACAAGACTCGATCTCCTCCGTTGGATTTCTCGCACTTCATGGTGTTTGAGAAACGGATGACCGAGACACAGTCTTTCAGAACCATTTACTCTTTACCCCGGGTGGACCGATACACCTACTTTCCCCTACATCTGCTAGTCCACCACTGAAAGAGCTCGCACAACTTACTCATACTATGCCAGAGCCCATGATGGCATTGTGGCTGCACACGGAAGTTTCTAGCATGAATAGTTTTATGATCCCTTTGAGCCTGGGTGGCATTTCATAGGATAATCACACGGTTCCTCCGGGATTTCCTAGGACAACATTGGATTCTCCAGGTGCCCTGCAACCAATCCACCCAGATGTGTATTCAAGTAGCCACCTTATGTTGAATCATTAATTAACAACTCACATCTGTCATGGATTTCACTCAAACCCAAACCGCGTCTACAAGCATAGCATGGCAACCTAAGCATAACGTAGAAGTAACTCCCAAGGGTTTGGAAATAATACAGGTAATAGGTTCTACCTCAATCTACTTCCCAGACCCACAAGTTAAGAGATCCTACTCATGCAATGTGTGAGGGTTTGAACTAATGCATAAAAACTGGGTAATAAAGGGGTCTGATCAAAGTGTTACTTGCCTTGCTGATGATTCGCAAAACCTAGAGACTCGTAGTAGCACGCTTCGCACTCTGGGAATTCTAACACAAGCAAACAATAGCATACATAGGAAAACAAGTAAATATGCACAAACAGAACTCCAATTAAAAGATCTAACCAGAAAGTTCCACTTAAGAACTTCGGTTTGCAAAAAGAATCAAATCAAATGGAGCAACGAAACTCAAAATGCGAAAGAAACAAGATCCGTTACTAGATTGATCTAAGGTCAAATTTTACAGTAGCAAAACCTTGTTCAAGTTGGTTAAACGGAAAGAGGGCGTCGAGACGAAGATCTAGGCTTTTGAATCGCCTGATTTCGACTCTCGAGCGAAAAGAAAAACTAAAAACAAGATCAGGGCAGGAAACGCGATCGAAAATAATCGTGGAAAAAGCCCCGAAAAAGAAAACTGACAAACAGGCTAACAAACGAACGTTCGCTGTGTGTAACTAACAGGCGAACAATGTTTGTTAAAAAGAACGTACGGACAAACGTCCGCTATTTAACTAAACCGAAAAAACCGAACCGATCTATTTAAAAAAACAGATCTAGGGTTTCAAAAAAAAACTGATTGTTTTTTTTTAAAACCTGACGGCAATGGTGAGGTAAATGGCGGCGGCGGCTACCTTGGCGGGCGGGTCCGGCTGTGGCGACTCCGGTGACGGCGGCGGTGGTGCGGCTGCGGTGGCGGCGGCGGGCGGCGGCACGACGGCGGGTGGCGGCTCGGGCGGCGGTTGGTGCTAGGTTTTCGGGCGCGGGGCTGGGGCGGCTCGGGCCTCGGGCCTCGGCTTATAAAGGCCGGCCAGGCTGAGGTGTCCTGGTCGGACACGGCCCAAGGTCGGTTCCTCTTTTTTTTAAAGAGTCCCGACGCACTAAAACAGATGAAAAAAAATACTAAACGGACTCGAAAAATTCCGAAACAATTTTTCACCGTCCTCTAATAATATTTAGGACAAGGTGAACATTTTCCCCGGACCTAAATGCAATTTTGAAAAACACGCATTTTTCCTATGCAAATAAAATCGCAAATAAATCCGAATAAAATCCAAAAGTGATTTTAATATTTTCCTCCAATATTTATTTTAGTTTGGAGAAGTCATATTATCTCCGCTCATATATTTTATTAAGTGATATTTTTAGGAGAGAAAAATAATTAAAACCAACGTGATCCTCGTACCGGTATTCGAGAAAACTCAAGTACGAAAACGATAGAATTCTCAACTCTCTCCGTAGGTCCTTGAGTTGCTTAGAATTTTTGGAGGATCGCCACGCACAACATGCAATAAATACGCAATGCAATATGATCTATGTATAACATTCAAAATTGAAAATTTGGGATGATACAGAGCGTCATGTATGATTTGAGTCTTTGTTTTTTAGTTTGCCACAATAATCCTTGCTGGACACACCTTTTGAGAGAGATAAATGAGCTTTAAAATTTATTAGAACATTCTATGTGCTTCACTTATATCTTTAGAGCTAGATAGTTTTGCTCTAGTGCTTCACTTATATCTTTTAGAGCACGGTGGTGATTTTATTTTGTAGAAATTATTGGTCTCTCATGCTTCACTTATATCCTTTTGAGAGTCTTTTAGAACAGCATGGTAATGTGCTTTCGTTATAAAACTAGTCCTAATATGATAGGCATCCAAGATGAGTATAGTAAAAACTTTCATATAAAGTGCATTGAATAGTATGAGAAGTTTGATACTTGATGATTGTTTTGAGATATGAGGATGGTGATATTAAAGTCATGATAGTAGAGTAGTTGTGAATTTGAGAAATACTTGTGTTGAGGTTTGCAAGTCCCGTAGCATGCACGTATGGTAACCGTTGTGTGACAAATTTGAAGCATGAGGTATTTCATTGAGTGTCATCCTTTGTGTGGAGGTCGGGGGCGCGCGATGGTTCACTCCTACCAACCTCCCCCTAGGAGCATGCGTGTAGTACTTTGTTTTGATAACTTGTAGATTTTTGCAATAAGTATGTGAGGTCTTTATGACTAATGTTGAGTCCATGGATTATACACACTCTCACCTTTCCACCATTGTCAGCCTCTCTTGTACCGCGCAACTTTTGCCGGTACCACACACCCACCATATACCTTCCTCAAAACAGCCACCATACCTACCTATCATGGCATTTCCATAGCCATTCCGAGATATATTGCCATGCAACTTTCCACCGATCCGTTTGTTGTGACACACTTCATCATTGCCATATTGCCATGCATGATCATGTAGTTGACATCGTATTTGTGGCTACGCCACCATGCATAATCTTTCATACATGTCACTCTTGATTCATTGCACATCCCGGTACACCACCAAAGGCATTTATATAGAGTCATACTTTGTTCTAGTATCGAGTTGTAATATCGAGTTGTAAATCAATACTAGATCATGCCGGCACGCGTTGCTGTGCCCGTCGATTATTGATATAAAATGGTAGGATTTTTTGCAAGTATATGAAGACACGAAAGATTATATAGGATATTCTGTGTTGTGAAGTCGGTTCGAGCCTTATGGACACTCAATGGACAAATGATATGTAAAAGTCTTTCACTTGCATTTTAATGTGTACCTACTCGTCGTCTTCTTAACTTGAACTCTGCTTGTGTTAGACTTCCCTCTAGCTGCATGAACACATATTTGTAAAAGGTAACCATTATAGTAGTTTGTTGTGCTTGTAACAATTGTTTACCGATCTGAATATATTGTCTTAATAGCACACCTATTGGCTTACTGAATACAACATTTATTAATTATGTATGAAAAAACGAAGGATATTTCTTAACATTCACAACATATATACTCAGAATAACTTGCATCATAAATAGTTTAAATTTGGTAACACTATTGGGAAGTGCAAGTCAGCTTCATCAGCCAAAGCTACGTACAGATTTCCTAATCTTTCAGTTTCTCCCACGCCCCGTCGATCTAATAAACCAGCGCTTCAACTAAACCTGGATAAATACTTTATTTTTTCTCCCATCAGTACTTTGTTTCTTCTCCAACCTGGATAAATAATTAAGAAAGAAAATATTCCTTTTATGTTGTTTGTAGTTGTTATCAAAGAGGCCGCTGAGTTTTCCTTGTGCTCACACGACATCCTAACAAGTTCTCCAAATTGCTGTGGTTTGCAGTTTAACACCGTTATTCTCGAATATTTTTCAGTTAAGGTTTTTCGTGCTCCCAACCATGAAGATGCATAGACGGAAACCATCCGTGATTGATCTCACTAGCAGGTTCTTGGGAAATACAAGATCTGAAAGAAACGATAAGAATATGGCCTCTGAATTCGACACCCTTCGGCCGGCTATGTATGCCAAATGGAGTAGGAACAATTGAAACCTTGACATCACAGTTCAGACGGTCCAAAATATCATATCATTTAAAAATCTTCCTTCTCTCTCGGAAGGAACACAGAACTAATGTGAGATGCTCACCTGACAGAAAAGTGGTTGCCATAAGAATATGAAGAAATCTAACATCCCAGTTTCAAATCGATCCAAAAGTCAATCACAAACAGGAAACATGCTGACCTAGGTGAGTAGGACGCCACAAGAACCAGAGTCCCTAGCACAAAAGGAAAGGAACACGAAATGCAAAAACCATTGCGACGGCGCATACAACAGGGTCGGATGCAATTATTTGAAACAGTGTGATGTGGACGTACGCATCAACGCGTTGTCTATTTCGTTTTCAACAGTTCTAGAGAGTAACATCGTATCATATGATTACAAGGTACATAGACACATATATTTATATTAGCCATAACTTTAGTTAAACGAGTCATAAGAACACACTGGTACTAACATGTGCGTTAGCCATTGTATGCTGACAGATTCAAGTGGAAAAAAGTAAGAAACCCAACAATATGTTGCTCGAATTCATCCTGGTACAGAACCTGCATTTTTTTGGGGCAGAAAGAACAACATCAGTAACAAAACAAATTACAATGATGGATCAAGAATAGCGGAAAGTGGAGATGCAGGCAGGAGGGAGAATTGGAACGGGTTGGTGACCTAACAATCACCCATCCTTTCTAGAGAAAGATTTGCAGATGTGAGGAGAGTGGGGAACGAGCAGCGGCATGGTTGAGATTATATGGGTGTGCATGAATTGAATGAAAATTATGAGTCGCTAATTGCAACTGACCTTCAGTAACCATCATCCCGCGCATCAACTGTTAGTAATGGCTGATTAAAGTCTCAATCAATCATCGTCGGATTGGTGATAGAACTTCAAAGGACGCATGCCATGCAACCGAACAGATCAAGTAAATTGAGTTGACCCGTGCCCCATCGCCCAGCGAGGCGTTACTCGAACCAGCGTGATCGCCATGGATCTGTTGCTCTGGCCTGGCAGCGGTCGTCACCCATGTCGGCCGCCTCTGGACAGAGCCACTAGGCAAAGGCATGGGAGGCACGCGACTCTGTCGATCGAGACAATTTTTCTTCTTCTTTTTTTAGAAAAAGGCAGTACGCTGGTACAGGCCGGGAAAGGTCCAAAGGCCCATTAGGCCGGAATTTACCATAGAGGCCGAAAAATGCGACCAGAGCAGCGGCCCATAATTGTTGACGCTCGTTAAAAAGAGCAGCGTCCCATAACGGTTGACGCTCGTTAACAACGAACTGAGGCTGATTGGAGCGATTGAGAGTAAATCTGACGGTCAAAATTGCATCAAACTAAGGATCCAACGGCCACAAAGGTTGATGGTCTGAGAGGGCTGGACTAGTGCTCGGTTATAATGTTTTTAAATAAGTGTGATGATCATCATTATTAGAGATTTGTCCCAAAGGAAAAAAATAAAAAAAGGAAAAAAGAAGGAAAGGCCAAAGAAAAAAAGAAAGGCCCAAAAAAGGGGAAAAAGAAAAAAAGAAAAGAAAAGAAAAGAAAAGGGACAATGCTACTATCTTTTTCCACACTTGTGCTTAAAAGTAGCACCATGATCTTCCTGATAGAGAGTTTCTTGTTTAGTCACTTTCATATACTAGTGGGAATTTTCATTATAGAACTTGGCTTGTATATTCCAATGACGGGCTTGCTCAAATGCCCTAGCTCTTCGCGACCAAGCAAGTTGGATGCACACCCACTTAGTTTCTTTTGTTGAGCCTTTCATACATTTTTAGCTCTAGTGCATCCGTTGCATGGCAATCTCTACTCACTCACATTGATATCTATTGATGGACATCTTCATAGACCATTGATAGACCTAGTTGATGTGAGACCATCTTCCTCCTTTTTGTCTTCTCCAGAACCACCAGTCTATTCCACATAGTGCTATGTCCATGGCTCACACTCATGTATTGCGTGAAAGTTGAACGAATTTGAAAAAAAATTAAAGTATGAAACAAGTGCTTGGCTGAGATCGGGGTTGTGCGTGATTGGAATATTTTGTGTGACGAAGATGGAGCATAGCCTAACTATATGATTTTGTATGGATGAACTTTCTTTGGCCATGTTATTTTGAGAAGACATGATTGCTTTGTTAGTATGCTTGAAGTATTATTATTCTTATGCAATATGAACTTTTGTCTTGAATCTTTCGGATCTGAACATTCATGCCACAACAAAGAGAATTACATTGAGAATTATGTTAGTTAGCATTCCACATCAAAAATTCTGTTTTTATCAATTACCTACTCGAGGACGAGCAGGAATTAAGCTTGGGGATGCTTGATATGTCTCCAACGTATCTATAATTTTTTATTGTTCCATGCTATTATATTATATGTTTTGGATGTTTAATGGGCTTTATTATACACTTTTATATTATTTTTGGGACTAACCTACTAACCCAAGGCCCACTGCAGATTGCTGTTTTTTTGCCTATTTCAGGGTTTTGCAGAAAAGGAATATCAAACGGAGTCCAAATGGAATGAAACCTTCGGGAGAGTTATTTTTGGAACAATATCTTCACGAAAGACTTGGAGTACATGCGAGGGAACGAACGAGGTGGGCACGAGGGTCCAGGGTGCGCCCCTCCCCCTGGGCACGCCCCCACCCTCATGGCCCCCCTCTGGCTCCCCCGATGCCCTCCTTCCTCCTATATATATCCATGTACCCTGAAAACATCGAGGCAACAGAGAAAAACCCTAATTCCACCGCTGCAACCTTCTATTCCCGTGAGATCCCATCTTGGGGCCTATTTCGGAGCTCCACCGGAGGGGGGATCTACCATGGAGTGCTTCTACATCAACGCCATAGCCTCACCAATGAGTTGTGAGTAGTTTACCACAGACCTTCGGGTCCATAGTTATTAGCTAGATGGCTTCTTCTCTCTTTGTATCTCAATACCAAGTTCTCCTCGGTCTTCGAGGAGATCTATTCGATGTAATCTTTTTGCGGTGTGTTTGTCGAGATCTGATGAATTGTGGGGTTATGATCAAGATTATCTACGAGAGATATTTGATTCTTTTTTGAAATCTTTTATGTATGATTATAATATCCTTGCAAGTCTCTTTGAATTATCGGTTTGGTCTGGCCTACTAGATCTATAGTTCTTGAAATGGGAGAAGTGCTTGGCTTTGGGTTCAATCTTGCAGTGTCCTTTCCCAGTGACAGCAGGGGCAGCAAGGCACGTATTGTATTGTTGCCATCGAGGATAAAAAGATGGGGTTTATATCATTTTGCTTGAGTTTATCCCTCTACATCATGTCATCTTGCTTAAAGCATTACTTTGTTCTTATGAACTTAATACTCTAGATGCATGATGGATAGCAGTCGATGTGTGGAGTAATAGTAGTAGATGCAGAATCGTTTTGTTCTACTTGTCACGGACGTGATGCCTATATATAATGATCATGCCTAGATATTCTCATAACTATGCACTTTTCTATCAATTGCTCGACATTAATTTGTTCACCCACTGTAGAATTCTGCTATCATGAGAGAAGCCACTAGTGAAACCTATGGCCCCCGGGTCTATTCTCAACATATTAATCTTCCATCTACTTTACTTTGCTTTATTTACTTTCTGTTCTTATATCCAAAAATACCAAAAATATCACATTATCCTATCTATCAGATCTCACTTTCGTAAGTGGTCGTAAAGGGATTGACAACCCCTTATCGCGTTGGCTGCGAAGTTCTTATTTATTTGTGCAGGTGCGAGGGACTCACACGTGGTCTCCTACTGGATTGATACCTTGGTTCTCAAAAACTGAGGGAAATACTTACACTACTATGCTGCATCACCCTTTCCTCTCCGAGGGAATACAACGCAAGCTCGAGAAGTAGCAGCAAGCTTTTGGGTTTTCTGGTCTCTGAGCGAGGCAATGAGGCTAACCCGGAAAAAAAATCAAGGCCATCACCTCCTTGTCAAGGCCAAAGTGTGTCAAATATTTCCAGCGCGTGGCAGGATGGATAGCAGCGTTGAGCCGGTTCATAAGCCGCTTAGGCGAGAAAGCTATCCCTCTATGCCAGATGATGAAGAAGACATATGATTTTGTATGGAGTGAAGCTGCTGATGAAGCGTTCGAGGCACTCAAGAAACAATTGGCTGAGCCACCGGTTCTTGTGGCCCCCATTGACAAAGAGCCTTTGTTGTTATATGTGGTTGCAAATAGCAGGGCTGTCAGTGTAGCCATTGTGGTGGAAAGAAAGGAGGCTGGTAAGGAGCACCTGGTTCAAAGGTCGGTTTACTATATCAGCAGGTGCTCATCGAGTCTAAACAGAGATATCCACATTGGCAAAAGTTGGTTTATGGAGTCTTTATGGCAAGCTGGAAACTCAAGCAGTATTTCCTGGGTCATCCTATTATAGTGCTGAGTTCTGCTCCCTTGGGGGACATCATCCAAAATAGAGAAGCTACAGGATGAGTGGCCAAGTGGGCCATTGAGCTTGGGCCTCATGATTTAAAATATATGCCTCGGACATCCATCAAATCACAAGCACTGGTAGATTTTATCAATGACTGGACATAACTACAGACACCTGAGGAGAAGCCGGATAATACGTATTGGATGATTCACTTTGACAGGTCTAGGCAGTTGGAAGGCTCGGGGCTGGAGTTTTTTTAACTTCCCCACGAGGTGATAAACTTTCTTATGTCCTCCGGTTAATGTTCCCATGTACTAATAATGCAGCTGAGTATGAGTCCCTGCTCCATGGTCTTCGAATGGCTAAAGAGATGAATTTAAGTCGGGTGAGATGTTTTGGCGACTCAGATTTGGTAGCTCAGCATGTTTCTGGCACCTGGGACTCTAAGGATCCGCTCATGGCGACTTATCACTGAGAAGTTGATGCTATTGCGGGTCACTTCAAGGGTAACCAAGTTGAGCATATCGATCGAAGGAAGAACGAGGCAGCTGATGCCTTAAGCCGGCTAGGATCTCAGCGTAAGCCGGTACCCCCCAATACCTTTTTTGGATTTTTTTTCTTAACCCGTCTGTCATGTTGCCTACAGAGGAGGACCTTGCCATCCCTGACCCGGAGGCACAGTTGGTGGCGGCTCTTCATGTCGTACCGGACTGGATAGTTCCATATTTGGCTTATATGACCCGGGGTGAGTTACTTGAGGATGAAATCTTAGCCAGACAGATAACCCGGCGGTCTAAGTCGATGACGATTGTCAACGGAGAATTGCCCCACTATAGTGTTACAGGTGCGTTTCAACGCTGTGTCTCTCCTGAGGAAGGCTGTGAGATCCCGCGAGAGATCCATGAGGGAGATTGTGGTCATCATGCTGGTTCTAAATCTCTGGTGGCCAAAGCTTTTTGTCACGGGTTCTATTGGTTGACGGCACATGTTGATGCTGAAGACTTGGTCAGTAGATGTGACGGTTGTCAAAAAATTTCACGGCGTGCTCATGTTCTGGCTCAAGAGTTGAGGATGATTCCCATAACCTGGCCGTTTGCAACCTGGGGGCTTGATATGGTAGGACCTTTTAAAAGATCCAAAGATAAAAAAACCACCTGTTGGTGGCAGTGGACAAATTCACCAACTGGATTGAGGCAGAGCTAGTCAGCAAGTGTGATGCGGAAACAGCGGTGCAATTCATCAAGAAGGTGATTTTCCGGTTTGGTTTTCCCCATAGTATCATAATAGGCAAAGACACTAATCTATCCAAGGGTGCTATCAGGGAGTTTTGTTAGCATGAGCATATCCGACTTGATGTATCTTCTGTGGCTCACCCCCAATCCAATGGTCAGGCAGAATGGGCTAACCAAGAGATTCTACGAGGGATCAAGCCCCGGCTCATGGTTCCTTTGAAGAGAACGCGAGGTTGTTGGGTAGAAGAGTTGCCTTCTGTGTTATGGAGCATTAATACGACACCCAACAGGTCTACAGGATACACACCCTTCTTCATGGTCTACAGAGCGGAGGCAGTTCTTCCCAGCGATATCTGTCATGACTCGCCCCGAGTGGCGGCTTATGTCGAAGCTGATAATGAAAAGGCACGTCAGGATGCGTTGGATCAATTGGATGAAGAGCGTGATCTCGCGGAGGCTCCTTCAGCGATCTATCAACATGAATTATGACGATCTCACAGCCGGCGGGTCAGGACCAGAACCTTTCAAGAAGGCGACTTAGTTCTCCGGCTCATCCAAGATCAGACTGACATGCATAAACTTTTGCCGCCTTGGGAAGGACCTTTTGTCGTCAGCAAGCATCTGCACAATGGGTCATACTACTTGATCTACATTAGAGAGCACAAGGACTCACGCACATCAGAGGAGGATACTAATCGGCCGTGGAATATTGCTCACCTCCGGCCTTACTATACTTAAGACTCCGGTTCTCATGATGTAATTCGATGATGTAAATATCAGTACAATATAATAAAGCCGGTATCCCCGTTAATTCGGGGCCTCTGCCATTTTTTGAAAGTTGAGTCTTTGTTATCATCATACATGTTTTCTCAAGAGGCTTATTACCCAAATCAAAGGAATCATGAAGAGTTGGATGCATAGCACAACTCCAACATAAGCCCTTGATGAGAATAATCTGCAAGTATGTCACTTGGGGGCTTCCTGTTCAAACATAGGCGTATTCGACCAAAGAGAACACAACAGTACTACCAATTTGACCGGGTTATGTTCAAGCATAGGTGTATTCGACCAAAGAGGACAACCTATGGGTCATCCTACCTGTACCCAGCTGTTTCAACTCCATCAAGTCATCCTGATTGACCCTGACGAACTCTTGGCACTCAGTCTTAATGGCATATTCGACCAAGACCTGAGCTTGCTAAGGTTCAAACACCAGCTGTCACTGCGAGAGCACGGTGTTACAGATAGTTAGGATAGATCCAAGCTCAAAATGCCGCCTTCCTTGAAACTTGGATAACTCGGCCTATGATGCAAGATGCAACTCTAACCCCGCGTACTCTAGGCAAGTCTATCTTTCAAAACAAAGACCTGCACTTGTCTAGGTTCAAATGTTGATTGGGTACTGTGAGAGCCGGCTCATAGCACGCACGTACCTTCCAGGGGCCACCAAGGCTAGTTTCATTGAAGAAGAACCTTTGTCTTGGCGGCCTGCAAAAGCCTCGAGTGTTTTTTGATCGTTTTTCTGGTTCTCTTTGCTTTCTTATAAGTTTTCATTTTGATTTGCATTCTTTGCAAGTTCGGCCAAGCTTCCTCCCTTCATGGCTCATATTTGAAGCCTCTCCGGGTCTCCGCAACCCACCCTAATGTACGACTCTAAGCTGCCAGAGAATAACGATCTTATTTCTGGAATTATACCTTTACAAGGTTATGACTATATGAAGCCTGATTAAGCTGGCAGTCCAAATCGTATTTTCAGGTAGGACTATTTTTATAAAAATTAAACCGGCCCTGGTTCTGGATATCTGTCCCCAGTGGCACCGGTTGGGCACAATGACCCGCCCGGCGGTAAACCGCCAGGGCATTTGTTTTCTGTCTATATGCAGGATACATTTTATATTGATCTACGCACGCCAATACCATCACAAGTATGAAGTAAGGATTTCAACATTCGGCGAACCAATAATGTCATCAAAAGACAAGAAGTGTGCACGATGGCGCGATAGTTGGCACAATAAGCCGGCAGGTGAAAAGTTTTGCTATCCTATTACAAGATGCTGTGAGCCAGACAAAAGTTCATAAGTTTTTATCATAAGTACATGAGCCGCCCGACGGTTCATTCTCCTTGGCCTTGCTGCTTTGATGATTCCGGATCATCCTTCGCCGATTCTTCGTTCTCCTCTGTCTGAAAATTCAGCACCAACCAATCCAAGCCAGCCAGCGCTTCAAATTTAGCCGCCTCATCAATTTCACGGGAAAATATATACTTACTAATTGCAGGAATCAGATCCATCACTTTGTAAGACGGAGTGGACATCTTCTGGTTCTCCATATCATAAGCCGGCTGATATTTAGACAAGTCCGTTTCATTCGCAATCAAACTGGCCAGTGGGCGGATGTCCTTAACACAAGCAGTGAAGTCTTTATGGTCAAAAGCTAAGCAGTCTTCTTTCAAACTTTGGTACCCAGTAGCCAAGTCGGATGGGTTCAGCTCTGGAAGCCACGCCTTAGCCCGACTCAAGGCCATTACAGTACCGGCTCTTGCAGACGACTGCTTGATTTTGTCTATTCTGGCCGGCAGAACAAAGAGTCTTCTTAAGATATCCACAAACAACGTTGGTGCTTGGCTGGACGGAGAGACAGCAGCCAGGGCATGCTGCGCTCCAGTATACAGTTGTTCCACAAGGGTGTAGATGGCTTTCAGCTTTACAAGTGGATCTCTGCCAAGAATACTGCTTCTCTTACCTACATGACCATTACGTTGATCAGTAATGGGTTAAGTCACCCCAAGATTTTATTTTTAAAGTTATAACACGACGGCTTACCAAAGATGGCTGCAGTCATTTCCAAGACACGATGTTTTAAGCCGGTGAGCTCAGTTGTCACCGCTTCAAGAGACGTTTTGGCTTGTTCAGCTCGTTGCACCAAGTCAGTCTTTTCCTTAGCCCATGCAGACTCCTCGGACTTAAGTTTAGCCTTCAAATCGTTTGCTTCAGACAGGCTAAATTGAAACTTTGATTTAGCTTTTTGAGTTTCCAATTCTTGGTGATTAAGTCGTTTCTTGGCATCCTCTAACTGTGCTTGTAATTCAGCAATGGTTTCCTGAACAGACAAAGAGAGCATGAGACGAATTGGTTACCGATTTACAAAGATTGAAGTCCCAAGCCTTTTGCAAGCAACAACACTTGGCACTTGGGGGCTAATGGAAGCCGAAGCTGTTCTTTTCTGAGTCGGATTCATGTTACTAAAGTCTCAAACACTTTGCAAGCAAGAGCACTTGACCCTTGGGAGCTAATGGTTGCGGAATTTTTCTAAAGTTAACAGTTCATGAACATAAAGTCCCAAGCACTTTGCAAGCAACATCACTTGACACTTGGGGGATAATGTGTATTGCTTCTGTATTATCAGTTAATTATATTAACCTGGTAGAAACATAGTTATTACCGCCGGCTCATGGAGGGTGTGCAGGCAAGTTCTATGCAATGATAATAAGGACCGGCTCATTCAACCCGATTAAGCCGGCCCTTGGGGGCTACACATGCAATGTTCCTCAAGGATGGATTTTTCGTTAAGTGGTATGCCGATTTAAAAGGTGACAATTAATTTAAGTCTACAACATATTCAGTTTTATCATATCCAATAGACTTGGGGGATGGAAGGATAGTTAGAGTTTGGTCAAGAATTTTACCTCAAATTTCTGATGCATCTGCTTCACCATATAAATTTCAAGATAGCGATTACTGTGGACCTGATTAAGAAAACCAGAAAGACTTCGCCAGTACTCAGCTATGCATACTGAGACGTGTCAAACCTCACTCTTCGCTTATCAACAAGTTCTTGCTTGGCGGTGTGTTTCGCTAACACAGTCGGGTTGCCCGGCTCTTTGGAACTAGTACCAATAAATGTGACATCTTCAGTCCAGTCTTCTGCCGGCTTAAACGGGGCAGGCGGTTCAGCAGGTGCAGAATCAACTTTGGGAGGATCAGTGGAGGCATCAGGTATCTCAGGAGGAGCGTCATGGGTGGTTTCCTCAGTTGGCCTATGAAGATATGTTACCGACGCCTACAACACCGACTCAATGACCTTGGGATCAGATGCCGGCTTATTTGCCCTGGCCCTCTTGACAAGTTTAGCTTGACCTCTGCATGAATTAAAGTAAGTCGCTGCAAGGTTATAAAGATTTAAGGATAAGTTGAACAAGGAAGAACTCATTTACCCAGGGGCGGTCTTGAAAGCTGGAAGTTGACTTTGAGATGAGTCGCCAGAGGATGAACAAGAGGTTTCCTAATAATTTGAATCGGACGAGTTCAATGGTTGTCGTATAAGACCCGCTAGCGGATAATGATATTTTAGGAATGGAAAGACCTCGGTCCAGCATTTTCGACGAGTCAGGGTATTGGGTAAGCCGGAGGACAATTCCTCTTCTCCGGTGTTTCGAGTCCGACGCCGACTCTCGTGTTGCTGTTGCTTCCAAAGAAAGTGAGGATCTAAATGAGCAGAAGGGTGTGAAAATCTTACTTTCTGGATGACCCGTCGAACTTTTTGTCTTGGCAAGGATTCCGAGCCGGAGGAAATAGTAATTACCTCTTCATCCGCGGCATGGCTGGCCTCCATGTCATCCTGACAATAATCAGTGTCAATAAGATAGTTGAAGTAAGAACCAAGAGAGTCAAGGACTACCTCTGACTCAGTGTCGTAGTTTATTTCAAACAATTCGGAAGCACTGGTTTTCTTCTTGCTCTTCTTTACAGCTCTTTTGGCGGCTTTCTTGGCGGCTCTGGCCCTCTTGGCGGCTTCATGATCATAAGATTTTCTCCAGAAGGCCGACTTAGCCTGTCAGAGGTGGCAAATTCAAAATTGGCAAGGGAATTATAATTATAAAATGGCAACAGTTAAGGTTAAGACTTACCTCTGGTGCCGGTTAGATTTGCAAAAGGGCAACATGCCCACTTTGCTGCAGTCGGCCAGGATTCATTTAGAACAGTTTTTGTCATATCTGCGATGACATCCTCCTCCAGATCCTCAGAGCTATGGCGTAATGGATCATCTTTTTCTCCAGTATACTCGCACATTAAATCGTACCTGCGGCTCAGAGGAATAACCCGCCAAGCGAGCCAGCACCGAGCTAAATCAATTCCAGTTAACCCATTTCCCAATAGGGCTTTCACCTTTGAAAGAGTGGGAGCAATTGACTTGTGTTCTGCAGTAGTGAGCTTTTCGGCAAGAGGATGATTGGTATCTAAACGTTGAATACAGAGACCCGGCAATGGATGCTCGTTAGCCGGGGAAGTGTCTTTACTATAAAACCAAGTTTTATTCCAATCTTTTGGATGACTCGGCAGACATGCATAAGGAAAAATAGAATCTCTTCTTCTTTGGATGGAGACATCCCCAAGTTCCAAACTAGGGCCATTGGTAAATTCATTCTGGCGGTTTAAATAAAAGAACTCCCTAAAAAGCAAGATGTTGGGCTCCTCTTGAAGATATACTTCACAGAAAACCTGAAAATTGTAGATATTTGACACAGAAATGGGTCCGATGTCTTGGGGATGGAGTTGGAAAAAGTGCAGAACATCCCTGAAGAATTTAGAGCCGGGCGGTGAGAAACCCTGGTTCATGTGGTCAGTGAAAACAATAACTTCATCATCTATGGGGGCAGGTCTCTCTTCGCCCGGGTTAGGAGCACGGTAAGGCAGATATCCGACTTTGACAAAGTCGGCCAGTGTGGCTTCAGTAACAATTGAAGGGACCCAGTCGCACGTGGTGATTGTCTTTGGTGGCACTATGAACAAGCAGGCATAAAAAGGAAAGATTACTGCCGGTTTAGAATCAATTCGTTAAACCGGAAACAAATGTTATACTACAAGTTCAGCATGGCGGCTTAAATGGGGTCTAATGGCATAAGAGTAATTATAAGTCGGAAAATTAAGCCGCCATGACAGATGTGGGTATACAGAAAAGCGAATTTCACTAAGTCTGGGAAAAAGAATTTTTGCAGGTTGCAGCGGTAATTTTGGATCTACAGTTGTTCGAAAATCAAGATTAAAATGACGAACATGCAAACCTAAAGTTCAAGGTGATGCAGTTTCTGGGGATGAATCTACTCTACCAGAGATGAGATATCATGATGTTTTATAAGTAGATATGAACAACATCAGCGCATAAAGAGATACCAAGGTCAGAAGAGAAGCTATAACGGCGGAAGGAAAGGAAGATGAATGGCGACGAACTTCACAGAAACCCTAACAGATCTAAGATGAAAGAACAAGAAGAACATACCTGGGCGGATGAGCAGCGGCGGTGCACGGAAGAAGCCCGATGGCGTCAGGCGGATGCTGCAGAAGCTGATGAAGGCGAAGCGGAGGACGGCGGCGCCGGTAAAGCTCAGAGATAGAGAGTCGCGAGGAAGAAGACGAGACGGAAGAAGCAAGGGGAGAATGGAAAGGGCTCCTGGCCCTATTTATAAGCAAGATGGATAAGGGTCACGCACGAAAATCTAGGAGTCGAGTAAATAGGAAAGTGATGATACAGGCGCCTCGATTGTTGGGATCCTATCAATCCGGAAAGATTTGTTAGAATCTGAACAGTTCAAAGGCCAGCAACAGGTGATGTCATGGCGGGTTACCGTTATTTCAAAAAACTAATGTCATGGCGGATTACCATCATTTCAAAAAACGGATGTCACGGCGGGTTACAGTCTCTCGCAAGAAGATGAAGAAAGATTGACATGAACAAGTTAAAATCAACCTGGGCCTAATGTTGGGGATATAAGTATTTCATATGACCCACCTAGGAGGGGCCGGGTTACCCAATGGCGGTTCATGGGCCCAGCCCAGAAGCACGTTAAAGATGGCGGTCTAGTTAAGGGCCCAAGGCCTGCAGTGGCTTAAAGCCCGTGAGTATCAACCGCCATATGTGTGACTTGTGTTGTAAGGCATGTAACAAGAGTCGTCGGGCCGGACACGATTGTATGAGCCATCCAGGACTCCGTAGGCCGCAGGGCGTCAACCCGTGTATACAAGGGTATGACCCGGCAGTGGTTTAGGGCAAGACAATAACAGATCGAGGGCTAGCCAAGCGCATCCCCACCCTAGCAATCAACACCCCAGCAATTCCACCTCAAACTGGATTAGGTTTTACCCTCACCGCAAGGGGCCGAACCAGTATAAACTCCTTGTGTCCTTTGTCTTGTTCTTAACCCCTTTAAGCTAACCACGTCGCTATGGCTCTGCAATCAAGTCCTTACCTTAGGACATCTGCCGTGAAACTTCCACGACAACCCCACTGCCACGGGAGGGTAGGACAAAAATGTCATACAAGTTCGTTTCCATAAGCACGTATGACTATATTCGGGATACATGTATACATTATATTGATGAATTGGAGCTAGTTCTATGTCACCCTATGTTATAAACGGTGCATGATGAATGCCATCCTACATAATTGTCCATCATTGATCCATTGCCTGCGAGCTCGTTTCATATTGATCCTTGCTTTGTTACTTTTCCGCTGCTACTGTTACGGTTGCTACAAAACTGCTACTGTTACTTTTACCACTATTACCATTACTTCCATACTACTTTGCTACTAAATACTTTGCTGCAGATATTAAGTCTTTCAGGTGTGGTTGAATTGACAACTCAACTGCTAATACTTGAGAATATTCTTTGGCTCCCCTTGTGTCTAATCAATAAATTTGGGTTGAATACTCTACCCTCAAAAACTGTTGTGATCCCCTATACTTGTGGGTTATCAAACATGACCACAAGTTTTCAAGGTCAACCATCACTTCTCCAATGCATAACCTTCCAATCGCTTCTCTTTTTGAAAAAAAGTTTTTAGATTTCCTCTATATATTTTTTAATTTTTTTTAAAAGCACATAACAGAATAAAATGACTTTCTAAAACTTCCAGGTTGTCTCCCTGGCATCGCTTTCTTTAAAGCCATCAAGGTAGGCATATAGTGCTCTAGTAATTGATCCACTCAGATCCCAAGGTATATCAAAGCCAATTTTAATTAGCAATGATTTGTAATTTAGTAATGAGCACAAAGCAACATATATCATGCAGTGACAAAGTCTAACTCTCTTCCTATGTATCGGCATGTCATAAAAGAACAATTTATGCACACAAAGTAAAGGCCGATGCATAGCATAAGCAGTTTCTTGCAATTTTATCGTGTTGGAAATATAGAGAGGTGGAGATGTAGTCCCTCTCATAATAAATGCAAGTGGGATATGCAAGCACATGCATATTATATTCATCAAAATCACCATGTGTAGTGATAAAACGCAACCCTTCAATATAATCCTTAATAAGAGCAGACTTCTCCGATATAGTGTAGTTGGGAGAATTCAAAAAGATAATAGGACTATCATGTGTGGGTGCAATATCAACAATCTCATGTTTAACATACGAAACTATAGCAAGTTCATCCCCATAAGCATAATTCATATTGGCATCATGGCCACAAGCATACCAAGCATCATCAAAAAGGGATATTTCAAATGAATCCAGGGATCATAGCAATCATCATAGCATTCATCCTTCGGTAAATATAGAGGGAAGTTAAAAAATGTATGAGTTGAAGAGTTACTCTTTTTAGAAGGTGGGCACAGGTAGCTAATCTATTCTTCCTCCTTTTGATCTTCACTCTCCTCGTCATCTTTTTCATATAATGAGCTCACAGTGTCATCAATTTCTTCTTCCATAGATTCCTGCAAAATATTCATCTCTTCTTGGATAGCAGAGACCTTCTCAATAAATGCATTAATATCAGAATTGCATTCATAATTCTCATAGTAATATTTAAGTATAGCAAAAAAATTAGGTCTGTAAACAACATCTTCATAATTTTCACACTTTTCAAACAAAGATTCAGTTTCATAAGCACCCTTAAAAGCAACAAATTCTTCTACTTGTTCAATATCATAGTAATCATATCTACCATTAGCATAAGAAGCCAAGGTTTCATTATCATTAAATTCATGTGAAAAGGAAAGGAGTTTATCCTTCCTCCTAGAGCAACAAGTATAATCATATCTCTGGCATAAATTCCAAGCATACCAATGCAAAATTTCAATTTGATCCCATAAGAGTTTCCCTTTTTGAGTCAAGCAATAATACCTAAAGTATTCACATTGATCGAACGTGTCTCCCATTATCAAGTTGAATGGGGTTTTCTTAGGATTATCAAAGTAGTGTTCAATATTTTTCACATAGCGGGCATCGAGGGTTTTAGGAGGTTCCCCATCTCCATGAGTACCAAGTACAACTATTTTTTTGCCATTTCGTGTTCCATATCCATAACTAAAGATAGAGAACAACTTAGAACAAACAATAAAATCTAGTTAGTGATAAAGCAAGCAAGCACACATGAGAATATTCACCCCACGCTATTGCTCCCCAGCAACGATGCAATAAAAAGGTCTTGATAACCCACAAGTGTAGGGGATCGTGTGTAGCCTTTTTTGATAAGTAAGAGTGTCGAACCCAACGAGGAGCTAAAGGTAGAACAAATATTCCCTCAAGTTCTATCGACCACCGATACAACTCTACGCACACTTAACATTTGTTTTACCTAGAACAAGAATAAAACTAGAAGTACTTTGCGAGAATAAAACTACGAATAAATTACAAGATAATAAACTCAGTAGTGTAGTAGAAAGCTTTTTGTAACACAAGAGAAATATTTGTCCCTAGGCAATCGATAACTAGACCGGTAATCATTATTGCAATTTTATATGAGGGAGAGACATGAGCTAACTTACTTTCTGTACTTGGATCATATGCACTTATGATTGGAACTCTAGCAAGCATCCACAACTACTAAATACCATTAAGGTAAAACCCAACCATAGCCTTAAGTATCAAGTCCTCCTTACTCTCATACGCAATACCCCCTTACCCAGATATGTGTTTCTGTCGCTCACGCCACCCACTATAAGGGAATCATGAACATATTGCAACACCCTACAGCATCGATCCCTCACGTTTGGGCAACACGGAGGGTAGCGTACGATAACACCATAATAAAATATACAACTCATACCAACCACGATCACCGATTATCCCATAGGATAAAATATATCTACTCAAACATCATATATAGGATGACCACATATCATTAGATAATAATATATAGTATTGAGCACCATGTTTAAGTAGAGAATTACTGCGGGAATGGAGAGGTTAAACTGCTACATAGAGGGGGAGAAAGTTGGTGTTGACGGTAGCACGATTGTTGATGTAGATCACCGTCACAATCCTTGCCCTGGCGGCACTCCAACGCCACCGGGAGAGAGGGGGAGAGAGCCCACTCCTTCTTCTTCTTCCTTGGCCTTCTCCCTAGATGGGAGGAGGGGTTTCCCTCTAGTCCTTGACCTCCATGGCGTCGAAGGGGTGAGATCCCCTCCTAGATTGGATCTCTCTCTCTCTCTCTCTCTCTCTCTCTCTCTCTCTCTCTCTCTCTCTCTCTCTCTCTCTCTCTCTCTATGTGTGTGTTTCTCTTCTGTTTCGCGACCCATAGATCTGACCTTTCACCGTTTCTTAAAATTTCGGAGATCTGTAACTCCGATTGCACTGAAATTTTAACATGTTTTTTTCGGATATAAGCTTCCTTGCGCCCGAAATAGAGCCCCAACCGACTTACGGGGTGCCCACAAGGCATCACCGCACGCTAGTGGGAGGCCGCACCCTGGTATCATGTGGAGGCCGTGGGCCTCCATTTTCATTGATTACACCTCCAAAAAATCACATATATTCCAAAATAATTCTTAGTAAATTTTTATCGCTTTGGGACCTCGTTTGGTATGGATAGTCTGCGAAACAAAAAAAACATGCAACAAACAGGAACTGGTACTGGGCACTGGATCAATATGTTAGTCTAATAAATCATATAAAATGTTGCCAAAAGTATGTGAATGTTGTATAATATTGTAATGGAACAATAAAGAATTATAGATACGATGGAGACGTATCAACATCCTACTGCCCATATTACGTTAACGGTCTGCTGTCTAGATCATGGACTGAGATCAAATGTTCTACCACACACGCTGTTGTTTGCCAACCAGCGATGCAGGCTCCGCGTCCCCTGATCCCCCGGTCCGTGGACCTTCCCACAACTCCTTAATTTGTGGAGCGATTCCACCTAAATGCTTCTCCCGACCCTTCTTTTCTCTAGCTAGGACGCATATCAAGAAGGACTGATCCCACGACAACAAGGCGGCGCCCTCCATGGTGTTTGCTGCATCACACTCTCCATCGCACGACTCCCCAATGCTCTCCGTTGACGAGTCGATCCAGGTGTGGAGCTTCCTGAAGTCGTGGCAGCCAGCGACAGCGCTGGCACAAAGGCGTTGCGCACCATCTTGGTGGTGCTGGCCCACTGGGAGACTGAACCCTAGCTGTCAACGTCATCCGTGGCAACAACGACACCATAAATGACTTCATCAAGTACCCCAAGTCCAAGTACCAGGTTTGTTAGTACGTTTGTGCGCCCCTTCATTTCCATTTACCAAGACCTTTGTTTGGATTCATTATTCAATTCCAATAGCCAAGATTTGCATGGTTGTCTGGGTTTGGTCATTTGCCCGATTTGGCATATTTGGGCAGATTCCCCCTGGCAGATTTGGGCCAAAACTATCATATACAAAATAGTAACAAAACTATTCTCAAAAAACAAGACTGCAATTGTGGTACTAAGTAGGGATTATAGTATCTTTGGTACGAAGATTATTGCACAGATACCTCATGGTTCTTCTTGCTTGGTATTGGGCTTGAAGTATCTTTTATGAAGGTTTCTTATATAAATTTTGCAATACTTCTTAGTGCAAGGTGTATTATAAATTCTTCAACAGATACTACAGTGATCTCTCTCTCTCTCTCATGATTATAAGTATTCTTGCATCATCCACGATTCTCCTTGTGCACACGAGTGTGGCGGTCTGGTGGAATGAAAACTTTTGGCACATTTGGGAAAAAGAATATCTTTCCTGTAAGTTGCTTGATGGCATGCATAATCCACAAACCTAATGCCAAGAGATATTGCATGAAGAGCATTCACCACAATACCACCAATGGATTCGGGTTTGTTTGTTAGAGTGACATAATTGCACAATATGTAGAACACTTTGTTCTCATTGGCCAAATTTTTCAGATTTGCTTCTGTGTATGTGCCTCCAACAATCTCTGGATCCATGTGCATATGAATTTGAGCTTCAGTGACATCCTAGAAATGCAATTAGTGTCCATGAGTCTCATCAAATTCTAAGTGAGGGAAATTCAGTAGCTATGTGAACTAATATGTAGAGCATGTGATCTTTTCTTCCTCGATCATCTATTCAAGGACCTAAGTGGTGATATCAGCAAGATCTCTTGAGTATACAAGGTAGCGTGGAACTGAAGAATAACTTCTCGATTCCAGCCATTATTGAAGCGCGGAAATCCCTTCAAAAAAGCTTGCTCGATATGTTCAATGGTTCAGCAGAAGCAGGGCAATCTTTCGAGTTCAGCAAAATCTGGAACCTTGTGCTTGAATATGCGATTCTTGAAGTACATAATGTGTGCATAGTACACAACTTGTTCATGAGTCCAGAACCTTGGTGATAAATATGTTCTCTCCCCTTCATACGGATTGGTCCCAGAGAACGCAAACTTTGAGTGATGAAGTTGCTCGTTGAAGGCTGGACCATTTGGGCCATCTTCGACCGGAGACAGGGGAAATGTCTCCAAACGATTTCATAGGGATTCTTATTCAGCCATGCGCCGGGTTTCAATATCATCTAGCGCAGGCACATCCCCGTCTATTGGTTTGAGAAGAGCACGTGACTTCCTCGATTTTCCTTGCACTGATGGCTTCGAAGAACTTGAAGTACCATGAATTATGCTCGTTGCAACTCCTTCAACAACTTTCAGGTTCTCTTGCATTAGGGCCTTTTCATTCTCTTTCTGTTCATTTGATGGAGGCGCAACAACGTCTTGCTCGGAACCTTGGGTGACAACAGGTGGTGCAACATCTTGACCCATTGGCTCATCTGGTTTCTCTTCTTCCTCTTCCGACTGAAATGCAGTGGAACGAGGAGCAAGATCAACATCCATCTGAGTGGGAGCATCAGACGATGTGACCGGGGGTGTTTTCTCTTAGGAAGCATTTTGCTCCCCCACAATATGATCATTCTCCTCCTTACTAGGTCTAGAGGGCTCAAGTGAAAAAGATCTCAGAGGTGATGGATCTGCCTTCTCAACCTCAATCTCTTCATTAGTCTCTTCCACTTGAGCTTTCTGCTTAGGTGATGCATGTCCATCATCTGACTTTTCCGAAAAGACCTGAAATCTTCAAGTTTTTCTTCTTGGGCTTCTGGCACAGGAATGATAACTTCCTCACTGCCTACCTTCTACCGAGATTCTTCTTTGAGAGAGGTGATGGTGGAACTTGCTGCAAGGGAGCACTTGAGTTCAGCGGGATGGCATATACAATAACAATCATCAGATGACAGTCTCTACTTTCCTTCGGTCAGCTAGCTCTGGCCTTTGCCTTCTGGCATTTTTCCTTGATTCTTCTTCGAGCGAGATCAGTTTTTGTTGGCGTTCTGGGAACCAGGGTACCCAGACTTGCCTGCCAGCGGCCCATGACGTGGCTCCCACGCCGGCCTGGTATGACCCATCTTCAGCATCAATACTCAAGACCCACGCGGAGGGTCAAGCGTCATGAGGCAAACGACACCAAGACCTCCGGAGGGAGCAGCCCCGCTAGGCTGGCTCCTGATGGGCGAACAACTCTATGCATGCCTCACCTCATGAGGTTCAGATGATGCAAGCCATGACGACCAAGCCCAGGCGGGCGCCAACGGGCGCTGGACGACCAGTTTCCTCTTTGGTGCTAAAGAGGAAAGCACAGACGCGAAGTCCCGGGGAATCAAGTAAATGTTTCCATTTCCATGCAACAAGACTAGGATCGCCAGGATGTCAGGACAGAGGTCATCGTCGAGCCCACTGTGGCGTCAGGATCAGAGGCTTTGCAGGCGAAGACCACGTTTAGTTAGGATAAGATGTACTAGTTGTCTCCTTTCAAAACTGGCTTTTGTGGTATCCCTTCCCACCTATATTTTGGGGGAAGAGGACCAAGGCCATTATAAAGATAGGATAGCCACCACCATAGGAGGGAATTAGATCCAAGATCCAACAGATCATTGAGACCTCCCTCTAGACATACACCACCAAGAACCCACCTCACGAGGTTGTTCACCCACTGTACTAGTTCTTCCTCAGCCCACCTTGAGGCAATCCACCACATTGCAGGAGTAGGGCCACTCATCGCTAGGTGGCCTGAACCTGGGTAAATTGCCTTGTGTCGTGTTCTTTCTTGTTCCTTGATCTAGTTCATGGAAACGGCGAGTAGACTGATAGGGGGAGTTGAGTTCTTCGCACACACCCCAGTGTTCAAACTTCCAAGGGTTTTGCGGAGCCCTGAATCCGACAGTTTTTTGACAGATCTCCTTGTTCCTTCTATCACACAAGTGCATTTAAGAGTGCCAATCAACTTTATCATTTGGAATGACACTCAACACTTTTTCGTGATCTCAACAATTTCCTTGTTCATGCCCTTATGCTCAAGCTCAGTTTAGGCATCTTTCTTCATCTTTTCCAACAGTTGTTTATCCTTCACTACCTTCTTGAGCTTCTTCAAGATTTTTCTGAGCTCGATGAAATGCTTTGTTACTAGCCCGGTAACATCACTGGGCAGACCTAGACTGCTCAGCTCTTCATATTTGGCATCATATGCCACATTGTTAATTATATCCCCGATATATTTGAAGTCACATGC
The DNA here is from genome assembly GCA_902687465.1 of Secale cereale. Classification (NCBI taxonomy): domain Eukaryota; kingdom Viridiplantae; phylum Streptophyta; class Magnoliopsida; order Poales; family Poaceae; genus Secale; species Secale cereale. The sequence goes on from LR738710.1 coordinate 490,402,450, forward strand.
TTCTTTGGTTCCTCTGTGGGAGTAGGATCACTGGACTTTGCCTTCTTAGCAGCAATATCATCTTTACCCTCACTTGCAACTTTCTCTTCAGTGTAGTTTTTGTCTAAGTCTTCGAGGTGCATAACCCGAAGGTTTATCAGCGGCTAACTGTGGTCCATGTCTTGGAGACTTCCTTGGAGATGGCAAAACTTTCGCTGGTGAGTGACTCTTAGACGGCTTGTTGAGAATGGCCAGCCTATCTGTGACACCCCGAGACCGGTGCGCCAGGTGTCAGCCAGATATTCGTCGTCGTTGCCATGTCATCTGCTTGCGTGTTGTATCTTGCCATGTCGTCATGTGTGTTGCATCAGCATGTTTTCAAAACTTGCATCCACCTGAGTCCCCCCGTCCTTTCCGTTGTCCGTTCTGAGCCCAGACACACTCACATGCGCCCGCGGCGCCTCCGAATATTTATTTTATAAGTGGCCGAAAAATGTTCTCAGAATGAGATGAAACTTGGCATGCGGTCTTATTATAATGTAGACAGGCCGCCAGCCAAATTTCATCGCATTCGGAGCTCGTTTGATAGCCCAACGGATAAATATAGCGACACTAGTCGCCAGTGAAAACGTGGGACGTTTTCGGTCTCCGAAAACCTCCGCGGGCCTCTCTCCCTCTCCTCTCATCTCAGCCCACAACCCCTCCTACACACCCAACAACCTAACCTAGGCCCATCCTACCCCCCCTCTCGACCGGTGCCGTCCGATCGAGATCGGAGGGCTCAAAACACCTCCAAACCCTATCCCATACCCTTCTTGCCTATAAATAAACACCCCCACGTCCAAAAATGGCATCCCTAACCTAGTCTACCCCTCCCCTAACCTCCAGCGCCGCCACTCCTCGAATTCCGCGCTGATCCGGCCGGATTCCGCCACTTGGCGTCGCCTCCTGGCCTCCCAGCCGCCGCAGCCGCCGTTTCCGCCAATGGGGAAGGGCCACATCACCCTGGCCACATCCCTAGCCGTCGCAGCCCTTCGGGGACCGAAGGAAGCCCGCCCCGGGCCGCATATGGGCCGGCCGCCACGCCTGCGGGCCCGCGCCCTGAGCCGCCCGAGCGCGCCCGCTCGTCCCCGTCCTCCGTGCGCCCTTGCCGGGGCCCTCGAGCTCCCCGCCTGGCGCCGCCGCCTCGCCGTCGGCAAACCCCGCCGCCGTGCGCCCTGCACCCCGCCGCCGCGCACCCCTCAGCGCCTTGCCGCCTGCTTGCTCCTACCTCGCCGCCCGGAGCCGCAGCTCCGCCGGAGGGCCTCGCCGCCGCCCCTCCGGCTCGACTCCGGCCAGATCCGGACTGGCGCGGCTGGATCCAGCCGCCCCGCCTCCCCAGACGCCCTCGCCGGAGCTCGCGATCGCCGGTGCCGCCCTCGTCGTCAGCCACCGCGGCTCTGCCTCGTCATTGTGCCGCGCCAGACATGTCCGGCCGGGACCAGACATGTCCGCCCCCTCTCTCTCCGTGAGTCACTGCCGGTGGGCCCGCGTGTCAGCACCGACGGACATGTCCGTCCGGACCGGACACTGTCCCCTCAACCTAGGTAGTTTTCCACTAAGTCCCTGGCCCCTTTTTGAAAAATGTTGCGTACTTTGCATGGATGTAAATATTTGTGTGCTTTTCCAAATGATGCAAATGATATGTCAAAATGATCGTTGTGATGTGCTCTACACTTTGTTCCATTGTGCCATGCTTGTTTGACTTCATCTTGATGTTCTAATCCCTGTTGCAAGAGTGCTACTTGTTATAAACAGCCAAATGCACTTTTGCAACAGAGATAAACATGGCAACGAATCTAAAACACCTAGGCATGTGACATGGGGACAAACACATCAATAGCAACGAGCTCCTCAACTAGGCATCTCATAACAAGTTTCAGCACATAACAGCCAAATGCACTTTTGCAACAGAGATAAACATGGAAATATGGACTCAAACAAGCATGCTATAGCAACCAACATGTAGAGCATCTCATGATGACCATTTTGACATATCATTTGCATCATTTGGATAAACATGCACCAAGTTATCATATCTCGAACATGGCAACAAAATAACAAGTAGCAGCAGTTTATAACAAGTAGCACTTTTGCAACAGAGATTAAAGCATCGAGATGACCTCAAATGAGCATGGCACAATGGAACAAAGTGTAGAGAATATCACCACGGTCATTTTGACATCTCATTCACTCAATTTGGACAAGCACACAAATATTTACAGGCACATGAACATAGCAACATAATGCTAACAGAAAAAGACTTAGCCATATTTTCCAGATAACAAAGCGAGCGCTAAATAGCTAACTAGCGCACGGGCGAAGGATAGCGGGCGACCCTCACCTCGGGCCCGTGGGCCAGCAGGGGGATGTGGGAGCACTGGGCCGGTGGCTGGAGTCGAGGTGGGCCATGGGCCGGGGCGCAGCTGGGCCATGGGCGGGAAGGAGCGGGCCGACTGGGAGGAGGCCCAGGCAGGCCGACGCGGGGCGCTTGCCCTCGACTCCTGTCGAGGTAGCGGCTGCCGGCGTCGAGCAGGACGCAGCTCCGGCGAGCGAGGGCGGGGAGAGGCGGTCGTCGGAGGAGGCTGGAACGGGCCGTGGGTAGCCGGATCCGCCGGATCCCGGCCGGATCTGGACAACGGCGGCGGGGCAGAGCTAGGCGGCGGCGAGGTGAAGCTCCGGTGGTGGAGCTCGCCGGCGGGCAGCAGGGCACGGTGGCGCGGTGCCGGCGGCGGCGCGAACGAGGCTGCGGGGTCGGCGAGCTGATGCGATGGGGCGGCGAAGGCTGGACGGGGGCTCGGGCGCGCGGTGGCTGCGGCCTCGCGCCGAGCGGCGGCGGCGTGGTTCGGGCCTGCGCGGGCCTGAGATGGGCTCCGCGGGCCCACGCGGTGGCAGGAGGAAGGTGGCGGCTGTGGAGGTGGGAGGAGGCTGGTGGCGGCACGGATTTCGAGGAGGCTAGGGTTTCCCTGATTTGGAAGGCTAGAGGATCCATTTATAGCAAAAAAAAAGGCTAGGAGAGGGGGTTTTGGACCGTTCCGGAGCCATCGGATCGCGATCCAACGGCAACAGAGCGAAGGGGGAGTAGGCTGGGCCTAGAGGGAATTAGTGGGCTGTGTAGAAGAGGTTTTGGGCTACGAGGAGAGAAGGGAAAAGTGGCCCGCGGGGTTTTCGGAGACCGAAAACGTCCGACGATTAAACCGGCGACTAATGCCGCTATATAAATCCGTTGGGCTATCAAACAAGCTCCGAATGCGATGAAATTTGGCAGGCGGCCTGTCTACACTATAATAAGACCACATGCCAAGTTTCAACCCATTCCGAGAACATTTTTCGCCCACTCACAAAATAAATATTCGGAGGCACCGCGGGCGCGTGCGAGTGTGTGTGGGCTCAGAACGGACAACGGAAAGGACGAGGGGACTCGGACGGAAGCAAGTTTTGAAAACATGCTGATGCAACATACATGATGACATGGCAAATATGCACACGCAAGCAGATGACAAGGCACTGACAACGAATAACTGACTGACACCTGGCGCACCGGTCTCGGGGTGTCACATGTTACTTGTTATTTGATGCCATGTTTGAGATATGATAACTTGGTGCATGTTTATCCAAATGATGCATATGATATGCCAAAATATTGATTGTGAAGTGTACTACATGATGGTTGCTGTAGCATGCTTGTTTGAGTCCATATTGCCACGTTAATCTCTGTTGCAAAAGTGCATTTGACTGTTAAGTGCTGAAATTTGTTATGAGATGCTGATTTCACTTGCTATTTGCTATTGGTGTGTTTGTCATCATGCCACATGTCTAGATGTTTTAGAAGCACCATTATATGGTGTTTGCTGTGGTGCAAACCTCTTTTCATGATATGACTTGTGTTGACTTAAACATGCTTGTAAACATGCCATGTTGTTGTTGATGTTTTATACTTAGTGAAAAAACTGCTGAGTCAGGAATCTGTTATAACCTGATGCTATGTTTGCTTGATGCTCTAGTCAAATCCATGCTTGTTTTGGAGTGGCCAATGATCATGTCTTGTTGTCCATGTTATTGTCTATCCATTCATGCCCTTACTTGCACATATGGCCTACTGTAGCTTATTTATTTGTTACTCTCAAGTTGCTATAAATTATACCTGTCAGGATTTTATCAGCATGTTCAATTTGGTGGAGCTTGTTGCTATTGATCCATGCCTCCTATGGAGTTGCTCCAATGGAGTTGTTTGCTGTAGGATATGTCTACTATATGTCCATGCTCTTTATATTCTTGTTAGAGTAGATATGCTTGTTGTTTTGTGCCTCCGAAGACAGCATCGTGATGATGTTTTTGCCTTCCCAGATTTTGGCTAAGTCTGGATAATTTTATTGCATCTTGCCATGCTTATTTAAATGTGTTCCAGCAAGCTTTTGGGTGTGTTCTAAGTTCATGCTTGTTAAGTATCATGTCTACTTCACATCCATGCTTCTTGTTATCATGTTTGGGTGCTGTATCATATATTTACCTTGCTCCAAAGTTGCTATGTGGTTGTTAACTTCAGCTTTGCGTTGTAACTTGTTTTGCTCACAACTTCTAGCCCGTTGCTCCGTTTTGAGTGTGCCTTATATGAAACTTGTGTGATTTTACATGTAGAATCATAATATCATGTTGTTTTCATGTTTGGAGCGAGTTTGCTTGATGTCTGGGTGCATCTTGCACCGTTGACATGCTTGTCTTGTTTTGCTCATATCTTCTAGGCCGTAGCTCCGAATTAAACAAACTTTATATGAAACTTGACTAGAATTTCGTGTAGATCATCATGGTGCATGTTAACTTGATTTTTAACAACTTTAACTTAAGGTTTGTTCAGATCTGAACTAATTTCAAATTATGCATATGAGGGCTTATCGGATTTGTTATATGTTGATTCCGGCCTCATTTAAACTTGTTGTTTGGTGTTGTTCTTGAGTGCTTCATCCCTTGCCATGTATTGCAACATATATAGACTTACCTTGCATCATATATAGACTTGTCTTGCATCCTACTTGATTGAGCATATTGTCATGTTCTTGTGTTGTGTGTTTACCGTATTGCTTGCTTCTTCTCGTTAGTGCTTGTTCCGTTGCGATAGTGAGGATTCGTTCGTCTACTCGTGGTTCGTCTTCAAGGCTTCTTCTTCGTCTTCTTCATGGACCCATTCTTCTTCCTTGCGGGATCTCAGGCAAGATGACCATCACCTTGAATACCTTTACTATCATTGCCATGCTTAGTTGGCTCGATGCTATCGTTATATGTTGCGCTACCCATCTTTATTGTCAGCCCCTCTCCTTATTGCCATGAACCTCTAACCTTTGACACCTTCCTAGCAAACCATTGTCTGGCTATGTTACCCACTTGCTTCGCCCCTCTTATAGCGTTGTTAGTTGCAGGTGAAGATGAAGATCGTTCCATGTTGGTACTTGTTGTTGGAATATCACAATTTCTATTATTATTATTAACACACCTATATACTGGGCATGGGTGGAAGGCTTGGCCTTTTGCTCGGTGTTTTGTTCCACTCATGCCACCTTAGGAGCCGATAAACCGACATTATGTTCCTTGATTTTGTGTTCCTTACACGGTTGGGTATATGGGGACCCCTTGAAACTTCGTCTTTGAATAAAACTCCTCCAGCAAGGCCCAACATTGGTTTTAATTTGCTCATAATAACAACTTAATTAATTAATTAAATTGCATAGGGAGTTAGCGCTACCCGAGGATTCTTCTACATACAGGGGGGCCAGTGTTGATGGTGTTGGTCCCAAATGGGGAGACTGCGGGACCGCCACGGGGAAACTCGAGGTATCTGGCTCCTGTAGGATCACCTATCCTACTGTGGCCTGAGACGAGATACGCGCGGCTACTATTAGGGTGTCGGCACGCCGGGAGGTCTTGCTGGACTTGTTTTACCATTGTCGAAATATCTTGTGCACCGGGATGCCGAGCCTGATCGGATTTCCCTAAGATAAGGGGTAATATTATTATTACTTCTGCTGATCCTGAGAGCTTGTGATGGGCTAAGTTGGGACACCCCTGCAGGGTTATGATCTTTCGAAAGCCGTGTCCGCGGTTATGTGGCGGATTGGAATTTGTTAATGTCCGGTTGTAGAAAACTTGACAGAGGATCCGAAGTAATACACACAACTGTGTGAGTAACCATGACTGTCTCTTTTCACTTTGAGAAGAGAACACGGTGGGGTTATGTTTGACTCGTAGGTAGTTCAGAATCTTTAGCGATCATTACTAGTTGCGACCGTTTGCGTAGATGCTCATCTTATTCTTGTACTCGTAAGTTAGCCACCATGCATATTGCTTAGCCGCTGTTGCAACCTCTCCACTTTACCTCTTCCTACCCATTACGCTTTGATAGTCTTGTTACCCATGGTTATGGGATTGCTGAGTCCTCGTGGCTCACAGATACTACAACAACAGTTGCAGGTGCAGGTTTCCGATGTCTTGACGTGAGAGCGATGTTCGTCGTGTTGGAGTTCTTTCTTCTTCTTCTTCTCTAGTCTTGGGTTAGGTTCCTGGTCAGCAGCCTGGGATAGCAGATGGATGTCGTTGTGCTTTTCATGTTTGCATCCGTAGTCGGATGCCTTGTATCGATGTTGTTGTATTCATGTGACTTGTATGTATTGTTGTATCCCCTATGTATGTACGTAATGGTATGATGTAATGATATCCATCTTGCTAAGCGCCCGAAATGCGGTTGTGCCCCAATCACGTAAGTGTCACGTGATCGGGATAGAATCACATCTTGGGCCTGACAAGTTGGTATCAGAGCCTCGACCGACCATAGGAGCCCCCTTGATTGATCGTAGTTTGGCCGTTGTTGAGTCTAGCTGAAAACTATTTTGGAGTCTTGTTATATCGGAGAGTAGGAATTCTTTTACTCCCCTGCCCCTTCGTCGCTCTGGTGAGGAATCTTGACGTAGGTGTTTTGAATTACTCCTCTTCCCCTTCAATTTTTTTTAGGATCACGTGGTTAGTTTTCGTTCATTGCGTTGTTAGTTCTTTCATCTGGTGCATCTGTCGTCAAGTGGTTCAACCCTCTTCTTGTTACAAGTTCAATCCTCGGTTGTTTTCAACCGGTGTTGTTTTCTCCGTCTGTTGTATTCTTTCTTTTCCCACCCACCCACCCTTTTGCTTCTCGGAGCCGGAGTCCTTAATCGAGTATCCATCCTACTCGTGTGATCCTTTGCTTTCTTTCATCAATTATTTCAACTGGTGGATTCTCGTCTAGCTCGTCATCATTCATCTCTTTTCTTCTCCCGATGAATTCTCCTCTCGCTTGATATTCTTGATCTCTTTTCTTTTCCGGTGGGTCCAATTCAATTAGTATCTGGTGCTCTTCATATTCTTTTCCCTCTGCTCAAATGTTTTTCACCTTGCTCGTTCACCTCTCACCATTTGATTATTCCGGAGTTCTGAAGATATCTCACGAGATTCTTGTTGCCTTCAATTAATTTGTGGTGTCACCTCATTCGAGTCTTTCAATAATTCCGGTGCATCATCTCCTTTTCGATCATTTCGAACGATGGTTTTCTTTTAGTGGGCTCATAACCCATAGGTTTTTTCCCAGGATCTGACCTGACTCTTCTAATATTCTTCCGGAGTAATTCTCAAATTTTTTCAAGTGTGACATAAGTATGAATTCCATCAGTCATAGCACTTCTTCAAGATCGCTTTCAAAATCTTTCGTGTGAATTTGACCTTTCTTCTTTTCATTCATTCGGAGTATTTCATCAATTCTTTTTCATTGTGTTCCTCCGAAGGCCATCATTTCAGAAGATTTATTCGTTCTCAGTTTTCAACTTCATCCTCCAAATATTCTTCATTGATGCCTCTGCGTTCGTCTCACATTCGTCCGGTGCTTTGTTCAAGCATTCTTTAATCAGTTCGCGACCGCTTCATTCTCTTGTATTTTAAATTCTCCAAGTGCTTAATCCTTCCCGGCGATTCATTCTTTTGTATTCGCTCAATTTCAATTCCTTACGGTGGTTCGCTCAAGAATTCTTTTCCGGTGTTATCATTTCAATCCATTCTTTTTATTCCAATCCTACCGGTGGTTCATAAAGAATTTCGCAAGTTCCTGATATATCCCTCTTTAAGCTTTTTCAACGAGAATAAGTAGTATGTGAATCCATTGCTTCTCATCAATTTATTTGATGGAGGATAAGCATGACATAATTCTTATTCTTTTCATCGAGTCGATTTAGTTCCTTCCTCCAGAGCTTATTCTTGATGAATAAATTCTACTTCCAATTGTTTTATTCTTTTCTTCCCGGAGTTCATAGTCTCCTCGGCCATCTCGTCGGAACCCCATTTAATCATCGCAAGGCTTTATGCTTATTCTTTCATCCTTCATCACTCGTTCATGACCGGAGTTCTTCGTGGTGGTTCCTCATGTTTTAATTCATTCTTCAATATTCATCTAGTTCTTCTGGAGCAGCTCAAGCATTATTCTTCATGCACCTCGAGTTGCAAATAATTCTCCGTATTCTTTTGAAGTGGAGTTTTGCATTTCTTACTTTATCTCATCTGTTCAATCTTTTGGTTGCGGCATAATTCACCTCAAGTTTCGGGATGATTTCTATAAGTCCACGACGAGTTAATTCTTTTCCTTGTTGATTTTAAACAACTCCGTTCATCCTTTCTTCGCAAGGAAGCTTTGAATTCATTCGTGGTAGAACTTGTTCTTCTTCTTCTCCGTTCTTTCATTCCATCCTTGCAATTCTTTCCAGAGGCATTGTGTTATTCCTCTCGTCAAATATTATTCCATCTCTCAAGTTATTCTTCTTTCAATTCATATTCAACCGGAGTGCTAGCTAAATTTTCTTGTTCATCTCGTCATGGATCGTTCCATCTTTTCAAGTTCTTGTTCCATTCCATTCTTGTTCAACCATGTGCTATTTCATTCCATTTAAGCCGGAGTGCTGCCCGAATTATTTCGTTCAAGTTCTTTTTCTATCTCGTTTAACCGGAGTGGTTTCAATGTCTCTCTTGTCTTTTATCCTCTTGGTTCTCGTCTTATGCCTTGTTGCTTATTTTACCAGAGCTTCTCAAATCTCGTTCATCTCCGTTGCATCCTTTCTTTAAAGTGGTTCAACCTCCCAAGGTTCTTTGGTTTCACTCTTTTGTCCTCGAAGAACTTTGTTCTTCCTTTTCTCTTCCGTCTCATTCCTAAGATCTCGGGACGAGATCTCTTGTTAGTAGGGGAGTGTTGTGACACCCCGAGACCGGTGCGCTAGGTGTCAGCTAGTTATTCGTCGTCGTTGCCATGTCATCTGCTTGCATGTTGCATCTTGCCATGTCATCATGTGTGTTGCATCAGCATGTTTTTAAAACTTGCATCTGCCCGAGTCCCCTCGTCCTTTCCGTTGTCCGTTTTGAGCCCAGACACACTCACACGCGCACGCGGCGCCTCCGAACATTTATTTTATAAGTGGTCGAAAAATGTTCTCGGAATGAGATGAAACTTGGCGTGCGGTCTTATTATAGTGTAGACAGGCCGCATGCCAAATTTCAACGCATTCGGAGCTCGTTTGATAGCCAACGGATAAATATAGCGGCACTAGTCGCCGGTCAAAACTTCAGACGTTTTCGGTCTCCGAAAACCTCCGCGGGCCTCTCTCCCTCTCCTCTCATCTCAGCCCACAACCCCTCCTACACAGCCCACTACCTAACATAGGCCCATCCTACCCCCCCTCTCGACCGGTGCCGTCCGATCGAGGTCGGAGGGCTCAAAACACCTCCAAACCCTATCCCTAACCCTTCCTGCCTATAAATAGACACCCCCACGTCCAAAAATGGCATCCCTAACCTAGTCTACCCCTCCCCTAACCTCCAGCGCCGCCACTCCTCGAATTCCGCGCCGATTCGGCCGGATTCCGCCACTTGGCGTCGCCTCCTGGCCTCCTAGCCGTCGCAGCCGCCGTTTCCGCCAATGGGGAAGGGCCACGTCACCCTGGCCACATCCCCAGCCGCCGCAGCCCTTCGGGGCCCGAAGGAAGCCCACCCCGGGCCGCATCTGGGCCGGCCGCCGCGCCCGTGGGCCCGCGCCCCGAGCCGCCCGAGCGCGCTCGCTCGTCCCCGTCCTCCGTGCGCCCTTGCCGGGGCCCTCGAGCTCCCCGCCTGGCGCCGCCGCATCGCCGTCGGCAAACCCCGCCGCCGTGCGCCCTGCACCCCGCCGCCGCGCGCCCCTCAGCGCCTCGCCGCCTGCTTGCTCCTACCTCGGCGCCGGGAGTCGCAGCTCCACCGGAGGGCCACGCCGCCGCCCCTCTGGCTCGACTCCGGGCAGATCCGGCCTAGCGCGGCTGGATCCTGCCGCCCCGCCTCCCCAGACGCCCTCGCTGGAGCTCGCGATCGCCGGTGCCGCCCTCGTCATGAGCCACTGCGGCTCTGCCTCGTCATTGTGCCGCGCCGGACATGTCCGGCCGGGACCGGACATGTCCGCCCCCTCTCTCTCCGTGAGTCACTGCCGGTGGGCCCGCGTGTCAGCAGCGACGGACATGTCCGTCCGGTCCGGACACTGTCCGCTCAACCTAGGTAGTTTTCCACCAAGTCCCTGGCCCCTTTTTGAAAAATGTTGCATACTTTGCATGGATGTAAATATTTGTGTGCTTGTCCAAATGATGCAAATGATATGTCAAAATGATCATTGTGATGTGCTCTACACGTTGTTCCATTGTGCCATTCTTGTTTGACTTCATCGTGATGCTCTAATCCCAGTTGCAAGAGTGCTACTTGTTATTTGATGCCATGTTTGAGATATGATAACTTGGTGCATCTTTATCCAAATGATGCATATGATATGTCAAAATGTTCATTGTGAAGTGTACTACATGATGGTTGCTGTAGCATGCTTGTTTGAGTCCATATTGCCATGTTAATCTCTGTTGCAAAAATGCATTTGACTGTTAAGTGCTGAAACTTGTTATGAGATGCTGATTTCACTTGCTCTTTGCTATTGGTGTGTTTGTCATCATGCCACATGTCTAGATGTTTTAGAAGCACCATTATATGGTATTTGATGTGGTGCAAACCTGTTTTCATGATATGCCTTGTGTTGACTTAAACATGCTTGTAAACATGCCATGTTGTTGTTGCTGTTTTATACTTAGTAAAAAAACTGCTAAGTCTGGAATCTGTTATAACCTGATGCTATGTTTGCTTGATGCCCTAGTCCAATCCATGCTTGTTTTGGAGTGGCCAATGATCATGTCTTGTTGTCCATGTTATTGTCTATCCATTCATGCCCTTACTTGCACATATGGCATGCTGTAGCTTATTTATTTCTTGCTCTCAAGTTGATATAAATTATACCTGTCAGGATTTTATAAGCATGTTCAATTTGGTGGAGCTTGTTGCTATTGATCCATGCCTCCTATGGAGTTGCTCCAATGGAGTTGTTGCTGTAGGATATGTCTACTACATGTCCATGCTCTTTATATTCTTGTTAGAGTAGATATGCTTGTTATTTTGTGCCTCCGAAGATAGCATCGTGATGATGTTTTTGCCTTCCCAGATTTTGGCTAAGTCTGGATAATTTTATTGCAACTTGCCATGCTTATTTAAATGTGTTACAGCAAGCTTTTGGGTGTGTTCTAAGTTCATGCTTGTTAAGTATCATGTCTAATTCACATCCATGCTTCTTGTTATCATGTTTGGGTGCTGTAGCATATATTTACCTTGCTCCAAAGTTGCTATGTCGTTGTTAACTTCAGCTTTGCGTTGTAACTTGTTTTGCTCACAACTTCTAGCCCGTTGCTCCGTTTTGAGTGTGCCTTATATGAACCTTGTGTGATTTTGCATGTAGAAGCATAATATCATGTTGTTTTCATGTTTGGAGCGAGTTTGCTTGATGTTTGGGTGCATCTTGCATCGTTGCCATGCTTGTCTTGTTTTGCTCATATCTTCTAGGCCATAGCTCCGAATTAAACAAACTTTATATGAAACTTGACTAGAATTTCATGTAGATCATCATGGTGCAAGTTAACTTGCTGTTTAAAAACTTTAAATTAAGGTATGTTCAGATCTGAACTAATTTCAAATTATGCATATGAGGGCTTACCGGATTTGTTATATGTTGATTCCGGCCTCATTTAAACTTGTTGTTTGGTCTTGTTCTTGTGTGCTTCATCCCTTGCCATGTATTCCATCATATATAGACTTACCTTGCATCATATATAGACTTGTCTTGCATCCTACTTGATTTAGCATATTGTCATGTTCTTGTGTTGTGTGTTTACCGTATTGCTTGCTTCTTCTCATTAGTGCTTGTTCCGTTGCGATCGTGAGGATTCGTTCGTCTACTCGTGGTTCGTCTTCAAGGCTTCTTCTTCATCTTCTTCATGGACCCGTTCTTCTTCCTTGCGGGATCTCAGGAAAGATGACCATCACCTTGGATACCTTTACTATCATTGCCATGCTTAGTTGTCTCGATGCTATCGTTATATGTCGCGCTAACCATCTTTATTGTCAGACCCTCTCCTTGTTGCCATGAACCTCTAAGCTTTGACACCTTCCTAGCGAACCATTGTCTGGCTATGTTACCCGCTTGCTCCGCCCCTCTTATAGTGTTGTTAGTTGCAGGTGAAGATGAAGATCGTTCCATGTTGGAACTTGTTTTTGGAATATCACAATATCTATTTTTATTATTAACACACCTATATACTGGGCATGGGTGGAAGGATTGGCCTTTTCCTCGGTGTTTTGTTCCACTCATGCCACCTTAGGAGCCGATAAACCGGCATTATGTTCCTTGATTTTGTGTTCCTTACACGGTTGGGTATATGGGGACCCCTTGACACTTCGTCTTTGAATAAAACTCCTCCAGCAAGGCCCAACATTGGTTTTAATTTTCTCATAATAACAACTTAATTAATTAATTAAATTGCATAGGGAGTTAGCGCTACCCGAGGATTCTTCTACATACAGGGGGGGCCAGTGCTGATGGTGTTGGTCCCAAATGGGGAGACTGCGGGACCGCCACGGGGAAACTCGAGGTATCTGGCTCCTGTAGGATCACCTATCCGGTTGTGGCCTGAGACGAGATACGCGCGGCTACTATCAGGGTGTCGGCACGCCGGGAGGTCTTGCTAGACTTGTTTTACCATTGTCGAAATGTCTTGTGCACCGGGATGCCGAGCCTGATCGGATTTCCCTAAGATAAGGGGTAATATTATTATTACTTCTGCTAATCATGAGAGCTTGTGATGGGCTAAGTTGGGACACCCCTGCAGGGTTATGATCTTTCGAAAGCCGTGCCTGCGGTTATGTGGCAGATTGGAATTTGTTAATGTCCGGTTGTAGAAAACTTGATAGAGGATCCGAAGTAAAACACACAACTGTGTGAGTAACCGTGACTGTCTCTTTTCACTTTGAGAAGAGAACACGGTGGGGTTATGTTTGACTCGTAGGTATTTTAGGATCTTTAGGGATCATTACTAGTCGCGACCGTTTATGTAGATGCTCATCTTATTCTTGTACTCGTAAGTTAGCCACCATACATATTGCTTAGCCGCTGCTGCAACCTCTCCACTTTACCTCTTCCTACCCATTACGCTTTGATAGTCTTGTTACCCATGGTTATGGGATTGCTGAGGCCCCGTGGCTCACAGATACTACAACAACAGTTGCAGGTGCAGGTTTCCGATGTCTTGACGTGAGAGCAATGTTCGTCGTGTTGGAGTTCTTTCTTCTTCTTCTTCTTCTCAAGTCTTGGGTTAGGTTCCTGGTCGGCAGCCTGGGATAGCAGATGGATGTCGTTGTGCTTTTCATGTTTGCATCCGTAGTCGGATGCCTTGTATCGATGTTGTTGTATTCATGTGACTTGTATGTATTGTTGTATCCCCTATGTATGTATGTAATGGTATGATGTAATGATATCCATCTTGCTAAGCGCCCGAAATGCGGTTGTGCTCCAATCACGCAAGTGTCACATGATCGGGAAAGAATCGCATCTTGGGCCTGACACTATCATACATAGTAATTTCATCAGGAATATATTCGCTTGGTGAATCGTCAAATGAACCAGATGTTACTTTCTTGGCTCTCTTGGTGACAGTTTTCTTTTGAGATGCGGTTGGGCAAATAGACTTCTTTGACTTGCTTGCTGGAAGCATAGGCCAGTTCCTTCTTCTTCTACACGCTCTTCTTGGTTAGAGCAACATTTTCAACCTTGGATTCTTTGGCTTCGTGCTTGGCTTTTTCCTTTGCCCTCTTTTCTATTTCCTTCAAGAAGTCTGCGATGATTTTCAGAGAGTACAAATGGGCATTCACAGGCTGGGATGGCCTCACCCTCTCACCTCCCTCATTGAGGCAACCCTTAGCAATGCAATCATTCCATGGAGGTGTGAAGGTGAACATAATATGATATATTTTTCAAAGATTTTCATATATGTACAATTTGCCTACCCAATGTCGACGAATCCTTTGTGGCATGTATTCCTATCATTCTTGGATTCTCCCCCTCGCGAAGTTCTATATGACTAAGGGTCAGAAACTTTGGCTGTGGTATTTGGCTCTCTACCACAACCACCCTTCTTAGGATTTCCATAAGAGAATAAGGCTAGAGCAGCGGTATCCACTTCTGTAGGATCGAAAGTATGTCTACAGGAGGGCTGATTAGACTACCTGACCAAATAAAACTTATCCCTTTCCCAATTTTAGTTGTGGGCAAGTTTTAGCAATTCTACCAAGTCAAATACACCCTACACATGTAAGTCTCAGAGTTGTGGCGAAAATTAAATACTTTCCATATGAACGTAAAGGAGGGATTGGAGATTGCAGACGCAATGAAGACACGGTGATTATTGGTGTGGTTCCGGTAGGTGGTGTACGTCCACATTGATGGAGACTTCAACCCACGGAGGGTAACGAATGTGTGAGTCCACGGAGGGCTCCATCCACGAAGGGTCCATGAAGAAGCAACATTGTCTATTCCACCATGGCTTATGTCCACGAAGGACTAGCCTGATCCGGGTCGATCTTCACGAAGTAGGCAATCTCCTTGCCGTTAGAAACTCCCTGGTTTAAATACACATGATCTTGTAGTCTCCCAAGTGACACCTAACCAATTTAGGAGACACCACTCTCTAAAAGGTAATAAATGTTGTTGGTGATGAACTCCTTGCTCTTGTGCATCAAATGATAGTTTCCTCAACACTCAATCTCTCTCACACATATTTGTCTTAGGTGGGAGAACGATTGGAGTGGAAAGCAACTGAAGAGGCTAGAAATCACGGTTCAAATGGTAGGATTGGAATCTCTTGATCTCAGCACATGAGTAATTGGTTCTCTCTCAGAAAACGAATGGTGGAAGTAGTATTCATTCTGGTGGCCCTCTTAGATAGTAGGTGGAGTGGAGGGGTATACATAGCCTTCACACAAAATCCAACCATTACACACTTTTGACCCAAATCGGCGAGACCGATTAGTGTAAAAGATATAAACGCTAGGCTTTTTGGTGGGACCTAAGTGGAACAACTCGGTGGGACCGAAGTGCAATGGCTAGGGAGTACCCCAGTCTCAGTAATTTCAATTATTTAACTCGGTGATTATGAAGTGAAACAATGCCATCACAAAAACTTGGTCAGGCTATCTCAATGGGACCAGGATCCATTTCGGTCAAACCGAATTGCTAGGGTTTTGGCCGTGGCAATGGAGTGGTCATCTCGGTGGTCCGGAGTGGCTGATATCGATGGGACCAAGAATGAGAATCAGGGTTTGGACATATGTTTTTGAGAAAATGACTAAGGGTTTTTGGAGCAATATCACTAAGCACTTGAGCAACAACCTCATCATCAATGCCTCATCCCCTTTCAATACTATTGTCTTTCCTAAGGGACTAATGTGATCTTGGATCACTAAACCAAAGATGCAGAGTCTTGGGGTAGCCAATTCTTGTCGTTGACATTTTGGGGGGTCCATCCATTAGTCCTTGCCATTTCAATCATTGATCTTTTTTTAAATCTATTAGCAACGAGCATTAGATCGATGACATATATGTTGTCATTAATTACCAAAACCACCAAGGGATTAGTTGCACTTTTAGTCTCCCCTTTTTCATAATTGGTGAGAACATATAGATCAAAGCTTCGAGAAATGATGTAATGAATGAAGTACATCGCCACTTTGAGAAGTATGTGATAAGTAAGAGCTCCCCCTAAATTTGTGCATTATTAAAAATTTGTGTTTGAATGCAAATGCACAATCTATTAGGATCATGCGTTACTCCTCCATGTCACATACATCTTGGTGGAGCGCTAAAAATGATATGATTGCAAACTAACACTACAAAAAAAACACTTCCGTGATAATACGCGTTTGTCACGGTAGGTCACATTTTCTACCATGCATGTACATCCATGACGATATTATGACAGAGTTAAGATAGTCGTACATGTGCTGTCGTAGAAGTGTTCCATGACAATATCAAAATTATCATCACGGAAGTGTACACTTCCATGACGATAAGTGTTGCATCATGGAAGTGCTTTCGTCAAGGGTAACCGACATGTGGCATCCACCGTAACAGGCCGCCATTAAGCTATCAGATCTGGTTTTGGATCTGATAACCCGCTAACAGCCATGACCAATGGCGATTTTCCACGTGTAAAATTCTCATTGGCCGGATGATCCACGTGTCAGCTCATTGTTGGGACAGATGTCGTCCACTCATTGTACGGGAGGCGCCTATGATACGTTGGCACGTGGCAAGGCCCAACAGTGGCCCATTTAGGTGAAAGAGGCCGGCCCAGTTAAAATTAGCAGGCCGGCCCATATAGGGCCTACTGGTGTCTGATCCATTGCAGCCCATGGCCCATACGAGATGTGCCAATTCGGCTCGTCAACAGCCCATTAACTATTTGACACCATTGTATCCCATCGTCAGTTCGAGCTTGTTAACAACCCGCTATATATTTGGGCTAAATCTAGGCCCTATGTGGTTTCGACCTATTAATGGACCATTCGAGGGATGGGCCAATTTTCAGGATGTACATCTTTTGGCCTATTAGCGACCCATTTAAGTGTTGGGCCAATTTCCAGCCCGGTGTGTCTTTCAGCCCGTTAAAGGCCCATAAATGAGTTGGGCCACTTGCAGTCACACCTGGGTTTTGGCCTGCTAACGGCCCACGAGTTGGGCCATTTGTAGTTGGACCTGGGTTTTGGCCTCTTAACGACCCATAAATGAGTTTAGCCCGGTTTCGCTTTCGGCCTGCTAAAGGCCCACAACACAGTTGGGCCATATATAGCTTGGTCTTAGAATCGGCATGTTAATGGCCTGTGAAATTAAATGGGCCCACTTATTACACGCTTCGATGTCTGCCTGTTAATGACCCGGGAGGTAACATGGCGATCATTAACTATTGGCTCGTTTCTAGCGGCCCGGCCTGGTTACGGCCCATTAACATAATGGGTCTAGTAGAGTTCAAGCATGTGTGTAGGCCCAATTAGATATCATCGATTCCGGCCCAGCTATAATTTGAGCCCATTACGACGAACAATTATGGACATGACAAAAACCGATCAATCGAAGGCCTATGAAAATTTTGGCACATGCGAGCCCATTAGGGAAGCCCATTAAGTTCAGTGGGCCACTTCCTTTATTTGGGCCCACGACTGTACTGCCAACTAAAAATTTCATTGCTTTTTTTGCCTTCCTAAAGACCAGTTAGATGGAATGCGAGGCGCGCTAAGCAACCATACGGCATACAAGGAAAAACGGTGCACATCCAGCATATAATACAGGAAATTACATCTACTGGGCAATAAAAGATTGATGCCAGTGCAAATAAATGAACATAACTTAACGATCTACAACCTCACAATCTGCAACCTCAGCGCGGATGACGCCCATAAGCAAGTGACCAAGTTCTTTCTTCTTTGCTACACTGTCTCTGAAAACATTGATCAGTTCTTGTTGCGCAAGAATGTGCACGTCTGATTCCTCCACGATTTCCATGATTGCTTCGACCAGTAATTCGTTCACAAACATACATTTTTTTCGTTGGATTCGAGACAGAGGGAACTCAACAGATTCAGATGGGGATTTTGGCAGGCTTGTATTATTGATAGTGAAGAGTGTCTCGACCACTGCATCATAACATAAATTAGGAGGGGAACCGAATAGATTAATCGAGAGTTATTGTCATATTACCTGGCCTAGATTTATTGGAAAGAAACAATGGGGTTGCCTTGCTGTTTTCAGAGTTTGTCTTCTTATCTTCAGTAACCTGCACCAAATTAGCTAGGTCAGATAATAGAAAAGCAACATTGACACAACGAACGTTTGGACAACCAGACCAGACCAGCCTACACCAAATTAACACAATATGGCATAGCTATCATCAGCCAGGTAAGGTAATAGGAAAGCAACATTGACACAACGAATGATTGGGCAACTAGAACAACACTACAATATAGTAATGTGCATGATATGAGATAGTACACTCATGCAGCTCAGTATGCAAAACTACCAGGCAGTTTTACTTACAAAAATCAACATCGTCGCCTTTAATTATACATTTTGCTACAAATAAATTCAGATCAGATAAAGGTTAGATTAACGCCGATTAACAAAATACATGCTGGCGTAAAAATTTAGTGATATACAACGGGTACTTACATCAGCATTGGAGCACAGAGAATTCCCACAAGATACTTTGCTCAAACGCGATCCCACTTTAGAAAGTCTTCTATCATTTAAGCTTATTTTTCTAAAAGAGAGATGGGTAAGAAACATGTAGAAAATATGAGTTGAATGCTATAAAATTTCATGATGTGAGGATATGCACATGCTTTTTAGAATGGAGTTGACATATTTTTGCTGGACTGGAGCGGACTAGTTCTTTGGCCACTTGAATATGGTTATTATCAGTAGGAATTGGGTTTCTCTGTGTTGGAGAAGTATCTATGAACACTGGAGTTGGTTTACTATCTCCTGGCATTTCGATCTTTTGCAAAGACCTTTGTAACCCTTCAGATTCTAACATAGCCATCTTCCCCTTGCATGCCTTATATAGAAGAATGGTGCTTCAGTTATAAAACATGCTATGATAGAGAGATGGAATAGGTACTGAAGAATAGAAAGGCATGACATATTGATATGTATTTCCTCCATCCGGAAATAAATGGATGTGTCTAGGTGTATTTCAGTTCTATATACATCCATTTTTATCCATTTCTGCGACATGTAATCCGGACGGAGGGAGTATGATGTAAGATTTAGGGATACGACATGACAACAGAGTAAAACACACTAGTTGAGTGCAAAACTGTGTGATAGGAGAATACATTCAGAAAAACACTAAGGCAACATATGCTTGTATAATTGGGAAACTAAGATGGCATTGCAACAAACCACTAGAACAAAACTTCAATGTGAAAAAACATGGTATGGTAGACAAATGAAGTACATACTGATGAATAATAGTGCATAAGATATTCAGAAGCATGGTGTCCAAACTAAGCAGATGGCATTGCAATAGAGTAGAATAACAGTACTTGAATTTGAAAACATGTTATCATGAATGGAATAGGTACTGAAAATCAGGAATGCATGACATATTTACATGCATGATCAGCAGGCAAAGCACATGGCATTGCAACAGAGTAGATGCACTCCAGGACATTATATGCATGCTGTACCCATATCATGAGCCAAGTTAGAGCAAGTACCTTGTGGGGAGAATAGGATTCAACATCATTCTGCAAGTCTTCTGAAGAACTGCCTTCACATGTTCCATCATATTGGGTATCATTGACGTCAAGTTTGAGGGCCGTTACATTGCTCCCTGAGGTTCTTGTGGATATATCAGTGTGTGCAATTACATCTGACATGCATGGAAGAAAACTAGTAGTTAGATTTATGTAATGAGTGCCTATAGGAGACAACATAAATTGTAGGTGTTGGGAACGTAGCATGCAATTTCAAAAAAAATCCTACTCTCATACAAGATCTATCTAGGAGATGCAAAGCAACGAGACGGGAAGAGTGTGTCTACGTACCCTCGTATACCGAAAGCAGACGCGTTGTATTAACATGGTTGATGTAGTCGAACGTCTTCACGATCCAACCGATCCAAGTACCAAACGTAGGGCACCTCCATGTTCAGCACACGTTCAGCTCGATGACATCCCTCGAGCTCTTGATCCAGTGGAGGGTCGAGGGAGAGTTCCGTCAGCACGACGGCATGGCGACGATGTTGTTAATGTGATCCCTGCAGGGCTTCGCCTAAGCACTACGACGCTATGACCTGAGGTGTACACTATGGAGGGGGGCACCGCACACGGCTAAGAGATTGTCTGTTGTTCCTTTGGGTGCCCCTGCCCACATATATAAAGGAGGGAGGGAGAGGAGTCCGGCCGGCCCATAGGGCGCGCAAAGGAGAGGAGTCCTACTAGGACTCCTAGTCCTAGTAGGATTCCCTCTCAAGGAAGGGGGTAAGAAGGAAGGAGAGGGAGAGGGAAAGGGGGCTGATACGTCTCCAACGTATCTATAATTTTTGATTGTTCCATGCTATTATATTATCCATCTTGGATGTTTTATATGCATTTATATGCTATTTTATATGATTTTTGGGACTAACCTATTAACCTAGAGCCCAGTGCCAGTTTCTATTTTTTCCTTGCTTTTGAGTTTTACAGAAAAGGAATACCAAACGGAGTCCAATTGACATGCCAATTTTTGATGATTTTTTATGGACCAAAAGAAGCCCTCGGAGTAAAAGACTTGGGCCAGAAGAGTCTTGAGCCTTCCACGAGGGTGGAGGGCGTGCCCTACCCCCTGGGCGTGTGCCCCTATCTCGTGGACGACTCGGAGACCCCCCCTGACGTGAGACCGACGCCAAAAATTCCTATAAATACAGAAACCCCCAGAAAGAAACCTAGATCATGAGTTCCGCCGCCGCAAGCCTCTATAGCCACAAAAAACCAATCGAGACACTATTTCGGCACCCTGCCGGAGGGGGAATCCCTCTCCGGTGGCCATCTTCATCATCCCAGCGCTCTCCATGACGAGGAGGGAGTAGTTCACCCTCGGGGCTGAGGGTATGTATCAGTAGCTATGTGTTTGATCTCTCTCTCTCTCTCTCTCTCTCTCTCTCTCTCTCTCTCTCTCTCTCTCTTTCTCTCTCTCTCGTGTTCTTGAGATGGCACGATCTTGATGTACCGCGAGCTTTGCTACTATAGTTGGATCTAATGATGTTTCTCTCCCTCTACTTTTTTGTAATGGATTGAGTTTTCCCTTTGAAGTTATCTTAACGGATTGAGTCTTTAAGGATTTGAGAACACTTGATGTATGTCTTGCGTGGGATACCCGTGATGACAATGGGTATTCTATTGATTTACTTGATGTATGTTTTGGTGATCAACTTGCGGATTCCGTGACCTTGGGAATCTATGCATAGGTGTTGGCACACATTTTCGTCTTGACTCTTCGGTAGAAACTTTGGGGCACTCTTTGGAGTTCCTTGTGTTGGTTGAATAGATGAATCTGAGATTGTGTGATGCATATCATATAATCATACCCACGGATACTTGAGGTGACAATGGAGTATCTAGGTGACATTAGGGTTTTGGTTGATTTGTATCTTAAGGTGTTATTCTAGTACGAACTCTAAGATAGATCGAACGGAAAGAATAGCTTCGTGTTATTTTACTACGTACTCATGAATAGATCGATCAAAAAGAATAACTTTGAGGTGGTTTCGTACCCTACAATTATATTTTCGTTTGTTCTCTGCTATTAGTGACTTTGGAGTGACTCTTTGTTGCATGTCGAAGGATTGTTATATGATCTAATTATGTTATCCTTGTTGAGAGAACTTGCACTAGTGAAAGTATGAACCCTAGGCCTTGTTTCAAAGCATTGCAATACCGTTTATGCCCACTTTTACCATTAGTTACCTTGCTGTTTTTATATTTTCATATTATAAAAAGCTATATCTACCATCCATATTGCACTTGTATCACCATCTCTTCGCCGAACTAGTGCACCTATACAATTTACCATTGTATTGAGTGTGTTGGGGACACAAGAGACTCTTTGTTATTTGGTTGCAGGGTTGTTTGAGAGAGACCATCTTCATCCTACGCCTCCCATGGATTGATAAACCTTAGGCCATCCACTTGAGGGAAATTTGCTACCGTCCTACAAACCTCTGCACTTGGAGGCCCAAGAACGTCTACAAGAGGAAGGTTGCATAGTAGACATCAAGCTCTTTTCTGGCACCGTTGCCGGGGAGGCTAGGTAAGCGGCATTCACATCCCGTCAACGAAGCTCTTTTCGGGGAGGTGAGTGCTTGAAGGTATATCTTTAGATCTTGCAATCGAATCTTTTAGTTTCTTGTTTTATCACTAGTTTAAATTTATAAAAGAAAACTACAAAAAAAAATGGAATTGAGGTTGCCTCATATGCTTCATCTTTTTAATATCTTTCGTGAAAATGATGGAAAGGAAAATTGTGCCCAAGTACTAGAAGAAGAATGCATTAAAATGTTTGGCACTAAATACTTGAATGATGAGCATGATTGCAATGTTGTTAGTGTGAATCCTTTGAATATCCATGATGCTAATGATATGCAAAGCCACAAGCTTGGGGATGCTATGTTTGATGAACATGATATTTTTTGCATCCCAAGTTTTGATGAACAAACTTATTTTGATGATAGCATGCCTCCTATTTATGATGATTATATTGATGAAAGTGGTTTTGGAGAGGTCATGACTTTATTTAGTGATGAATCCACTATTTCGGAAGAGGTTCCAATTGATTATGAGAACAAAGTTGCTATCTATGATGATTATTGTGATGACTTGTATGCTATTAGGAATAATGATAACCATGAAACTTGTCATCATGATTTTAGTTTTCAATTGGATTATGCCTCGTATGATAATTATTTTGTTGAGTTTGCTCCCACTATTATTCATAAGAAGAAATTCGCATATGTGGAGAGTAATAAAATTTATATGCTTGGGGATCATGAAAAGAATGCTTTATGTGATGGTTATATTGTTGAATTCCTTCATGATCCTACTGAAAATTATTTTGAGGGAGGAACATATGCTTGTAGGAGTTGCAATAATATCAAGTTTCCTCTCTATGTGTTGAAAATCTTGAAGCTATGCTTATTTTGCTTTCCTATGCTAGTTGATTCTTGCCATAAGTTGTTTGCTCACAAAATCCCTATGCATAGGAAGTGGGTTAGACTTAAATGTGTTAGTCATATTCTTCATGATGCTCTATTTATGTTTCAATTCTTATCTTTTATGCGAGCATCATTGAAATCATCATGCCTAGCTAAAAGGCATTAAAGAAAAGCGCTTGTTGGGAGACAACCCAATATTTACCTCTACTGTTTTTGTGTGTTCACATGATTAAGTTACTGTAGTAATCATGTTTTATACTCCCTCTATTCACTTTTGTAAGTCCTTTAGAACAGCTGAAATTGAACTGTTTTAGGCGCTGTCTTAAATGTCTAAAAGGTCTTACAAAAGTGAACGGAGTGAGTAGCTTTTGTTTCAATGAAGTGCCAAGTAGAACCTCTGGGACGACTTGGGTGAAAGTTAATGTGATCTTGTTGTAAAAAACAGAAACTTTGTGCTCACGAGATTAGCTGCCATTTTTTTTACTGAAGAGTGATTTTAAGTTGATTCTTTTTGAAGAAGATTAATAGAAAATTTCCTCAGGTCCACCAATTTATTTCAGAATTTTTTGAGTAACAGAAGTATTCGAAAGTTACAGACTGCTATAGACTGTTCTGTTTTTGACAGATTCTGTTTTCTATGTGTTGTTTGCTTATTTTGATGAATCTATGAGTAGTATCGGAGGGTATGAACAATAGAAAAGTTGGAATACAGTAGATATTACACGAATATGAATTTTGGATGAGTTCACAACAGTACCTAAGTGGTGGTTTTATTTTCTTATACTAACGGAGCTTATGAGTTTTCTGTTGAGTTTTGTGTTGTGAAGTTTTCAGGTTTTGGGTAAAGATTCGATGGACTATGGAAAAAAGAGTGGCAAGAGCCTAAGCTTGGGGATGCCGAAGGAACCCCAAGGTAAAATTCAAGGACAACCAAAAGCCTAAGCTTTGGTATGCCCCGGTAAGGCATCCCCTCTTTCGTCTTCGTTCATCGGTAACTTTACTTGAGGCTATATTTTTATTCACCACATGATATGTGTTTTGCTTGGAGCGTAAATTTACTTTATTTTGTTTTGCTTGCTGTTTGAATAATATCCCAAGATCTGAAATTCTTAAATGTTAGAGAGTCTTCACATAGTTACATAATTATTCGACTACTCATTGATCTTCACTTATATCTTTTGGAGTAGTTTGTAGTTTGCTTTAGTGTTTCACTTATATCTTTTTAGAGCACGGCGGTGGTTTTATTTTGAAGAAATAGATGAACTCTCATGCTTCACTTATATTATTTTGAGAGTCTTTTAGAACAACATGGTAATTTTCTTTGGTTATGAATTTAGTCCTAATATGATGGGCATCCAAGAGGGATATAATAAAAACTTTCATATAAAGTGCATTGAATAATATGAGAAGTTGGATGCTTGACGATTGTTTTGAGATATGAGGATGGTGATATTAGAGTCATGCTAGTAGAGTAGTTGTGAATTTGAGAAATACTTGTGTTGAGGTTTGCAAGTCCCGTAGCATGCACGTATGGTAACCGTTGTGTGACAAATTTGAAGCATGAGGTATTTCTTTGATTGTCATCCTTTGTGTGAAGGTCGGGATCGCACGATGGTTAACTCCTACCAACCCTTCCCCTAGGAGCATGCGTGTAGTACTTTGTTTTGATGACTTGTATATTTTGCAATAAGTATGGGAGTTCTTTATGACTAATGTTGAGTCCATGGATTATACGCACTCTCACCCTTCCGCCATTGCTAGCCTCTCTTGTACTGCGCAACTTTCGCCTGTATCATACACCCACCATAAACCTTCCTCAAAACAGCCACCATACCTACCTATCATGGCATTTCCAGAGCCATTCCAAGATATATTTCCATGCAACTTTCCACTATTCCGTTTATTATGACACGCTTCAACATTGTCATATTACCTTGCATGATCATGTAGATGACATCGTAGTTGTGGCAAGGCCACCATGCATCATTTTTCATACATGTCACTCTTGATTCATTGCACATCCCGGTACACCGCCGGAGGCATCCATATAGAGTCATACTTTGTTCTAGTATCGAGTTGTAATCCTTGAGTTGTAAATAAATAGAAGTGTGATGATCATCATTATTAGAGCATTGTCCCGGAAAAAAAAGGCCAAAAAAAAAAGAGAAAGGCCAAAAAAAGGAAGGGCCCAAAAAAAGAGAAAAAAAGAAAAAAAGGGGACAATACTACTATCTTTTTTCCACACTTGTGCTTCAAAGTAGCACCATGATCTTTATGATAGAGAGTCTCTTATTTTGTCACTTTCATATACTAGTGGGAATTTTTCATTATAGAACTTGACTTGTACTCCATCCGTCCCAAAATAAGTGACTCAAAAGTGACTCACTTTGTACTAACTTTAGTACAAAGTGAGTCACTTTTGAGTCACTTATTTTGGGACAGAGGGAGTATATTGCAATAATGGGCTTCCTCAAATGCCCTAGGTCTTCGTGAGCAAGCAAATTGGATGCACACCCACTTAGTTTCTTTTGTTGTGCTTTCATACATTTATAGCTCTAGTGCGTCCGTTGCATGGAAATCCCTACTCACTCACATTGATATCTACTGATGGGCATCTCCATTGCCCATTAATACGCCTAGTTGATGTGCGACCATCTTCCTCCTTTTTGTCTTCTCCACAACCACCACTCTATTCCACCTATAGTGCTATGCCCATGGCTCACGCTCATGTATTGCGTGGAAGTTAAAAAAAAGTCTGAGAATACTAAAGTATGAAACAATTGCTTGGCTGAAACCGGGGTTGTGCATGATTTGAATAATTTGTGTGACGAAGATGGAGCATAGCCAAACAATATGATTTTGCAGGGACGAACTTTCTTTGGCCATGTTATTTTGAGAAGACATAATTGCTTTGTTAGTATGCTTGAAGTATTATTGTTTTTATGTCAATATTAAACTTTTGTCTTGAATCTTTCGGATCTGAACATTCATGCCACAATAAAGAATATTACATTGATAATTATATTAGGTAGATTTCCACATCAAAAATTCGATTTTTTATCATTTACCTACTCGAGGACGAGTATGAATTAAGCTTGGGGATGCTTGATACGTCTCCAACGTATCTATAATTTTTTATTGTTCCGTGCTATTATATTATCCATCTTGGATATTTTATATGTATTTATATGCTATTTTATATGATTTTTGGGACTAACCTATTAACCTAGAGCCCAGTGCCAGTTTCTGTTTTTTCCTTGTTTTTGAGTTTTACAGAAAAGGAATACCAAATGGAGTCCAATTGACGTGCCAATTTTTCATGATTTTTTATGGACCAAAAGAAGCCCCCGGAGTAAAAGACTGGGGCCAGAAGAGTCCCGAGCCGTCCACGAGGGTGGAGGGCACGCCCTACCCCCCTGGGCGTGTGCCCCTATCTCGTGGACGACTCGGAGACCCCCCCTGACGTGAGGCCGACGCCAAAAATTCCTATAAATACAGAAACCCCCAGAATGAAACCTAGATTGGGAGTTCCGCCACCGCAAGCCTCTGTAGCCACCAAAAACCAATCGGGACCCTGTTCCGGCACCCTGCCGGAGGGGGAATCCCCCTCCGATGGCCATCTTTATCATCCTGACGCTCTCCATGACGAGGAGTGAGTTGTTCACCCTCGGGGCTGAGGGCATGTATCAGTAGCTATGTGTTTGATATCTCTCTCTCTCTCTCTCTCTCTCTCTCTCTCTCTCTCTCTCTCGTGTTCTTGAGATGACACGATCTTGATGTATCGCGAGCTTCGTTACTATAGTTGGATCTTATGATATTTCTCCCCCTCTACTTTGTTGTAATGGATTGAGTTTTTCCTTTGAAGTTATCTTATAGGATTTGAGAACACTTGATGTCTGTCTTGCGTGGGATACCCGTGGTGACAATGGGGTATTCTATTGATTTACTTGATGTATGTTTTGGTGATCAACTTGCGGGTTCCTGTGGCCTTGGGAATCTTTGCATAGGGGTTGGCACATGTTTTCGTCTTGACTCTCCGGTAGAAACTTTGGGGCACTCTTTGGAGTTCTTTGTGTTGGTTGAATAGATGAATATGAGATTGTGTGATACATATCGTATAATCATACCCACAGATACTTGAGGTGACAATAAAGTATCTAGGTGACATTAGGGTTTTGGTTGATTTGTATCTAAAGGTGTTATTCTAGTACGAACTCTAAGATAGATCGAACGGAAAGAATAGCTTCATGCTATTTTACTACGGACTCTTGAATAGATCGATCAGAAAGAATAACTTTGAGGTGGTTTTGTACCCTACAATAATCTCTTCGTTTGTTCTCCGCTATTAGTGACTTTGGAGTGACTCTTTGTTGCATGGTGAGGGATTGTTATATGCTCTAATTATGTTATCCTTGTTGAGAGAACTTGCACTAGTGAAAGTATGAACACTAGGCCTTGTTTCAAAGCATTGCAATACCGTTTATGCCCACTTTTATCATTAGTTACCTTTCTGTTTTTATTTTTTCATATTACAAAAACCTATATCTACCATCCATATTGCACTTGTATCACCATCTCTTCGCCGAACTAGTGCACCTATACAATTTACCATTGTATTGGGTGTGTTGGGGACACAAGAGACTCTTTGTTATTTGGTTGCAGAGTTGTTTGAGAGAGACCATCTTCATCCTACGCCTCCCACAGATTGATAAACCTTAGGTCATCCACTTGAGGGAAATTTGCTACTGTCCTACAAACCTCTGTACTTGGAGGCCCAACAACGTCTACAAGAAGAAGATTGCGTAGTAGACATTAAGGGCGCCGCCCCCTGACAGTGTCATGGACTAGGGGGTACTCACCACGTCATCTCCCGACCAGCTGGATCGGGCCGGGGACCCCATGGCGGTTCATTCATGAGCCACTTCGGGCAGCCCATGCCGCATACAAGGAGGTTTCCACAAGACTTGGCGCCCAAGACAAGGACTCTCCTAAACCCTAGGCCTCCGTTGTGTTATATAAACCGAGGCTAGGCTAGTCAACAGGACATCTCATATTCATTACTACAATCTCGTGGTAGATAAATGCACTATATACTACACCCATCTGAATAAAATAAAAAGCAGCATGTAGGGTATTATTTCTTCGAGAGAGCCCGAAGCTGGGTAAAATCCCGTGTCCATGTTACCATCCCTCCAAAATGCCTAGCTTAGGACCCCTACTACGAGATACGCCGTATATAGAACCGACATTCGTGCTTTCATTGAGAGCCTGCTAGGTAATCACCATGGATCGATGGGATGATCAGGTGATATTTTTTCAATCAGATCTGTTTTCATACAAGTTAATTTCGATGAGAATTACACTTGTTGGTTCGCATGGAGTTTTTGTTTACAGCCTGTCCTACTCTACCCGTTCCTATCTGTTGCTCGGAGACCGCTGTCTGATATCTTCATGTTTTCTACGGCTCCTGGCCGAACGGACGCACACACGTGCCGTTCTAATCACGCCTCAGTGTGCACCAGCGGCGTCGTACCTGCTGATTCCTTGGGAGCCGAGTACTACTGAGAATAGTACTTCCTCCGTTCCTAAATATAAGTCTTTGTAAGGATTTCACTATGAATCATATACGCATGTATATAGATGCATTTTAGAGTATAGATTCACTCATTTTGCTCCGTATATGGTTCATAGTGGAATCTCTCCAAAGACTTATATTTAGAAACGGAGGGAGTACATCTTAATCTAATTGACTAATAGCCCGTCTTTGGTCCTGTTGATTCCTCCTCACGTGGGAGCCTAGTACTCACTACTAGGAAAAGTAGTACTCACGACATGACCCAGGCGTGCATGACAACGCCGATTGTCGTTTTCTCCTCGGATCATTGCATCCGTCACTCGAATAAATCTGGTGCTATTTCTCCAGTCAGATTTGTTCCGCATGAGTTGACTTCTTTGAGGATTATTACTGTCGGATTGCTATTTTTTATTCCGCGGGCTCGTTCGAGACTGATTCTAAAATTAGATCGGATCAAGGGGATTTATGCATCCGCGGCCGCTAAGGCAGATCACAATGGGGTGAAACTTGGGAGTAACATCACATATTTTAATACAACGTTGCTTATGTGGCACATATTTAATGAATAATGAGGTGCTTGTGGTAACTAGCTAAGTTAGGGCATCTCCAATGGTTGTAAGATAGTTGTTGGTAGACTTTGCCACATAGGATTTTTGATGATGTGTCATACAATAAATGAGGGAAGAGAGGAAGGTTGTATGTACATGAACCAACACCCTTTGCACAAGCTCCAATGTAGAATGAGAGAGCACCTTATTTATTATCTCACATTCTACTGGCCAAACTAGATACAACCCATTGAAGTTGTCGTATGTTAAGGTGTTGGTTGATGACATGGCATATTTTACCAACAAGCTAACATACAAACTGTTGAAGATGCCTTTACCGGAACATCACATACTTAAAGAAACAATGAGTCTATAAGCTAATAAATGCATCGTTGCATGACACTACCTACATGTTCCTACCCACTGTGAAGGTAGTAATATAGTTTAGATAAGTGTGCATGTTACTACCTTATGTTCCTGCCAATTGTGACCAGCCTCGATCTGCACGATCAAAAGTGATCAGGTTCTGAACAGGTTGATTCAGTGCTATCCTCGAGCCCCAAGGATCCTGGGTCCCAAGTTGAGAAGCCCAATACAGCCCTTCTCCAGCGGTGCACAACAGGGAGGATCCTCTGCCCTTGTTTTCTTTTGTTCTTTTATTCAAGCAGCGACCCTGCCCCGTCGGTTGCTAATTAGTGCTTACGCAATGTACTAACGTCAGATGAATGCTAAGTTGCAGCAAGGATTAATTATCCCGTGGCTGGTCGGCATGCCAGCAAAATGTAAACACATTGGTGAGCTCACGGAGAGAAGCATGTTGAGGATTCCACTCCAAAAAAAATACTAATTGGTCATGAGTCTTTCGATGACTGGTTGGTCCCGTACTTGGCAGTACCGACGCTGGCTTTCTACCTCCGATTTCAATACTTCAGAACCAGAACTTCAGTTTCCGGCTAGCCGGTTTGAACAGATGCATCCGAGAACAAAGCAGTAGCCGGGCGTAGAAAGATTAGCCGTGCACACCCATCAAGGTTTGATTAATGGGATGGGCTAGCTAGTTATATCGCACTTTGGGCAGTTCTGTACTGCCCTACGGATCAGGTGCATTTATTTCAGTTTTTTTATTCTGTACTATAATTTACCTTAAAAAAATGTTATTCTGTATAATTCAGTGTGTTCAAAATTTCCTTTGCTTTTGATGTGCACTTTTGGGTGTCCGGACGTTGCCGTGCAGACATTGTTGCCCCGGACGGGCCGCCCTCGGCGCCCAGGCCATATTCTTTTCCGATTATAAAGGTATATTATTATTACTTTTGCCCGGCACAATTTTATGTGCATAGGTGAACCAACTTCGGCCAGTCTGCATCGCCATCTTGGCGAACTGACGTCGTCGTCCCTCCAACAGGCCATCTTTCTTTCATTATTTACTTCACATAAATTAATTAAGTGGAGAATTTGCTCTAAATTATTATTATTATTATTTGTTATTACTTTCGGCTTGCACTGTTTTATGTGTGCAGCTTAACGACTTCGACTGCGTCACGCGGTCACTTCGGCAAACCGACGTCGTCCCAATAGGCATAAATCGTCTCGCGTGATCACCTTGTTTGTCGAATTGCCATACCGACATGTTCGGTTGCCTCGGGGACTTCGGCATCATTGAGAGAGCTCTACCTCATCGAGTATTCGGCACACGGGCCATATTTCTTTTATTATTCACTTTGCATAAATTAATTGTGCAACGGATTTTTAGTTTTTTTATTGTTATTATTATCTCCGGCTTGCACTATTTTCTGTGCACATGTAAATGATTCAGGCCGGGCATTGCTGTCACCTCAGCGTACCGACATGCTGACGTAGGGTTCCGTCGTCGCCTTACTGACCAACCACGTCACCTCGGCTGGACCCGGGGCTTCGTCAACACTTCATTAAACCACGCCGAGGACTTCAACGTCACACTGCCGGCCGTGCTATGTCACCACTTCGGAATGCCGAACTCCTCGCCTGGCCACCTCGGGACCGGCTTGGGTGATGAGACCTCGTCCCGCTGTCAGCTCGGGCCGCACATCGATACCGAGCACATTAACCAGCTAAGTCGCTTCCATGCCCAGTTATTTGTTTTAATTCTTGTTCGGTTTAACCAAGCTTTATATTTGTGTTAAACAAAAAAACTTAGTTTGTCAAAAATGTTATTTGTTAAAAACACTTCTCTTCCCCAGTTAACTGGGGGCGCCTAAATTTATACGAGCCATTTTATAATAATAGCTTTCTTCTTACTCGTTGCAAAGTCTTCTTCTATCACTCCTTTTTTTGATGCGAGTGTGTGGTCAATAGCCGGGGAGCCTAATTTCTCTCTCAAAGCCTCTAGAGTTTAGTTTGCTAAACTAGCCTAACAAGAAGTACTCCACCATCGGGATAGGAGGTTGAAGCCGTAGGCTGACCCGCTTGAAGTCTTGAGATAGGATGTGTCCTGTCAAAGCACGACAGAAGCACAATTTTTTAAGACCAATCTTCGGATTGGCACCGAACACTTGATCTAGTTCTGACGTCAAGTTTTTACTGAAGTTTTTTGGTTTTCCAAAGCCTATGGCACTTTTAAACTATTTGTGTGTTTCCAGCATGTGACGCCCGAAGACCGACGTCCCAGAAGATTACAGATGTTCCGGGTTCTCCCGTGTGTTTCATGTGTGCTTGTGTTATTTATTTTGCATTGCATCATGTCATCATGCCATCATGTCATTTTTTTCCAACTCAACCTAATAAGTCGTGTGGACCTTCGGTCCATTTAAATCGAGGGAAGGATGGCTTCTCTTTATAAAATATATGTATCCTCCTAATATTTATGGAGCTATTAAAATTATTCCAATTGTTTGGAAATTCACCAACACACACTTGCATATCTTCCCCATGCCTTTTCTTTCCCAATTCCTTGCCTCCAAACCTTGTCTATAATTCTTTTCCCGTTTATCGAGGTTCCTCCAAAAACCTCAACATTTTTGGACACTTCAAAAATCAAGTCTTAGTTCAAACCATTTGAAGTAAATTCAAATGAGTTCGAATTTAACTCTTGCATTCTTGCCTCTCCTATTTTTTTTCGTGGACGGTGGACATTTTTGCGAGTCCGGGGAAGATAACCTCATGCCCTAATTCTTTTCCTAGCCGCCCATTTCTTTTCCTCTCTCTTTAGTTCTCTGTTTGCTTTTATTTGAGAGAGAGAGAGAGAGTCAGAAGGGCCCCTTGCGCTGCTCTGGGCCTCCCAGCCGCAGGCCGGCCCATCTCCTTCTCGTGGCCCATAGGCCAACTCCAGCGCCCCCTGCGCAACCCTAGCCCCCGAGCACATCTCCCCATCGCTCCCTCGTCCCCTTTTCCCTCGCGCCGCCGAGCTCGCCTAATTCCCCTTCTTCCCCAATCCCTCCCCTCCTCTCGTCGTTCCCCACGACGCCCCTCTCCCTCACGCTCCCTCGCTAGCGCGCCATCCAAACCTCTCCTCCGTCGCGCTGCCCTGCAGTGCTCGCCGCCGGGTCCCCCGCGCCTTTCCGCGGCCAGCCGCGCCGCCATTTCCTTCCCGACGCCGCCGCCCGACCGGTTCTCCTCCTCGTGCCCTCCGAGTCGCCAGGGCCTGAAGCCGCCGAGGCACTGCCTCCTCTGCTCCTCGTCGAGGCCCCGCGAGCCTCATGCTCGCCAGGCTGAGCGGCGCCGCGCCGTTCGCCTTCGCCGACGCGCCATGGCCTCTGCTCCAGCCCCATCATCGCCGAGCCCGCCATGGTCGCCGCCTGGACCTCGCCTTGCCATCGTCTGCGCCAAGTTCCGCTGAACCAGGCTAGAGCCCCCGCTCCTCGCGGTCCTTCCGCCTCGCCAACTTCCAGCCGAAGGAGCTCTGTCGCTTTTCCTTTACCCCACCTTGCTGCTGTTGCTGCTCTGTCCACTAGGACCCCATCTGAAGGACAGGGATGCCCTGCCTGCTGCGCACCATGGCTCCTGGAGCTCCACACGAGACGAGCATCATCTCCATCGTATCCTCCCTGGATTTTACACCAAGTACCTGGACCGCGAAGATCGTGCATCGTTGCGCTCTGTTCCATCTCTCTCAAGGCCGTGAGGAAGCCAGGTACTAGGACGTCAAGTACCCATCACGTTCATCTACTCGCCAAGTACCTCGACGCTCGACGCCCGTACGACTACACAAGACGATGCGCCAAGTTCAACTACGCCCGACGACATGTACATCTTCGAAACGAGTACGACTACACTTGGTGGATGCGACAAGTACCTCTACCGTCGACCCCGTATACGACTACATGATGTGACGCGTCAAGTACCACTACGTACGATGAAGCAACAAGTACCTCTATGGAAACATGAACATCTACGGAGCGTGTACGACGACCGTCGCCAAAGAACCGTGTACCACTACCATCGCCCCTAAGACGTTCGATTCGCCAAGTACCTCTACCGTCGACCCCGAACATCTTCGGAAACGTGAACGGCTACAAAACGTGTTCCACGGCCCGCGAGTACCACTACTTCCTCTACGACATCGAACCGCCCCGAAACGAACATTCCGAAGGTATAACCCCGAGACGATGAACCGTGGACGTATGCTTGTGTTGTATGAGATGTATCAAATGTTTGCATCGTGTCCGTTGTGGCCCTCGTTTGCCTTGTCGCCGACCCGTGGGAACCGGGCAACCGGGTTCACCCCACCTTTCATCTTGTTCGACTCGCTCATGCTACCTTGCTTTTGCACCGGCATCTCGACGAGTGTCGGATCATCGAAACGTTGTTGTGGCATCGTATCCGTTTTCGCCGCCACGACCCTCTTTTCTTTCCGTCGTGGGGACAAATACTTCTTATCTCTTCATGTTGACGTTTAACTAAAAATTGCATAAAACTTGATCATGTCATCCGCATCATGATAACAACCTTTGAATGTGTGAATTGTTGTTTGCTTAAAATTGCTAAACATGCATATGGGTTTTTTTTCGGAATTGTTCTTGTAGCTTCCGGCCTCATTTAAACTTGTTGACTTGTGTTATTTTCTGTGCTTCCTACCTTGCCATGCATTGCTTCCTGTATAGACTTGTCATGCATCATACCTTGCCATGTATTGCATCAGATAGACTTGTGTTATTTTTCTGTGCTTCCTACCTTGCCATGTTTTGCTTCCTGTATAGACTTGTAGTGCATCCTATATAGAACTATCTTGCATCATACTTGGTTGAGCATATTGTCGTGTCTCGTGTTGTGTGTTTACCGTATTGCTTGCTTTTTTCTCGTTAGTGCTTGTTCCGTTGCGATCGTGAGGTTTCGTTCGACTTCTCGTGGTTCTTCTTCAAGGCTTCTTCTTCGTCTTCTTCTTGGATCCGTTCTTCTTCCTTGCGGGATCTCGGGCAAGATGACCATACCCTTGGATACCTTTACTATCATTGCCATGCTTAGTTGTCTCGATGCTATCGTTATATGTCGCGCTACCCATCATTTATGTCAGCCTCTCCTTGTTGCCATGAAACCTCTAACCTTTGACACCTTCCTAGCAAAAACCATTGTTTTGCTATGTTACCCGCTTGCTCAGCCCCTCTTATAGCGTTGTTAGTTGCAGGTGAAGATGAAGATCGTTCCAGGTGGGAACTTGTTGTTGGAATATCACAATATCTATTATTATTATTAACACACCTATATACTGGGCATGGGTGGAAGGCTTGGCCTTTTGCTCGGTGTTTTGTTCCACTCATGCCACCTTAGGCGCCGATAAACCGGCATTATGTTCCTTGATTTTGCGTTCCTTACACGGTTGGGTATATGGGGACCCCTTGACACTTCGTCTTTGAATAAAACTCCTCCAGCAAGGCCCAACATTGGTTTTAATTTGCCTCATAATAACAACTTAATTAAATTAATTAAAATTGCATAGGGGGTCGCGCCCTCGAGTTTCTTTTCTACATAGCAGGGGGGCCAGTGCTTATGGTGTTGGTCCCAAATAGAGCACTGTGCGGGACCACCCCTTGGCAACTTGGGGTATCTGGCTCCTGTACGCTTCGCTCATCCGGACGTGGCCTGAGACGAGATACGCGCGGCTACTATCAGGGTGTCAGCGCGCCGGGAGGTCTTGCTGGACTTGTTTTACCATTGTCGAAATGTCTTGTGCACCGGGATGCCGAGCATGGCTCGGATTTCCCTAAGATATGGGGTGATGATATTATATTTATCACTTCACTGATCGTGAGAGCTTGTGATGGGCTAAGTTGGGACACCCCTGCAGGGTTATGATCTTTCGAAAGCCGTGCCCGCGGTTATGTGGCAGATTGGAATTTGTTAATGTCCGGTTGTAGAAAACTTGACAGAGGATCCGAAGTAAAACACACAACTGTGTGAGTAACCGTGACTGTCTCTTTTCACTTTGAGAAGAGAACACGGTGGGGTTATGTTTGACTCGTAGGTAGTTCAGGATCTTTAGCGATCACTACTAGTTGCGACGGTTTGCGTAGATGCTCATCTTATTCTTGTACTCGTAAGCTAGCCACCATATTATGCTTAGCCGCTGCTGCAACCTCACCACTTTACCTCCTCCTACCCATAAAGCTTTGCTAGTCTTGATACCCATGGTTATGGGATTGCTGAGTCCTCGTGGCTCACAGATACTACAACACCAGATGCAGGTTTAGTCGAGAATGATGTAGGAGATGGATCAGAACTTCACCAGGAGTTCGATGAAGAGCGTGGCCGTATGCTTGTGACGTTTTCGACGATCAGTAGTGGTTTCTACTAGGGGCGTTTCGGACCTGTGGCTTTATGTTTTTGCAATCTTTCTTTTGGATCTTCGCCCGTAGTCGGGTTGTGATGTTTTGGATGATGATTTGCTTATGTAATGTATTGTGTGACGTGGCGAGTGTAAGACAACTATTCTTTTGCAATTTCATCCCTATTTTTACATGAGTCGTGCAAAGATACCAAACTTGAGATCATTCCAGAACGGGCTTATACCTTTAAGTCGTGCCTCGACACGTAGGAGGTATAGTCCCATCCTGGGCATTACAAGTTGGTATTCAGAGCCTTCTCCGACCTAGAAGCCCCCACTGTTTGATCGAATCGTTGACGGTTGAGTCTAGGCACACACTTAAAAATGTTTTGAGTCCTATATATATATCGGAGAGTAGGATTTCTTTTGCTTCTCATCCCTTTTCACTCTGGTGAGGACTCCTGACGATTACTTATCTCTTCTACTAGAAAAAATTCACCAATTTGTTTTTAGGATCACACGAGTATTGTTTGGATTGTTTCGATGTCTTTGTGACGAGAACATTGTTCTCGATGCCTCCTGTCATTTAGGGGTTGTGGCAGTGTCCTGGGGAGTTGAGCTCCGAGGTGTTGTCATCACAAATATATCGAAGCAGTTCTCGAATACTTAAGACGGTCGACATCGAAAACTCTCCTATGCGGTTAGTGGCAAGATAACCCCGACATCACCCAGTACTGGGGAGGTAGTTCGGGAGTATTGCCATAGCTTGTATAGCAGATGCGTTTCGGAGGTCCGAGATAAACGGTTTCCGAAAATAACTGGTTATGTGTTGAAGGATGGATACAGCTGGATGTAGGATTAGAGTTGAGTGCACGGTGCTTCCCCTGTATCCCCAACACCTGATTGCATAACTGGAAACTTTCGGAAATTAATAGGTGGGTTCATCTAGTAGCTCGTAGGCATTCTTCCAACAAATGCACGATATGGAGTTCGGGGTTCTACATTGAGTGAAGTGGTTTTATGGACGTTTGTTCCGATCGGGAGTTGCATCTTAAAGGGTCCTTGGCTATGCTGATCCGGGGATTGCAAAACCCTTTTGTAACACGTTCCATGAGCTTTCAGCACAAATATGTGGAACGAAGCTTCTATATTGTATTTGTTCTATCTGCTCCTTGTTGTTTTTTATTTACCTTTTGTTCTCCCAAGTGGCTTCTCGACAAGTTGATCTACCTACGGAATTCATTTGTTCAATTCTCCGTTCGAATGATATTGTGAAGATTATGTTACAACATATCTATCCTTTGTTCTTGTTTTGATTTTGGTATTCGAGTTGCTTCGATGTCAAGTGTTAATTCCATACCTTTCCTAATCGGTGTTCTCATATTTCTATGGGAGTGCTAATCCTTCTTGATCAATCAAGATTTTCATGGTAATCCTTTTCAACCGGTGTGCCTTCTTTTCAAGTTATTCCATACAGACGCCGTTGAGAAATCTGACGATTTGTCTGTTTCATTCATCCCAAGTTGTCTTTGTTTTCCCCACCCTCCCTCCCTTTTCTTTTGGAGCCAGAGTCCTTGATCAAGTATCCATTTTATTCATGTGATATTTCTTCATTCTTTTCCTTCAATGTTCTTATCCGGTGATTTATCGTGAAAATGCTCAAGAGTTTCAAGTTCATCATTCTTAATTCCAATATTCTTCTTCGGTGGACTAAATCCAAGCTTCCGTATTGATCATATCTGTGCCTCTTCTTTCACATGTTTTACAATGTGGGAATTTGTTATCCGAAGGCTCTCTTATTTCTTCACATCTCTTTATTCATATCCGGAGTGTTGAAGATATCTCAGAAGATTCATAATTCCATTCTTAATCCGTTCAAGCTATTTTGAGGATTATCATCTTATTCAAGCCATTTAATTCAACCGGTGCAATACCTCTTCAGTAATATTTTTCATCGGTGATTTCTTTAGTGGGCCCTAACCCACATGTATTTTTCCAGGATCTTACCTGACTCCTCTAATTTTTCTGGAGTTATTCTAAAATTCTTTTCAAAGTGTGACGTAAGTATGAATCCCATCAGTCACAGTCCTTCTCCAGGACCGCTTTCAAATTCTTTTTCATCATTGGTTCAACCTTTTAATTCTTATTACGGAGTGCCTATAAAATTCATGGTGGTGTATCTCATCATCTTCTCAGATTTTGAAGACCCGAAGACGAGTTCCTCTTGAATCCTTGTCCGCTCTTCCAAGATTCATGGTTCTAGCTTAATGCCATCCTCATTATTGTTCCGTTTGTGAGGAATTCTTTTTATACCCGTCCGAAGCATTTCATGAATTCTTTCCATTGTGATCCTCCGAAGGCCATCATTTCAGAAGATTCTTCGTTCTCAGTTTTCAACTTCGACCTCCAACTATTCTTCATCGATGTCTCTTCTTTCGTCTCCATATTCTTACGATGGTTCATTCAAGTTTACTCTTCCGTTCTTATCGTATCAATTCATTTGTTCTTTCCATAATCCTACTGGTGAGTTGTTCAAGATTATTCTCAAGTTTTGGCTATATCTCTCTCCAATCCTTTTCAAGAAGAATAAGTAGTGTGCCAAATCCTTTGGTTGTCATGAATTTAAATTGGTGAAGGGTATGCATGACATAATTCTTATTCTTATTCCTTCAAGGTGATTTAATTCCTTTTTTCCGGAGCTTGTTCATCATATCATATTCTCAGTTCTAAGTTCTTCATCTTGTTTTCCGGAGCTCCAAGTTATTCAATTATATCATTTCAAAGCTCCATCTAATTCATCGCAGGCCTTGAATCTTATTCTTTTCATCTTTCACTTCTCATGCTTTCATTACCGGAGTTTTCATGGTGGTTCATCAAGATTTAATTCATCCTCGAAGTCTTCATCAAGATTCTTGTTGGAGCTCAATCATTCTTCATCATGCTTTCCAAGTGAAATTCTTTCTACCTTATTGTTTGAGATGGTGGTATGCCATTTTTGACAATTTCCCTGCATGTTTCATGTTTCACAAGTTGTCAGGAATGAGATATTTAAACCCATCATTTTCCTTGTTCAAGAGATCTTTTCAACCCTTCAATTATTCGTTGGAGTCATCTTGGGTTATAATTCACCTAAAAGCTTTCCCTGAGATTTGTTGCTATTATGGTGCTTATAAATGACCCAAGTCCTTCATTTATCATTCCGGTGAAATAAGTTTTTCGTCTCCTTACTGATCTCAATCCAATTAAATGTTTCCGTCAGTGGCCGGTTGTCACCTCATAATTTTGAGATGTTTTCCATAAGCCCACATCAAGCTTATTCGTTTTCGTTGTTGATTTCGATCAACTCTATTCAATCCATCGTTGTAAGGATGCTCTTTCAAACTCATTCGCGGGAGAAGTTGTCATTTTCTTCTCCGTTCTTTCTTTCCAATGATCTAGCATCTATTCTTTCATTCCGGAGGCATTGTAATATTGCTCTCTTTGACCATCATCTCGTTTTTATCAAGATCATATTCTTCCCTTGCTTGTCTATTTAACTGGAGTGTTGTGTTCTCCATTCAAATTCAATCATCTTACCAAGTTTTGACTCTCTTTCAAACGGAGTGCTGTCTGAAGCCTTCCTTACCCCTTGTGCCATTCTTTCAATGTTCCGGAGGCTGTGTGTTGTTGTTTTCATCGAGTATCATCCCAACTTGGCAAGTTCATGTTCAATTCCTTACATTTTTAGTCGGAGTGCTGTCCGAATCATGTCATTCTTATTCCTTGGCTATACCATTGCGGTTTCATATTCTTTTGGTTCGTAAGCTCTTGTTTCATGTCTTTCAACCTACAAGGCTCTCATAATATTCCTTCTCCCTCTTTCTAACAGAGTGTTTTCATATTCGTTCATCTCTGTTGTATTCTTCTTTCAATTTGTTCAAACCCTCCAAGGTTCGTGGTTTCACTAGTTTGTAGAAGAAGCAACTTTGTTTTACCTTTTCCTCTTCCGTTTTTACCCGTTGCCATCTCTAGGATCTCGGGTCGAGATCCTCTGTTAGTGTGGGAGAGTTGTGACGCCCGAAGACCGACTTCCCAGAAGATTCCAGATGTTCCGGGTTCTCCCGTGTGTTTCATTTGTGCTTGTGTTATTTATTTTGCATTGCATCATGTCATCATGCCATCATGTCATTTTTTTCCAACTCAACCTAATAAGTCGTGTGGACCTTCGGTCCATTTAAATCGAGGAAAGGATGACTTCTCTTTATAACATATATATATCCTCCTAATATTTATGGATCTATTAAAATTATTCCAATTGTTTGGAAATTCACCAACACACACTTGCATATCTTCCCCATGCCTTTTCTTTCCCAATTCCTTGCCTCCAAACCTTGTCTATAATTCTTTTCCCGTTTATCGAGGTTCCTCCAAAAACCTCAACATTTTTGGACACTTCAAAAATCAAGTCTTAGTTCAAACCATTTGAATTAAATTCAAATGAGTTCGAATTTAACTCTTGCATTCTTGCCTCTCCTATTTTTTTCGTGGACCGTGGACATTTTTGCGAGTCCGGGGAAGATAACCTCATGCCCTAATTCTTTCCCTAGGCGCCCATTTCTTTTCCTCTCTCTTTAGTTCTCTGTTTGCTTTTATTTGAGAGAGAGAGAGAGAGAGTCAGAAGGGCCCCTTGCGCTGCTCTGGGCCTCCCAGCCGCAGGCCGGCCCATCTCCTTCACGTGGCCCATAGGCCAACTCCAGCGCCCCCTGCGCAACCCTAGCCCTCGAGCACATCTCCCCATCGCTCCCTCGTCCCCTTTTCCCTCGCGCCGCCGAGCTCGCCCAATTCCCCTTCTTCCCCGATCCCGCTCCTCCTCTCGTTGTTCCCCGCGACGCCCCTCTCCCTCACGCTCCCTCACTAGCGCGCGCCCCTCACCTCTCCTCCGTCGTGCTGCCCTGCAGTGCTCGCCACCGGGTCCCCCGCGCCTCTCCGCGGCCAGCCGCGCCGCCCTTTCCTTCCCGACGCCGCCGCCCGACCGGTTCTCCTCCTCGTGCCCTCCGAGTCGCCAGGGCCTGAAGCCGCCGAGGCACTGCCTCCTCTGCTCCTCGTCGAGGCCCCGCGAGCCTCATGCTCGCCAGGCCGAGCGTCGCCGCGCCCTTCGCCTTCGTCGACGCGCCATGGCCTCTGCTCCAGCCCCATCATCGCCGAGCCCGCCAGGGTCGCCGCCTGGACCTCGCCTTGCCATCGTCTGCGCCAAGTTCCGCTGAACCAGGCTAGAGCCCCCGCTCCTCGCGGTCCTTCCGCCTCGCCAGCTTCCAGCCGAAGGAGCTCCGCCGCTTTTCCTTTACCCTGCCTTGCTGTTGTTGTTGCTCTGTCCACTAGGACCCCATCTGAAGGACAGGGATGCCCTGCCTGCTGCGCACCATGGCTCCTGGAGCTCCACACGAGATGAGCATCATCTCCATCGTATCCTCCCTGGATGTATACACCAAGTACCTGGACCGCGAAGATCGTGCACCGTTGCGCTCTGTTCCATATCTCTCAAGGCCGTGAGGACGCCAGGTACTAGGACGTGAAGTAGCCATCACGTTCATCTACTCGCCAAGTACCTCGACGCTCGATGCCCGTACGACTACACAAGACGATGCGCCAAGTTCAACTACGCCCGACGACATGTACATCTTCGAAACGAGTACGACTACACTTGGTGGATGCGACAAGTACCTCTACCGTCAACCCCGTGCACGACTACATGATGTGACGCGTCAAGTACCACTACGTCCGATGCCGCGACAAGTACCTCTACGGAAACATGAACATCTACGGAGCGTATACGACGACCGTCGCCGAAGAACCGTGTACCACTACCGTCGCCCCGAAGACGTTCGATTCGCCAAGTACCTCTACCGTCGACCCCGAACATGTTCGGAAATGTGAACGGCTACAAAACGTGTACCACGACCCGCGAGTACCACTACTTCCTCTACGACCTCGAACCGCTCCGAAACGAACGTTCCGAAGGTATATCCCCGAGACGATGAACCGTGGACGTATGCTTGTGTTGTGTGAGATGTATCGAATGTTTGCATCGTGTCTGTTGTGGCCCTCGTTTGCCTTGTCGCCGACCCGTGGGAAACGGGCAACCGGGTTCACCCCACCTTTCATCTTGTTCGACTCGCTCACGCTACCTTGCTTTTGCACCGGCATCTCGACGAGTGTCGGATCATCGGAACGTTGTCGTGGCATCGTATCCATTTTCGCCACCACGACCCTCTTTTCTTTCCGTCGTGGCGACAAATACTTCTTATCTCTTCATGTTAACGTTTAACTAAAAATTGCATAAAACCTGATCATGTCAACCGCATCATGATAACAATCTTTGAATGTGTGAATTGTTGTTTGCTTAAAATTGCTAAACATGCATATGGGGTTTTTCCGGAATTGTTGTTGTAGCTTCCGCCCTCATTTAAACTTGTTGACTTGTGTTATTTTTCTGTGCTTCCTACCTTGCCATGCATTGCTTCCTGTATAGACTTGTCATGCATCATACCTTGCCATGTATTGCATCAGATAGACTTGTGTTATTTTTCTGTGCTTCCTACCTTGCCATGTTTTGCTTCCTGTATAGACTTGTAGTGCATCCTATATAGAACTGTCTTGCATCATACTTGGTTGAGCATATTGTCGTGTCTCGTGTTGTGTGTTTACCGTATTGCTTGCTTCTTCTCGTTAGTGCTTGTTCCATTGCGATCGTGAGGATTCGTTCGACTTCTCGTGGTTCTTCTTCAAGGCTTCTTCTTCGTCTTCTTCTTGGATCCGTTCTTCTTCCTTGCGGGATCTCAGGCAAGATGACCATACCCTTGGATACCTTTACTACCATTGACATGCTTAGTTGTCTCGATGCTATCGTTATATGTCGCGCTACCCATCATTTATGTCAGCCTCTCCTTGTTGCCATGAAACCTCTGACCTTTGACACCTTCCTAGCAAAAACCATTGTTTGGCTATGTTACCCACTTGCTCAGCCCCTCTTATAGCGTTGTTAGTTGCAGGTGAAGATGAAGATCGTTCCAGGTGGGAACTTGTTGTTGGAATATCACAATATCTATTATTATTATTAACACACCTATATATTGGGCATGGGTGGAAGGCTTGGCCTTTTGCTCGGTGTTTTGTTCCACTCATGCCACCTTAGGCGCCGATAAACCGGCATTATGTTCCTTGATTTTGCGTTCCTTACACGGTTGGGTATATGGGGACCCGTTGACACTTCATCTTTGAATAAAACTCCTCCAGCAAGGCCCAACATTGGTTTTAATTTGCCTCATAATAACAAATTAATTAAATTAATTAAAATTGCATAGGGGGTCGCGCCCTCGAGTTTCTTTTCTACATAGCAGGGGGGCCAGTGCTGATGGTGTTGGTCCCAAATAGAGCACTGTGCGGGACCGCCCCTTGGCAACTTGGGGTATCTGGCTCCTGTACGTTTCGCTCATCCGGATGTGGCCTGGGACGAGATACGTGCGGCTACTATCAGGGTGTCGGCACGCCGGGAGGTCTTGCTGGACTTGTTTTACCATTGTCGAAATGCCTTGTGCACCGGGAAGCCGAGCCTGATCGGATTTACCTAACATAAGAGGTGATGATATTATATTTATCACTTCAGCTGATCGTGAGAGCTTGTGATGGGCTAAGTTGGGACACCCCTGCAGGGTTATGATCTTTCGAAAGCCGTGCCCTCGGTTATGTGGCAGATTGGAATTTGTTAATGTCCGGTTGTAGAAAACTTGACAGAGGATCCGAAGTAAAACACACAACTGTGTGAGTAACCGTGACTGTCTCTTTTCACTTTGAGAAGAGAACACGGTGGGGTTATGTTTGACTCGTAGGTAGTTCAGGATCTTTAGCGATCACTACTAGTTGCGACCGTTTGCATAGATGCTCATCTTATTCTTGTACTTGTAAGCTAGCCACCATATTATGCTTAGCCGCTGCTGCAACCTCACCACTTTACCTCCTCCTACCCATAAAGC
Source organism: Secale cereale (assembly GCA_902687465.1). Lineage (NCBI taxonomy): Eukaryota > Viridiplantae > Streptophyta > Magnoliopsida > Poales > Poaceae > Secale > Secale cereale. The sequence continues at coordinate 490,446,516 of LR738710.1, forward strand.
TTTGCTAGTCTTGATACCCATGGTTATGGGATTGCCGAGTCCTCGTGGCTCACAGATACTACAACAGCAGATGCAGGTTCAGCCGAGAATGATGCAGGAGATGGATCAGAACTTCACCGGGAGTTCGATGAAGAGCATGGCCGTATGCTTGTGACGTTTTCGACGATCAGTAGTGGTTTCTACTAGGGGCGTTTCGGACCTGTGGCTTTATGTTTTTGGTATCTTTCTTTTGGATCTTCGCCCATAGTCGGGTTGTGATGTTTTGGATGATGATTTGCTTATGTAATGTATTGTGTGACGTGGCGAGTGTAAGCCAACTATTCTTTTGCAATTTCATCCCTATTTTTACATGAGTCGTGCAAAGATACCAAACTTGAGATCATTCCAGAATGGGCTTATACCTTTAAGTCGTGCCTCGACACGTAGGAGGTATAGTCCCATCCTGGGCATTACACAGCATAAGTCTCGCAGTGCAACGCCGGACACCTTTAGAGATTCGGCAAAAACATTCTCGGATATTGCTATATATGCATCAGTTTTGAATTGTGTCTTCGATCAATAGTTGGGTTGCCCGGCTCCTGTGCTTGCCTCCTATGTTCCGCTTTGTTCGGCTAGGTGCGCAAAGGGAGAACCACTGCGATTGTGCTTCCAGCTCGAATGGTTAAGCACCTCAGTGGAGAAAGCAGAAAACTGACTGGCACAATGAGCGTAAACTGGTCAGCGATCTGATGACTGTGTTAAACTATAAGATCGATAGAGGTCACCATATGTTAAATAATGGGCCGTTCATAACATTGGCTGAAGTGTTTACGGCTTGACCTCGACTGTCGCTAAACACTAACCGGGGGCTAGTAACGGGTCTTCCAACTTTAACCTCCTATGACTGAGTGAAAATTATAAAGCCCGCATATCTGATTGCCTCGTTTCCGCTAATACAACCGCCTTAGGGTACCGATACGTCGGCTAAGAGTTGTTTTGTTATTGCGGAAACACCCTGCGTAGCATCTACAAGGGGGTGGAAGCCGACGATCGGCCACTTTCAACTGATAAACGGTCTCAACGGAGTCAAAATAAACATATCATCGGCGTTTGTATTTAATATACAAGGGTTGCCTTCCGTAATCATCATTATAAAGCCATAAATATGCATCAATTTGACTTAAGATTTTGGCCAAGCTGGGTTGCCTGGCTCCTGTGCTTACCCCTATGTTCTCAATTGTTCGGCTAGGCGGTAAAGGGAGCACCTCTTTGATTGTTACTACCGGGTCATCCGAGTTAGTACCTCAGATTGGGTGAAGCCGAAAGCTAGCGATCTTAAAGGATATAATTTGTCGGGAACGACGGGAGTGAAAATTTTGGTTCATTTAGACCACGGAGTTCGGAAACTTTCTCTGAACTAAATCCTCAATATTTTCCTCCCACATTGATCGGAGGTGAGGTTTCATGATCATGGTCAACCCGACAACCCAAAGAAAGGAACCGACAGCGGGACTATTTTCTTTGGAAGATGTTTCTTACATTAAAAAAGTAATATACCATACCTCTCCGTGTACCTTTGTTTATAAAACCATCTGACTGGATTGCCTTGTTTTGCCGCAAATCTTTGCCCTCATAAAGGCTTTATAAAGTAGGACAAACACTCCCCAGCTACTAGCTGGGGAGGTTGAAGCCGATGGTTGGTCAACAAAGTTTTGTACAATGCGGATTCGAGCATTAATGATGTAAAAACACTTGGATACATAGGATCATAAATTGCGAGTAAAGATTTATTGCAACCCACCTTTTAAAGAGCAAGGGGCACGATCTCGCTGAGACAACTAAGCAATTTACGTAACGCTCTCATAATTCCCAAGTGGCATTGATTTCCTATCTATTAAGCCCCTTGGGCCAACCTTGGCGAGCCCAGCTTTCACTGGCTCTAGCTCCTTTAAGAGGTCTTTATTCTCTTTTCAAGAAGTTTGTGTTAAACACAAACAACTTTTTCTATCAAACGGATTTCAATCCTTAATTCGGCCACCTGTGCCCACATTAAGGCTCGGGGGTTACTGGGCTTTGTGCTCATTATTTATAAATATTAAAGGGGCACATCGATCCCCTGATATGGTGTTCCAACCCGACCAGTGGCTCGGGGGCTACTGCATTGCCTATTCAATGCAGAAAATTCAAAGTGCTCAGTGTTCGGCATGACCGAACTATGGACAAGCGCGTCTTCGATCAACAATAAGTACCATTTGGGACTTATCCGGCGTCAAGCTAATATATCACGGCGACTTTTCACGACCCTCTCTCAGAGGCCCATCCGCCGATCACTATTTCCTCTAATATATTACACTGCATTTCTATTCCTATGTATGCTGCCAAGCTAGGAGTTGATCCTCAGACCGATTTCATGACTTGAGTCTCAGGAGCTACTAGGATCAGCGGTTTCATATTTTCCTTCAGGTGCATCTCGGATTTTAGGCCGACAGACACCTTGAGGGCTACTAGCAATACATCTCATCAGCAAATAAATTTACACGCATTGGAAATAAAATCTGCAAACAATCAGCCCATGACCGAGGTGCTGAACCACCTCGAAAGCATTTCGGGATATAGCTCGGATGCAAGTGGCTAGCTCCATAGAGGGCATTTCCGACATTAAGCTCGGCTAAAATCCTTTGACTTTTTTTAGCCAAGGTGATCTATGACGCCTCGGATATAGTCCGGCTTTGGGACCCGGATACAATCCGGCTTTGGAGCTTGGATACAGACCGGCGTTGGAGCTCGGCTACAAAAAGACACCTCTAATGCAATCCGGCGTTGGAGCTTGGATAGAGTCCGACGTTGGAGCTCGGACGCGAGAGGACACCGCCGCATGGGAAACACTTCAAATCCGAGGTGTGGCGGAAAAATAACAAGGCATTGATGAAGGCCGAAGACTTGAAGAGCTCCTCGGATACTCGACGTGTAAACTCTTCGGATTGACTTCGGCGATCCTCAAGATTAAAGATGAGAAGATTTGTTGAACCAGTTTTCAAGACCGACGACCAAAGATGAAGTACAGTTCGGAAGAACCGAGGAGCGTACCCAACTTGAAGACCGGTCCAGGGGGCTACTGACGGTGTCATGGACTAGGGGGTACTCACCACGTCATCTCCCGGCCAGCTGGATTGGTCCAAGGACCCCCATGGCGGTTCATTCATGGGCCACTTCGGGCAGCCCATGCCGCATACAAGGAGGTTTCCATAAGACTTGGCGCCCAAGAAAAGGACTCTCCTAAACCCTAGGCCTTCGGTGTGTTATATAAACCGAGGCCAGGCTAGTCAACATGACATCTCATATTCATTACTACAATCACATGGTAGATATATGTACTCTATATTACACCCATATGAATACAGTCAGAATCAGCATGTAGGGTATTATCTCTTCGAGAGAGCCCGAAGCTGGGTAAAATCCCGTGTCCATGTTACCATCGCTCCAAGATGCCTAGCTTAGGACCCCTACTACGAGATACGACAGATATAAAACCGACACCCCCTACCCCTAGTACAATTCGGACTGCCGGGGGGGGGGGGCACGCGGCCACCCCTTGCGGCCCTCCTCTCTCTCCACTAAGGCCCATGTAGGCCCATTAGTTCCCCCAGGGGTTCCGATAACCCTCCGGCACGCCGATATTTACCCGGTACCTCTCGGAATTCATCCAGTGTCCATATAACATTGTCCAATATATCATTCCTTATGTCTCAACCATTTCGAGACTCCTCGTCATGTCCGTGATCTCATCCGGGACTCTGAACAAACTTCGGTCCCCAAAACACATAACTCATAATACAAATCGTCATCGAACATTAAGCGTGCGGACCCTACGTGTTTGAGAACTATGTACACATGAATGAGACACATCTCCGATCAATAACCAATAGCGGAACCTAGATGCTCATATTTTCTCCTACATATATTACGTAGATCTTTATCGGTCAAACCGCATAACAACATACGTCATTCCCTTTGTCATCGGTATGTTACTTGCCCAAGATTGGATCGTCGGTATCATCATACCTGGTTCAATCTCGTTACCGACAAGTCTCTTTACTCATTCTGTAATGCATCATCTCGTAACTAACTTATTAGTCACACTACTTGCAAGGCTTATAGTGATGTGCATTGCCGAGAGGGCCCAGATATACCTCTCCGATACACGGAGTGAAAAATCCTAATCTCGATCTATTCCAATTCAACAAACACCTTCGGAGACACCTATAGAACATCTTTATAATCACCCAGTTATGTTGTGACGTTTGATAGCACACAAGGTGTTCCTCTGTTATTCGGGAGTTGCATAATCTCATAGTCAGAGGAACATGTATAAGTCATGAAGAAAGCAATAGCAATAAAACTAAACGATCATTATGCTAAGCTAACGGATGAGTCTTGTCCATCACATCATTCTCTAATGATGTGATCTCATTCATCAAATGACAACACATGTCTATGGTTAGGAAACTTAACCATCTTTGATTAACGAGCTAGTCAGTAGAGTCACACTAGGGACACTGTGCTTTGTCTTTGTATCCACACATGTATCAAGTTTCCGATTAATACAATTCTAGCATTAATAATAAACATTTATCATGATATAAGGAAATATAAATAACAACCTTATTATTGCCGCTAGGGCATATTTCCTTCAGTCTCCCACTTGCACTAGAGTCAATAATCTAGAATACATAGTAATGATTCTAACACCCATGGAGTCTTGGTGCTGATCTTGTTTTGCTCGTGGAAGAAGCTTAGTGAATGGATCTGCAACATTCAGATTCATATGTATTTTGCCAATATCTATGTCTCCCTCCTTGACTTGATCACGGATAGAGTTGAAGCATCTCTTGATGTGCTTGGTTCTCTTTTGAAACCTGGATTCCTTCGCTAAGGCTATTGCTCCAATGTTGTCACAAAAGATTTTCATTGGATCCGATGCACTAGGTTATACACCTAGATCGGATATTAACTCCTTCATTTGCTGCTTCCAAAGCAGCTATGTACTCCGCTTCACACGCAGATCCAGCCACGATGCTCTGCTTGGAACTGCACCAACTGACAGCTCCACCGTTCAACAAAAATACGTATCCGGTTTGTGACTTAGAGTCATCCGGATCAGTGTCAAAGCTTGCATCGACATAACCATTTACGACGAGCTCATTGTCACCTCCATAAATGAGAAACATATCCTTAGTCCTTTTCAGGTACTTCAGGAAGTTCTTGACCGCTGTCCAGTGATCCACTCCCGAATTACTTTGGTACCTCCCTGCTGGACTTATAACATAGCACACATCAGGTATGGTACACAGCATTGCATACATGATAAAACCTATGGCTGAAGCATAGGGAATGACTTTCATTTTCTCTTTAGCTTCTACAGTGGTCGGGCATTGAGTCTGACTCAACTTCACACCTTCTAACACAGGCAAGAACCCTTTCTTTGGCTGATCCAATTTGAACTTCTTTAAAACTTTATCAAGGTATGTGCTTTGTGAAAGTACAATTAAGCATCTTGATCTATCTCTATAGATCTTGATGCCCAATATATAAGAAGCTTCACCGAGGTCTTTCAATGAAAGTTCTTATTCAAGTATCCTTTTATGCTATCCATAATTCTACATCATTTCCTATCAACAATATGCCATCCACATATAATATTAGAAATGCTATAGAGCTCCCACTCACTTTCTTGTAAATACAGGCTTCTCCAAAAGTCTGTATAAAACCATATGCTTTGATCACCTCATCCAAGCCTATATTCCAACTCCGAGATGCTTGCACCAGTCCATAGATGGGTCGCTGGAGCCTGCACACTTTGTTAGCACCTTTTGGATCGACAAAACCTTCTGGTTGCATCATATACAACTCTTCTTTGAGAAATCCATTAAGGAATGCAGTTTTGACTTCCATTTGCCAGATTTCATAGTCATAAAATGTGGCAATTGCTAACATCATTCGGGCAGATTTAAGCATCGCTACGGGTGAGAAGGTCTCATCGTAGTCAACTCCTTGAACTTGTCGAAAACCTTTCGCAACTAGTCGAGCTTTGTAGACAGTAACATTACCATCGGCGTCAGTCTTCCTCTTAAAGATCCATTTATTTTCAATGGCATGCCGATCACCGGGCAATTTAACCAAAGTCCACACTTTGTTCTCATACATGGATCCCATCTCAGATTTCATGGCCTCAATCCATTTTGCGGAATCTGGGCTCATCATTGCTTCCTCATAGTTCTTAGGTTCGTCATGGTCTAGTAAAGTGACTTTGAGAACAGGATTACTGTACCACTCTGGCGCGGAACGTATTCTGATTGACCTACGAGGTTCGGTAGTAACTTGATCTGAAGTTTCATGATCATCATCATTAGCTTCCTCACTAATTGGTGCATGAATCACTGGAACTGATTTCTGTGATGAACTACTTTCCAATTCAGGAGAAGGTACAATTACCTCATCAAGTTCTACTTTCCTCCCACTCACTTCTTTCAAGGGAAACTCCTTCTCTAGAAAGGATCCATTCTTAGCAATGAATATCTTGCCTTCAGATCTATGATAGAAGGTGTACCCAACAATTTCCTTTGGGTATCCTATGGAGACACATTTCTCTGATTTGGGTTCGAGCTTACCAGGTTGAAGCTTTTTCACACAAGCATCGCAGCCCCAAACTTTAAGAAACGACAACTTGGGTTTCTTGCCAAACCACAATTCATAAGGTCTCATCTCAACGGATTTAGATGGTGCCCTATTTAACGTGAATGAAGCCATCTCAAAAGCATAACCCCAAAACGATAGCGGTAAATCATAGATCGCACCATATCTAATAAAGTACGGTTACGACATTCGGACACACCATTACGCTGTGGTGTTCCAGGTGGCGTGAGCTGTGAAACTATTCCACATTGTTTCAAATGAATACCAAAGTCGCAACTCAAATATTCGCCTCCGCGATCAGATCGTATAAACTTTATTTTCTTGTTACGATGATTCTCTACTTCACTCTGAAATTCTTTGAACTTTTCAAATGTTTCAAACTTATGTTTCATTAAGCAGATATACCCATATCTGCTCAAATCATCTGTGAAGGTCAAAAAATAACGAGCCCCGCCACGAGCCTCATCACTCATCGGACCGCATACATCAGTATGTATTATTTTCAATAAGTCAGTTGCTCGCTCCAATGTTCCGGAGAATGGAGTCTTAGTCATCGTGCCCATGAGGCATGGTTTGCAAGTATCAAGTGATTCATAATCAAGTGATTCCAAAAGCCCATCAACATGGAGTTTCTTCATGCGCTTTACACCAATATGACCTAAACGGTAGTGCCACAAATAAGTTGCACTATCATTATTCACTTTGCATCTTTTGGCTTCAGTATTATGAATATGTGTATCACTACAATCGAGATTCAACAAAAATAGACCACTCATTAAGGGTGCATGACCATAAAAGATATTACTCATATAAATTGAACAACCATTATTCTCCGATTAAAATGAATAACCGTCTCGCATCAAGCATTATCCAGATATAATGTTCATGCTCAACGCTGGCACCAAAAAAGGTCTAAAACTAATCCCGAAGGTAGATATAGAGGTAGCGTGCCAACATCGATCACATCGACTTTGGAACCATTTCCCACGTGCATCGTCACCTCAACCTTAGCCAATCTTCGTTTAATTCGTAGCCCCTGTTTGAGTTACAAATATGAGCAACCGAACCAATATCAAATACCCATGTGCTACTACGAGCATTAGTCAGGTACACATCAATAATATGTATATCAAATATACCTTTGTTCACTTTGCTATCCTTCTTATCCACCAAATACTTGGGGCAGTTCCGCTTCCAGTGACCAGTCCCTTTGCAGTAGAAGCACTCAGTTTCAGGCTTGGCCCCAAACTTATGTTTCTTCCCGGGAGTAGCAACTAGCTTGCTATTCATCTTGAAGTTCCCCTTCTTTCCCTTGCCCTTTTTATTGAAACTAGTGTTCTTGTTAACCATCAACACTTGATGCTCCTTTTTGATTTCTACCTCCGCATCTTTGAGCATTGCGAAGAGCTCGGGAATAGTCTTCTCCATCCCTTGCATATTATAGTTCATCATGAAGCCTTTATAGCTTGGTGGCAGTGATTGAAGAACTCTGTCAATAACACTATCATCATCAACTTTAACTCCAAGCCGAGTCATCTGGTTATGGTACCCAGACATTCTGAGTAAGTGTGCACTGACAGAACTGTTCTCCTCCATCTTATAGCTATAAAACTTGTTGGAGACTTCATATCTCTCAACTCGGGCATTTTCATGAAATATTAACTTCAACTCTTGGAAAATCTCATAGGCTCCATGACGTTCAAAACGTCTTTGAAGTCCCGATTATAAGCCGTGAAGGATGGCACTGAACTATCAAGTAGTCATCAAATCGAGCTTGCCAGACGTTCATAACGTCATGAGTTGCTCCTGCAGCAGGCCTTTCACCTAGCAGTGCTTCAAGGTCATAATTCTTCTATGCAACAATGAAGATAATCCTCAAGTTATGGACCCAGTCTGTGTAGTTGCTACCGTCATCTTTCAACTTAGCTTTCTCTAGGAACACATTAAAATTCAAGGGAACGGTAGCACGGGCCATTGATCTACAACATAGATATACAAAAACTATCAGGACTAAGTTCATGATAAATTAAGTTCAATTAATCATATTACTAAAGAACTCCCACTTAGATAGACATCCCTCAAGTCATCTAAATGATCACGTGATCCAAATCAATTAAACCATGTCCGATCATCACGTGAGATGGAGTAGTTTTCAATGGTGAACATCTTATGTTGATCTTATCTACTTATATGATTCACGCTCGTCCTTTCGGTCTCTAGTGTTCCGAGGCCATGTCTGTACATGCTAGGCTCGTCAAGTTTAACCCGAGTATTCTGCATGTGCAAAACTGTCTTACGCCCGTTGTATGTGAACGTAGAGCTTATCACACCCGATCATCATGTGGTGTCTCGGCATGATGAACTGTCGCAACGGTGCATACTCAGGGAGAACACTTGTACCTTAAAATTTTGTAAGGGGTCATCTTATAATGCTACTGTCGTTCTAAGCAAATAAGATGCATAAAAAGATAAACATCACATGCAATCAAAATATGTGACATGATATGTCCATCATCATCTTGTGCCTTTGGTCTCCATCTCCAAAGCATGGTCATGATCTCCATCGTCACCGGCTTGACACCATGATCTTCATCGTAGCGTCGTGGTCGTTTCGCCAACTATTGCTTCTACTACTATTGCTAACTCATAGTGATAAAGTAAAGCAATTACATTGCATTCACAATTCATACAATAAAGAGACAACCATAAGGCTCCTGCCGGTTGCCGATAATTTACAAAACATGATCATCCCATACAATAACATATAACTCATCACGTCTTGACCATATCACATCACAACATGCCCTGCAAAAACAAGTTAGACGCCCTCTACTTTGTTGTTGCAAGTCTTACGTGTCTGCCACGGGCGTCTAGCAAGAACCTTTCTTACCTACGCATCAAAACCATAATGATTTTTCATCAAGTGTGCTGTTTTAACCTTTAACAAGGATCGGCCGTAGTCAAACTGGATTCAACTAAAGTTGGAGAAACATACACCCGCCAGCCACCTGTGTGCAAAGCACGTCCGTAGAACCAGGCTTATGAACGCAGTCGTGCAATGTCGGTCCGGGCCGCTTCATCCAACAATACCGCCGAATCAAAGTAAGACGTTGGTGGTATGTAGTATGACTATTATCGCCCACAACTCTTTGTGTTCTACTCGTGCATATCATCTATGCATAGACCTGGCTCGTGATGCCACTATTGGGAACGTAGCATGCAATTTCAAAAAATTTCCTACGCTCACACAAGATCTATCTAGGATATGCAAATCAACGAGACAGGAAGAGTGTGTCTACGTACCCTCGTAGACTGAAAGCGGTTGTATTAATGCGGTTGATGTAGTCAAACGTCTTCACGATCCAGTCGATGCAAGTACCGAACGTACGACACCTCTGTGTTCAGCACACGTTCAGCTCGATGACGTCCCTCGATCTCTTGATCTAGTAGAGGGTCGAGGGAGAGTTTCGTCAGCATGACGGCATGGCGACGGTGTTGTTGATGTGATCCGTGCAGGGCTTTGCCTAAGCACTACGATGCTATGACCTGAGGTGTAAACTGTGGATGGGGGCACCGCACACAGTTAAGAGATTGTCTGTTGTGCCTTTGGGGTGCCCCCTGCCCACGTATATAAAGTAGGGAGGGAGAGTAGGACGGCTGGCCCCTAGGGCGCGCCAAGGAGAGGATTCCTACTAGGACTCCTAGTCATAGTAGGATTTCCTTTCAAGGAAGGAGGGAAGAAGGAAGGAGAGGGAGAGGGAGAGGGAAAGGGGGGCACCGCCCCCTTCCCCTAGTCCAATGCAGACTGCCATGGGGGCACACGGCCACCCCTTGCGGCCCACCTCTCTCTCCACTAAGGCCCATGTAGGCCCATTAGTTCCCTCGGGGGTTTCGATAATCTTCTCGCACTCCGATATTTACCCGGTACCTCTCGAAACTCATCCCGTGTCCGAATAACATCGTCCAATATATCATTCTTTATGTCTCGACCATTTCCAGACTCCTCGTCATGTCCGTAATCTCATCCAAGACTTCGAACAAAATTCGGTCACCAAAACACATAACTGATAATACAAAACGTCATCGAACGTTAAGCGTGCGGACCCTACGGGTTCGAGAACTATGTAGACATGACCGATACACATCTCCGGGTAATAACCAATAGCGGAACCTGGATGCTCATATTGTCTCCTACATATTCTATGAAGATCTTTATCGGTCAAACGTCATAACAACATACGTCATTGCCTTTGTCATTGGTATGTTACTCGAGATTCGATCATCGGTATCATCATACCTAGTTAATCTCGTTACCGGCAAGTCTCTTTACTCGTTCTGTAATGCATCATCCCATAACTAACACATTAGTTACACTGCTTGCAAGGCTTATAGTGATGTGCATTACCGAGAGGGCCTAGAGATACCTCTCCGATACATAGAGTGACAAATCCTAATCTCGATCTATACCAATTCAACAAACACCTTCGGAGACACCTGTAGAGCATCTTTATAATCACCCAGTTACGTTGTGATGTTTGATAGCACATAAGGTGTTCCTCCAGTATTTGGGAGTTGCATAATCTCATAGTCAGAGGAACATGTATAAGTCATAAAGAAAGCAATAGAAATAAAACTAAACGATCATTATGCTAAGCTAACAGATGGGTCTTGTCCATCACATCATTCTCTAATGATGTGATCTCGTTCATAAAATGAAAACACATGTCTATGGTCAGGAAACTTAACCATCTTTGATTAACGAGCTAGTCAAGTAGAGGCACACTAGGGACACTGTGCTTCGTCAATGTATCCACACATGTATCAAGTTTCCGGTTAATAAAATTCTAGTATGAATAATAAACATTTATCATGATATAAGGAAATATAAATAACAACTTTATTATTGCTTCTAGGGCATATTTCCTTCAGTAGGACTAGGCTTAGCTAGCAGCAACAGGTCTCAAAAACCGAAGGGAGAACACATATGAAACCTACAAAATATGTATCTTTTGTACTCGAGTTTAACAAGATGGCACACAAAAGTATTAAAGAACAACATAGGTAATACTACAAGTGGTACGATCACCAGCTTGTAGGATAACATTGGCTGATGGATGATAACCATGGAACAACGTTACCTAAAGAACAAGTCTCTTATCTGAACTATGGAACTATGTTAACTCCTAAACAAGACTCTTAAGAGATCAGCATGAATATACAGTGAAATGTGATAATCTATTTTCCAAGCTTAGATGAATAACAATGCCATAAATGTTTTTTTGACCTTGAAGACTGCAAGGCTTGCACCCCACATCATTTTATTACCCAAAAGACCAGCAATACATAATTTCCTCAAGATGAGGAAAAGAATAAACAGAAAAAAGAGCTATCTAAACTGTACAAAGGGGGAAAAGAGACAACTATACCTAAAAGAAACAGAAAAACAAAAAGAAGGACCTCTCAAGGAGGCAAGAAATCAATCCTTTTGAGCAGAGCATCCCTATATTTCTTCTTGATTCTATGTGAGAGCTGTGTAAGGTCGAAAATAAAACCATATCTCCAAGTCCTGAAAGAAGGTCTAATATTCCTGAAAGCTCTGTCATTCCGAATCTTCCAGATATTCCACCAGGCAGTAAAAACCACTTCCACAAGGAAAGGCTTGCTGAAATCCTTCCTAGCTTGGCACGCTATGTCCACCATATCCTCACTATCCTTAGAAGTGATCTGCAGGTAGTTCCACACACGGGCACTAAAGTTGCATTGAAAGAAAAGATGATTTCAATCCTCCAAAGCACCAGTTGGACAAAGCACACACTCAGGGCCCTCATTGATTTTCCAATGCCTTCGCTGGATCATATCCTTGGTGTTTACCCTATCCATTATGACAAGCCAGGCAAACATTTTAATTGACATGTTGCAGCAACTCTTCAAGATCCAGCTAAGAATTGGGTTGACTACCATTGGCTGATAGGCAAAATCATAGAACTTCTTTGCAGTATATGCAGACTTCTTGCCATGCCTCCAACTCCAAGAATCAGGGCGCGCACTGTCCAGATGAGTAGAGCCCATCACTTGCAAAAGCAGCTGCAAATCTTGGAAGGCATGTTCAGACAATGGCAAGAAGAAGATGTCCAAAATATCATTCACTTGAAAAGCATCTTTGACCGAGAGGTTCTTGCTCAAGCAGAAAGAGTAAAGTCGTGGGAAACGATCCCTAAGAGGAACACAGTTGCCCCCAATTTGCCAAAAATCAGCCCAGAACAATACAGTGTCTCCAGAATGAACATCAATAGAAGTAACAACTCTGAAATTATCCATTAACTTGCAGACATCTCTCCACCAAAAGGATCCACAGAGAGTAGTATCATGTGGAACCCTTTGAAAATAGTAAGTCTCCCAAATCAAATGAACCCAAGGCACATCCATCTTATTATAAAATTTATTCAGGTGTTTGAGCAGTAGTGCTTCATTTTGCAAACCAAGGTTTAAGATGCCAAGCCCACCCTTGAGTTTTGGCCTACAAACCAGTGGCCAAGGAGCAAGAGAGTGCCCCCTTTCCTGACCATATTTTCTCCACAAACACTGCCTTTGGATCGTTTCCAGTTGCTTCAGAATACCCTTTGAAATAGACAAACTACAAAGGAAGAAAATTGGCAGTGAAGAAATGACAGAATTCACCAATTGTAGTCTGCTCCCTTGGGGTAGGAACCAAGAACTAGCTGTCAACCTTCTCTCCATACAATCCACTAGAGGAAGAAAATCCACAATTTTGGGTCTAGTAGTCCCCACAGGCAATCCCAGATATGTGAAAGGAAAAGTGCCCAAGTTGCATCCAAAAAAGCATCTAGATCAGTAGTCTCATGATCATTCACATTAATAGGATACATGGAGGATTTGTGAAAGTTGATTTGAAGACCAGTTGCCAGTGAGAAAGACTGTAGAACTGATTTCAGTGCCTCCAAATGGTTTCTGTCAGCTTTTATGAAAAGCAGAGTATCATCAGCATATTGCACAATAGGGAAATCGGGGTCATGATTTTGAAGTGGTCTACTGAGAAGGCCCTGCTGATGGAGATCATTAACCAATGTCTGCAGGAGGTCAGCAGCAATGACAAAGAGTAATGGGGAAATAGGGTCTCCTTGCTTTACTCCACATTTGCATTTGAAATGGTTTCCAGGGACTCCATTAAGCAAAACAGAAGAGGTGCCAGATGATAGCAACTGTTTAATCCATGTAATCCATCTATTGTCAAAACCTTTAGCCAGAAGAATCCTTATGATTGCCTCATGTTGAATGGAATCAAAGGCCTTTTCAAAGTCTAACTTTAGCAAAATAATAGGCTATTTAGACTGATTGCATTGGTGGATATACTCAAATGTCCAAGCAAGACAATCTTGAATTGTTCTTGATTTTATGAATCCATATTGGTTCTTATGCACACATTTGAAGACCACATCCTGAAATCTATTGGCAGCAAGCTTTGTGAGGAATTTCAGACCTACACTAGTGAGTGAAATAGATCTAAAATCACCCACACTCTCAGGAGTCTGCTTCTTTGGTATCAGAGTGATGTATGCATCATTAAGATTCTGTAATTTGGCCAGGCTTGCATGAAATTCATGAACCAGCCTAACGAAGTCAGCAGAGATGATGTGACAATATTTTTTCAGAAATAGGCCATTGAAACCATCGGGTCCAGGCGCTTTATCAATGGGCATTTCCTTGAGAACCTGCTCAATCTCCTTCAACTCAAAATGTTTGGTGAGCACATCCAGGCCTTGAACAAAAGGTAATAAAGATAGGATGTTCTCATTCAAAGTGATGGGCTTCACTGTACCCATTCTGTTTTTGAACGAGGTTAAGAATTCCTTGGCCATTTCCTCGTGATCAGAAGTTACAGTGCCATCAGGCAGCAATAAACTAGCAATAGCATTCCTTCGAAACCTCCCAGTTACCATGGCATGAAAGAACTGGAATTCTCCTCACCCACTTTAATATGCCTGATGGTACATCTCTTCTTCCAGTAAAGATACTTCAGGTGTAAGAGGTGCTCATGATGCAATTTGGCAATATTTCTGAAGTTTCTTTCAGGTCTCGACAGAGGTCTCATATCCTCCAGGTTGTCAAAGCAAAGAATAACCCAGTTGCATTTTTCAATAAGCCCTTCATTGTGTGAGAGGCCTTTCTGCCATTTCTTTAAAGCAAATCTCAACGCCTTTAATTTATCGACAATAATTGCTGAGATGTGTGTCTTATGAGAAGGACGAACCCATACCTCATTCACACACTCCATAAAACCTAGCTGATGGACCCAAAAGTTTTCAAACCTGAATATATTTGCCTTTGGAATTGAAGTACTGATGGCAATCAAACATGGCACATGATCAGACGAAGTTTTGGCAAGAGGAGTTACCTGTGTCATTGGGTATAAATTAATCCAACTGGCCGAGGTAAAAACCCAGTCCAACTTCTCGAGGAGAGGCGAATCTTGCATGTTTGACCAAGTGAATTTTCGCCCCTTTAGAGGAAGCTATAGCAAACCCAAGTGCCCAATAATTTCATTAAAAATGAACATGTCGTTGATATCTCCTCTAGGGAGATTCCTGTTGTCAATGGATCTAATAAAATTAAAGTCTCCCGTTAACATCCACTTTTGATCCGGGTCAATATCAAGGTTGTAAATCCATGAAACAAACTCGTCTCTTAACTCACCCTGACATGGGCCATAGATGTTCACAAGAAACCAAACTTCATTATTATGAACTGAAGTAAATTACATTACAATGGCATATGGCTTAATTTCCAGCAGTGTACCATGGAACATATCCGAATGCCACACAGTTAAAAGGCCCCCCGAAGCCCCTCGGGAGGGAGACTCAACAAATTGGTCAAAACCATGGGGGCAAATGGATTTGATGACTGCACGCGAGCGTGAAGTAAGTTTAGTCTCCTGGAGATAGATTATAGCACTCTGACTCTCGATCACTTTGTCCCTGACAGAACGCT
Source organism: Secale cereale (assembly GCA_902687465.1). Taxonomy (NCBI): domain Eukaryota; kingdom Viridiplantae; phylum Streptophyta; class Magnoliopsida; order Poales; family Poaceae; genus Secale; species Secale cereale. The sequence continues at coordinate 490,462,194 of LR738710.1, forward strand.
GCCTAGACTCAGCGTTTAGGCTACACACATTCCAACATAGAATTTTCCAGCTACGCTTGGACATAATATGCATGACTAACCCAAATAAAGTAGAGTAAAAGCATCATTGCACCTAGTGCCATGCGATACAAAAGATTATAGTGTTCACCCACAGAGGAAATCACATCCCAAACGAGACCCAGTTCAACAATAAAGGAAACCACCATAATAGGCACACCAGGCCAAGACATCGAAGATGGATTAAACATTAAACTGAAGGTGAGGGCGAGTCCTCCCGAGGATCAGCCATAAGCTTGTCCGCCGTTAAGAGAGAAGGGTCGATCTCCAGCTCCGCTCCCACTGCCTGCAGCACGTGAATTGGGGTATGTGGCGGATCAGCAGGCAGGCTATCTTCAGATGCATCAACAGTAGTGGGCTGGGCCTTGTCCTTCATGGGCTTGGCACGTGGGCGCTTCTTTGATGGTTGGATACATAGTTGCTCGAAGACCATGTTTTTGAAGCCATCCAATTTTGCCGCGCTTCGAGTGCAGCGTGGAAGAGTTGTATCAACCACTGGCACTTTCTTCTTGCCTTTTTTCTTCTTCTCCATCGAGAGATGTACAGAGAACATCATTGGGGAGGAAGTAGAGTTAACTAAAGCAGAAAAAGCTGGATCATCAGACGGGAGCTCATTGGTAACAATGGATGAATCAAGAGAACCAGATATCTCCTCAAACAGGGCTCTGGTGACTGGTCGCTTTGCTGTCATAGATCTTCTTGCAGATGCAACAACCGGCAGCGAGGCAGACAGCAAAGACATCTTCCTTGTTTCATCAAAAGCTATGGTCCAAGATCTCTTGGAGTAAATGACTGTGCCCATTTGCCTGAATGAAATCGACCTTGGCACATCCCTAGCTGAGAACTCAAACATCAAATTATCAAAATACCTCTTCCAGATTATTTTCGGAGGAAGAGGAGGCCTTGCCACAATGCGCACCATTCCAATGAAGATCTCGTGGTGCTGGATAACCGGTGGCTGGTAGGGCACAATGGCCAAGAGGTTCTCTTCCAAAGCTGGCAGCTGCAAAGGCTGAAGTTGAAGATCCTGCAACTGTACCACAGGTTGTTGGATTTCCACGCCTACCTCCTGCTGATCCACGGAAACAGATCCTTCTGGCTGATCAATTACAATCGAGACCTGATCCTGCTCGGGAATAACCAACTGCGAAGCTTGATCACCCACTGCTTCCTCTTCCCACCCAGCATTTCCCCAGCCATGTGCAGCATCATTCACTGGTGGTGGTGGGGGGGGGGGGAGTAACTAGTGCACCATTCCAACCTAACATTGGGTACGGAGGCAAAACAAACTGAAGATTGTCTTGCACAAGATTTCCAGGCAGAGGGTGAGGGTTCCCATCCAGCGGCATTGGGTCCTCATCATTGGGCATCTGGTCAGCATAATCTGCACCAAGAACATAGCAGGCAGTGCTCCAAGAAACTAGAGCGCCACCCCATTCCGCATAATCACCAAAGACAACATCCCGAGGAACTAGCGATGTATCGGGGAAACTAGCCTCCACCAACGTGCGAACAAGATAAGGATCCTCACTGTCCCATGAAATAAACTTCCCAAAAGTGCCAACAGCCTGCGAGGTATATTTAGTAGTGCGATAATCTAGTGGGATACCAATGAACATCAACCACCCCTTACGAAAACCTTGAGCTCCCTTGAAATTCTTTCCTTCATCATGTTTCATAAATCTGACAAAACGGTCGTTGCCCAAAGGAAAAGGAGCATGCTGAATCAAGGTGTATCTAACTGACAGATACCTCACATGAAACAAACCTACTCCATGGAACCACGGCTGAGCAGAGCGGACCAAAATACCTCGGTTCTACAGAAACTGAATGACTTCCTCCCGCACTGGTCTGAGGGGTCCTTCTGGTGCAGGCATCACCTCCGCGACCATGTAGTCCTCATGACGACGGGGTGGCCTCGCAGCAGGCGTGAAGAAGGACCAAGGAAGACAACGGCCACCACCGTCAATGATGTGGTGGCCCGCAGGCACAAAGCGCTGGGGGTTGAGCTCAAAATTCGCCATGGAAGAGGAAGTAGCTCGGATGGGGATTTCTTCGGAAGGGGGAGAGAGCAGATGCAATGAGGGCGGCGGTGATGGGACTGGACAGTCTATCCCAATAACTCCGGCTCTCTTCCCATGAGAAGCTGCAGATTCCCAAAAAATCGTATTTTGTTGCACTGAAATTGGTCTCCAAACCAATCCATTAGAGCGCCCGAAATCATTATAGTCGCGGCTAGAATGACCGGGACGGGAGCAAGCCCCACAGACCATCCACATTCCGCAGGCCACCGACAAGTGGCCCCTCAACGAGCAGATAGAACATGTAACCACGCGGTCCACCATGTCATCGACCATGGCTTCAAACTCCCTTGCAGCCTCTTGAGAGGAAGGAATAGCGGGACCCCTCTCCATTGGGCCAGCAGAAGGGCTTGAGGGCCCAAGGACAATTGGGTTATGCACAGAAGATGAGCTAGATATCTGATTAACTTCCAGAAGATCAACGCGACCAAAGTCCATAGGGCCCGGGCTAGCAGTAGAAGGTCAAGAAGCAATTGGGGTGTGCAGCGATGGGCCAGCAGTACGATCAGAGATTTGAAAAGGTGGTAATCCCGCCTCCACTAAATGCGTGGATGAGATCGCGTCATTCTCGGGGGACCGTTCCTCAGAAACTGGAACACTTAATGGAGTAAAAGTTGTCGGCCGGCTCAACTCCGGCATGGGAGTAACCGTGCCGAAGACAATGGGCGGACGAGCCACCGTCGAGAGCAACTTCTCAGGTGGGGATTGATGAATGATAACACACTCTTGTGGTAGAGGATCATATCCCGCCTCAATAATTGTATCAACACATTGTTGCGTGGCAGGAAAACTGTAGCCCTTGCATGTAGGATAACGCTCAAACGTGGCGAAAGAGCAAAAGCAGAATACTTAATAGCAGATCTAATAGGAGTTTTATGCATAGCCAAAAGTCCCAAACTTGATCGGCGTTTAGTAGGACTAACAAGAATCCATTCAACATCGCATTCTTTCCTCCAAATCTTAAGTTCTCTAACCCAATTAGGGCCGCCATTACCCCAGAGGTGAAATAAGCACTTGAACAAATCACAAGCAAAAGATCGAAGATCCATGATAATAATACCAACTTGCTTGCAAGAAACGTGGAAGGAATAAACCTTATCTTTGACATGAGCCACTTGAAGATCAATTTCCGAACCCCCAAGTGCAGCTTCCAAAGCCGCCGCCATATAATCTTCCGAGAGAGGAAAGCATGACGACTAAAGGAGACGATCAAAATGAAGGACCGATGACGTCCCAAAGGGTGGATCGTGCGCCCCGTTGATTTGAAAACTTCATCAGAAAAAATCCTACCCTGGAGAAATCCAAGCCAAGGGTAGATCCACCAGAAGCACCCATGGAAGATGGGTATAGCTGTGATCCAGAGAAGACGCCGGAGGAGCTGATCGGAAGGGATCCACAGATTAGTGGATAATTGAGGAGATCGCCGGAGATAGGGTCAACGCCGAGGTGGGTGGTGGGAGCGCCATCCCACCCTTGCTCATCTATAAGTCATTGGCTTGCTCCATTGTTTCGGATAACGGAGTTATAGTCATCTTTCCCATAATGCCATAAATGTTGCACACAAGTAAGATGAGGGTACAACCATTTTGGCCGCCATCCATAGGATTGAGCATCATGTGCTGACTTGTCGATGGCCCTATAGTTATTGTGGCTGTCACAATAGGGCACACACATTCGATGTCGGGAACTCTTGAGTGGGGACTATAGCTCCCTTCTGGTGTATGCTTCCCTTGTTGGAGCAGCTGCGGTGAGAAGGAAGATGGTGTGGCTGAAGATGCAGAAAAGGCAAAATTTTAAGAGCGACACATATCTCTGATCTGAAGTAAGGTACGAGAGTGGTCACACGTGTGTTGACCAAGAACTAAAATGGGGTCACATGATTTTATTTTATTTTGGTACCGTCCGATCTACGCCGGATGGCTTGATGGCCATCTTCTGCCCGCCGACTAAGGCAACGACCACCGGCAGAGCACCTTGCCTCCACCGTCCCTAGCCGCGAGAGCCCCAAATAAAACCTCGCTCCCCGCCGGACCGCACTGTTGTGGTTGTGCCGCCCATGGCTAATCCACAAAGACTCGCTGTCTTCCAGATCCGGCGGCAGCAGTACCTTCAACCCACGCAACTCTAAGATAGCCACCTAAGCGCTGCTTCTGCGGAGAACTTGCGCCCCTGGACCCTTACGTTAGACACCAGCCAACCGACAGCCTAGGAGCTCCGCCGCCTCGAGGGGTGCTGCTTCCCATTGGGAATTGATTGGCCCAGAATAAAAATTCAGACAACTGACCCCTAAATAAAGTGATTTGAGATGAGTGTACGACCTATCTTGCGGCCCGGTGAAGTAGGTAGCTCCTGCTGTCGAGTCAGTGAGGCCGGCGCGGTTGCGGTGGCTACCGGCGGCAGGAAAGCAGAGATGTCGCGACGGTCTATGACTACGGGGAAGCAACGCCGGGGCTCTGGACTCATCCGAAGTTGGAGCCGCTCTGGCACTATGCACAACGGCGGGGGTGAATCGACTCTGGTACGGTTCACGCGACCGTCATCGAGGCAGCTTCGGCATCACGGAGGAAGAGGCCCACGGGCCCGTGCACGATGGCGAACGGACAGCGTCTCCGGCATTGGGTAGGAGGGCTGTTATGAATTTGGTGCGATGGGGGGCGCCATGGAGGAGGGGCTGAGGTTTCGCGGCTGGGGAGATTGGAGCTTCCGGGGAGAAGGTGAATTGGCGCCCATGATGTATGAATGGGGAATTGGGAGGGGGAACCATGTCTTACAGACGCATTTGTATGAAATGTGGGGGGATTTACAGTTATACCCCTGCCTTTAGGCTTCTGGTCTTGGGTCAGTGTATTGAGGGTCGGGGATAGTAGAGTAACTTTGCTTCTCCTAAATAGTGGGCGCAAGCAATTTCGAGCGAGGAGGGCGTGTTTTGAAATAGTGGGCGCGAGTGATTTCGGGCGAGGAGGGCGTGTAATGAAATAGTGGGCGCGAGCGATTTCAGGCGTGTTTTGAAATAGTCGGCGGAGCGATTTTGGCCGAGGAGAGGGTGTTTTGCTACCCATGGCTTATGAATTATTTGGCACCTGTCATTTTAGCCGAGGAGAAGCCGCGCTTGGATGAAGTTACGAACGTACCCTCGATGTACAATGGGCCAATTGATGCGTGTCCCCACATAGGCCTGTAATTTCGCATCTCCCATTTATTTGCTCGGTCAAATTCCATGGAACAGAGGGTGTTTAGAGATTCATTCAAATTTTGGGAGAATGAGCATCCACGTCTACCTTAGCAAGTCGATTCGAATCAAATTTTTAAATATTAACTTGCCACTTATTTTTTAAATGGTGAGATGATGCTCGGGACTAATGTGTTTTTACATGCTCGTTGCTAAAGATTTACTATATGACAAATAGTTGACCCACTCAAAAACGGGAATGAAAACCTAAATCAAATATATCGATTCAACGAAATAGCTCGTTCACCAGGTCAAAATAGTGAACTAAATCCAAAATTGAACACCTAAACTGAGTAGCATGTTGTACAGTATTATAGTACTCCATGAACATGTTGAAAGTCAAATTAATGAACTTGTTTGATACACATATCTCCGTTCATGTGTGGATTGCATACAACATGTTCTCCAATTCAAATATTTGATGCATAAACGCGAACCCCCTCTCCCGGGCTTGTGTTCTCTCTCTCGCCGACAATCTTCAATTCTATCGCACACATCCAAACATAGACCTACTTGGTCCCTATCCCTCTCTCTTTATATCTCTCCGTGTGTGTGGGGGGGGGGTCTTTCTAGTTCGCATGCACACTCCAGGTATAGGTCTCTCTGGCACACTATGTATGGTTCTCTAGTCTAAGATAAATATCTTGGGCACTCATCGTACGCACACAAATTCCCTGGCTCGTTGCCCGTAACTCTCTCACGCACCACTTTGACGTCTCGGAGCTCTTCCTTCTCTCTCTCTCTCCATCTCCGTGGGTCACACATACGCATGCATATCTCACTCGCACTTGATAGACCCATCTAAAACTCTCCCTCTCTCCCTCGTTCTCTATCCATCTCACACGCACACACACACACAATCTCTAGCATAACCAAGTGTGATTGTCCATGACTCAATTGTAGGCACACGCAGTCCCCCCTATATGTACGTATATGACTAAATATGACTAATTCTTAGTCTCCATCACAAACATGTGCATTGTCTCTTTCCCTCACTTGGTCTATCTCGGTTTCTCTCGGGGCATCTTTCTATCGCACACACACACCTCGTCCCTCAATCCCCCACCCCTATAGTTTCCTCACGATCTTGAGCGGATCTCTCTATCAGAGACACACCCTCTCTCCCTCCCCATGCGTCCATCTTCTCCAAGCGCCCCTCTCGACCTTTGTCCCTTGTTGGACATACCTCTATTGGACATGTGCTATAGGGGTGTCTCTCTCCATTGCAAACAATCACGCACTAGCTATATTCATGTATCTCCTCACCTCGCTTTTCTATCACGGAGATGCATGCGTGATATGTTTGCACAAGAAATGAACACTCTCTCACTCTCTCTCTGATTTATCGTTTGCTGTCCCCTTCTCTTTCACACACACTCTCTTTTCACACTCACTCATTCTCCTTCACACGCACTTTATCTCTCTCGACTTAGGCATTCTCGTCGGTCCATATTGAAGGAAATATGCCCTAGAGGCAATAATAAAGTTGTTATTTATATTTCCTTATATCATGATAAATGTTTATTATTCATGCTAGAATTGTATTAACCAGAAACTTAGTACATGCGTGAATACATAGACAAAACAGAGTGTCCCTAGTATGCCTCTACTAGACTAGCTCATTGATCAAAGATGGTTATGTTTCCTAACCATAGACATGAGTTGTCATTTGATAAACGGGATCACATCATTAGGAGAATGATGTGATGGACAAGACCCATCCGTTAGCATAGCACTATGATCGTTTAGTTTTACTGCTATTGCTTTCTTCATGACTTATACATGTTCCTATGACTATGAGATTATGCAACTCCCGAATACCGTAGGAACACCTTGTGTGCTATCAAACGTCACAACGTAACTGGGTGATCATAAAGATGCTCTACAGGTGTCTCCGAAAGTATTCGTGGTGTTGGTATAGATCAAGATTAGGATTTGTCACTCCGAGTGTCGGAGAGGTATCTCTGGGCCCTCTCGGTAACACACATCACAATAAGCCTTGCAAGCAAAAGACTAATGAGTTAGTCACGAGATGATGTATTACGGAACGAGTAAAGATACTTGCCGGTAACGAGATTGAACTAGGTATAGAGATACCGACGATCGAATCTCGGGCAAGTAACATACCGTTGACAAAAGGAATAACGTATGTTGTTATGCGGTTCTGACCGATAAAAGATCTTCGTAGAATATGTAGGAGCCAATATGAACATCCAGGTTCCGCTATTGGTTATTGACCGGAGATGAGTCTCGGTCATGTCTACATAGTTCTCGAACCCGTAGGGTCCGCACGCTTAACGTTTGATGACGATCGGTATTATGAGTTTATGAGTATTGATGTATCGAAGGTAGTTCGGAGTCCAGGATGAGATCATGGACATGACGAGGAGTCTCGGAATGTCCGAGACATAAAGATTGATATATTGGACGACTATATTCGGACACCGGAAGTATACCGGAAAAGTTTCGGATTTAACGGGATTGCCGGAGGGGGTTACCGGAACCCCCTACGAAGGGGGATGGTCCATAGTGGGCCTTATGGAAAAGAGAGAGGCAGCCCATAGGGCTGGCCGGCACCCCACCTAGGGTTCCTAGTTGGACTAGGAGTTGGGGGGCGCCACCTCTTCTTCTTTTCCTATTCCCTCTCTTCCTTCTTTGGTGGTTCCTACTAGGAATAGGATTGCAATCCTATTCCTAGTAGGATTGCACCCCTAGCCGCACCAAACAAGGGCCGACCGGCCTCCCTCCTTGCTCCTTTATATACGGGGGCAGGGGGGCACCCAAAGACACACAAGTTGAATTGTTCCAGCCGTGTGCGGTGCCGCCCTCCACAGAAACACACCTCGGTCATACCGTCGCGGTGCTTAGGCGAAGCCCTGCGCCGGTGAATACATCATATCCGTCACCACGCCGTCGTGCTGACGAAACTCTCCCGTGAAGCTCAACTGGATCAAAAGCTCGTGGGACGTCATCAAGCTGAACGTGTGCTGAACGCGGAGGTGCCGTACGTTCGGTGCTTGATCGGTTGAATCGCGAAGAAGTTCGACTACATCAACCGCGTCACTTGACGCTTCCGCTTCCGGTCTACGAGGGTACGTAGACACACTCTTCCCTCTCGTTGCTATGCATCTGGTAGATAGATCTTGCGTGATCGTAGGAAAATTTTAAAATACTACGTTCCCCAACAGTGGCATCAGAGCCAGGTCTATGCGTAGATGATATGCACGAGTAGAACACAACGAGTTGTGGGCGATACTAGTCATACTGCTTACCAGCATGTCATACTTTGCTTCGGCGGTATTGTAAGATGAAGCGGCCCGGACCGACATTACGCGTACGCTTACGCGAGACTGGTTTCACCGTTACGAGCACTCGTTGCTTAAAGGTGACTGGCGGGTGTCTGTCTCTCTCACTTTAGCTGAATCAAGTATGGCTACGCCCGGTCCTTGTGAAGGTTAAAACAACACATACTTGACGAAACATCGTTGTGGTTTTGTATGCGTAGGTAAGAACGGTTCTTGCTAAGCCCGTAGCAGCCACGTAAAACTTGCAACAACAAAGTAGAGGACGTCTAACTTGTTTTTGCAGGGCATGTTGTGATGTGATATGGTCAAGACATGATGAGTTATACGGTTTTGTATGAGATGATCATGTTTTGTAATGTTATCGGCAACTGGCAGGAGCCATATGGTTGTCGCTTTATTGTATGAAATGCAATCGCCATGTAATTGCTTTACTTTAGCACTAAGCGGTAGCGATAGTCGTAGAAGCAATAGTTGGCGAGACGACAACGATGCTACGATGGAGATCAAGGTGTCGCGCCGGTGACGAAGGTGATCATGACGGTGCTTTGGAGATGGAGATCAAAAGCACAAGATGATGATGGCCATATCATGTCACATATTTTGATTGCATGTGATGTTTATCTTATTATGCTTCTTATTTTGCTTAGAACGACGGTAGCATTATAAGATGATCCCTTACTAAATTCCAAGGTATAAGTGTTCTCCCTGAGTATGCACCGTTGCGAAAGTTCGTCGTGCCGAGACACCACGTGATGATCGGGTGTGATAAGCTCTACGTTCAAATACAACGGGTGTAAGCCAGTTTTGCACACGCAGAATACTCGGGTTAAACTTGACGAGCCTAGCATATGCAGATATGGCCTCGGAACACTGGAGACCGAAAGGTCGAGCGTGAATCATATAGTAGATATGATCAACATAAGATGTTCACCATTGAAACTACTCCATCTCACGTGATGATCGGACATGGTTTAGTTGATTTGGATCACGTGATCATTTAGATGACCGAAGGGATGTCTATCTAAGTGGGAGTTCTTAAGTAATATGATTAAATTGAACTTTAATTTATCATGAACTTAGTCCTGGTAGTATTAGCATATCTATGTTGTAGATCAATAGCTCGCGATGTTGCTCCACGTTTATTTTTATATGTTCCTAGAGAAAACTAAGTTGAAAGATGTTAGTAGCAATGAAGCGGAATTGTTCCGTGATCTGAGGATCATCCTCATTGCTGCACAGAAGAATTATGTCCTTGATGCACCACTAGGTGACAGACCTATTGCAGGAGCAAATGTAGACGTTATGAACGTTTTGACTAAAGCTCGATATGATGACTACTTGATAGTTTAGTGCACCATGCTTTACGGCTTATAACCGGGACTTCAAAAACGTTTTGAAACACCACGGAGCATATGAGATGTTCCAATAGTTGAAATTAGTATTCATACTCATGCCCGTGTCAAGAGGTATAAGACCTCTGACAGTACTTTGCCTACAAGATGGAGGAGAATAGCTCAACAAGTGAGCATGTGCTCAGATTGTCTGGGTAGTACAATTGCTTGAATCAAGTGGGAGTTAATCTTCCAGATAAGATAGTAATTGACAAAGTTCTCTAGACACTATCGCCAAGTTAGTAGAACTTCGTGATGAACTATAATATGCAAGGGATGACGAAAGTAATTCCCGAGCTCTTCACGATGCTGAAATCGGCGAAGGTAGAAATCGAGAAAGAGCATCAAGTGTTGATGGCTAACCAGACCACTTGTTTCAAGTAATGGGCAAAGGGATAGAAGGGGAACTTCAAGAAGAATGACAAGCAAGTTGTCACTCCCGTGAAGAAACCCAAAGCTAAACTCAAGCCTGAAACAAGTGCTTCTACTGCAAAGGAAATGGTCACTAGAAGTGGAACTGCCCTAGATATTTGGCGGATAAGAAGGATGGCAAAGTGAACAAAGGTATATTTGATATACAGATCATTGATGTGTATTTTACTAGTGTTCATAGCAACCCCTGGGTATTTGATACCGGTTCAGTTGCTAAAGTTAGTAACTCGAAACGAGAGTTGCGGAATGAACAGAGACTAGTTAAAAGTGAAGTGACGATGTTTGTTGGAAGTGGTTCCAATATTGATATGATCATCATCGCACACTCCCTATACTTTCGGGATTAGTGTAGAACCTAAATAAATGTTATTTGGCATTTGCGTTAAGCATGAATATGATTTGATCATGTTTGTTGCAGTACGGTTATTCATTTAAAGTCATAGAATAATTGTTATTCTGTTTACATGAATAAAGCCTTCAATGGTCATACACCCAATGGAAATAGTTTGTTGGATCCCGATCGTAGTGATACACATATTCATAATATTGAAGTCAAAAGATGCAAAGTTTATAATGATAGTGCAACTTATTTATGGCACTGCCGTTTAGGTCATATTGGTGTAAAGCGCATGAAGAAACTCCATAGTGATGGAATTTTGGAATCACTTGATTATGAATCACTTGGTTCTTGCGAACCATGCCTCATGGGCAAGATGACTAAAACTCCGTTCTCCGAAACTGTGGAGCGAGCAACAGAGTTGTTGGAAATCATACATACTGATGTATACAGACCAATGAGTGTTGAATCTCGCGGCAGGTATCGTTATTTTCTGACCTTCACTGATGATTTGAGCAGATATGGGTATATCTACTTGATGAAGCACAAGTCTGAAACATTTGAAAAGTTCAAAGAATTTCAGAGTGAAGTAGAGAATCATCATAACAAGAAAATAAAGTTTCTGCGATCTGATCGTGGAAATGAATATTTGAGTTACGAGTTTGGTCTTCATTTGAAACAATGTGGAATAGTTTCACAACTCACGCCACCCGGAACACCATAGCGTAATGGTGTGTCCGAACGTCGTAACCGTGCTTTATTAGATATGGTGCGATCTATGATGTCTCTTACCGATTTACCACTATCATTTAGGGTTGTGCATTAGAGACAGCTGCATTCACGTTTAATAAGGGCACCATCTAAAAATCCGTTGAGACGACGCCTTATGAACTATGGTTTGGCAAGAAACCAAAGTTGTCGTTTCTTAAAGTTTGGGGCTGCGATGCTTATGTGAAAAAGCTTCAACCTGATAAGCTCGAACCCAAGTTGGAGAAATGTGTCTTCATAGGATACCCAAAAGAGACTGTTGGGTACACCTTCTATCACAGATCCGAAGGCAAGATATTCGTTGCTAAGAATGGATCCATTCTAGAGAAGGAGTTTCTCTCGAAAAAGGTGAGTGGGAGGAAAGTAGAACTTGATGAGGTAATTGTACCTTCTCCCGGATTGGAAAGTAGTACATCACAGAAAATTGTTCCAGTGATTCCTACACCAATCAGTGAGGAAGTTAATGATGATGATCATGAAACTTCAGATCAAGTTTCTGCTGAACGTCGTAGATCAACCAGAGTACGTTCCGCACCAGAGTGGTACGGCAACCCAGTTCTGGAAATCATGTTACTAGACCATGATGAACCTACGAACTATGAGGAAGCGATGATGAGCCCAGATTCCGCAAAATGGCTTGAGACCATGAAATCTGAGATGGGATCCATGTATTAGAACAAAGTATGGACTTTGGTTGACTTGCCCGATGATCGGCAAGCCATCGAAAATAAATGGATCTTCAAGAGGAAGACCGACGCAAACGGTAATGTTACTGTTTACAAAGCTCGACTTGTTGCGAAAGGTTTTCGACAAGTTCAAGGAGTTGACTACGATGAGACTTTCTCACCTATAGCGATGCTTAAGTCTGTCCGAATCATGTTAGCAATTGCCGCATTTTATGATTATGAAATCTAGCAAATGGATGTCAAAACTGCATTCCTGAATGGATATCTCAAAGAAGAGTTGTATATGATGTAACCAGAAGGTTTTGTCAATCCTAAAGGTGCTAACAAAATGTGCAAGCTCCAGCGATCCATCTATGGACTGGTGCAAGCATCTCGGAGTTGGAATATACGCTTTGATAAGTTGATCAAAGCATATAGATTTATACAGACTTGCGGTGAAGCCTGTATTTACAAGAAGTGAGTGGGAGCACTACAACCTTTCTGATAAGTATATGTGAATGACATATTGTCGATCGGAAATGATGTAGAATTTTCTGGAAAGCATAAAGGAGTTTTTTCAAAGAAAGACCTTGGTGAAGCTGCTTACATATTGGGCATCAAGATCTATAGAGATAGATCAAGACGCTTGATAAGACTTTCGATGAGTACATACCTTGATAAGATTTTGAAGTAGTTCAAAATGGATCAGTCAAAGAAGGAGTTCTTGCCTGACTTGTAAGGTGTGAAGTTGAGTAAGACTCAAAGCCAGACCACGGCAGAAAAATATAGAGAGAATGAAAGTCATTCCCTATGCCTCAGCCATAGGTTCTATAAAGTATGCCATGCTGTGTACAAAACACGTTGTGTACCTTTCCATGAGTTTGACAGGGAGGTACAATAGTGATCCAGGAGTAGATCACTGTACAGCGGTCAAAATTATCCTTAGTAATTTGATGACTAAGGAAATATTTCTCGATTATGGAGGTGATAAAGAGTTCGTCGTAAAGGGTTACGCCGATGCAAGCTTTGACACTAAATCCAGATGACTCTAAGTATCAATCTGGATGCGTATTGAAAGTGGGAGCAATTAGCTAGAGTAGCTCCATGCAGAGCATTGTAGACATAGAAATTTGCGAAATACATACGGATCTGAATGTGACAGACCCGTTGACTAAACTTCTCTCACAAGCAAAACATGATCACACCTTATTACTCTTGGGTATTAATCACATAGCGATGTGAACTAGATTATTGACTCTAGTAAACCCTTTGGGTGTTGGTCACATGGTGATGTGAACTATGGGTGTTATTCACATAACGATGTGAACTATCGGTATTAAATCACATGGCGATGTGAGCTAGATTATTGACTCTAGTGCAAGTGGGAGACTGAAGGAAATATGCCCTAGAGGCAATAATAAAGTTGTTATTTATATTTCCTTATATCATGATAAATGTTTATTATTCATGCTAGAATTGTATTAACCAGAAACTTAGTACATGTGTGAATACATAGACAAAACAGAGTGTCCCTAGTATGCCTCTACTAGTCTAGCTCATTGATCAAAGATGGTTATGTTTCCTAACCATAGACATGAGTTGTCATTTGATCAACGGGATCACATCATTAGGAGAATGATGTGATGGACAAGACCCATCCGTTAGCATAGCACTATGATCGTTTAGTTTTACTGCTATTGCTTTCTTCATGACTTATACATGTTCCTATGACTATGAGATTATGCAACTCCCGAATACCGTAGGAACACCTTGTGTGCTATCAAACGTCACAACGTAACTGGGTGATCATAAAGATGCTCTACAGGTGTCTCCGAAAGTATTCGTGGTGTTGGCATAGATCAAGATTAGGATTTGTCACTCCGAGTGTCGGAGAGGTATCTCTGGGCCCTCTCGGTAACACACATCACAGTAATCCTTGCAAGCAAAAGACTAATGAGTTAGTCACAAGATGATGTATTACGGAACGAGTAAAGATACTTGCCGGTAACGAGATTGAACTAGGTATAGAGATACCGACGATCGAATCTCGGGCAAGTAACATACCGTTGACAAAAGGAACAACATATGTTGTTATGCGGTTCTGACCGATAAAAGATCTTCGTAGAATATGTAGGAGCCAATATGAACATCCAGATTCCGCTATTGGTTATTGACCAGAGATGAGTCTCGGTCATGTCTACATAGTTCTCGAACCCGTAGTGTCTTGGAAATAACACGGCAGATGTCCGGTTTAACGGACTTGATGATGGAACCATCGCACGGGTTAGCTTGAAAGGGTTCATAGCACACAAAGGACACAGAAGGTTTATACTAGTTCGGCCCCTTCAATGAAGGTAAAAGCCTACGTCTAGTTGGTTTGGTATTGCCTGGGCGTCGGATTACAGGGAGCGGAATCGCTTGCCTGCGTCTCGACGGGTTGATTGTTGCTTGTCCCTGAACCGTCCAGGTCGTCCCCTTATATAGAGGCAACGCCTGGTCCGGTTTACAGAGTCCCGAGGCCAGCTCATACTTGTGTCCGCCTCGGTCTCTGTCTTTTCTTTCTTATCTTTCAAGTTACATCTCTTGGCGGTTTACAAACCACACTTCTATACATGGGCCTTGAAATCTCATGGGCCGTAGTTTCTACTAAAATATTACAACCAAGTATAATATAACTAAGCCGGTTTACAATAGCCGGTTTATACCTGCTAGTCATATCCCTGACATTAGGCCCCAGAATGATTTGAACTTGTTCATATCAGTCTCCCTTGTCTTGTATAATTTTTTTCTTTGTCTTCATCTTTTTGTAGACCGGCTCTGACGTCATCCTCCGAGATCATTAAATTCTGACAATGACATCATCTCCGCATTTAACGCCGTGAGCTGTACTGTAGCTTATTTTAAGGGTTATCTCGAAGATCGAGGCGTCACAGGATCTTTATCCGATTTTCTGTCTCCTCGATTCTCGCACCTGTCGCTTCAGATCTGACTCCTTGTTATAAATACTGCCACCCCTCATTCATTACCTTCTTCTCACTCCGTCTTCTTCCTCCGTCTTCTTCCTCCGTTTTCTTCCTCCGTCGCCGCCCGAGCTCGAACCTCCGCCGACGACCGCTGGATCACAAGTCCTCGCCCGGCCGCTGCATCACCCTGAGCTCGACCAGAAAAACCTCCGCCGTCGATTCTTGCTGTCTCAGGTATGTTCTTCTTCTTTACTATTGATCTACAACCTCTAGGGTTTCTTCTTTTACCTCCGCCATTAGAGCTTTAACAAAGCTTCATCTTGTTCGATCTTGAGCCCATGATTTCTAATGATTTTGTCTTTCCGATCTTCTCCTTTCAATTCCATTTTTACCCCGCTGTAAATACTTCAAATCTTCGTTATTCCTATCTGGCCTGTAGATCCATCTGTTTAGTATAAGGTCTTTGTAGCTTTTCCCGCAAACTCTTAGATTAGTTTCTTTTTCCTCAGCATGCTCAGATCTATTCCCCCTTAGCAGTCTTTTGAAAACCTGTTTTTCTCCTCGGTAGATCTGCTAAGTATGTTCCGGTTTAAGTTGATATGCCCTGCTCTTGCGAAACTCTGTAACTTAAACGCGACGGTTTAGTCGTTCCCCTTCAACTGCCATTTAACCGGGAATGTTGCAGTTTGTTTACGATTGCCGGTTTAACCATACCATTAGTCCACAGCTTAAACCGTAACTTCCATAGATATTTTCCGGTTTATACCGCTGTACCTTCATAATCCGTTTTCTGTATTTTACTTTTCCAGTATCTTGCTCTTTCGTCGCAATGGCTAAGCAGTATGTCTCCTGCGATTGGGTTCCTTCGGTCATCACTGAGGACGATTTAATCAAACTGTCTGAAATTGGCACTTTAGGACCTCAATCTGAATTAAAGTGGCGGGCTCCGGGTAATGAATGTCCCCCTACCCCTAGGTCCGGGGAGGTTATTGTGTTTTTGGATCATATATCTCGAGGTTTCTCTCCCCCCGGTTCAAAGCTTTTCCGGGATGTTCTTGCCGCTTTCTAGCTACACCCACAGGATATCGGACCCAATTCCGTTTCAAACATTTGTGATTTCCAAGTGTTTTCTGAGGTGTATCTGCAAGAAGAACCTTCTGTTGATCTATTCCGGGATTTCTTTCATTTAAACCGGCGCACTGAGTTTACCAGCGGACCACATCAAGAGCTT
Organism: Secale cereale; assembly: GCA_902687465.1. Classification (NCBI taxonomy): domain Eukaryota; kingdom Viridiplantae; phylum Streptophyta; class Magnoliopsida; order Poales; family Poaceae; genus Secale; species Secale cereale. The sequence goes on from LR738710.1 coordinate 490,478,653, forward strand.
GGTGGGGTTAGTATTCAGAAGAGGAGAGACGCAGTTTTTCCTCACGCCGCTTTACATTCTCATCCAAAAGATTGGAACAAGTCCTGGTTTTACTGTGTTGACACTTCTCCTGAGGGGGAGAACCCTTTGTCGGGTTATCGCGAAACCCGTATTCCGGACAATCACCCCTTACCACCACGGCTTAGTGCTGCTGAACGGACCCGGTTCTCATCACAGCTCTCCAAGCTAAGAGCTTTTATGGCAAATGGTCTGATCGGTACTGATTTCCTTCGCTGCTGGCTATCTTGGAGTATCCTTCCCCTAAGCCGGCGTTCTCAATTAATGTGCAAGTATTCTGGTAAACCGGATGATCCTCAAAGGTTTTCCAAGGATAAGCTTTCTGAATCAGAGGTAGTGGAGTCAGCCAAAAAGATTCTCAATGTCTCTTTAGCAGATTGTGCTAAGGTTGGTTTAGCTCCGTACTTCAAGAAGAATAAGCTGCCCGAAGTAAGTTTCTCTTTGCCCTGTATTTGTAAACCGTCTCCTTTGAACCGTCTTTCAATTGCTCTTGCTTTTTTCAATTAGGCTGATGACCCTTTCTGGAGGAGAAAGCCTCAGGAAAAAACCGTCAAACAGGCTCACCGAAAAACCCCTGCAAACAAAAAGAGGAAAGCAGCCGTCGACACCGGTTCTCCCACTAAGGACGATGATCCGGATTCCGAGGTATGCTTTAATCCGGTTTTAAATTCTTGCTTTCATGTACTTGTAATCGTATCTAATGATACCTTTTCACAGGAATTGCCTGAAGGTGATAACCCGGCTGAAATTGAGGTAACCCTTCTTTCTTCTGACTCAGAACCTCTTGCTCAAAAAAGTCGTCGGACCGTCAGGAAATATCAATTTTCTCATCCTTATGCTCAGTTAGACCCTAACTTTACTTTGAAGAAGCAACAGCACGAAGCTTTTCGCCGGACCACTCGCCACAGCGGCCTGGCGGTGGAGTCATCTGTAATTTCCTTAACTCCGGTTCGAAAACGCCGTGCTGAGGTGATACTCTCTCCGACCCTCCTTCATCCCAAGGCCGGTCTTATCCGAAAACCCCTTAAACCGTCTGACCCTGACTATCAGGAAACTCCGTTGTCTTCCTCTGGTGAATCAACCGCCACGCAGCTTCCTCCCTGGAAAACCGTCCCAGGGTAACTTTCCTCGCCTCTTCCGGTTTATGATGCCCTTTTTGCTTTATAATGCTAACTCATTTTGCATGTTTTTCCAGCAAACCGAAACCCAGCAAGAAGCCCAAGGCGAATAAGCCTATTGCTGAACCTACTATGGATGACCCGATTGCCAATCCGTCAACAATTGTTCCTCCAGACGATGAACCTGCAGCTCCTGTTGAAGATCCTGCACCAACAGATCATACTTCTGCCCCTGAGCATCCTATTGCTGAACATGCCCAGAATCGGCCAAGTCCGGCCCGGGTTAACTCTCCTCAGGTTAATCCGGGGTCTCCTGATCCGGCTCATATTGACACTCCTCACAGTGCTCCAGCCTCACCCGATGTTGTGGTAACTGGGGCTGCTTACGTTGCTCCAGCTGAGCCCACCGTTTTAGCAAAACATACAGCTAAAGCGGAAAAGTTATCTCAAGAAAAGGGGAAATGGAGTACTGACATATCCAGCCTTTCTGGCATGAGCGCTCAAGACATTTATTCCGGGTATCTGAACCGGCTCCACAGCAGTCGGGATTATGTAGCCAGCTTGGTGAACTTAATGAGGGAAAAATACGAGGTAAACTTCCACTTCTGACTTTGTTCTTTTGACGCATCTCTATTTCATAACAGCCCCCAAGTTCCGGTTTAGCTGCTTACTGAAGGTGATCCGGAACTTTGTAGATTGAACCGTTGGTCTATACATTAGCCCCCAAGTATCAAGTAGATAACTTGCTTATGTAGTTGATACTTGTAAAAATTGCTGTCAATACTTCAATTATACATTAGCCCCCAAGTGTCAAGCAGACAACTAGTTTGTGTGTTTGAGACTTGCAACTTTAAATTGTCTTTGCTGTACTGCTTCAACTGCCATTAGCCCCCAAGTGTCAAGTAGACAACTTGGTTGTGTGCTTGAGACTTGACTAAACTTCATCTCTTGTTGTTGTACTTTGTCTGCAGGCTGAGTTGAACCGGAATGCTCTTGAGATTAACGAGCTTCGAAGCCGGCTTACTGACACAGAGTGTGCCGCTTCAAAAGCTAAAAAAGAACTTCAAGTGAGCTTAAAGACCGCTGAAGACTTGAAGAAATACTTTGAAGAAGAGCGGGCTACTTTTGAGGTCCAGAAAAAAGATCTTGAAAAACGGGTTCAGGATGCTGAAGGAGCACTTAATCCGGTTACTGAGGAATTGACCGGGTTAAAGCGGCAAATTGACTTGATGACTTCTGCTGTTTTTGGTAAGTATGATCTGAACACCTGCTTTACCTTTGTAACCTGTGTTTTGTACCGGTTTAACTAAGATTGTTGTGTGTAGGGCGCCGTATCTCCCATCTTGGGGATGACATTCGGAAAAAACTCAAAGCTTGCTACACCTTGGTCGAACAGCTGTACTCCGGAAGGCAAAGGATTATCAGTGCCACTTCATTTGGTAAACCGGCTCCTTCAACTATCCAAGATACTTTGAATAAGTTGTCCGTTCTACCGGCTCGTCTTGAAGAAGTGAAGAAATCGGCAGCTCGAGGGGGTGCTCTTCTGGCCCTTACGAGGGCTAAGGCTTGGGTCCCGGACCTTGATCCGGAGGAGGCGTTAACCGGATTTCCTGATACCAAGGATGACGGTTCAGCCTTTAATGAAAAAGATCTTTATGCTCTGACAAAGGAGATGCGTCCCCTCGCCAGCAAGCTCGCGGCGGAGTCTGACTTGTCCCGATATCATCCAGGATACAATCTGCAGAACGAGCGGGTGGAGCGACCGGTTTACGATACCGTAAACTTAATTCCGCCGGTTCGTCCTCACACCTTTGCTCCTGATATTGATCCTGCTGAGCTTATCAACGATGAAGTATATTTCCGTGCCTTGGCGAAGATTGATTGGCGTGCGCCGGACTTCCAACCGCTTCGCGAGGATGAAGATGTTCCGGATCAAGGCGGTGGCCAGCCATCTCAGCAAGGAGAAGCACAATCTTGAATTCTATTGCTGTAACCATGACCGATATTCCGTCAAATAATGTTTCCAAACTATGGGGCTTGTCATGCCTTGTAATAGGTTTAGCCGAAACTTAATGTGCTTCGATCCGACATTTTGTCTTTATGAAATACTCGTCAGTTGACCTGTTGTCTGATGTGGTTACCTTCCTCTGTTCATATAGAGAAAAATATTGAAAAATATGTCCTAGTGGCTTAGCACTGGACGGGTTAATTTGTTCTCTTTAAAACATCAAGTAAGCATACCTTTATCGTAAAGATAACTTGTATACCTGAGATTTGTGTAGCCAATACACTTTTAAACCGGTAGGACTTTACAGTTGTTTACGGAGATCTTCATGGATCCAAGTAGAAACTCAAAATTCTTCGGTCCATCTTGATGATAAATCCGGTTCACCCTGTCTCTGAAAGTTGTAACTTTTGCTTGATACAAGATCCGGGTTTCAATAAACGCCGGTTTATTTGGTCTGATATACATGATCCAGACTTTTCAATTTTATAGATATGTGGTCAACTTGTGTAGCTGTTCCACTCCGGTTTAAAAGGTTATAGAACACAAAAACACCAAAAAATATGCAATTTTGCAAATAAGACCATGTAGTCGAGGCTTTTTCAAAGAGCTGCCAGGCTCAAAGCAAGGTTCAGCCAATCACTGGGACGCGGATTGGCCGACACTCCCAGAGCGCCTAGCCAATCACTGAACGTGGAATTATCCAACTTTTCAGAGGGCCGAAAGAACCGTATATAAAAATTATTCCGATCACTGGGACGCGGATTGGCCGACACTCCCAGAGGGCCTAGCCAATCACTGAACGTGGAATTATCCAACTTTTCAGAGGGCCGAAAAAACTGTAACAAATTATTCCGATCACTGGGACGCGGATTGGCCGACACTCCCAGAGGGCCTCCAGGGTTCCTCCTGAACCGGTGGGTCAATCTAGACCAATCACTGAATGTGGTCTTATCCAACTATTCAGAGTGTCGAAAAAAACCGTAAAATTATTCCGATCACTGGGACGCGGATTGGCCGACACTCCCAGAGGGCCTCCAGGGTTCCTCCTGAACCGGTGGGTCAATTAGACCAGGCACTAAACGTGGACTTATCCAACTTTTCAGAGGGTCGAAAAGAACTATGAAACCAATCCGATCACTGGGAGTGGATGATACCAACTCCTAGAGGGCCTCCAGGGTTCCTCCTGAACCGGTGGGTCAATGTAAACCAATCTCTGAACGTGGACTTGTCCAACTTTCCAGAGGGTTGATAGAACTTATCGAATTAATCCGATCACTGGGAGTAGATGATACCAACTCCCAGAGGGCCTCCAGTGTTCTGTCTGAACCTGTGGGTTTTGTTATGGAGTCCTATCTTCTTGAACCGGGTATGATCTCCTGTTCTTAAGAGTTCTATTGCTCCTTCACATGTTCTGCAAAAAATTAGTTTCTAAACCAGCCAATATTGAAATATAGTAGTTCATAGTAAACTTATATGGTTGTTTTTCACAGGATTTTTGTATATGGAAGAAAGGGCTGAGCCCCCGGTTTACCGAGGGTGCCAGTTTATTCATTATTCATAATATATACATAGGATACATTGGAGCACATAGCTCAAGTGTAGTATGGCCGTAAATGGGCGATGTTCCATGGCCTCTTCGTCTCCTCTTCTGATGTCCGTGAATCCTTGTGTTCTCGAATGTCCACCAAGTAATATGAACCGTTGTGTAGATTCTTGCTGACCAAAACGGGCCCTTCCCAAGGTGGGGATAACTTGTGCATATCCGTTTGATCTTGGATGAGCCGGAGTACCAAGTCACCTTCCTGGAATGTCCTTGTTCTAATCCGGCGGCTATGATATCTGCGCAAATCTTGCTGATAAATCGTCGACCGCGCCGCAGCTATATCACGCTCTTCATCCAACCGGTCTAAACCGTCCTGTCTTGACTCCTCGTTGACTGCTTCCACATAGGCCGTTACCCTTGGTGAGTCATGGCGTATGTCACTTGGAAGAACTGCTTCAGCACCGTAAACCATGAAAAAAGGCGTATAGCCTGTAGACCGGTTTGGTGTAGTATTAATACTCCAGAGAACAGATGGTAATTCTTCAACCCAACAACCCGGGGTTCTATGCAAAGGTGTCATAAGCCGGGGTTCTCTGCAAAGGTCCGCACGCTTAACGTTTGATGACGATCGGTATTATGAGTTTATGAGTATTGATGTACCGAATGTAGTTCGGAGTCCCGGATGAGATCACGGACATGACGAGGAGTCTCGGAATGTCCGAGACATAAAGATTGATATATTGGACGACTATATTCGGACACCGGAAGTATACCCGAAAAGTTTCGGATTTAACGGGATTGCCGGAGGGGGTTACCGGAACCCCCTACGAAGGGGGATGGTCCATAGTGGGCCTTATGGAAAAGAGAGAGGCAGCCCATAGGGCTGGCCGGCACCCCACCTAGGGTTCCTAGTTGGACTAGGAGTTGGGGGGCGCCACCTCTTCTTCTTTTCCTATTCCCTCTCTTCCTTCTTTGGTGGTTCCTACTAGGAATAGGATTGCAATCCTATTCCTAGTAGGATTGCACCCCTAGCCACACCAAACAAGGGCCGGCCGGCCTCCCCCCTTGCTCCTTTATATACGGGGGCAGGGGGGCACCCAAAAACACACAAGTTGAATTGTTCCAGTCGTGTGCGGTGCCCCCCTCCACAGAAACACACCTCGGTCATACCGTCGCGGTGCTTAGGCGAAGCCCTGCGCCGGTGAATACATCATATCCGTCACCACGCCGTCGTGCTGACGAAACTCCCCCGTGAAGCTCAACTGGATCAAGAGCTCGTGGGACGTCATCAAGCTGAACGTGTGCTAAACGCGAAGGTGCCGTACGTTCGGTTCTTGATCGGTTGAATCGCGAAGAAGTTCGACTACATCAACCGCGTCACTTGACGCTTCCGCTTCCGGTCTACGAGGGTACATAGACACACTCTTCCCTCTCGTTGCTATGCATCTGGTAGATAGATCTTGCGTGATCGTAGGAAAATTTTAAATTACTACGTTCCCCAACACATATCATATAGATTCATTGAAAAGTCAAACATCACAAAGTTTGACCATGTACGTGGAGAAAAACATTTACATCTAGAACGGAAAACATATATCATTAGTTTCATTATGAGATGTAGTTTCTTATGATGTATCTTTGGTACTGTAGATATAAATAATATTTTCTTAACCTGGTAAAAGTTTCCAATGTTTGACTTCTAAAAGAATTATATGCACTGCATTATCGAACTGATGGAGTATCTCTTTCCCCATCTCAGCTATCTGACGCACCACTGATCAGCCATATCAGGGCTCCTCTATCTCTCTCAAACTTTATATCTCCCCGATTCACACATACACATATCTCGCTCGCGCTACATAGACACATCTAACACCCACGCACTCCCTGTGACGCCCCAAGACCGACGCTCCAGAAGACTTCCATATTTCTCGTGATCACCGTGTGTTTCATTTGTGCTTGCTCTATTTATTTTTGCATTGCATCATGCCATTTTTTTTGAAAAACTCACTTAAATAAATTGCATAGATCTTTTGATCTATTTAAATCGAGGGAATTCACATGGTGTTTTCTCTTTAAAACATACCCTCCTAATATTATTAGGGAGCTATAATAATTATTCCATTAATTTGGAATCACCAAAACACACTTGCAAATATTCCCATGCCTCTTTTGCTTGAAGCTTCACCATCAAACCTTGCCAACAATTCTCTTCCCTTTTACCAAGGTTCCTCCAAAAATTTCAACATTTTGGACACTTCAAAAACCAAGTCCTAGTTCAAACCCATTTGAATAAAATTGAAATGAGTTTGAATTACATATTTCAATCATGCCTATTTTCTATTTTTCTTGGAATTAGCGCATTTTTGCGAGTACGGGAAAATTAACCTCTTGCCCAAGTTCCACCCCTAACCTCTCTTTCCTTTCTTTTTTTAGAAGAGAAGGGAATGAGAGCAACCCAGCCGGGCCTCCCAGCAGCCAGAAGCCGCAGGCCACTCGCCCAGGCCGGCCCATCTGCTCTAAGGCCAGGCCCAGCTGCACCCTTCTAACCCTAGCCACTCCTCGCAACCGCTCCCTCAATCCCCAACTCTCTCCATCTCGTGCACCTCGCGCAGCCAGAGAGGAGCGACAGCTCCACGCTCCCGATCCCCAGGCCCAGATCAGCGCACCAACCCCTCGCTCCCTCTGCTCACCCCGCCATGGCCCGACCTCAGCCTCGAGGTCCCGTCGCTGCTGCCCCTAGGGAACCAGGAGGAACCCCGTCCCTCGCCCGGATCTGGCGTCCTTGTATCTCCCTGCCATGGCCGCGCTGCCTCATTGCCGCATCTTCGCCTCCGCGCTGAGCGCCGCGCCCCACCGCCGTCGGCAACCTCCAGTAGGTCTGCCGCCCCGCTCCATCTCATGGACCGTGCAGCCTCGCCCTTGCGACCCCAAGCGCCGCGTCCCGTGTCTCCTCGCCCCGCCGAAGCTGCTCCTTCTGCTGCGTGCCACCCGGTCCCCACGCATGCCGTGGCGCCCTCCAGCTGCATCGCGCCCGCCGAGCCACCTGCTCTATCCTCAGCCTTCAGCCGCGCCGTCTGACTCCCTCAACTGGATCCCCATCTCGCCGGCGCTCCCTATTGCCATCGTCTTCATCGATTCTGACAAGGAGGGCACTCCTCCTGTTCATCTCGAGCGCAAGTGCTTGCCCGACCTCGCGTTACCTCCTGCCTTGCAGCGTTGCCGGCCTTCGCTGTGTGGGCTGAATCTTCCCAAGACCCACTCCCCCGCAAGATGATCGCACCAGTGCATTCTTGACCGTTGTCGTTTTGTTACATCTTTGTGAAGACAGAGACCGCAAGCACTAGGATGCTCCAACTTCCTCCCCAGCCCGAGTACTCTACCCTCGTCATGGATTCGACAAGACCGTGTGTACCACTACCGCCGCCAAGATCGCGACTACCTCTATCGACGATCCTGATCATCTACGGACGTGTACGACTACCGTCGTTGAGACCGCAAGTACCACTACATCAACATGTAACCGGCAAGACCGATGGTGACCCCAAAACATTTGGATTCGTCAAGTTCGACTAGCATCATGGTGAACCACTTTTGGAATGTGTACCACTACTTCCATAACATGACATGTACGACTACGAGACGTGAACGACTACCTCCACTACGTCCTGTGAACGAGTACTTCCCTCGACGACTCGTTCCACCCCGAAACGCACGCTTCAAAGGTATACCCCGAGTCGAACGTCGATGTGATGAACAAATGCTTGTGATGGATGAGATGCTCGTGTTTGAGTCGTGTCCGAATTTTTTCGTGCACGACCCTCGTTTCCCTGCCACCGACATGTGGGAACCCGGTATCCGGGAGCACCCCACCATCTTTGCATACTCACTTTCACACTTCGTCTTTTGCACCGGTCTCTCAACGAGTTACCAGAACTGCTATGTTGCCGTGGGATCATTTTCGGGTATCGCCGCCGTGGCACCCCTTTCTTTCCACCACGGTGACAAATGCTTCATATCTTGCTCATGTCAATTCCTAATAAAATTGCATAAAAACTTGAACGTGTCATTCGCATCATGATAACAACATTAAAATGTTTAAATTGTGTTTGCTTAAAATTTCTAATTATGCACATGGGGATTTTTCGGAATTGTTGTTGTTATTTTTGGCCTCATTTAAAATGCCTAGATGGTGTAGTTTTCTCATGCTTCACCTCTTGCCATGTTAAACTACATTTAAACTTGTTGGGTTCATAAATGAGAGTGAACTATATAATTGGATGTTGTGTTTTGTCAATATGCAACTCGTTGCATATTGAGCTCCACTTAAATTGTAGTGTTGTTTGTGCACTTTGCCATGCAATGTATATTTAAAGCGGACATGCATCATACTTGATTGTGCATCATGCCATGCTTATGTTTCTGTGTTTACCGTGTTGTTTGCTTCTTTCTGGTTGTCCTCCTTCTCGATAGTTCATGTTTCATTGCATTTGTGACGATTCGTTTGGCTATGTCCATTTGTCTTCTTCATGGACTCGTTCTTCTCCCTTGCGGGATCCCAGGCAAGATGACCATTCATATATATCACCTCTATTGTTGCTATGCTAGATGCCTCGCTCTATTGCTTTGTCGTGATACCTATCCTTTTGCATGTCAGCCCCACCTTGCCATGAAACCTCTAACTACCCACCTAGCAAGCCATTGTTTGGTTAAGTTACGCTTTTGCTCAAGCCCCCTCTTATAGCATTTCTATTTGCAGGTGAAGATGAAGTTTGATCCATGTGGATTGGGTTTTGGGAATAACACAATATCTGTTATTTACGTTAATGCACCTATATACATGGCAATGGGTGGAAGGCTTGGCCTTTTTCTCGGTGTTTTGTTCCACTCATGCCGCCTTAAGAACCGTTAAACTGGTGTTATGTTCCTTGATTTTGCGTTCCTAACGCGGTTGGGTATATGGGGACCCCTTGATAGTTCGCTTTGAATAAAACTCCTCCAGCAAGGCCCAACCTTGGTTTTACCATTTGCCTAATAACTAAAAACTTGCATAGGGAGTAATTAACCCGTGGATTCTTAATCAAACCCCGGGCCAGTGCTCCTCATGAGAATTGGTCCAAACTAGAGCCACTTGCGGTGCCACCCAGTTATCTGGGGTCTTCGGTTGCTGTACGTACTGCTCATCCCATCGTGGCCTGAGATGAGATACACGCGGCTCCTATCAGGGTGTCGGCACGTCGGGAGGTCTTGCTGGACTTGTTTTACCATTGTCGAAATATCTTGTACATCGGGATTCCGAGTCCGATCGGGTAGTCCTAAGATAAGCGTTTTTTACCTCTGTTGACCACGAGAGCTTGTGATGGGCTAAGTTGGGACACCCCTGCATGGTTATGATCTTTCAAAAGCGGTGCCCGCGGTTATGTGGCGGATTGGAATTTGTTAATATCCGGTTGTAGACACCTTGACACAATACCTCAAACATAATACACTACCGCGTGAGTAGTCGTGATGGTCTCTTTTCGAGGGAGTTCGGGAAGATAACACGACTGGGTTATGGATGACTCGTAGGTAGACAGGATCATCTAGTGATCATGATTTAGCTCACGACCGATGGCTTTCACTTGTCTTCTCGCTCTGATGATACGTAAGCTAGCCACCTCATCTATGCTTAGCACTTGTAGCAGCCCACTTATACACTTTCTCCTTACCCAAAGGCTTTGATAGTTTTGATACCCGGGAATGAGATTGCTGAGTCCTCGTGACTCATAGTTTACTACAAACACAGGTGCAGGTGCAACCGAGTACGATTCAGTTGATGGCTAGGACCTCAAGTGGGAGATCGATGAGGAACGTGGGCATATGTACGTGACGTTCCCCGATGATCAGTAGTGGTTCCTACTAGGGCCGATCAGACATAGTGGGTGGTTATCTTCTTTTCATTTGGATTTGTCCGTAGTCACACTATGTTTGTACTTGGATGAATGTATGACTTATTTATGCATTGTGTGAAGTGGCGATTGTAAGCCAACTATGTTTTTCCCCTTTGTTCTTGTACATGGGAATGTGTGAAGGTAACCTTCTTGCGATCATACCAAAATGCGATTATGCCTCTAAGTCGTGCCTCGACACGTAGGAGATATAGTCGCATCTTGGGCGTTACAAGTTGGTAATCAGAGCCTTCCCCGACCTAGGAGCCCCTGCTTGATCGAACCGCTGCCGATGTTAAGTCTAGAATTTATTTTTAAAAAATTGAGTCTTAGGATTATATATATCGGAGAGTAGGAATTATTTTTCTCTTTATCCCCTTCGTCGCTCTGGTGAGGACTCCTGACATAGAAGTTTTGTCTTCCTACCCTCTTTTCCACTATTTTTTTAGGATCACACAGGTATTGTTGGGATCGTTCCATATCTTTGTGACGAGAACATTGTTCTTGGTGCCTCGTGTCATTTAGGGGTTGTGGCAGTGTCCCGGGGAGTTGAGCTCCGAGGTGTTGTCATCACAATTGTATCATTGCAGTTATGGAATACCAGAGGTGGCCGACATCGAAAACGGTTCTATGCGTGTCTGGTGGTGAGATAACCCCGACGTCACCCAGTACTGGGGGGATAGTTCGGGAGTATTGCCACAACTAGTATAAAAGATGCTTTTCGAAGGTCTGAGGTAAACACTTTCCGAAGGTGCCCGGTTATGTGTTGACGGATGGATACAGCTGGATGTAGGACTTGTTACTTGTGTGTTATATGGTGCTTCCCCTGTATCCCCAACACCATATTTCATAACCAGAAAGTTTCGGGTTAATAGGTGGGAATTCAAGTAGCTCTTAGGTAATCTTCCAACCGATGCATGATATGAGGTTGGGGTTCAACGTCTAGTGGTTCGTTTGTCATGGTCGATTTTACACTGGGGGTTGCATCTTAATGAATCCTTGGCTATGCTGATTCGGGGATGCAATGTCCTTTGTAACGTCGTGTCCGAGGGGCCTCATCACGAAAACTTTGGACGAAACCTCTATCATATGTTTGTTCCGGCTTCTTTCGCATGCCAAATCCTTTGTTTTGTTTTGATTGTGGTGCTCGAGTTGCTTCTACATCAAGCGTTGATTCCATACCTTCTCTAATCGGTGTACTCATATTTCTGTGGGAATGATAGTCCTTCTTGATTATTGAGAATGTCATGTAAATTCTTTTCAACGGCGTGATTCTCTTTAAGTTAACCCGATCCTTTCAATTTGTGCAAGTCCAATTCTTGGTTTTTCTCAATGGTGTCCGTTTTGGTTGTCCCAAGTTGTCTTTGTTTTCCCCCACCCTCCCACCACCTTTTCTTTATGGAGTCAGAATTCTTAATCAAGTATCCATTATATTCATGTGAAGTTCTTCATTCTTTCCTGCAATGTTCTTAGCCGGTCTTTTCTCGTGAAGATGCTCAGGAAGCTTCAATTTATCATTCTCCGTTCTTGTTTCTTCTCCGGTGGACTAAATCCAAGCTTTGGTGTTGATCATATATTTTCCTCTTGTTTCACATGTTTTTCCCATGTTGGAATTTCTTATCCAAAGCTCAATTAGCTCTTCATCCCTGTCTATTCATCTCTGGAGTGCTGAAGATATCTCAGAAGATTCGCGTTTCCATTCTTAATCCGTTCAAGATATTTCGAGGTTGTTCAAGTCATTTAATTCTACGGGTGCAATCTCTCTTTCAAGTAATCATTTCAATGGTGTTTCTTTTGAGTGGACCCTAACCCACATGTCTTTCCCAGGATCTTACATGACTCTTCTAATTTTTTCGGAGTTATTCTCAGATTCTTTTCAAGTATGACGTAAGAATTTATTCCAACAGTCATATGCCTTCTCCAAGATCGCTTTCAAATTCTTTTCATCGTTGGTTCAACCTTTTAATTCTTCTTTCCAGAGTGCCTCAATAATCAGTGGTGGTGTATCTCTTCGTCATTCTCAAGTTTTGAAGACCGAAGAAGAATTTCTCCTAAATCTTGGTCCATTCTCTTTAACATTCATGGTTCTAGCTTCATACCATCCTCATAATTGTTTTCGATTGTGGGAATTGTTTTCATGCCCCTCTAGAGCAATTCATGAGTTCTTTTCATTTCTCGATCCTCCGAAGGCTATCATTTCAGAATATTTATTCATTCTCAATTTTCACCTCTTCTTCTCCAATACTTCCGGTGCATCATTCAAGTATTCTCTACTCTGCTCGTGATCTCTTCGTTCTTTTGTATCTAAGTTTTCTCAAGTGCTTTTGTTCCTTTTCTAATTCTTCCCGGCGATTCGTTCTCTTTTCTTCATTCGTTTCAATTCTTATGGTGGTTCGTTCAAGATTTCTCTTCCTTTGTTATCGTATTAATTCATTCATTTTTTCTAAATCCTACCGGTGATTCGTTCAATACTTTCACAAGATTGTACGAGATCTCTCTTTAATTCTTTTCAACGTGAATAAGTAGTATGCCTAATCCAATACTTATCATAAATTTAATTGGTTAAGGATAAGCATAACATAATTTCTTAAATTTGTTTCCTCAAGGTTATTAATTCCTTCTTCCGAAGTTTGTTCATGATGAATAAACTCTTGGTTCGGAATGATCCATCTTTCTTTTCCGTAGGTCCAAGCTATATTAATTATCTCGTCGCGAAGCTCCATCTAATTATTGCGAGGCTAAAATCTTAATCTTTTCATCCTTCACTTCTCATCCTTTTGTTACTAGAGTTCTTCATGGTGGTTCATCATGATTTAATTCATCCTCGAAGTGTTCTTCAACATTCTTGTTGGAGGAGCTCAAGCATTCTTCTTCTTGCATTTCAAAGTGCAATTCGTACTCCCTTTTCTATTGAGTTGGTGTTATGTCATTCTTACAATTTCCTTCATATTTCATGATTCACAAGTTGTAAGGAATGAGATATTTAAACCCATAATTTTTCTTTGTTCAGGAGATCATTTAAACCCCTCAATTTCTTCGTTGGAGTATCTTGGTATAAATTTCACCTAAAGCCTTTCATTGGGATTGTTGCTAATTATGGTGCTTGTAAATGACCCAAGTTCTTCAATTATCCTCTCGGTGAAATAACTCTTTCGTCTCCTTGCTCATCTCAATCCAATCAAATGTTTCCGTTGGTGGCAGGTTTTCACCTCATAATTTTGAGATGTTTTCCATAAGCCCATAACAAGCTTATTCTTTTGTTGTTGAATTTCCAACAACTCTGTTCAATGATTCTTTCTAAGGATGCTTTCAAAATTCATTGGTGGTAGAAGTTATCATTTTCTTCTACTTTCTTTCTTCCTAACAATTTAGCTTCTATTCTTTTGTTCCAGAGGTATTGCAATCTGGATATCTATGTTCCATCATCTCTTTTTGTCAAGATCATGTTCTTTTCCTTGCCGGTCCATTTATCAGGATTGTCGTGTCCTCCATTCAAGTTCTCTCATCCTATCAAGTTTTTCCTCTCTTTTCAACCGGAGTGCTGTCTGAAGCCTTTCTTACCCCTTGTGCCATTCGTTCAATAGTTTCGGAGGCAGTGTGTTGTTGATTTCATCAATTATCATCCCATCTCCTCAAGTTCATGTTCAATTCCTTCCATTTACAGTCGGAATGTTGTCCAAATTCTTTCGTTCATATTCCTTCTCTAGCTTTACTCAATCGGAGTGGTTTAAATTCTTCCATGATCCGTGAGCTCGTGTTTCATACCTTTCAACCTACAAGGTTCTCGTAAAGTTCCTTGTTCCTATTTTCTAACGGAGTGTTTTCATCTTCGTTCATCTCCGTTGTATTCTTCCTTTAATTTGGTCAACCTCTCAAGTTCGTGGTTTCACTCATTTGTTAAAGAAGCAACTTTGTTTTACCTCTTCCTTTTTCGTTTTATCCGGTGCTATCCTTAGGATCTCGGGTCGAGATCCTCTGTTAGTGTGGGAGAGTTGTGACGCACCAACACCGACGCTCCAGAAGACTTCCATATTTCTCGTGATCATCGTGTGTTTTTTTGTGCTTGCTCTATTTATTTTTGCATTGCATCATGCCATCATGTCATTTTTTTTAAAACTCACTTAAATAAATTGCATAGATCTTTTGATCTATTTAAATCGAGGGAATTCACATGGTGTTTTCTCTTTAAAACATACCCTCCTAATATTATTAGGGAGCTATAATAATTATTCCATTAATTTGGAATCACCAAAACACACTTGTAAATATTCCCATGCCTCTTCTGCTTGAAGCCTCACCTTCAAACCTTGCCAACAATTCTCTTCCCTTTTACCGAGGTTCCTCCAAAAATTTCAACATTTTGAACACTTCAAAAACCAAGTCCTAGTTCAAACCCATTTGAATAAAATTGAAATGAGTTTGAATTACATATTTCAATCATGCCTATTTTCTATTTTTCTTGGAAGCAGCGCATTTTTGCGAGTCCGAGAAAATTAACCTCTTGCCCAAGTTCCACCCTAACCTCTCTTTCTTTTATTTATTAGAAGAGAAGGGAATGAGACCAACCTAGCTAGGCCTCCCAGCAGCCAGAAGCCGCATGCCACTCACCCAGGCCGGCCCATCTGCTCTAATGCCAGGCCCAGCCGCACCCTTCTAACCCTAGCCACTCCTCGTAGCCGCTCCCTCAATCCCCAACTCTCTCCATCTCATCCACCTCGTGCAGCCAGAGAGGAGCGACAGCTGCTCGCTCCCGATTCCCCGGCCCGCATCAGTGTGCGAACCCCCTCGCTCCTTCTGCTCACCCCGCCATGGCCCGACCTCAGCCTCAAGGTCCTGTCGCTGCCACCCCCAGGGAACCAGGAGGAACCCAGTGCCTCACCCGGATCTAGCATCCTTGTATCTCCCTGCCATGGCCGCGCTGCCTCGTCGCTGTATCTTCGCCTTCGAGCTGGGCACCGCGCCCCGCCCCCGTCGGCAACCTCCAGTAGGTCCGCCGCCCAGCTCCATCTCGTGGACCGCTGATACATCTCCAACGTATCTATAATTTTTTGATTGTTCCATGCTATTATATTATCCTTCTTGGATGTTTTATGGGCTTTAATATACACTTTGATATGATTTTTGGGACTAACCTATTAACCGAGAGCCCAGTGCCAGTTTATGTTTTTCTCCTGTTTTAGAGTATCACAGAAAAGGAATATCAAACGGAGCCCAATTGACCTGAAACTCAACGAAGAACGTTTTTGGACCAAAAGAAGACCAAAGAGTACCAGAGGAGGACCAAAAGGTTCACGGGCTGCCCACGAGGGTCGGGGGCGGCCCCTCCCCCTCGGCGCGCCCCCTGCCTCGTGGACAGCCCGGAGACCCCCTTTACTTGCCCCGACTCCAACACCTCCTATATATACTGAAACCTCCGGAAAATAACCTAGATCGGGAGTTCCGCCGTCGGAAGCCTCTGTTGCCACCAAAAACCAATCTAGACCCATTCTGGCACCCTGCCGGAGGGGGGAATCCCTCTTCGGTGGCCATCTTTCATCACCCCGACTCTCTCGATGATGATGGAGGAGTAGTCCACCCTCGAGGCTGAGGGTATGTACCAGTAGCTATATGTGTGATCTCCCTCTATCGTGTTATTGAGATGGTACGATCTTGATGTATCGCGAGCTTTGCTATTATAGTTGGATCTTATGATGTTTCTCCCCCTCTACTCTCTTGTGATTAACTGAGTTTTCCCTTTAAAGTTATATTATTGAATTGAGTCTTTAAGGATTTGATGACACTTGATGTATGTCTTGCATGTGCTTATCTATGGTGACAATGGGATATCACGTGATCCACTTGACGTATGTTTGGTGATCAACTTGCAGGTTCCGTGACCTTGGGAATCTATGCATAGGGGTTGGCACACATTTTCTTCTTGACTCTCCGGTAGAAACTTTGGGGCACTCTTTGAAGTTCTTTGTGTTGGTTGAATAGATGAATCTGAGATTGTGTGATGCATATCGTATAATCATGCCCATGGATACTTTAGGTGACAATGGAGTATCTAGGTGACATTAGGGTTTTTGTTGATTTGTATCTTAAGGTGTTATTCTAGTACGAACTCTAGGATAGATTTAATGGAAAGAATAGCTTCGTGCTATTTTACTATGAACTCTTGAATAGATCGATCAAAAAGAATAACTTTGAGGTGGTTTTGTACCCTACCATAATCTCTTCGTTTGTTCTCCGCTATTAGTGACTTTGGAGTGACTCTTTGTTGCATGTTGAGGGATAGTTATATGATCCAGTTATGTTATTATTGTTGAGAGAACTTGCACTAGTGAAAGTATGAACCCTAGGCCTTGTTTCCTATCATTGCAATACCATTTACGCTCACTTTTTCATTAGTTACCTTGCTGTTTTTATATTTTTTAGATTACAAAAACCTATATCTACAATCCATATTGCACTTGTATCACCATCTCTTCGCCGAACTAGTGCACCTATACAATTTACCATTGTATTGGGTGTGTTGGGGACACAAGAGGCTCTTTGTTATTTCGTTGCAGGGTTGTTTGAGAGAGACCATCTTCATCCTACGCCTCCCACGGATTGATAAACCTTAGGTCATCCACTTGAGGGAAATTTGCTACTGTCCTACAAACCTCTGCACTTGGAGGCCCAACAACGTCTACAAGAAGAAGGTTGCTTAGTAGACATCAAGCTCTTTTCTGGCGCCGTTGCTGGGGAGGTGAGTGCTTGAAGGTATGTCTTTAGATCTTGCAATCAAATCTTTTAGTTTCTTGTTTTATCACTAGTTTTGTTCATAAAAGAAAACTACAAAAAATGGAATTAAGGTTGCCTCATATGCTTCATCTTTTTAATATCTTTCGTGAAAATGATGGGAAGGAAAACTGTGCTCAAGTACTAGAAGAAGAATTACATAGAATGCTTGGCATAAAATATGTGAATGATGAGCATGATTGCAATGTTGTTAGTATGAATTCTTTGAATACCCATGATGCTAATGATATGCAAAGCCACAAACTTGGGGATGCTATGTTTGATGAAGATGATATGTTTAGTCCCCCAAGTCTTGATGTGCAAATTTATTATGATGAAAGCATGCCTCCTATTTATGATAATTATTGTGATGACACGTATGCTATAAAGAATAAAGATAATCATGAAACTTGTCATCATGATTTTAATTTTCAATTGGATTATGCTTCACATGATAGTTATTTTGTTGAGTTTGCTCCCAGTACTATGAATGAGAAGAATTTTGCTTATGTGGAGAGTAGTAAAATTTCTATGCAAGTAGATAATGAAAAGAATGCTTTATGTGCTGGTTATATTGCTGAATTCATTCATGATGCTACTAAAAATTACTATGAGAGAGGAAAATATGTTTCTACCTATTGCAATAATATCAAGTTTCCTCTCTATGTGCTTGAAGTTTTGAAGCTATGCTCGTTTTCCTTTCCTATGCTAGTTGATTATCGTTCCCATAAGTTGTTTGCTCACAAAATTCCTATGCATAGGAAGTGTGTTAGACTTAAATGTGCTAGTCATATTCTTCATGATGCTCCCTTTATGTTTCAATTCTTATCTTTTATGCGAGCATCATTGAAATCATCGTGCCTAGCTAGGGGCGTTAAACGATAGCGCTTGTTGGGAGGCAACCCAATTTTATTTTCTCTGCTTTTGTTATGTTTAGGAATATATATTGCATCTAGCTTATGTTTAGGTGTGGTTTTGTGTTTTAATTATTGTTTGTGCCAAGTAGAACCTTTGGGAAGACTTGTGTGAAGTTTATGCGATCATGCTGTAAAAAACAGAAACTTTAGCGCTCACGAGATTAGCTACCAATTTTTAGTCACGGTTCAAGATATCTTCCGATATGCCGATAAATCGGCCGATTTATCGCTTACCGTTGTCCGAACGATAAGATAAATCGGCCGATAAATCAGCCGATATGGCGATAAATCGGCCGATATGCCGATAAACTGGCCGATTTACCCCTTATCATGGGTCGACCGATAAGTTCCCGATAAGCGATATCACCAACATTGTTTTTAGTGGAGAGTGCTTTTTAGTTGATTCTTTTTTCAGATGATTAATAGAAAAATTCCTCAGGTCTACCAATATATTTGAGAATTTTTAGAGTTACAAAAGTATTCTAAAGTTACAGATTGCTACAGACTGTTCTGTTTTTGACAGATTCTGTTTTTCGTGTGTTGTTTGCTTATTTTGACGAATCTATGAGTAGTATCGGGGAGTATGAACCATAGAGAAGTTGGAATACAGTTGATATTACACCAATATGAATTTAGAATGAGTTCACAACACTACCTAAGTGGTGGTTTTATTTTCTTATACTAACGGAGCTTACGAATTTTCTGTTGAGTTTTGTGTTGTGAAGTTTTCAAGTTTAGGGTAAAGATTCGATGGAATATGGAATAAGGAGTGGCAAGAGCCTAAGCTTGGGGATGCCCAAGGCACCCCAAGGTAATATTCAAGGACAACCAAGAGCCTAAGCTTGGGGATGCCCCGGGAAGGCATCCCCTCTTTCGTCTTCGTCTATCGGTAACTTTACTTGATGCTATATTTTTATTCACCACATGATATGTGTTTTTCTTGGAGCATCATTTGGTTTTATTTTGTTTTGCTTTCTGTTTTAATAATATCCCAACATCTAAAATTCTCAAATGTTAGAGAGTCTTAACATAGTTACATAATTATTCAACTACTCATTGTTCTTCAATTATATCTTTTGGAGTAGTTTGTTGTTTGCTCTAGTGCTTCACTTATATCTTTTAGAGCACGATGGTGGTTCTATTTTGAAGAAATATATGATCTCTCATGCTTCACTTATATCTATTTGAGAGTCTTTTAGAACAGCATGGTAACGTGCTTTGGTTATAAAACTAGTCCTAATATGATAGGCATCCAAGTTGGGTATAGTAGAAACCTTCATACAAGTGCATTGAATATTATGAGAAGTTTGATACTTGATGATTGTTTTGAGATATGAGGATGGTGATATTAGAATCATGCTAGTGGAGTAATTATGATTTCAAGAAATACTTGTGTTAAAGTTTGTGATTCCCGTAGCATGCACGTATGGTGAACCGCTATGTGACGAAGTTAGAGCATGAGGTATTTATTGATTGCCATCCTTTGTGTGGAGGTCAGGATCGCGCGATGGTTAACTCCTACCAACCCTTCCCCTAGGAGCATGCGTGTAGTACTTTGTTTTGATGACTTGTAGATTTTTGCAATAAGTATATGAGTTCTTTATGACTAATGTTGAGTCCATGTAATATACGCACTCTCACCCTTCCACCATTGCCAGCCTCTCTTGTACCGCGCAACTTTCGCCGGTACCATACACCCACCATATAACTTCCTCAAAATATCCACCATACCTACCTATCATGGCATTTCCATAGGCATTCCGAGATATATTGCCATGCAACTTTCCACCGTTCTGTTCGTTATGACACACTTCATCATTGTCATATTGCCATGCATGATCATGTAGTTGACATCGTATTTATGGCTAGGCCACCATGCATAATTTTTCATACATGTCACTCTTGATTCATTGCACATCCCGGTACACAGCCGGAGGTATTCACATAGAGTCATACCTTGTTCTAGTATCGAGTTGTAATATCGAGTTGTAAATCAATATAAGTGTGATGATCATCATTATTAGAGCATTGTCCCAAAAAAAGAAAAAAAAGAAGGAAAGGCCAAAGAAAAAAAAAGAAAAAAAAGAAAGAAAAAAGAAAAGAAAATAAAAGGGACAATGCTACTATCTTTTACCACACTTGTGCTTCAAAGTAGCACCATGTTCTTCGTGATAGAGAGTCTCATGTTTAGTCACTTTCGTATACTAGTGGGAATTTTCATTATAGAACTTGGCTTGTATATTCCAACGATGGGCTTCCTCAAATGCCCTAGGTCTTTGTGAGCAAGCAAGTTGGATGCACACCCACTTAGTTTCTTTTGTTGAGCTTTCATAGATTTATAGCTCTAGTGCATCCGTTGCATGGCAATCCCTACTCACTCACATTGATATCTATTGATGGGCATCTCCATAGCCCATTGATACGCCTAGTTGATGTGAGACCATCTTCCTCCTTTTTGTCTTCTCCACAACCACCACTCTAGTCCCTATAGTGCTATATCCATGGCTCACGCTCATGTATTGCGTGAAAGTTGAAAAAGTTTGAAAAAATTTAAGTATGAAACAATTGCTTGGCTGAAATCGGGGATGTGCATGATTTGGGCATTTTGTGTGACGAAGATGAAGCATAGCCAAACTATATGATTTTGTAGGGATGAACTTTCTTTGGCCATGTTATTTTGAGAAGACATAATTGCTTTGTTAGTATGCTCGAAGAATTATTATTATTATTATGTCAATATAGACTTTTGTCTTGAATCTTATGGATCTGAACATTCATGCCACAATAAAGAGAATTACATTGAGAATTATGTTGAGTAGCATTCCACATCAAAAATTCTATTTTTATCATTTACCTACTAGAGGACGAGCAGGAATTAAGCTTGGGGATGCTTGATACGACTCCAACATATCTATAATTTTTGATTGTTCCATGCTATTATATTATCCTTCTAGGATGTTTTATGGGCTTTAATATACACTTTTATATGATTTTTGGGACTAACCTATTAACCCAGAGCCCAGTGCCAGTTTCTGTTTTTCTCCTGTTTTAGAGTATCGCAGAAAAGGAATATCAAACGGAGCCCAATTGAGCTGAAACTCAACGGAGGACGTTTTTGGACCAAAAGAAGACCAGAGAGTACCGGAGGAGGACCAAAAGGTCCACGGGCTGCCCACGAGGGTGGGGGGCGCACCCCCTCCCCCTGGGCGCCCCCTGCCTCGTGAACAGCCCGGAGACCCGCTTTACTTGCCCCCGACTCCAACACCTCCTATATATACTGAAACCTCCAGAAAATAACCTAGATCGGGAGTTCCGCTGCCGGAAGCCTCCGATGCCACCGAAAACCAATCTAGACCCGTTCTGGCACCCTGCCGGAGGGGGGGAATCCCTCTCCGGTGGCCATCTTCATCATCCCGGCACTCTCCATGACGAGGGAGTAGTAGTCCACCGTCGGGGCTGAGGGTATGTACTAGTAGCTATGTGTTTGATCTCTCTCTCTCTATCGTGTTCTTGAGATGGTACGATCTTGATGTATCGCGAGCTTTGCTATTATAGTTGGATCTTATGATGTTTCTCCCCCTCTACTCTCTTGTGATGAATTGATTTTTCCCTTTGAAGTTATATTATCGGATTGAGTCTTTAAGGATTTGAGAACACTTGATGTATGTCTTGCATGTGCTTATCTATGGTGACAATGGGATATCACGTGATCCACTTGATGTATGTTTTGGTGATGAACTTGCGGGTTCCGTGACCTTGGGAATCTATGCATAGGGGTTGGCACACGTTTTCGTCTTGACTCTCTGGTAGAAACTTTGGGGCACTCTTTGAAGTTCTTTGTGTTGGTTGAATTGATGAATCTAAGATTGTGTGATGCATATCATATATTCATGCCCACAGATACTTGAGGTGACAATGGAGTGTCTAGGTGACATTAGGGTTTTTGTTGATTTGTATCTTAAGGTGTTATTTTAGTACGAACTCTAGGATAGATTGAACGGAAAGAATAGCTTCATGCTATTTTACTACAGACTCTTGAATAGATCGACCAAAAAGAATAACTTTGAGGTGGTTTCATACCCTACCATAATCTCTTCATTTGTTCTCCGCTATTAGTGACTTTGGAGTGACTCTTTGTTGCATGTTGAGGGTTAGTTATATGATCCAGTTATGTTATTATTGTTGAGAGAACTTGCACTAGTGAAAGTATGAACCCTAGTTTTTGTTTCCTAGCATTGCAATACCGTTTACGCTCACTTTTATCATTAGTTACCTTGTTGTTCTTATATTTTCAGATTACAAAAACCTATATCTACCATCCATATTGCACTTGTATCACCATCTCTTCGCCAAACTAGTGCACCTATACAATTTATCATTGTATTAGGTGTGTTGGGGACACAAGAGACTCTTTGTTATTTGGTTGAAGGGTTGTTTGAGAGAGACCATCTTCATCCTACGCCTCCCACGGACTGATAAACCTTAGGTCATGCACTTGTGGGAAATTTGCTACTGTACTACAAACTTTGCACTTGGAGGCCCAACAACGTCTACAAGAAGAAGGCTGCGTAGTAGACATCAAGCTCTTTTCTGGCGCAGTTGCCGGGGAGGTGAGTGCTTGAAGGTATATCTTTAGATCTTGCAATCAAATCTTTTAGTTTCTTGTTTTATAACTAGTTTCGTTTATAAAAGAAAACTACAAAAAATGGAATTAAGGTTACCTCATACGCTTCATCTTTTTAATATCTTTTATGAAAATGACGGGAAGGAAAACTGTGCTCAAGTACTAGAAAAAGAATTACATAGAATGCTTGGCATAAAATATGTGAATGATGAGCATGATTGCAATGTTGTTAGTATGAATTCTTTGAATACCCATGATGCTAATGATATGCAAAGCCACAAGCTTGGGGATGCTATGTTTGATGAAGATGATATGGTTAGTCCCCCAAGTCCTGATGTGCAAATTTATTATGAGGAAAGCATCCCTCCTATTTATGATAATTATTGTGATGACACGTATGCTATAAAGAATAAAGATAATAATGAGATTTGTCATCATGATTTTAATTTTGAATTGGATTATGCTTCACATGATAGTTATTTTGTTGAGTTTGCTCCCACTACTATGAATGAGAAGAATTTTGCTTATGTGGAGAGTAGTAAAATTTCTATGCAAGTAGATAATGAAAAGAATGCTTTATGTGCTGGTTATATTGTTGAATTCATTCATGATGCTACTGAAAATTACTATGAGAGAGGAAAATATGTTTCTACCTATTGCAATAATATCAAGTTTCCTCTCTATGTGCTTGAAGTTTTGAAGCTGCTCGTTTTCTCTTCCTATGCTAGTTGATTATCGTTCCCATAAGTTGTTTGCTAAAAAAATTCCTATGCATAAGAAGTGTGTTAGACTTAAATGTGCTAGTCATATTCTTCATGATGCTCCCTTTATGTTTCAATTCTTATCTTTTATGCGAGCATCATTGAAATCATCGTGCCTAGCTAGGGGCGTTAAATGATAGCGCTTGTTGGGAGGCAACCCAATTTTATTTTCCTTGATTTTGTTATGTTTAGAAATAAATATTGCATCTAGCTTTTGTTTAGATGTGGTTTTGTGTTTTAATTAGTGTTTGTGCCAAATAGAACCTTTGGGAAGACTTGTGTGAAGTTTATGCGATCATGCTGTAAAAAACAGAAATTTTAGCGCTCACGAGATTAGCTACCAATTTTTAGTGGAGAGTGCTTTTTAGTTGATTCTTTTTTCAGATGATTATTAGACAAATTCCTCAGGTCTACCAATTTATTTGATAATTTTTAGAGTTACAGAAGTATTCGAAAGTTACAGATTGCTACAGACTATTCTGCTTTTGACAGTTTCTGTTTTTCATGTGTTGTTTGCTTATTTTGACGAATCTATGAGTAGTATCGGAAAGTATGAACCATAGAGAAGTTGGAATACAGTAGATATTACACAAATATGAATTTGGAATGAGTTCACAACTGTACCTAAGTGGTGGTTTTATTTTCTTATACTAACGGAACTTATGAGTTTTCTGTTGAGTTTTGTGTTGTGAAGTTTTCAAGTTTTGGGTAAAGATTCGGTGGACTATGGAATAAGGAGTAGCAAGAGCCTAAGCTTGGGGATGCCCAAGGCACCCCAAGGTAAAATTCAAGGACAACCAAAAGCCTAAGCTTGGGTATGCCCCGGGAAGGCATCCTCTCTTTCGTCCTCGTTCATCGGTAACTTTACTTGAGGCTATATTTTTATTCACTTGAGGGAAAGTTGCTACTATCCTAGAAACCTCTACACTTGGAGGCCCAACAACGTTTACAAGAAGAAGGTTACATAGTAGACATCAACCGAACGGCCTCGCCCTTGCGACTCCGAGCGCCACCTCCCGTGTCTCCTCGCCCCGCCGAATCTGTTCCGTCTGCCACGCGCCACCCGGTCCCCACGCATGCCCTGGCGCCCTCCAGCTGCATCGCGCCCACCGAGCCACCTGCTCTATCCTACGCCTTCAGTCGCACCATCCGACTCCCTCACCTGGATCCCCATCTCACCGGCGCTACCTATCGCCGTCGTCTTCATCGGTTCTGACGAGGAGGGCACTCCTCCTGTTCGTCTCGAGCGCAAGTGCCTGCCTGACCTCGCGTTACCTCCTGCCTTGCAGTGTCGTTGGCCTTCACTGTGTGGGCTGCATCTTCCGAAGACCCACTCCACCGCAAGATGACCGCACCAGCGCTGCCTTGACCGTTGTCGTTTTGTTACATCTTCGTGAAGACAGAGATAGCAATCACTACGATGCTCCAAGTTCCTCTCCAGCCCAAGTACTCTACCCTCGTCGTGGATTCGACAAGACCGCGTGTTCCACTACCGTCACTAAGATCACGAGTACCTCTACTGACGACCCTGAACATCTACGGACGTGTATGGCTACCGTCGTCGAGACCGCAAGTACCACTACATCAACATGTAACCGGCAAGACCGATGGTGATCCAAAAATATTTGGATTCGTCAAGTTCGACTACCATCGTGCTGAACCGCTTTTAGAATGTGTACCACTACTTCCACAACGTGACGTGTACGACTACGAGACGTGAACGACTACCCTCAATGACTACTTCCCTCGATGACTCGTTCCACCCCGAAACGCACGCTTCGAAGGTATACCCTGAGTCGAACGCCGATGCGATAAACAAATGCTTGTGATGGATGAGATGCTCGTGTTCGAGTCGTGTCCGAATTGTTTCGTGCACAACCCTCGTTTCCCTGCCACCGACATGTGGGAACCCGGTATCCGGGAGCACCCCACCATCTTTGCATGCTCACTTTCACACTTCATCTTTTGCACCGGTCTCTCAATGAGTTACTGGAACCGCTATGTTGCCGTGGCATCATTTTCGGGTATCGCTGCCGTGGCACCCCTTTCTTTCCACCACGGTGACAAATGCTTCATATCTTGCTCATGTCAATTGTTAACAAAATTGCATAAAAACTTGAACGTGTCATTCGCATCATGATAACAACATTAAAATGTTTAAATTGTGTTTGCTTAAAATTGCTAATTATGCACATGGGGATTTTCCGAAATTGTTGTTATTATTTTCGGCCTCATTTAAAATGCCTAGATAGTGTAGTTTGCTCATGCTTCACCCCTTGCCATGTTAAACTACATTTAAACTTGTTGGGTTCATAAATGAGAGTGAACCATATAATTGGATGTGGTGTTTTGTCAATATGCAACTCGTTGCATATTGAGCTCCACTTAAATTGTAGTGTTGTTTGTGCACTTTGCCATGACATGCATATTTAAACCGAACATGCATCATACTTGATTGTGCATCATGCCATGCTTATGCTTGTCTGTTTACCGTGTTGTTTGCTTCTTTCCAGTTGTGCTCCTTCTCGATAGTTCCTGTTTTGTTGCGTTTGTGAGAATTCGTTCGGCTACGTCCATTTGTCTTCTTCATGGACTCGTTCTTCTCCCTTGCGGGAGCCCATGCAAGATGACCATTCCTTCATATCGCCTCTATTTTTGCTATGCTAGATGCCTCGCTCTATTGCTTTGTCGTGATACCAATCCTTTTGCATGTCAGCCCCACCTTGCCATGAAACCTCTAACTACCCACCTAGCAAACCATTGTTTGGTTAAGTTACACTTTTGCTCAAGCCCCCTCTTATTGCGTTTCTATTTGCAGGTGAAGATGAAGTTTGCTCCATGTGGATTGGGTTATGGGAATAACACAATATCTATTATTTATGTTAATGCTCCTATATACATGGCAATGGGTGGAAGGCTTGGCCTTTTGCTCCGTGTTTTGTTCCACTCATGCCGCCTTAAGAACCGTTAAACTGGTGTTATGTTCCTTGATTTTGCGTTCCTAACGCGGTTGGGTATATGGGGACCCCTTGATAGTTCGCTTTGAATAAAACTCCTCCAGCAAGGCCCAACCTTGGTTTTACCATTTGCCTAATAACTAAAAACTTGCAAAGGGAGTAATTAACCCGTGGATTCTTAATCAACCCCCGGGCTAGTGCTCCTCATGAGTGTTGGTCCAAACTAGAGCCAGTTGTGGTGCCACCCAGTTATCTGGGTTCTTGGTTGCTGTACGTACTGCTCACCTGATCGTGGCCTGAGACGAGATACGCGCGGCTCCTATCCGGGTGTCGGCACGTCGGGAGGTCTTGCTGGACTTGCTTTACCATTGTCGAAATATCTTGTACACCGGGATTCCGAGTCTGATCGGGTAGTCCCTAAGATAAGGGTTTTTTTACCTTTGTTGATCGCGAGAGCTTGTGATGTGCTAAGTTGGGACACCCCTGCAGGGTTATGATATTTTGAAAGCCGTGCCTGCGGTTATGTGGCAGATTGGAATTTGTTAATATCCGATTGTAGACAACTTGACACAATAACTCAAACATAATACACTACCGCGTGAGTAGTTGCGATGGTCTCTTTTCGAGGGAGTTCGGGAAGAGAACACGACTGGGTTATGGATGACTCGTAGGTAGACATGATCATCTAGTGATCATGATTTAGCTCACGACTGATGGCTTTCACTTCTCTTCTCGCTCTGATGATACGTAAGCTAGCCACCTCATCTACGCTTAGCGCTTGCAGCAGCCCACTTATACATTTTCTCCTCACCCAAAGGCTTTGATAGTTTTGATACCCGGGAATGGGATTGCTGAGTCCTCGTTACGCACAATTTACTACAAACACAAGTGCAGGTGCAACTGAGTACAATTCAGTTGATGGTCAGGAACTCAAGTGGGAGTTCAATGAGGAACGTGGGCGTATGTACGTGATGTTCCCCGGCGATCAGTAGTGGTTCCTACTAGGGCCGATCAAGCATAGTGGGTGGTTATCTTCTTTTCATTTGGATTTGTCCGTAGTCGGACTATGTTTGTACTTGGATGAATGTATGACTTATTTATGCATTGTGTGAAGTGACGATTATAAGCCAACTATGTTTCTCGCTTTGTTCTTGTACATGGGAATGTGTGAAGATAACCTTCTTGCGATCATACCAAAATGCGATTATGCCTCTAAGTCGTGCCTCGACACGTAGGAGATATACTCGCATCTTGGGCGTTACACTCCCCCCCTCAGGAACACACATATTGTCTCCTTCCATCCATACGTCTATATCGACATCTCTCGGGGTATCTTCTATCACGCAGACACCTTGTCACTCGATCTCCCACCCATGTAGTCCCATCACGATCTCCAGGGGATCTCTCTGTCACAAACATACACTCTCTGCTCCCATTGTCTGCATTTTCTCCATATGTCTCTCTCGACCTATCTTCCTTGTTTGTCAGACCTCTCTTGGCCACTTGCTTGGGGTCTTTCTCTCTTGATTGAAAATAACCACACACTATCTTCTAATAACCTCGCTTCCGTTGTCGAAGATGCATGTGTGATATGTTTGCATAAGACACACACGCTTTTTCTCTACTTTATCATGTGTTATCCATGTCTCTTTCACACATGCACACACCCTTTTTTCACTCACTCTTTCTATTTCACACACACTCTCTCTCTAGTTGGGTACTCTCTCACGTCCATAAACATATGGATGTTTTGAAAAGTCAAACCTCAGAAAAGTTTGACCAAGTATATGTGGAGAAAGACATTTACATCTCGAACGATCATTAGATTCATCATAACATGTAATTACTTCATACTATCATTTATCTTTGGTATTGTAGATATAAGTAATTTCTTTATAAACTTGGCCAATGTTTCAAAAGTTTGACTTTTAAAAAAATGCAGGCACTACATTATTGAACAGAGGGAGTAGCTCTTGCTCTCTCTACTATCTCTCACGGGCCTCCCCTCTCACTCGATCTCTCTATACCGAGGGATTATACGGTCACTGTGTCAGCGAGAGAAGCACGTAATAATTTGACTAACGGGTAGTATAGTACTACTACATTGGTACTACTACTAGTAGCACCAATGTCTGGATTTAGTACTACTACCACGCCCGTCTATTTGACTAGCAATATCTAGTAATGCATGTTACAAAAAATATACTACTCCCTCTGTAAATAAATACTACATGGAGTATTGATTTATTCAATTTTGAACGTAGTTCCGGATGATATTATACACTCTCCCTACCGGTAGATGGCTCAAATCTGAAATCTCATCAATCAGACTAGTATACTACTATTGTACTCACCGAGCGGTGAGCTTGGTAAGTTACAATTTTTTTTGCAATCAAAGACTACTACTCCGCCTGTACTCCCTCCGTACTGGTGCATTAGTCACATTACGAAAACCAACTAATCCCAAAACTTTTAGGCGTGGTTCATTAACTACCCACCTCGTTCCATGTTTTTTGCCACGAAAAAAAATCACCCAATTGGAGACGTGGGGTGCGTATGCATTCAATCACTTGAGACTACTTAGAGCATGGTTAATAATATAGCCGACCGATGGCTATAACATGTTGACATGCCATCTATAGCAAACATGTAGTACATAACAGTGGTCATTTCATTGCATGCAATGCTATTAATTAACAAATACTCCCTCTGTTCCTAAATATTTGTCTTTCTAGATATTTCAAATGGTTACAGCGTATGGATGTATATAGACATATTTTAGAGTGTAGATTCATTCATTTTATTTCGTATGTAGTCACTGGTTGAAATCTATAAAAGGACAAATAGTATTTAGGAACAGAGGGAGTACTATTCATTTCATTTATAATAAGTAAACATTAAGTTCTCTCATTTTCTGCTCTGCCTTGGTTGCGGTGCACAAAATGACTATTCACCTAGACAGATGGAGTAGTACTTTTTTACAACATGTCCCATCATTCACTCTCACATATATTCTTGGAGCTCATGCTACAGCCGGCTGTAAATCTACAACTCGCTTATCTTCTCTCTCATCCGACTAAGCAAAGATACAATACAATATTTTAAGCCTTACAGCGCGCCTACGATGCGGCAGCCGACTCTATAGCTATGTCCATGTCATCTATAGTCTTCATACAACGAAGACCATATAATAGGATAGCTATAGGTTGGCTGTTGGGTTGGATTTAACTATTAATATATGCATGCTGGGATTGGGAGGAAAGGAAAAGCGCCGGTTTACAGCGAGCAGCTCGGGCTGCAAGCCAGCTATTGTGCCTCGTGCCTTGCGTATAGGCGGGAGACTGCTCAAGCGCTGGCTCTGCTCTCTCTCCTCACTTCTCTCTCTTCCACCTACGATTTTTATGACATTGTAGATCTTATAGCCTACTGAGTAGGACTTATTATACTTGCTCTTATGCAATGACATTAATTACAAAATATGCACCCCATGTAGTGCTCAATTCTCTTTATGCAATACTAACATTAATTTCAAAATATGCTCCCTCTCTCTCAGTTTACAAGGCGTGCGGGTACCCCTAAGTCATCAATTTGACGATCCTAATAGAAGTCATATATTAGAAAAAACATAACATTGTAAACTTTGGATGTTCTATTTTCAAACAATTTCATTTTCCATCTATAGAAGGCCAAACATGCTAACCAATGCATCCCCCACTTATTTCCCCCTCGCAGGTCGCGCATGGTCGTCCTCATGAAAACGAGATGGCGACAACATTGAGTTGCATGCATGCACAGACCAGTTATTAGGCATGCTTCACCTCACCTCCTCGTCTTTTTTGTCCAAAGAGGTATTTCTTTGGCCAATGCATGCATGAGTGGAGGAGTTATTGTTAGGCTGCATGCAGAAAAAGGGGGAGAGGAAGTTGCATGTGAGGGAGTAATAGAGAGGGATGAGAGCGGGCTACACAGCCATGTACTATTCCCAATATTTGCTCCACTTTTTATGCAACAACCTTGTTACTACGAGAGATTCAAAACTTAGGCCCTGTATAGATGGAAGGAGGGAGTAGTTTCCAATGATATTATTTTTGGTTACATGCATTAACATTTTATTAGTTAAATCAAAGGTCAAAACTTGGAGAAAAATGCAAAGGGGACCAATAAACCAGTAAACATCAAAGTTCTCTCGTTTTGCCCCAACTTGGTCTCGGTGAGATGACTATACTGCACCAGCATGGAGGGAGGGCAGGAAGGCCCGAGGAGTACATGGCCAACATACACGTGAATGCAACGCAGTGTGCACTTCTCATATAAAGGCACCCCACCAGTCCAATCTACGAAATCCTACGCACCTATGCACCATAACTAAGGGCAAGAGCGATCACTCCAATCGCAAGATCAGTTGACTAGCAGAAGCTATACCCATGGAGGCGATGAGCGCGAGCATTAGCCGACTGTGCCAGATGGTCCATGACGCCGGCCTGTGGCCTGACACCGAGGAATGTCTCCAGGTTATGCTTGAGGCCACCAGGGCGAGAGGCCTCTTGGATGACAACTTTGTCTCCTTGTTCGACGAGGTCCTCATCGGCTTCCTCGACAATTTCACCATCATCAAGAAGCTCGCAGAAGACCTTGACGTACGCCTCCAGCCCACGTGCCTAGGCTCTGCGATGCCCGCCACCCTAAACGACCTCGATGGTGACAACCTCTTCGATGCACTGGTGACCCTGCGACTGGCCGCTGTCGCGCCGAAGATTGTCCACCTCGAGGTCACGCTCGCCGCACAGCGCCTGGCGCAGCAAGACACCATCGACATAATCACCCACGTCTACGCGCAAACCGGCCACAAGGACTACTACTACCAGAGGAGGATGATAGGACATTGGCCTTCTTAGACCGTAGGGCAACCTTGGACGACATTGTTCAGAAGCACGTTGAGCTCGCCGCCAGCGCCGCTGCTCCTCACCCGTCGGTTGGTGATCGGGCGCACTAGGGCGTGAGGATGTCGTTTGTGGATCCATATGTATCTTTCCTAAAAAGACAAATATATAGGAATGAAGGGACTTTATTGTACTAGTAATTATCTTTCCTTTCGCATCAACTTCATAATTTTTGTACGTACCATGCATGAAGCGCGCGAGAACCAAACTTCTCATTTTGTTTTGGCATCAACTTCTCATTACTATCTATCGGTTAGGCCAAGGAGCAAAACCAAATTTTACATGTTAGAAGTTCAAAAGGAAAAGCCTACCATGTTCACGTTGCACCTCCACACGGTTGGTCTGGCACGCCGCTCAAGGGGGGGATGCATGTTGTGTTGCATTTTCACTTACAAGTGGGACCACAGTTGAGCAAACTGACTATCTGGAAACCCCCACCCCTCCCACAGCGTGATGGCTGAGTTAGAGAAAACAGGAGGGAGAAGAGATAGCTGTAGCATGGATTCCAAGAAAATTGGTGTCAGATGGGACTCGTGTGGGTGGCGTGTGCTGTACTGCTAGACGTGAATGCTAGTTATGGCCCATGCCACCCCACTATATTGAGGTGCTGGTTACGTAGAGCGAACACATTGTCTCTCCGGGAGTACGGTACACCACTAGTACTACTCACATTATCGCGAAATTTCCCGCAGTCCGTGCTTAGCCCTCTCTCTTCTCAGCAAGCCAGCAGACGCGCGGAGTGTGCCCATAGTCCGTTTGCTCACATTCGGTCCCACATGTCAGTGAAAACGTAAGATGACCCACTGAACCTGCACATCTTTCACCTCGACGTGCTAGTGATGAAAAACAAATCCAATAAAGATCTTCGGTGGCCACTTTTGTAGTTATTCAAGAGTAAGATACTATTTACAGTTTAACCCAAGATGCACATCACGTGCCTTCAACTAGCACTCCATCTCCTTGCATGACACGACATGCTGGATGTTCCACGTGTCGGCAAGATGAGGAAGAACTCAACCAAATCTTCACCACATTTAGACCGGAGGAGTAGGAAACACGGCAAGGCATGTGCCTACATCATACGTACGTACTGTACAAGCCCACCTCACGCTATCACCATATTTCTCGGCCTCCGTACCTAGCTCGAGTTGATGGTATACTACAACTACTACTAGGACTAACTATTGTACTAGCATACTACTACTAGCTCTACGTGATGTGGCAACTTCATATAACCCGATGTTGGCTTTACTACTATGGTAGTCACACTCCAAGAAGTGACTCGCAAACCATTCATAAATTGAGTTTATCACATGCTTATGCAAATGTACCATTCATTGCATACAGCAAGTCATCAACACACAATGAGAACAAGGATACATGTTGGAATATATATTATTTCCAACAAAAAGTTCTAGTAGTAAATACTATAGTTTTTATCACACAACAAATAACAAGCAATGAAATGAACTTCAGCTCAACCAATAGCAGGACTCATCATCCAGGTTGAAGCGGCCTATAGCAGGACTCATATTGTCATAGCTAGGGTATGGAACCATAGCAATGTTCAAGGTATAGATATAGATATAGTTGCTTCTCATAGATGGTAGTAACGTTGTGGCAACATCATTCGGATCGCCTTTCACCATCATTGGATGGTTTTGTCCAAGGAAGAGCGAGTTTCCTCCAAGACTATCAATACGGAACTAGGCAGAAGGTGTTGGCGCTAGCACCCTAGTATCGATCCCGAATACCCTGCAACGGATGTTGGAATAGGTCCGGAGAGTGCGACCATGGGAGACAACACCTGGTTCCTTAGTAACATCAGCAGTGCCCTGTATACAGACAAGAAGAGGTGATCCATATGAATAAGTTGCCAGGCATCACTGCGTATGTAGGTCATGCTTGTCCTCATGCTCGTTATCATAACCATCGTCATCTCCCCCTTGGTTATAATTTTCTTCAAGTATAGGTGGTGGAATGTTCACATGACCTTGTAAGCACAAGAAGGTTAATTACTAACTAGCATGCATGTGGGTGAAACAATTCTAAGTATGATGGAAGACAAACAAACCGAAACCATAAGGATTCCATGCAAAAACAGTACCACGAGTGGTGGCAGCAAACACAAGACACTCGTATTGAATTGCATCAC
This sequence comes from Secale cereale, assembly GCA_902687465.1. NCBI lineage: Eukaryota > Viridiplantae > Streptophyta > Magnoliopsida > Poales > Poaceae > Secale > Secale cereale. The sequence continues at coordinate 490,512,425 of LR738710.1, forward strand.
AGTACTCATTCGTGTACATAAATTGATTTTTGAGCTATATCCATCGATCCGTGGAGGCAGAGACGGCAACAAGCTTGTCAAAGATAGCAACAACATGATAGTTCTTGTAATCCCAAGAGCGTTTGGGAAATCGACAAATTACTATATCCCATAGACGACAGTCATCATGATCGTATCTGAACGTATGTAGACTAACTGTGTGCTGAACCTCCGGGCAGTCTAAGATTTTTGGAATTGCAACCCGGTGACGAGTGTACACATTCACAAGTCCCCACCCGCAGTTGTTCCCAATATAAACAACCCAATCTCCTTTTGCGTCTGCCCAGGCCTTACCCTTAAGCGATGGCATCTTAACATCACACGTATCATTACCAAGCGGCATCAACTTGCTGAAGGCAAGGCTTCCGTCCTTCTCGCGGCAACGATCAGGGTCATGGCGAGGAAGATAGGGGAGATCAAACCGCTCCTGAACCCTTCGGTTCTTTCTAATGATCCTATTTGTTGAGTCGAGAATGGTCTTGCACGAACCTGCCATGCTAGCTGAGGTGATGACATCGCACCGATCAATGAATTCCTCCACCACGTCATCTTTCACATCAGGGCAAGAATAATGGGGTCGTTTCCGGCCTGTTCCCTCCATGAAGAAGATGATCAAACAATGGCAGAAGGAAGGGTGAAGGCAAATTGAGGGAGGAAGAGTGTGCACAATAGTTCCAAATCGAGAGGGAAAGGCGAATAGGCGGTGGACGGTTGCCACGGTACAGGAAGAGGCGCCCCGGCCTACATAGACATCTGTTCGGAAATTGTACAAAAGCAGTCGCCATCGTCTCACTGACATGTTGGAACGGGACCACATGTCAACAAAACATGGTGTGAAATTTCTCGTGCAAAATGCGATCTGGCCGCGTTGGCCCGAGGTGCCGCATTATTTCTCGACTTTATTTTTTTAATGGTATGCCGTTCAGTTTTGAGGCACAACTAATTGGTACTGTATGCAGAGAAAATATTAAACTACTCTACCACAATACCACTACTCCACTTCGTACTAGTATCAAAAAAGACATATAGGTTGGAGCTTCAGCGCTTCTTGCTAAGTGTTGCCCACTTGCTTCTCACACTATCACCCTCTCTCCAGAGCTAAAAAGGACGGCGGTGGTCCCTCTCTCTCCCTCCTCACCCTCACCGGTGGTCACAGATCCTCCAGGATCCCATTCACCAGGGAAGAAAAGTACGTGCAGCGTTGACACACTCGTCGTCGGCGAGCGAGGTCACACACTGATGACAAGGCCATCCTCTCAGACCTAGCGCCCATGCGGGATTGCCTCCGTCCCCAAGCTCGCTGCCATAGTGTGTGCGGAGGACGACAACCATGAGCGAAGACACTTCCCGCTGACCCTCAGGTATGCTACCTCTTTTCAAACCATACCCTTGTTCTATTGCCCCCATCTGCCAGGTTGCTACATGTGTATCTTTTTCCACTCCGCCATCTCCCCAATTTGCTATCCTCTGCTCTTCGCGTAGACAAAAACCTTAATTTTCACTATTAAAGGAAACCCTACTTCATGCAGACTAATCCATGTCAGGTTTGAATAAGGAAAGTAAGAAAGACAGTACTGTCAAAGAGAATAGGTATTGAACCCGCATCTAGGTTGAAAAGGGGAAAATCAGTAGCTACGGAACGAGTTGCGTGTCTCTTGGTTGAAAAAGGGTAGAAAGGCCAGGTCGATCGGTTTGTTTTCCTCACATAGGAAAAAGGTGGATAAAGAGAACAAAAATGGGACGTAATCTACATATGTTGCCTAGATATTGGTTGCTCTGGGCAACCATCCCTCCCTCACCACTCTATGCATCTGTGGAGGTACATAATGATTGTGGATATATTAAAGATTTTTCAGCTAAGGCATTCTAATGATGTTGCACATCCAATATACCAACAATGAAACTTGTTACTACCTTCAGATTTTTGCACTGTTAATGCTTATAGATTACATACCTCACTTTCATGAGATAAGTCAATTTTTTTGTACAATGTCTCCAGAACGCCAAGGCATTGATGTCATTTTATTTTGGTTAAACTGCAAAAAAATATTATGAAGAGAAGAGGAAAGGTCAAGAGTGGGCACCTCCTTCTCTGGCTGTTTTCTTTGATTTGGTTGATCAAGTTTTATGTTTCATCAATTATCAAGATTGGGATAGCAATTTTCAGGTCCTCTTGAGTTCGAAATGATATATACCTTCAAGGTACATGGTTTGCAAATTTTTTATACTATCATTAGTTCATAGTGCTAGTTACCTTCAGACTTTTGTATCTGGTTTAATGTTGTTGCTAGCTAGTATACCAATGCTGAAACTTGTCACCTTTACATTTTGTATTGTTAATGCTTATAGAAATCTTCCCGTGCTAGCTTATGGAGATTAATTCAGTAAAATCATTATACTGCACCCCGTAATAAAAAAATTACTCCACTGTTGCACTAGCCACTGGATTGGTGTATATTTGTACTATTTGAATGGTGTTGCATTAGTGTATGGACATATATAAGGTGTGGCAAGCTTTCCCATAACAACAAGTTTCAGCATTGATATACTAGTTGTGCAACAAGTTTCAGCATTGGTACAGAGGGTGTAGAGTTCACTCAAATACTGCTAGTAAAGCTAGTCACACCTTTGTTAAAATTAATGTTCATTGTTTCATCGGAGGAGGTCTGCATGTTTGTCTCTAATGCCTGTCGATTACATACCTTACATCATGATGTAATGGTAAGTCATTTCTTTTTGTACAATGTCACTAAATTGTCAAGCCGGCGATGGCATTTTATTTTAGTTGAACTGCACAAAATATGCTTAAAAGAAGAGGCAAGGTTAGGAATGGTTCAGTTTTTCAGAAATACTATATATGCCTTCCTGACATCAGCCGCTGTTGCCTTATTTATTCCTTCAGTAAGGTGGTTAGAAACAGTCTTGCTACCTTTTCCCATTAAGAAATTGGAATGCTTATATTTGTGAGTCTATGCTTCAACTGGTGCCACTTTTATAGTAATCACACTTTCAATATCTGTGGAAACAGGGATGCTCAATTTTAGTGGAACTACACAAAAAGTCCAAATGGTTCAACATTATGAGCATGTTTTCTTCCAAACCGTTATATCCAATTGGTGGCACTATGAGCTATTCATTACGAAGGTACATGATTCACTGCTATCTTGCTACTCTTTTTGTACTGTCATTAGATAGTAGTATTAGTGGTTTGCATGTGAATTTATTGGCAGGGTGGACCTACATTGGAGGTGCAGGACATGACTCAATGATTGGATGCTCAATTTCAGTTGTATCGATTTCACCTCTTCCATCACTACGAACATGGATATCCTTGGTCTGATGAAGAATAGACACTATATTTTTTTTCTGTACCAGAAAATCAATTCATTACAAAATTGTCCAGGGCAAAACATGACAGTATCAAATTGTCCAGTGCAAAACATGACAGGTGCTAAGCGGAAACGACTAGCAGAGGTTTGTTTAAACCGAAAATACAAGGTGGGGTATATGTTAACTAGCTGGTTGATATTTGTGTAAACAAATGTGTACCCATTGCTATTTGGCGAACAAACAAAGTGAGTTCAATTTTTGTGAAACTGTACAAGAGAATAGCATAGTCACTGCATGCAGTGCCATTTGAAAATAGACACAGAAAGATTGGATTGTCACTTCATGGACTGCACAAAAGTAGTACTGTACTATTTATTGGCCAACACTAGGTGCTTCAATGTTTTGTTCTGATTGTCCAATGGGCATCATTTTGCCAACCTTAAAGTTGTTGTCCGAAAATAGTCTCACCGTGTGATCGACAGATGACCAACTCATATTTCTGTGGATGTTCCTCCATCATGTGTGGTTCACTCTTATGGTTCCATCTGTTGGTCAAACCACTTACATTTGCAAGTGGAAATGTAAACTTCACAATCAGATTTGTCTTCCACTTTGTACTGAATGTTGTCCCAGAGAAGCATCCATGTCAGTAGCAAGAACAAATGTTTTTTCTTGATCTTTGCTTTAGGAGCTACATATTGTATACGATCTGTGAATCATTGAGATGCATTAAGATGTTGATCTTATGGATGGGAATGGCATTAGTTGGTTGTGAACTTGGGCTATTAATGGTAACATAATACAAAGCTAGGCCTGCGAGTCTCGCGTGAATATTTTCGAACGGATCGACTCTTTTGGTGTGCCCATCATGATCCTTATTTCTGTGTGCTTAGTGTTTACAACTTACTAAAAGTTCCTTATTTCTGTTCTCTCAGTGTTTACAAGTTACTAATCGATCACTAGCTAGCCTACCAATACGCTCCTGGCAGTTTTAGTTGCGACGCAAGATCCAAAGGTGGCAGTTTTTTGAATAAAAATGCCTACCTCTGAAGGAACTGACAACCCGTTCTAAAGAAAATGCCATGAATATGAAGATACTGCTAGCAAAAATGTTCGCAAATGCCTTATCTCCCAGCGAATGTTCATCAGCTAATGCGATCCTACACGTACACTGTCCGACCTACTCGATCCTACACGAATAAATAGCGGGTCACACATATACTACCTCCTTTCCGTTTTGCAAGGCTCAATTCAAAAATCTCACCAACCAAGGTAGATGATGAGTGGTGGATTAATTTTTGACAGGGAGGAAGTACCTCATCTGGATGATTCGAGTGCACTCGTTTGACCATCATGCGAATGTGCGACCCAGCATGTATGTGACGCACCACTGATGGGATGGGACGACAAAGTCATAATTTAAGTTTTTCCGGTTTTCGACGGTAAGCTGGCTCACTAAGCCATGCCTACTTATGCATTGAATTGCGATGACCGCTCCGTTTCCTGCGACACGCTGCTTCACCTACCTTCTGCCTATAATTACCGGTTTCCGGACTTCTCCGATAGCACCGTCACCCAACTCGCCCTATCGGCTCCCCTCACAACCCCCACCGGCCCGACGTCGCTCGCCACTTGCCCTCGCTCTTGCCATGTCCGTCATGCCCCCGACCGTCCGCAATAGGTGGCGCCAGAGGTGCTCACCGCCAGAGCTAGTGTTTGATTATTCATCAGAAGGGAGACGGAGGGAGGAGGCATTCTATCGGTATTTAGATGGCAATGGGGAGTATGATGACTTGTTGGAGCGCGACCGCTTGTCGGAGGAGCAGCGTATCACCGATTTACACCGCCAACGGGGCATGGATCAGCAGCGCACTGCTGCTCTATGTCACGAGCAGAGCGCTTGCAACTGAGCCGACTACATGGAGGCCGGCGCCCGGCAAATAGCCTTATGGGCTATCAGGCACGCACGCGTGCGCGATGCCAAATTTTACTACCAGCTCGTCAAGTGGGTTTCCCACTTAGAAGCCGAAGCTTCGGTGGAGCACGCTGGCATGGAAAGGGCCAACGCGCGCAAGCAACAAGCCCTATCACACCTCCGAGGCGAGGAGGAGGATGTGGGTGCCGACATTTAGCGTGTACCATAGCTGGTGGCCGGCATCGTCTAGTTAGCTAGCAGGAAGTTAGTACTTGTACACTAGAGTATTAGTGGGAGTAGATAGTTAACTTGGCTATTATGGTTGTCAACGTGGAAGTTCAGTACTCTGATCAGACCTGCTATTTTGCTCTGAATGTTGAACTTTTCGTGTGAACGCATGGAATAGGCTGTTATGTTTTAAAATGGGCTATATTTGTCCACCATGAGTTTAGAGGCTGACTTGTGGGCCTACTAGGTCGACGCTTACAAAATCACGAGATGATAATACGTGGAGAGGATGACAGCAGGCACCCACCTGGGTCATGGCAGTACGCAAGCAAGTGCCTCCTTATCTTTCAAGCCAAAAAAATTGGTTCCTCCTAAAGGATTTCTGACATCTGGGTCTCATGCCATTGTCAACATAGTAAATAAACAAGAGAATTGCACAATGAGCGGCTGACACCAGGGACCCAACAGCTTGTCCAGCTATTTTTTTTTTGAGACGGAAGCAGGGTGTCAACTGGGTTGTGCGGGGCACTCTGGCCTGTCTAGCCAGCCTTTTCTTTTATGTTTACCACAAGACCAGCCCAGAAGTTTTTTTCTTTCTGAAAATGGCTAGCCTACTTTTTTTGTTCTTTTGCAGAATATCCAACCGAGGCCTACTTGCTTTGTCTGCCCCGTTGAGCTGCAAATCTTTCTACATGGAGAGCTTCATTCAGCTTGCCCAGAAAATGGGCTATCGGTAATGACAAATGGGCTGTATATTTCTAAAACACATCAAACCAGCAACTAGTTTCAAATTTTTTTCATTTCGAGATTTTAAATTCCATTGATTCTTATGCATGGAAAATTATTCGGATTTTATATTGATATGAATTTATTTTTCATATTAGTTTGAATGTGACTCGAAATTTCGGGATTAAAAATAGTTCCTACCGCACCGAAATATGCACAATTTCGTATAATGTTTTAACCGTGGCCACAGTATGGGTTGTAATGCTAACAAAAAGAATATGGGCTAAAAAAAATCCTTAAGAATTAGCAGATGGGCTGTAAATTATTAGAAAAAATGGTAGATGTGATGTACGCTGTTTCCACTGATTTGAGGCTGACTTGTGCGACTACTATAGGTTGACGCGTACGCTTTCCTTAAAAATAGGTTGACGCGCACGCAATGCCGTGTCAACTTAGTGTAGGATCGAAGAAGTATGTCTAGAGGGGGGGGGGGTGATTAGACTACTTGACAATATAAAAAATCTGCCTTTTGATTATGCAAAGTTTTTGGCACTTTCACAATTAAGAACAATTCAAGTATCACCCTACACATGCAATTCTAGAGTATAAGCAGCGGAAAGTAAATTGCACATGTAGTAAAGAGAGGTGGAAAAGATCAAACGCAGTTTGGAGACACGGAGATTTTTGTCGTGGTTCCGATAGGTGGTGCTATCGTACATCCACGTTGATGGAGACTTCAACCCACGGAGGGTAACGGCTGCGCGAGTCCATGGAGGGCTCCACCCACGAAGGGTCCACGAAGAAGCAACCTTGTCTATTCCATCATGGCCTACGCCCACGGAGGACTAGCCTTACTCGGGGTAGATCTTCACGAAGTAGGCGATCTCCTTGCCCTTACAAACTTCTTGGTTCAACTCCACATCTCAAGACGGAGGCTCCCAAGCGACACCTAACCAATCTAGGAGGCACCACCCTCCAAAAGGTAATAGATGTTGTTGATGATGATGAACTCCTTGCTCTTGTGCTTCAAATGATAATCTCCCCAACACTCAACTCTCCTCACTGATATGGCTGTGGTGGAAGAAAGGATTGAGTGGAAAGCAACTTGGGAAGGCTAGAAATCAAGTTTCATATGGTAGGAATGGAATGACTTGATCTCAACACAAGGGTAGGTGGTTCTCTTCTCAGAAAGTGTATGGTAGGAATGGTAGACTTTCTGATGGCTCTCTCCACGAATGAAGAGGGGGTGGAGGGGTATATATAGCCTCCACACAAAATCCAACCGTTACACACATATTTGAGCAATCTCGGTGAGACCGAAGTGAAAACTCGGTCAGACCGAAAGTTCAAATATAGTGAACGTTGGGATTTTCGGTGGGACCGAAAATACCATCTCGGTGAGACCGAAAGTGTAACTGATATGAACGTTGGAGTTTTCGGTGGGACCGAGAAAGAAAACTCGGTTAGACCGATTTGAGAAAAGACAGGAACATGCCAGAGTCGGTGAGACCGAAAATGCAATATCGGTGAGACCGATTTGAGCCAAGACAGAAGCTTGCCCATTTCGGTGAGACTGATAATACAAACTCGGTTATTCCGAAATGATGTCAAATGGTTACAGAAGGTTGGCAGTTCAGTTTCGGTGAGACCGATCTCAAACTCGGAATGACCGATTTTTCTAGGGTTTGGAATATGGCTGAAGTGGTTCATCTCGGTGGGACTGAGTTGGAAGAATCGGTTTGTCCGAGATTACTTATGGGTGTGTATAGTAGTGAAAGGTGCTGATAGTTGAAGGAGCTAAATCACTAAGCACTTGAGCAACCAGATCATCAACACAACCTCATCCCCTTTTAATAGTATTGGCTTTTCCTATGGACTCAATGTGATCTTGGATCACTTAAACGAAAATGGAGTCTTGAGCTTTTGCCAATGCTTGCCTTAGCACTTTGAGGGGTCCACTTCTTCAGTCATCTTGCCATACCAATGTGATTGGATTTCCTGAAACATACTAGACAAAAGCATTAGCCCAACCACAAAGTATGTTGTCATTAATTACCAAAACCACCCAAGGAGCAAATGTGCTTTCAATCTCCCCCTTTTTGGTAATTGATGGCAACACACTAAGATTATACTAAACAAGACATCAAAGCTTATTGAAAGAAAGACAGAATTATCATGAAAGCTTTGACAAGCATGTAGTACATAGGCTCCCCCACAAGTGTGCAAGATTTTCATAGATTATGGTTTTGGACTACCACAGGCACACAAGAGAGATAAGCAAGATGTGCTACATGCAGCTTGGCTATATGCATCAGAGCAGATGAAAGGAAGTGAGTGATAATGCATATGTGCATGGTGATTTCTTGCAAACAAGTATTTACAAGCAAGTCACCATCATGCACATTCTGCAAGATGCATATACTTACCTTGAGGTTCCTTAGCATTGTACCTGAAGGGATAAACTTGGGAAAACAAGGTTAGGTAACACAAGAGTATTCCTTCAACCAGCTGGAAGAACATCAAGAGTACCAAGCCAGGGAGGACATGTATAAAGAGTGTCTCATATTGAGCACAAGCTTGAATCAGCAAACATGTCTCCGAAACTAAAAGATTTTCAATGAACTCTGAGAGATTTTGCTTTCCATAAGATATCAATTGTGAAGATTCCTCTCCCTTTGAGTTCTCTCAGAACAAGGGGTTTTGATGGAAAAAGCAAAATCAAAAGAATGATGCCAATTGAGAATGATGTCCAATGTAAAATACGACAAAGCTTTGATGTGATTCTCTCCCCCTTAAGATAAGATTAACTTTCTTCTCCCCCTACTCCCCCTATTCCCCCTAAGTCTTCTCCCTCTTTGACATCAAGTGCCGAAAAGGACAGGAAACTAGGTAGGGCAGGAAAGATGGAAAGAAAGAAAGAGAGAAGTGGGATCCTTAAGAATCACAACAGGGAAAATAAGAACATTCATAGAGAAACAATTTGAATTTAAATTTGAGTCTTCTCCCCCTTAAGATTTAAATTTGAGTGGAGCTGCAGAAGTTTATGTCCTGGAAGATAAATCGGTGACACCGAATTAGATGGATCGGTGGGTCCGAATCCTTTTCGGTTAGACCAAAAATTTTAAATCGGTGACTCCGAGCTTAATTCCAAGGAAATACAGAAATAATTCAGCTCACTTTGCGAGGAATGTTTCAAAGGATTTGCAATGAATTTGTAAAAGATTTTCGGGGAATTGATCAGAGCCAGAAGGATATTCAAAGAAACATAAGAATATAAATGAAAAAGATTCCTAGATGAAGTTTTTTTTTTGTTTAAAGAGAAACTCAATGAGAGAACATAAGAGAAAAAATAGAAAAACTCCAAAACATATGTACTTCATCTAGATAAAGGTCGGCGACAAAGTCACCTATGTTTGAGTATATTGACTTAGGAGTCAAATGAGGACATTTGATCATAGGTCATACTCATCGTTTAAGCTCAAAATGGGGTTGCCATTTTTCGATTAAGCATTTGATGTGATCACATCTTATGAAGCTGCTTGTACTCATGACTTTGAGCAAAGCTCCTTAAAGATGTGAAGAACATACCTTGGGCTTGTTGTTGCTTTACTCATGTAGGTGAACTTGATGTAGGTGCTCATTGAATGTGAAGTTGGAGCGCCATTTCTACTTGTGTAGTTCATCTTCCTACATGGGTTAGGCAAGCAAGGAAATACTCGAGGATATCCAAGATGACAAGAGTGAAATACTAGATGTATAAGATGTCAAAAGGATATGTGGAATTTTGTTCCTTGAACTCAACATCCCAAAGGGCTAGATACTTGGTCAATGACAAGATTACTCATGATTTGAGTGTGTGGTAATCTTGTGGAATGTAGATCATCCAAGTACCTGCAAGGAGTTAGATGCAATACAAGGAGGCAAATGTGTCCAAGACATATGATCACCATCATAAGAGAAATATCAAGGATTAGTCAAGAGAGCTCATGCCTTGCATGCATCACTGGAGTTATCACTCCAAGTTTGAAGCATCAATGATGTTCAACTCACTCCTTAAGTGACAAAACACTTTCTCATCAAGAGGTTTTGTAAAGATATCAGCAAGTTGCTTGTTAGTACGAACATGCTTAAGATTAATGTCACCCTTGGCAATATGATCACGAATAAAATGGTGACGAACTTCAATATGCTTTGTTCGAGAGTGTTGCATGGGATTGTGTCCAATCTTGATTGCACTCTCATTGTCACAAAGCAAGGGAACACGTCTCACATGTATCCCATAATCCTTAAGCGTTTGTGTCATCCATAGCAATTGAGCACAACACGAACCAGCAGCAATATATTCTGCTTCGGCAGTGGATAATGATACCGAATTTTGTTTCTTGGAGGACCAAGATACAAGGGATCGACCAAGGAATTGACACGTACCCGAAGTTGACTTTCTATCAACCTTGTCACCAGCATAGTCCGAGTCGGAATAGCCAACAAGATCGAAAGAGGCCCTCTTAGGATACCAAATGCCAAAGTTTGGTGTGTGTATCAAGTATCTCACTATCCTTTTAACAGCTTTAAGATGACATTCTTTAGGGGCTGCTTGATATCGCGCACACATGCATACACTCAACATTATGTCAGGACGAGAAGCACAAAGATATAGTAGAGAACCAATCATAGAATGGTAAACCCTTTGATCAACGGGTTCTCCATCTTTTGTCAAGTCATTATGTCCACTAGTAGGCATGGGGGTACTCATACCTTTGCTTTCTTGCATGTTGAACTTCTTGAAGATATCCTTGGTGTACTTTGTTTGTGAGACAAAGGTACCCTCCTTAGATTGCTTGATTTGCAACCCAAGGAAGAATTTGAGTTCACACATCATGGACATCTCATACTTCTCCGACATGAGCTGTCCAAACTTCTTGCTAAAATGGGGGTTAGTTGAACCAAAGATAATATCATCAACATATATTTGGCACACAAATAGTTCACCATTAACCCTTTTCGTGAACAGCGTTGAGTCTATCTTCCCAATTTCAAAGCCTTTTTCAAGAAGAAAACTAGTCAAGCATTTGTACCAAGCTCTAGGAGCTTGTTTAAGACCATAAAGAGCTTTGTGCAACTTGTAAACATGATTAGGCTTTTTAGGATTCACAAATCCGGGAGGTTGTTTCACAAATACTTCCTCCTCAATTTCACCATTTAGGAAAGCACTTTTGATGTCCATTTGATAGAGAGTAATATCATGGTGATTGGCATAAGCAAGAAGAATGCGAATGGACTCAAGTCTAGCAACGGGGGCATAGGTCTCACCATAGTCCATACCTTCGACTTGTGTGTAACCTTGAGCTACGAGACGAGCCTTGTTGCGGATGACTTGTCCATCTTCATCTTGCTTGTTCCGAAACACCCATTTGGTTCCAATGATGTTTTGATCATCGTTGGGCTTCTCTACCAAAGTCCATACTTTGTTCCTCTCGAAGTTGTGTAGTTCTTCGTGCATAGCGTTCACCCAATCCGGGTCTTTAAGTGATTCTTCTACCTTCATAGGTTCAATACTAGAGATAAATGAGTAATGCTCACAAAAGTTAGCTAAGCGAGTTTTAGAGCGAGTAATTCTCCCGGAGTTGATGTCGTTCATCATTTGTTCCACGGGATGATTCTTCTTGACTCTTGCTCGGACTCGGGATAGCTTTTGTTGATGTTGTGGCTCAGCTTCCTCATCATCTTCATCTTCCTCTTCTTCTTCTTCATTGTTGTTGGTGTTGTCTTGAGGCGGTGGAGAAGGAGGTTGTGGTAGATCTTCTTGTAGCACTTCCTCATCTTGGTGAGTTCCACTTGTGGAGGCCTCCATGTTGCCTTGAAGTTCATCTCGCCGTGAGGTAGGTGGCTCCACATATGTAGATGAGGTACTCTCCTTCACTTCCATGGGACGGATCTTTCCAATAGATAAATCTTGGATAGCTTCAGATGGATCCTTGTCTCCTACATCAATAGGCATTTGCTCTACTTGCGAGCCATTAGATTCATCAAACTTCACATCTACCGTCTCTTCAACCTTTCGGGTGAAATTATTGTAGACACGGTAGGTGTGGGAGTTTGATCCATAACCAAGAAGAAAGCCTTCATGAGATTTAGGAGCAAATTTAGACCGACGATGCTTATCAAGGATATAGCATTTTGAACCAAAGACACGAAAGTATCCCACTTGGGGTTTGTTACCGGTGAGAAGCTCGTATGATGTCTTGCCGAGGAGCTTATGAAGATATAGCCTGTTGATAGCATGACAAGCTGTCTCGACCGCTTCTCCCCAAAAGTGTTTCGGTGTCTTGTATTCATCAAGCATCGTTCTTGCCATCTCAATGAGCGTTCGGTTCTTCCTCTCAACAACTCCATTTTGTTGAGGAGTGTACGTAGCCGAGAACTCATGTAGAATCCCATCCTCATCGAGAAAAGAGTCTACATTGGCGTTCTTGAACTCCGTTCCATTGTCACTCCGAACTTTCTTGATCTTCACCTCAAATTGGTTTTGGGCCTTTTTGGCAAAGGTCTTGAAGATCCTCTGAACCTGCGATTTACCATCAAGGAAAAATACCCACGTAAATCTGGAATAATCATCAACTATAACTAGACCAAAGGAGTTACCACCAAGGCTTTTGTAAGCATTGGGACCGAAGATATCCATATGAAGAAGCTCAAGCGGTCTCCTTGTGGTCATGATGTTTTTCACGGGATGACTTCCACCAACTTGTTTTCCTGCTTGACAAGCACTACAAAGTCTATCTTTGTCAAAGAAAACATCTTTAACACCAAGAATATGATCACCTTTGATCAGCTTGTCTAGATTACGCATACCAACATGTCCTAGCCTTCTATGCCATAACCAACCTTTAGAGGATTTAGCAATGAAACAAGCTCTAGGTTGGGCTTTCTTAGTGAAATCAACAATATATAGATCACCTCTACGGATACCGGTAAAAGCCATGTTTTGATTATCACGCCGAAAGACTTGGCAATCTACTTTGGTGAATAGCACATTGAATCCAAAGTCAGCTAATCTAGACACGGAAAGTAAATTGTATCCAAGAGATTCTACAAGCATGACATTTTGAATAGAGCTATCTTGAGATATGGCCACCTTACCAAGGCCAAGTACCTTACCCTAGGAGTTGTCTCCAAAAGTCACATACTTGCGTGGACCATCGTTCTTTGCAAGCTCTCGAAACATGTCTTTGTCTCCGGTCATGTGATCGGTGCATCCACTATCAAGAATCCACTCTTTTCCGCCGGACATGTAGTCTCTCATATTTGCCATGAGATTGAGACTCTTCATGACCTTGTCTAGCTCGGTGTCCGAATCGGAGTAATCATCATCATGCTCATGCTCATCATCATATTGACCCATAGATTGTTCATCATCAACACCTAGGTCAATTTGATAAGTACTTGCATTAGTTTGGTCAATGTGACAATAGTCTTCGGAATGCAATGCAATAGCATTTCTAATGATAATATTGATAAGACCGGGATCACCCTTCTTTTTCATAAGATCACGAAGCTCAAAAAAGCATTTATCAAAGTTGGGATCATTGGGGTGCAACTTATCAAATTCAATAGTCTTGTGTAGAATTTCATCAAGACTTCTCAACGAGTAGTCCGGATAAAGTTCTTCCAAGAATTTCCACATAGCATAGGCACACTCAGAGTTTGTAACAAGATTAAGCAAGTCATCAGGTAACCCTTTAATGATAAGATTTACAGTTCTAAGGTTACGAAGCAAATCAAGCTCTTCATCCATGGTAGAGTGCAAGGGATCAAAAGGAGGCACATAGGGGGTCTCAACATATTTGCACAAATTGTACATTTTAAAGATACTAAGCATTTCAGACCTCCAAGAGTTATAGAACCTTCCATTAAGAACAGGCACTCTATGGCTGACACTCCCATCCGTAGACACGTCCATCTTCCTCCAATGGTGTGTAAACCAAAGCAATGGAGACCAAAGCTCTGATACCAATTGTAGGATCGAAGAAGTATGTCTAGAGGGGGGGGGTGATTAGACTACTTGACAATATAAAAAATCTGCCTTTTGATTATGCAAAGTTTTTGGCAGTTTCACAATTAAGAACAATTCAAGTATCACCCTACACATGCAATTCTAGAGTATAAGCAGCGGAAAGTAAATTGCACATGTAGTAAAGAGAGGTGGAAAAGATCAAACGCAGTTTGGAGACAGGGAGATTTTTGTCGTGGTTCCGATAGGTGGTGCTATCGTACATCCACGTTGATGGAGACTTCAACCCACGGAGGGTAACGGCTGCGCGAGTCCACGGAGGGCTCCACCCACGAAGGGTCCACGAAGAAGCAACCTTGTCTATTCCGTCATGGCCTACGCCCACGGAGGACTAGCCTTACTCGGGGTAGATCTTCACGAAGTAGGCGATCTCCTTGCCCTTACAAACTTCTTGGTTCAACTCCACATCTCAAGACGGAGGCTCCCAAGCGACACCTAACCAATCTAGGAGGCACCACCCTCCAAAAGGTAATAGATGTTGTTGATGATGATGAACTCCTTGCTCTTGTGCTTCAAATGATAATCTCCCCAACACTCAACTCTCCTCACTGATATGGATGTGGTGGAAGAAAGGATTGAGTGGAAAGCAACTTGGGAAGGCTAGAAATCAAGTTTCATATGGTAGGAATGGAATGACTTGATCTCAACACAAGGGTAGGTGGTTCTCTTCTCAGAAAGTGTATGGTAGGAATGGTAGACTTTCTGATGGCTCTCTCCACGAATGAAGAGGGGGTGGAGGGGTATATATAGCCTCCACACAAAATCCAACCGTTACACACATATTTGAGCAATCTCGGTGAGACCGAAGTGAAAACTCGGTCAGACCGAAAGTTCAAATATAGTGAACGTTGGGATTTTCGGTGGGACCGAAAATACCATCTCGGTGAGACCGAAAGTGTAACTGATATGAACGTTGGAGTTTTCGGTGGGACCGAGAAAGAAAACTCGGTTAGACCGATTTGAGAAAAGACAGGAACGTGCCAGAGTCGGTGAGACCGAAAATGCAATATCGGTGAGACTGATTTGAGCCAAGACAGAAGCTTGCCCATTTCGGTGAGACCGATAATACAAACTCGGTTATTCCGAAATGATGTCAAATGGTTACAGAAGGTTGGCAGTTCAGTTTCGGTGAGACCGATCTCAAACTCGGAATGACCGATTTTTCTAGGGTTTGGAATATGGCTGAAGTGGTTCATCTCGGTGGGACTGAGTTGGAAGAATCGGTTTGTCCGAGATTACTTATGGGTGTGTATAGTAGTGAAAGGTGCTGATAGTTGAAGGAGCTAAATCACTAAGCACTTGAGCAACCAAATCATCAACACAACCTCATCCCCTTTTAATAGTATTGGCTTTTCCTATGGACTCAATGTGATCTTGGATCACTTAAACGAAAATGGAGTCTTGAGCTTTTGCCAATGCTTGCCTTAGCACTTTGAGGGGTCCACTTCTTCAGTCATCTTGCCATACCAATGTGATTGGATTTCCTGAAACATACTAGACAAAAGCATTAGTCCAACCACAAAGTATGTTGTCATTAATTACCAAAACCACCCAAGGAGCAAATGTGCTTTCACTTAGTCAACATACGAGAGCAGTGACTGCTGGATGTCCATCCAACGACCATCGTGCTTCTTCAATCTCTGCTCTTCCTGCTCCAGCCGTTCAAACATGCGCCGGCGGGACTGCCTGCTCCCTGCTCTCATAGCTGTCTGTGCTGCCGCGTAGGCCTCACCACCCCACCGCACTCCCATCGCTGGCCTAGCCATCCCTCTACTCACCCAGACCTCCTGTTATTCTCCGGCGACGACAGCCT
The DNA here is from genome assembly GCA_902687465.1 of Secale cereale. Classification (NCBI taxonomy): domain Eukaryota; kingdom Viridiplantae; phylum Streptophyta; class Magnoliopsida; order Poales; family Poaceae; genus Secale; species Secale cereale. Next base: position 490,528,547 of record LR738710.1, read on the forward strand.
CACCCTATAGCCAAAGTAGTAAACCCTCGTACTCCCCACTGCATGGGAAACAACTGCCGAGTCTTCCCCGGCTCCTGGTCATTCCCTTCCTAAGCCTCGCCATCGTCCACCGCCCTGGTGCTCTCGGGACGGCGTGGCCAACGTGGTCGACGAACGACATCCATCAGAAGAGGAATGTACGTGGAGAAGCTGACAGCTGGGTCTAAGGCTGCACGCAAGAAAGTGCCTCCTTATTACGCGCAAAATAATGATTCCTCCACTTGACAGGAGGGACCCACCGGAAGGGCCTTTGTATTTCACGAAAAAACGTTCGTCCCTCTGACAGCTCAAACACACCAGCTATATCTTCGCACACAAGGAACTACCTCCTTGTTACGCACAAAAAAAAAAGAATACTGCCCCTGCTATCTGGGACCCAGCATAGTTGGAGCCTGACTTGTGGGCCTACTAATTTGACGCGGACAGAGGGCTTTGTCAACTTATTAGTCAATATGAATGATTCTAGTTCCAGTGATCGTAAGATGTCCATCCAACGGCCATAGTGCTTCTTCAACCTCTGGTCTTCTTGCTCCAGCCGCCCAAACCAGCGCTGGTCGTGCCGCCTGCTCCTGCCTCCCGTGGCCGACTCTGGTGCCGTGCAGGACTCACCGCCCCACCCTACTGCCATCGCTGGCCTGGCCATCCCTGTACTCACCCAGACCTGCTTTTATTCTCCGGCGACGGTAGCCTCACACTGGAGCCCAACCAGTAAACCGTCATACGCCCCTCCGCGTGGGAAACAACTGCCGAGTCTTCCCCGGGTCCGGGTCATTCCCTTCCTAGGCCTCGTCGTCATCCACTGCTTTGGTGCTCTCGGGGTGGCGTGCTCAACGTTGTCAAGGAATGACTTACATCAGAAGAGAACTGTACGTGGAGAGGCTGACAGCTGGGTCCACGACCGCAACAAGGAAGTGCCTTCTTATTACGTGCAAAATAATGATTCCACCACCTGACATCAGGGACCTACCGGAAGGGCTCTGTATTTTGTCTTAGCTATATTTTGCAAAAAAAATGTTTCCCCCCTGACAGCAGGGACCCACCAGCTATATCTTCGGATGCAAGGAAAGTGTCTCATTATTAGGCGCGGAAAAAAATGAATGCCCCCCTGACAGCTGGGACCAACCAGCTAGATCTTTGCACACAAGGAAGTGCCTCCTTATCCTCCCTGACATCCGGGACCCACCTGGTTGAAGCATACATAGCGTTGTCAATCTGGTCGCGAATGTGTACGTACATACTTGTCGATCGGTCTATTTGCAATGATGAACCGTGTCCGAGCAAGCAGCGACACGTGTAGTAGTAGAGCCCCCGACATAGTCGTTCAGGCAGTCCAGTCAAAACCGTGTACACATACGTACATCAACATGACAAAAAATACAGCCACAGACGTACATGCGGGCGGGGTCTCGAGCGCGTACTCGCACATACGTACGGCCATGCAGTCCCGTACATATGGAGACTGCAGCAACGGCGTCGTGTTCATCGGCAGCCAACCGGCGGGGTCGGAACAGAGAAACAGTGTCATGTTCATCGGGAGGCAACCGGCTTGGACGGAACAGCCGAACCCTGGTGTGGCGTACCGCAAAACGGAAGGAAACAGCCTTCTATTGGAGCGCGTACAGTTGAAACGGGGTCTTATTCATCGGGAAGGGTCTGGCGTACCGCAAAACGGAGGAAATGACCTTCTGCTTGACCGACTACGGTCGAAACAGGAATTTGTTCATCGGGAGGGGTCTGGCGTACCGAAAAACGGAGGAAACGGACTTGTGTTGGAGCGCTACGGTTGAAACAAGGGTCCCGTTCATTAGGACGGGTGTGGCATACCGCAAAACGGGACCCCATGGGCTACTATTCACCCACCGTTAACTTCCTCCAGCCTCCACCTGCACTGTTCATTCACCACGTCTTCCTCTGCCTCCACTAGCTACTGTTCATCCAGCCCTCCACGGGGTCCTGTTCATCCTACTAGCCCTCCACCGGCTACTGTTCAACCAGCCCTCCACAGGGTCCTGTTCATCCTCCCCAACGCCTCGGCTATGGCGGCCTCGTCTCGGGGTCTTGTTCATCCAGCGCCAACCACAACATCCAACCCCCACGGGGTCCTGTTCCTCCAATCCCCATAGGGTCCTGTTCATCCAACCCCAACCACGTACGTGTCGACTCATTCAACCAACCCCACATTCACTGTTCATCAAGAGACAACAGGTTCAATCGGCTTCAGTAAGCAACATCAGTGATCGATCGGGTTCAGTTAGCAGCGGTAGCGAAGGAATCACTCGGGTTCAGTTAGCAGCCAAGGGATCGATCGCTCAGGTTCAGTAACGTAGCTAGTGCAAAAGCTCGGGGTTCAATAAGCGAATGCCTCGCTCAGGTTAAGTTAGAGCCCAACACCTCGCACATACACGCGAAGTGTACGAGAGAAACGCGCAAACCTCCGTGCATCGCTCCGCCCTGACCACCCACCATAACCGGGAACTCACCGAAATTTTCCTCGCCCTCGCTTCTACCATGGTTTTTTCCATCATAGATGGCCCAAAGAATGTCATGCAGCTGCGTCTCCGGCCCGCCCAGGACGAAAAGCCCATTTTCTGTCATGATTTTTTGTCATAGAAGTAGGGGCCCACAACATCTATGATGATATGGGTTTTGTCACAATTAGCGTGATAGAAGTGTCATAAGCATGACAGGAAAAAAATTTGCTCGGCCCAAAATGTCATGGATGTTTCTTTTTTTCGTAGTGTAATTAGCACCCATCACCAAACAAGCAAGTGAATGATCATACATGGAGTATATGAATAGATATATAAGTATAGCATCATCAAGGTATGGTATCATCAACCACAAACAAATGCAGTATCAAACGAGCAACGAACAAAAAGAGCATCTCACAAAGTAGCACACAAAAGAAAATCAAACGAGAAAATGCAAAACACTCGCTCTCTCGAATCCCTAATTATCTATAATAATTCCTCCCATTTGGCAACAAGTACCAAAAAGTACGAAGAAGCACAGTGCTAGACGTCGCTCTAGGCTCGATCTCCAGCATCTCCTGGGGTGAAGTCCTCTGACTTCTAGCGCCGGTATGTGTTGATGTCGTCGGAGTAGAGAGAAGTGCATCTGCAAATGCTTCAGAAGAAGTCTGCGGGACTAGTGGAGGACTGGCAACGGCTGCAGCAACTGATGGAGCAACTAAGGGTGCATCAGCTGGAGCTGAAACTATGGCTCAAAATGTTGGAGATATGCCCTAGAGGCAATCATGTATGATGATATTTCCTATGTGTTTACGAATAAAGATAGTCCTTGGATGTAATCAATGATACTTGTTGGCAAGTACGTGACTTGTCTGTGAGATCTTGTGTTGTATGATACATCCTAAATTGTCCCTAGTCGTAAGTGATGTGTGGACACACGTCGGACTAGACTAGCATATGATACGGTGGATGGCTCAGTCTCACTAGCCATGGAGCATTGGATGCTAACAGGATAATATGGACTTGGAAAGGTCTGGTCGGATTCGACGTAGTCGGATCCGAGCTGAGATAAGGTCCAAGTCGGACATACCCAACTATGAGATGCAACGATATGTCATCTGTGAGTCTCTAGTACAACATACGTTCTATGTCCTAAGACCTGAGCTGACATATGTACTTGGGATGGTAACAGACTTGCTTTGGGCCGACCAAACGCTACTCCATGACTGGGTAGTTACAAAGGTAGGTTTCGGGCTTGTTGAGACCCATGCTGCAAGACATGGTCGAGGAAGATGGGATTTGCCCCTTTGATAAGGAGATATATACTCTAGGCCCCTCGTGTGATCCGACCAGGATAAGCATGGCCATGCGACAAGGATTATGAGATAATCCGGTTTGGGTCGGCATCACTGGAACCAGAAAGAGGTCGGGCTACCACAAGGATGATGGTCTCACCTTGAGCCTGACAACATATATCGTGTGGCAAAAGGAATGAAAGTGTGATGTATAGGTTCGCCTAACCAGCTTCATAGTCTGCTTGGTGGTCTGCACGCCTTGCTAGAAGCCGCTACCAACCATGCATGTCGAAGGTGATTCGAATTGTGACCAAGCTGACCTGAACATAAGGGGCCACACACTTAAGGGAAGGAACCTATGAGGTCGGTTTGGAGGACACTAGTCGGCTATGATCCGAGCTGGGCTTGAAACGCGACCGAGTAGACTTTGGGCCTCAGGATTCGTGCAAGGCCAAAGAGTTGAGCCCACTACGAATGCCTATATATAGTGGAGGTGTGGCACACTTATTTGATTGATTGCTTCGGCACTGACACTAGGGTTTGCATGTGTTGCAAATAGCCACCTCCACTCGCCGCCGGTTGTGTGACCGTACCTAGCAGTCGGCCGCACAACGTTCATCCTGCACGCGTAGATTCCGTTAGAGGCGGTGCACTTGTGCCGCTCCGGTGAACCTGTTCACGGGATCCGGTCGGCTACGTGGGAGATCGATGAGGAGGAGATGACTCCGAGGACGCGCTACCCAAACTCTACTTCCGATGCACGACACTCCGCATCTAGTGGTAACGAACTGTGATCCATATCCCTTAGCATGTTCCTGGATGTTCTTCGCGTAGAGAAATTTTAATTTGCAGTCAACGCACCCTGTGATAGAACCCAACACGAAGTGTGTGGAACTACTGCTGACCTGGGCATCCTCTGAAACTGGGTAGTCGTGGGGAGTACTGAACCACGATGCACGTCATCATCACTTCTAGCAAGCTTTGCCTCATCCGCCTCTTTTTTCTGATGGAAATATGCCCCAGAGGCAATAATAAAGTTGTTATTATTTTAGATTTCCTTATTCATGATAAAGGTTTATTATTCATGCTAGAATTGTATTGACCGGAAACCTAAATAGATGTGTGAATACATAAACAAATATTGTATCCCTTGTAAGCTTCTACTAGAGTAGTGATAACCCACAAGTGTAGGGGATCACTTGTAGCCTCTTTTGATAAGTAAGAGTGTTGAATCCAATAAAAAGCTAAAGGTAGAACAAATATTCCCTCTAGTTCTATCGGCCACCGATACAACTCTACACATGCTTAACGTTCTCTTTACCTAGAACAAGTATGAAACTAGAAGTACTTTGTAGGTGTTGTGGGATAGGTTTGCAAGATAATAAAGAACACTTAAATAAAACTAGGTGCTATTAACATAAAGAACAATAAAGTTAGAATAGCGAGTGTGGAAAAGTGGTGGTAGGAGTTGAGGAATTGTCCCTAAGAAATTGACTATGTTACTAGACCGATATCATGTTTTATGTGGGAGAGGCCACTGCTAGCATGTCATCCCTTACTTGGAATTCTATGCACTTATGATTGGAACTATTAGCAAGCATCCGCAACTACTAACATTCATTAAGGTAAAACCCAACCATAGCATTAAGATATATTGGTCCCCCTTCAATCCCGTATGCATCTTTATCTATGCTAGGCTGAAGCTGTTGATCACCATTACCCTCCAATACATAGTCCTATCAACATACAACTAACCCTATGGTGTGATCCACGCGCATGCTCATATGATGGGCACCAAAGGACAACAACATAACCACAAGCAAATTAAACTAATGATAGCAATTCACCAATCACCGGATGCATACGGGATGGCAACACATCATAGGATGGCAACATAACCACAAGCAAAAATCTACTCAAGCATCATAGGATGGCAACACATCATTGGATAATAATATGAAGCATAAAGCACCATGTTCAAGTAGAGGGTACAATAGGTTGCGGGAGAGTGGACCATTGTAGATGGATGGGGGAAGGTGATGAAGATGACAGAAGTGTTGGTGTAGACCATCACACGATGATGGCCCCTACAGCATTCCGGTGCCATCGGGAGAGAGGGGGAGAGAGCCCCCCTTCTTATTCTTCCTTGACCGACCCCTAGATGGGAGGAGGGTTTGCCCTCTGGTCCATGGCCTCCATAGCGGCGGAGGGGCGAGAGCCCCTCCGAGATTTCATCTGTCTCTCCGTTTCTCTTCTGTTTCGCGACCCCTGGTTCTGGCCTTTCACCTTTTCTTAAATTCCCAGAGATCCATAACTCCGATTGGGCTAAATATTTAACACGATTTTTATCCAGATATTAGCTTCCTTGCATCCGAAAGACACCTCCAACTGACCTCCAGAGTGGCCACAAGCTTGCCCGACGCGCCCTACCCCCTAGAGCGCCCCTGGGGCTCGTGGACCCTCGGGCACCGCCTTGGGTTGATTTCACTTCCAAAAATTCACTTATATTCCAAAAAAAACTCGGTTTGTTGCATGTTTTTTGTTTGATACGGATTTTCTGCGAAACAAAAAACATGCAACAAATAGGAACTGGCACCGGGCACTAGATCAATATGTTAGTCAAAGAAAACCATATAAATTGTTGCCAAAAGTATAAAAAAGTTGTAAAACATTGGCATGAAACAATGACAAAATTTCTAGATACGACGGAGACATATCAACTAGCTCGTTAATCAAAGATGGTTAAGGTTTCATAACCATAGACATGAGTTGTCATTTGATAAGGGAATCACATCATTATGAGAATGATGTGATGGACAAGACCCATCCTCTAGCTTAGCACTTGATCGTACAGTTTATTGGTACTGCTTTCATGTATGTCAAATACATATTCCTTTGACTATGAGATCATGCAAATCCTGGATATCGGGGGAATGCCTTGTGTGCTATCAAACATCACAACATAACTAGGTGATTATAAAGATTCTCTACAGGTATCTCCGAAGGTGTCTTGTTGGGTTGGCATGAAATATTAGGATTTGTCACTCCGAGTATCAGAGAAGTATCTTTGGGCCCTCTCGGTAATACACATCATAATAAGCCTTGCAAGAAAATGAGTAATGATGTTACGGGATGACGTACTACCGAATGAGTAAAGAGACTTGCTGGTAACGAGATTGAGCTAGGTATGAAGATACCGACGATCGAATCTCGAGCAAGTAACACACCGATGGGCGAAGGGAATTACGTATGTTGTCATAACGGTTCAAACGATCTAGATCTTCGTAGAATATGTAGGTTCCGCTATTGGTTATTGACCGGAGAGGTGTCTCGGTCATGTCTACATAGTTCTCGAACCCGTAGGGTCCACATGCTTAACATTCATTGACGATATAGTGTTATATGAGTTGGTGACCAAATGTTGTTCGGAGTCCCGGATGAGATCACGGACATGACGAGGAGTCTCAAAATGATTGAGAGGTAAAGGTTGATATATATGATGATGGTATTCGGACACCAAAAGTGTTCCGCAGGGAATCATGTACTTTTCGGGTCACCGGAAGGTGTTTCGGGTACCCCCGGCTATCTTATGGACCTTATGGGCCATGTGATGGAACACATCAGCCCACAAGGGGCTGGTGCACCCTATAGGGCCGGCCATAGGAGGAGGAGAAGGAAAGGGGGAAGGGAAAGGAAGGTGCGGATCTACTGAATGGGGTACCTGGTAAAAAAATTTACATAAAAAGAGGAGTAAGACAAGGAGATCCCTACTCTCCTTTGGTTTTTGTACTAGCTGCTGATCTATTGCAATCCATCCTTAACAAAGCCATGAGGTTAAACATGATCACTGCTCCACTTCAAATCAGGTCATGCCCACATTTCCCAATTATACAATATGCAGATGACACTCTGGTGGTTATGCAAGCTGATGCTAGACAATTGTTCTGTTTGAAAGCACTTCTGAATTCTTTTGTCACTGCAACTGGGCTCAAAGTAAATTATGGAAAATTAGTCATGGTACCTTTGAACATTACTGAGGACAGGGTTGAAATTTTTACTAACACCTTGCAATGTGCTAGAGGTCAGTTCCCATTTACCTACCTTGGCGTGCCTTTGGGGATCTCCAAACCAACAGTGGAACAATGCCTCCCCCTAGTGAACATGATTGCAAAAAGAGTGGCTGGTATCTCTACATTCATGACACAAGCTGGTAAACGTCTGCTGGTCAAATCAGTGATGACCTCATTAGCAATATTCTTCATGTGCTGTCTGGACATACTTGTTACAATCAAAAAACAGATCAGCAAATACTTGAGTCACTGCCTCTGGAGAGGACCTAATATGGAGGAGAAAAGACTTGCTCTGGTAGCATGGAAAACAGTGTGCAGACCCAAAGATCAAGGGGGGTTAGGAGTGCTAGACATCTACACACACAACAAAACATTGCTCATGAAAAACCTACACAAATTTTTCAACAGACATGACATCCCATGGGTCAATCTTATCTGGGAATCATACTATAATGATGGGAGATTACCAGGGGGAAGTCCAATAGGATCATTCTGGTGGAAATCCAACTTAGCTCTCATTGATCAGTACAAAGCCATTGCCAAATGTAATGTGGGAAATGGAGTCAGTGTTTTCTATTGGGAAGACTTATGGAGCCAGACAATACTTAAACACCAATTCCCTCACTTGTTCTCTTTTGTCAGAAACCCTCAACTAAGTTAAAAGCAAGTACTGCAGACTGAGTACTTATAGGACCTATTTTTTCTCCCTTTGACAACTGAAGCATATGAGGGATTCCTACAGATGGAAGACATTTTCATTTCCATGAGGCAATCAGAGTACTTAGACTCATTTGACACTTGGAGCTACATTTGGGGGAATGAACACTCCTCCTCCATCAAAGCATATAGAGTTCTAACTGGATACAAGCAGACACCTCCAGATTTTAATTGGATCTGGCAGAGCTCATGCCAGCCAAAGCATAAAGTTTTTTTCTGGCAACTTCTACATGATAGAATCAACACAAGGAATTTACTCAGAAGAAAGAATTTTGTGCTAGAGGATTATAACTGTGCTACTGCTGGTTGTCAGCAAGAAGAAACTCTTCATCACCTATTTTGGGGCTGCCAATTCGTTCAACGATGCTGGGATTTCATCTGTCCAACAAGAACACCAAACTTATCTGTGTTAGAAGAATTCCAAGACCTTAAGGACAAACTGAGATACCCTTTCTACATGGAAATCATAATCCTTGGAGCATGGGCCATCTGCATAACCAGAAACAATAAGGTTTTTGAAAACATCCAACCTTCTTTCCAAGGGTGGAAGTTCATTTTCTTGGAAGAGTTAAAGCTGCTCAAGTTCAGAATGAAGAAGAAGCATGAGAGACAATTTTCTGTTTGGCTCCAAAGCCTCTTGTAAAGCCTTCTGTTCTGTCTTTCCTTTCTTTATTTCTTTTTTGTTTCTTTTTAGTTTTTTTAGTCTTTTTTTTTCTTAGGCTTATCTCAAGCCTTTCTCAGATACTATTTGTAGTTTGTTTTTAAAATAATTAAAAATTGCAGTGGGGTTTTGCCCTACTGTTTATAGTAAAAAAGGAAGGTGTGGAGTAGGAATCCTCCTTCCTTCCCTCTCCCACCCTCTTTGCTTCCCCCTTGTTTATACAAGGAAGGGGGGTACATGGCAAGGCAGGGCACCAGGTGGCCGGCTCTCGGCCTGGAACGACACCTATGGGTTCACGTGGATCCCTTCTACTATTTGGCAGGGAAGAGGGGTGGACCAAAGAGGGGATCTAATGATCAACATGATCGATTTTTACCCAGGTTCGGGCCGCTGAGAAGGGTAAAATCCTAGTCCTGCTTGAGTGTATATTCTGTGTTCTTGAGCTTCGGCTCGCTGCTATGCATGCAAGCTGGGATGAGTGGTTCAAAAGTTTGAATCCTCCTCCAGTACGCCATGCGCGTCCTTTTATATGTCCAAGGGGCTGCCACAGTGGCATACACGAGGTGTAAAGTAGTTACAGTGTCTATGTTTATCATCGGCGTCTTAGGACAAACGCATTAAATGCGTTGCTTATGTTCCCTCCAGCTTTATCAGGGATGGGAGTAGAACCCGTCCCATCCATCGCCGCCCCGCTCCATCTTGACATGTGTCCATGCCGACGAGGCATGCATCCCCAAGTTGGCTCGCCAGCTGCTGCGCTGGAGAGGTGGCAGGATCTTCGCGAAGATCTGCATGCCACCGCACAGGTGCCTGCTAGGCTGCAGGCCAGCTACTACGCTGGAGTGGTGACGGGGTGGCCGAGCCTTGTCGCGATCTTGCCGATGTCCCCGGCAAGGATCTTGCCTGGGCCTCACAGATGTCCCTGGCAAGGATCTTGCTAGGTACCTCGTTTTCTGGCCTTCACAAAGATCTCCACACCACTACGCGCGCGCCCATGGGTCTTGGCCTTAACGTTGTCGATGGTGTTAGAGCTCTCAACCCCGAGGGTGGTGCTCTTGTTTTTTCCCAGTGAGTCGCCCCGGCAAGGATCTTGCCGGGGTCTCATAGGTCGTCCCGGCAAGGATCTTGCCGGGGGTCCAGCTCGTCCTCTGGTCTCTGGCTTGGCCGCTTGTCTTCACCTTGCATGTGTCCTCGGTCGCCCCCGTCAGGCCTTGCCGCGGGTGTGGCTACGACTTCCCATGCACAAGTATGAGGTGCTAAAGGGCCAATTAGTAAACCCACAAGAGCCCCCGGGCCTGTGCTACACATGAGTGTGAAACGTCGTTGGGGCAATTATTGTAATATTCTCGTCTGCTATGCTTCCCCACGATCCGTATTGAGTGCACGACATGGGGGTCGTGCGTGAGACGGTTGCAGCATGCGTGTGCCTGCGCCAACGCCTCCACATTGAACAGTAAAGAGGTAGCCCCGCGCCTTCCTCATAAAAAGAGGAATCTGCAGCGGTGCTGCTCATTTACCCCTTCCACCCATTCCAATCTAGGAAACCACCGTCTCCTTCTTCTTCCTCGAGCCCAATCCAGAGCCTCCTTCTTTGCCCATTGCCACCACACCCTCACCACCTTCGGCCTCCATGCCTTCTGCCGGCTACTATGGCACCAAAGAACAAAGGCAAGGGAGCGCTCAAGGCGAGGGAGGGGGAAGAGGCGCCGAAGGACGAGTTGGTGATGAGGCAGAGGGAGCACGTCGTCTTCGGTCTTGGGTTCGATGCGCGCGCACTCTAGGATCGGTACCAGTTCATGTGGGGGAGGGAAACGATGGGGCATGCCGCCACCCGCGTCATCACTGAACCCAACAGCGCGCCAGGTCCAGATAGATTCCCCTTTTTCTTTGATTATCTTTACTGCGGGCTCTGCCCCCCATTCTTGGATTTCTTCATCGACATCATATATACCTTCGACTTCCGTCTTTTGGATTTCACGCCGAACGTTGTGGCGTGTATGGCTATCTTTGCCCACCTCTATGAGAATTTCGCCGGGGTGATCCCCAACACGGCGCCCTTCAGCCACTATTTCGTCCCCCGCATCCAACCAAGAGGAGCGCTGTCCGGCTGTGTCACCTGGATCCCGAGGGCTTGTTGCAAGGAGACGTACCCAAACGGGAACTAGAAGGAGAAGTGGGACGAATGGCGGCACAGGTGGTGCTGGATTGTGGAAAAGGAGCCGTCGCCAGAATCTGGGGCAACCTCGACCCTAAGGACAAGATGCTCACAGTCGCCATCACCAGAATCCACCGCCTCAAGACCGCCTGGCTCACCCTGGAGATGATCGGGGCCGATTTCCTCCACCGCCGTATTGACCACATGCATAACAATGGGAGGCTGACTTGGGAGTTCCGGAATGCGGCAAATATTATGAGGGAGCGCCCTCGCGGGAATCAGAACTTCACAGTGATGCAGCACGCATTCCTCTCCTCAAAGTTGTTCCATCTCAAGGTCAACAAGCCCGATAAGGACAAAAAGGCCGGCAAGGCTGAGGAAGCCGAGAAGCTGTTCAAGTTGTCGGCGGCCGTGGTCCCCCTGTGTAACAACTCCACCAGGTCCTCCATCATTGCTATGATGCCGGTGTTCGATGCTCATGGGCTTGACTGGAGGTGGGTCGAGCCAGATGACGTGCGGGTGCAAGAGTTCTTCAATAGCTTGTCAGAGCGGCCCGTCCGTGAAGAAAAGCAGCTCGTCTGTGACACCACCGCCGAAGAGGTGTCGTACATCGCCAGCAAGGCGGAAGATGTAGTTCTTGCCGTGGCGGCCGGCAGCGTCGCCTTCCATGAAAGCGAGGCCGGGGTCGAAGAAGACTTTGCCGAGCAGGCGGAGTCCACTAGGGAGCACATCGGCGCCACCACCAGGGGCCCTTTTGTCGAGGAGGCGGCCGACGACACGGACAAAGAGGAGCTGCCCGAGGAGCTCCCAGTCCAGGGGAGGAAGTGCGTCCTCCGGCGGTTTGGCTCCGGTGAGCTAGTGCGGCGAGCCTCCTCGTTCGAAGAGGTCCCCGTCAAGAGGGCGACCGGCAGGGCCGCACAACGGCAAGAGCCCCAGGCGCAACCCGTGTGCCATACGAGGCGCACGGCCGCGACGGCAAAGGAAGCAGTGTCCGCCGCTCCTGCCACATCCAACCGGCCCAGGCCTCCATCTCCACCCCTCTTTATGGACACCATACCAGAGGCCGATTACAACCTTCTTGCATGAGCCCGAACAGGAGGAGGCCAGAGGAAGAGGATGAAGAGAGGGATGAGTAAGTGCTCCACCGCCCTCTCCGTTTCCTGAATTTCTGTTTTGGTTATTTCGCATGACCCGACCTCGTCTTGTCTTGCCTCTATAGGTATACGGAGACACTGGCATAGAGGATGGTGAAGAGTGCCAAGACCTCGACGGGTGATAACCCCCGGCAAGTTCCTCGAGCGCGCCGCAGGTGATCACGATCAGCCCGGGCACCAGTCCACGATGCAGCCCCCGACTCAGGCCCCAGCGTGAGTTCATTACCCATTTTCCGCTGGCGAGTGCTAGGATGTGTCTCTTCACTGTTAGTCTTGCCAGGGTTGCAGGGGAAGAGCGGCAACTGGAGGGACCGTCGAGGGTCGCCCCAACACGCCTCCTCCGTCAACCACCACACCACCCTAGGAAGGGTACCCGACAAGGGCTTCTACCGGCGAGCCCACACCGCCAATGGAGAGACCCCCAGCAAGGCCCTCCCTCGACGAGCCCATGCGTGTGGAGGGATAGCCGGCAAGCACATGTGTCGGCGGCCCCATCCCGGCAACAAGCGTCGCCGGGGAGGGAACCACTCCTCCCCAACTCGTCGTAGGTAAGCCGCCCTGCTCTTGATGTTGACCAGTTTCCCAGTGTAATTTCTTTTTGCTTCAAACTTCGATCCTGGTTTCATCCTTTTCTCCTCCTTGGTTTTCAGACCTCTCCTCGGTGGGCCAGATGGATGTCGATGGCACCATCAAGGAGATCGCCAAGGATGCCGCCAATTAGGCCGACAAGGTTGCCGCCGACGAGGCCACCAAGGAGGCACATGAAGAGGCCGCCAGGGGATCCGTCGGGAAGCCAGCGAGGGGACCGGTGACCGTACTGATGGCATCCCTGCCTCAGGAGCACCTAGCGCTGCATCGGTCAGGGAGCCCTCGGCTGCCGAGGCGACGCTGGCCAACAACCAACCGTCTGCCTTCGAAGCCCCCAACTCAAGTAGATACCTGAAGATCGGCGAGGATTTGTTTGTCACCATGCCGGTAATGGCAAGCACCGGAGCGCCTAGCGAGGGGGAGGTTTTTGACGAAGAGGTCATCGTCGCGCCGGGCTCCAGGTTGTTGATGAGCCAAGCACCAGCAGAGGCAGTTCCAAGAAGGACCAGCTCCTCCAAGCCATGAGCAGCAACTTACAGAAGCTTCAGGCACTTTACCGTGCCCGCAAGGAGAAGCTGGACTCCAGGACGATGGTCGTCGATGCGGCAGAGGCAGGTTTCCAAGGGTGTGTCGATGAGATGCGTGCCTAGTTTACGAAGGCCCGACAGGATTTGCAGACCAGCCAGGAGCAGCCGAGTCATCGCTGGAATGAGCTCCTCCTGAAGCAATCAGACTTTGAGAAGGCCCAAGAGGAAGCCACTCCATGAACCGCCAAGGAGGACGGTGAGCTAAGGGAGCGCCATGTCTCGCTTGACGCCCAAGAAGAAGACCTTGCCGCTCGTGAGGAGGCTCTTGCCGCCAAGCTCCAAGGCAAGGATGAAGAAATCGAGAAGCTTGTCGCGCAGCGGACCCAGGTACTGGAGCAGAAACACAAAGATGCACTCGCAGTTCTGCTCCTGGATTATGCCGGCCAGCTGAAGGAGGCCGTCGACGCTGCTGAAGCTGCAGAGGCTGCCAAGAATGAGCTGATCAGCAAGGTGAAGGAGCTGGAGGCAGAGCTGGAGAAGCACATCAAGGAGGTGGCGATGCTCAAGAGCGACAGGGACAAGACTGGCCACACCTTGGCAAGCTTGCAGGTTACCATATTTGACAGGACCAGGCTGCTCTCCAAAGCCAGCAAGTCCATTGCCGATCTGAAGCTGAAGCTAACCACCCTGGAGGAGACCCTCACGAACAGCAGGGCCCGCGAGAAGACCCTGACCAAGGAACATAAGGATGAGAGGCTATTGCTCGAGAGTGCCGCCGCCGAGCACAACGACTTCATGGGCGGTGTGAAGATCTGGACCGCGCTCCTCGTCGACATCTTGGAGAGGCTGACCACGAGGATAGGATAACTGAGAACGCAAGGGTGACCATGTTCTTCGAGGCCGTCCTAGACGCCTTGGAGCTACTCCACGGCTGCCGAGCGATCCACCTGGCCAACGAGGCCCGAAAGCTTTGCCGGGGCGCCCTCCTCAAGGTGCTCACCAAGGTGGTGTACATGAACACCGGCCTCGACCTCAGCCAAGACAGCTTGCTGGCAGGTGCGGACCGCAAGGCACTTGAAGAGCTTGTTGTGCCCGTCATCAGCCTAGTTGACCATGTCACAAGGGTGGAAGGCCAGCGTCGGGACTAGGCGCTCCGCTTCCCCTTGCGGCCATGTATTCGTACCCAAAACAATTTAATTTAAATTAGAACTGTGACAACTATTAATGTAATATAACTTGCTATGTTTCGGATTGAATGCATGCTATCTTCCTCGTATGATTCCTCCTTGTACGGTACACACCCTACGCATTACTGGGAAAGGCTTGCCGGTGCGCGTACCCTAGCCGTGAACGCTTTGAGGACGGATCCTTAGCATCCTACCGGGGGTGCCACTGTCGACAAGGCACCTTGCCTTTTGTAGTGCAGCCACTTGAGCCATTGAGAAGACTCGAAATGGAGCAACAAGGTTCCTTCGCGTGCAGGTTTTCCTATACAAGAACTGAGACCATTCGAGGAAAATAACCTGATATTAAAAGAAATTTGCTCGACGTCTCGTGACTTAGCTTTTTGCCGCTATATTGTTTCTCGCAAGGTGTCACCTCGAGCGTGGCCTGTGGGCGCCACACACTCTACCCCCCGACAAACTTGTATGCGAGGGAACCTTCTGTCCTTTGTGAAAACGAAAGAAGAGAAAATAGGAATATGGAGCCCTGGCGGCTCATTAGTACTTACCGGCCCTATGCATCTCGAGAATGATGCCAAGGGCTCTTCCAGCGGCGGCGCCCGGGGTCACCAACATCACAGTGACGCTCGTCACACACGACCTGGGAGGACCGCAACGCAGGCACCGGCGGGGCGAACTTGGAAGTTGCCAAGCCGCCCGTAGGCAGCACGGCTCGGCCCTTGGAGTGGCACGGGCGGAACGGCTCCAGACGAACCGATCACCGCGATCCCCTTCTTCTTGGGAGCCATGTTGACCGAGGAAACGACGCGCTAACCGCTAGATGGTGTTGCAGAACTCTTCGCCCCTACCTGGCATGCCAAAGATGTCAGTGTGGAACAACACCTACGGGGTCACGTGGATCCCTTTTGCTGTTTGGCAGGGAAGAGGGGTAGAGCAAAGAGCGGATCTAACGATCAACAGGACGGATTTTTACCCAGGTTTGGGCCGCTGAGAAGCGTAAAACCCTAGTCCTGCTTGAGTGTATATTCTATGTTCTTGAGCTTCGGCTCGCTACTGTGCATACAAGCTGGGCTGAGAGGTTCAAAAGTCCGAATCTTCCTTCAGTATGCCATGGGCCTCCTTTTATATGTCCAAGGGGCTGCCACAGTGGCATATAGGAGGTGTTAAGTAGCTACAGCGTCTATGTTTACCATCAGCGTCTTAGGACAAATGCATTAAATGCGTTGCTTACGTGGCCTCCAGCTTTATCGGGAGCGGGAGTAGAACGCGTCCTGTCCGTCGCCGCCCCGCTCCGTCTTGACACACGTCCCTGTCGACGAGGCATGCAGTGCCAAGTTGGCTGGCCAGCTATTGCGCTGGAGAGGTGGCAGGATCTTCGTGAAGATCTGCATGCCACCACGCATGTGGCTGCTAGGCTGGCAGGCCGGCTACTGTGCTGGAGTGGTGACGGGGTGGTGGAGCCTTGCCGTGGTCTTGACGATGTCCCCGATAAGGATCTTGCAGGGGCCTCATAGACGTCCCTGGCAAGGATCTTGCTAGGTACTTCATTTTCTGGCCTTCACAAAGATCTGCATGCCACTACGCGTGCGCCCGTGGGTCTTGGCCTTAACGTAGTCGATGGTGTCAGAGCTCTCAAACCCGAGGGTGGTGCTCTTGTTGGTGCCCGGCAAGTCGCCACGGAAAGGATCTTGCCGGGGTCTCGCAGGCCGTCCCAGCAACTTGTTGGGTGTCCAGCTCGTCCTCTGGTCTTTGGCTTGGCCGCTTCTCTTCACCCTGCATCTGTCCTCGATCGCCCCTGTCAGGCCTTGCCGGGGGTGTGGCTACGACTGCCCGTGCACAAGTATGGGGTGCTAAAGGGCCCAAATTTTAGTACACCGACAACGGCAGCCAGCCCTAGGGTGTGCCCTAGCTGCCTCATCTCCCCTCCCACCTATATACATGCGGGGAGGGGCGCCTCACAAGGATACACAACATTGTCTTTGTCGTGTGCGGCGCCCCCGTCCACCGTTTACTCCCCCGGTCATATTTTCGCAGTGCTTAGGCAAAGCCCTGTGGAGATCTTATCACCGTCACCACACAGTCGTGCTGACGGAACTAATCTACTACCTTGACGTCTTGCTGGATCAAGAAGGTGAGGGACGTCACTGAGTTGAACGTGTGCAGAACATGGAGGTGTCGTGCGTTCGATACTTGATTGGTTGAAGCATGAAGAAGTTCGACTACATCAATCGCGTTGTGAAGCGCTACCACTTATGGTCTATGAGTGTACGTACACACACTCTTCCCTTCGTTTCTATGCATCTCCATGGATACATAATTTTGCTTTATTCACTGGTATGGTCTTGAATGCTAAAGATTTTTCTCTCACTATTAAATTTCAATCCATGCAATCGGCACAATCTTGGACTCTCGTTAATGTGTATGGTCCTTGTTCTGGAGATGAACGTGCAACTTATACTGATTGGCTATATAATGTAAACATCCCAATAGATGAAGACTGGTTGTTCCTTGGGGATTTCAATTATATCAGGGCTCCGGATAATAGAAATAAACCAGGTGGTTATCCTAATGACATGTTCACTTTTAATGACATCATTTGAAAACAGACTCTTGTGGAATATCCTATCAAGGGCCATTTGTACACTTGAAGTAATATGCAGAAATATCATTTGCTCAAACAACTTGACAGGTTACTAACTGCACTCCATTGGACGACCACGTTTCCTAATACTATGGTTAAACCACTTGGTAAGCCCACATAGGATCACACACCTTGTGTTGTTAATATTGAGACTAAAACTTCTAGGAGTAAAGTTTTCTGCTTTGAAGCCTTCTGGGTTCTCCACCCGGGCTTCATGTATGTTGTTCAAAGGGCCTGTTCCAAGCCAGTCAAAACTTCTAATGCAACAACTACCCTCTGCCGGAAATTCAAACATTTGAGACATGAGCTTAAGATTTGGAGTAAGAATATATCCAAACTCTCCATCTCCATTCATAACTCAAACAAAACACTCAAAAAGCTAGACGATCTCGAGGATAAGAGGACTCTTACAGTGCCTGAAGCAAACTTCAGAAAAATCATTAAGAAGCATCTACTGCGTCTTCTTGACTACAACGTCAGTAGTGGAAAGAAAGGTGCACCATCAGGTGGGTAAAATTCGGTGATGAAAACTCAAAAGTTTTTCAAGCCCTAGCCTCACAGAGATACAGAAGAAACAATGTGTGATCATTATTGGCCCCAGATGGTACATGTGTGGAAGATCACAATGGCAAAGAATCTCTGTTGTTTCATGCCTACAAAGAAAGACTTGGCACTGCTGCTCCGCCTGAGATGAAGTTTGACATGAATACACTCATTACGCCTACCCCTGGCCTGGAATCTCTCACAGTTCCTTTCACCATCGAAGAGACAGATGATGTGATTAAGGAAATGCCAATCGATCGTGCACCTGGCCAAGATGGTTTCAATGTGATTTTTCTCAAAACTTGCTGGCATATCATCAAGCATGACATGTACGAGCTATGTAGCTAGTTCTATGAAGGCACACTGACCTAGAAATCATCAACGAGGGACTCATCACCCTAATCCAAATATCGCGTTCACTGGCAACAGTTAATGACTATCACCCCATAACACTGCTAAATTGTTGTCTAAAGATGATTACCAAGCTGCTAGCTAATCGCCTTCAAAAAGTTGTACTGTAAGTTGTACACAGAAATCAATACGGGTTTTTGAAGGGCCGCTCCATCCAGGATTGTCTTGCTTGGGCATTTCAATACATTGATCAATGTCAAAAGCCCAAACGGGAGATTGTACTATTAAAACTGGACTTCAAGAAAGCCTTCGACACCATAGAACATTGAGCCATGCTGGACATTATGAAGCACATGGGTTTCAATGATCGTTGGCTAGCTTGGCTCGAATGCATCTTTTCACCAGGAAAATCATCCATACTGATCAATGGGGTACCTGGCCGCTCCTTCCACTTCAAAAAGGGTGTATGCCAGGGCGACCCTCTGTCCCCACCCATCTTTGTCCTTGCGGCCGACCTCCTCCAAGCAGCAATGAATAAAGCTTTTAGACAAGGGCTGCTCCGTCTATGTTTTCCATGCTCACGACAAACATACTATCCAGTGATCCAATACGTGACGACATGATCCTTATTCTCCCAGCATGCACAACACAAGCGACTACGTTAAAAAAACATCCTCATGGACTATGCAAACTCAGTTGGGCTCACTATTAACTTTCACAAATCTATCCTCATCCCAATCAACACAACTGAGGAACACAGCAAGGTCATTGTGAACATATTTGGATGTACCATTGGACCTATGCCATTCACATATTTGGGCCTCCCGCTTGGTACAACTAGATCCACTATCCAAGATCTCATGCCACTAGTCTACAACATAGAGCGAAGCCTCACCTCAACCATGTCTATGATGTCCTACGGGGGGAAATTATCTTTGCTTAATTCAACTATAACATCACTGCTCATTTATGCGATGTGCACTCTCAAGATCCCTGGGAAACTCTTAGATATGTTGAACAGAATCATAAGAAGATGCCTTTGGAGGAAGAAAATAGATGAGGGAGAAAAATCCAACTCACTGGCAGCTTGGGAAATGGTTTGCATACCAAAACAAAGCGGCGGGTTAGGATCTGGACCTTAGAATACAAAATGAGGCTCTATTACTCAAATTCCTTCACAAGTTCTACAACAAAAAGGATATACCCTGGGTGGAGCTCACATGGAACACACTCTATGACCAAAAAATACCGCATGCATTAGATACAGATGGATCCTTCTGGTGGCGAGACATCCTAAAACTTGTACCAAAATTTCATGGAATTTCCAAGGTCGATGTGGTGTGTGGCACAACTACACTCTTCTGGAAAGATATGTGGCTTGATGACATCCTAGCTGACACATACTCAAGAGCCTTCTCCTTTGTGAAATACAAAGATATCTCAGTGAAAGATTTCTTAGGGTGCACGATGATACATCTCCAATGTATCTATAATTTTTAATTGTTCCATGCTATTATATTATCCATCTTGGATGTTTTATATGCATTTATATGATTTTTGGGACTAACCTATTAACCTAGAGCCCAATGCCAGTTTCTGTTTTTTCCTTGTTTTTGAGTATCGCAGAAAAGGAATACCAAACGGGGTCCAATTGACCTGAAATTTCACAGAGATTGTTTTTGGACCAGAAGAAGCCCACGGAGTACCGGAGATGGACCAAAAGAGTCCCGAGGCCACCATGAGGGTGGGGGCACACCCTACCCCCCTGGGCATGCCCCCCTATCTCGTGGCCGCCTCGGGGACACCCTGACTTGTTCCCGACTCAAACACCTCTTATATATACCCAAACATCCAGAACATAACCTAGATCTGGAGTTCCACCACCGGAAGCCTCTACAGCTACCAAAAGACAATCGGGACCCTGTTCCGACACCCTATCGGAGGGGGGATCCCTCACCGGTGGCCATCTTCATCATCCCGGCGCTCTCCATAACGAGGAGGGAGTAGTTCACCCTCGGGGCTGAGGGTATGTACCAGTAGCTATGTGTTCGATCTCTCTCTTGTGTTCTTGATATGGCATGATCTTGATGTATCATGAGCTTTGCTATTATAGTTGGATCTTATGATGCTTCTCCCCCTCTATCTTCTTGTAGTGGATTGAGTTTTCCCTTTGAAGTTATCTTATCGGATTGAGTCTTTAAGGATTTGAGAACACTTGATGTATGTCTTGCGTGGGATACCCGTGGTGACAATGGTTTTTTTTTATTGATTCACGTGATGTATGTTTTGGTGATCAACTTGCGGGTTCCGTGACCTTGGGAATCTATGCATAAGGTTTGGCACACATTTTCGTCTTGACTCTTTGATAGAAACTTTGGGGCACTCTTTGAAGTTCTTTGTGTTGGTTGAATAGATGAATCTGAGATTGTGTGATGCATATCATATAATTATACCCACGGATACTTGAGGTGACAATGGAGTATCTAGGTGACATTAGGGTTTTGGTTGATTTGTGTCTTAAGGTGTTATTCTAGTACGAACTCTAGGATAGATTGAAAAGAAAGAATAGCTTCGTGTTATTTTACTACGGACTCTTGAATAGATCGATCATAATGAATAACTTTGAGGTAGTTCCGTACCCTACAATAGTCTCTTCATTTGCTCTCCGCTATTTGGGACTTTGGAGTGACTCTTTTGTTGAATGTTGAGGGATAGTTATATGATCCAGTTATGTTATCCTTGTTGAGAGAACTTGCACTAGCGAAAGTATGAACCCTATGGCTTGTTTTAACGCATTGCAATACCGTTTGTGCTCACTTTTATGATTAGTTACCTTTCTGTTTTTATATTTTCATATTACAAAAACCTATATCTACCATCCATATTGCACTTTTATCACCATCTCTTTGCCGAACTAGTGCACCTATACAATTTACCATTGTATAGGGTGTGTTGGGGACACAAGAGACTCTTTGCTATTTGGTTGCAGGGTTGTTCGAGAGAGACCATCTTCATCCTATGCCTCCCATGGATTGATAAACCTTAGGTCATCCACTTGAGGGAAATTTTCTACTATCCTACAAACCTCTGCACTTGGAGGCCCAACAATGTCTACAAGAAGAAGGTTGTGTAGTAGAATCAAGCAATTTCTGGCGCCTTTACCGGGGAGGTGAGTGCTTGAAGGTATATCTTTAGATATTGCAATAGAATCTTTTAGTTTCTTATTTTATCACTAGTTTAGTTCATAAAAGAAAACTACAAAAAAAAGGAATTGAGGGTGCCTCATATGCTTCATCTTTTTAATGTCTTTTGTGAAAATGATGGAAAAGAAAATTGTGCCCAAGTACTAGAAGATGAATGCATTAAAATATTTGGCACTAAATCTTTGAATGATGAGAGTGATTATGCTTATGATATGAAAAGGCCCAAGCTTGGGGATGCTATGTTTGATGAGAATGACATGTTTGAGAATTTATTTGCTACAATTAATGTTTGTCCCAAGCTTGGGGATGCTATGTTTTATGAAAATGATATTTTTAGTCTTCCAAGTTTTGATGATAAAATTTATTATGATGATAGCATGCCTCCTCTTTATGATGATTATAATTATAAAAGTGGATTTGGAGAGGTCATGACTTTATTTAGTGATGAATCCACTATTTCAGAAGAGGTTCCAATTGATTATGACAACAAAGTTGCTATCTATGATGATTATTGTGATGACTTGTATGCTATTAAGAATAATGATAACCATGAAACATGTCATCATGATTTTAGTTTTCAATTGGATTTTTCCTCACATCATAATTATTTTGTTGAGTTTGCTCCCACTATTATTCATGAGAAGAAATTCGCTTATGTGGAGAGTAATAAAATTTATATGCTTGGGGATCATGAAAAGAATGCTTTATGTGCTGGTTATATTGTTGAATTCATTCATGATGCTACTGAAAATTATTATGAGGGAGGAATATATGCTGGTAGGAGTTGCAATAATATCAAGTTTCCTCTCTATGTGCTTAAAATCTTGAAGTTATGCTCGTTTTCCTTTCCTATGATAGTTGATTCTTGCTCCCATAAATTGTTTGCTCACAAAATCCCTATGCATAGGAAGT
Organism: Secale cereale; assembly: GCA_902687465.1. NCBI lineage: Eukaryota > Viridiplantae > Streptophyta > Magnoliopsida > Poales > Poaceae > Secale > Secale cereale. The sequence continues at coordinate 490,551,058 of LR738710.1, forward strand.
GGGTTGGGCTTAAATGTGTTATTCATATTCTTCATGATGCTCTCTTTATGTTTCAATTCTTACCTTTTATGTGAGCATCATTGAAATCATCATGCCTAGCTAAAAGGCATTAAAGAAAAGCGCTTGTTGGGAGACAACCCAATGTTTACCCCTACTGTTTTTTTGTGTTCACATGATTAAGCTACTATAGTAATCATGTTTTATAGCTTTTTTTTTCAATAAAGTGACAAGTAGAACCTTTGGGAAGACTTGGGTAAAAGTCTTTGCTATCTTGCAGTAAAAAACAGAAACTTTTGCGCTCACGAGATTAGCTGCAATTTTTTTTTACTGGAGAGTGCTTTTAAGTTGATTCTTTTTTCAGAAGATTAATAGACAAATTCCTCACGTCCAACAATTTACTTCAGAATTTTTAGAGTTACAAAAGTATTCGAGAGTTACAGATTACTACAGACTATTTTGTTTTCGACAGATTCTGTTTTCTATGTGTTGTTTGCTTATTTTGATGAATCTATGAGTAGTATCGGAAGGTATGAACCATAAAGAACTTGGAATATAGTAGATATTACACCAATATGAATTTAGAATGAGTTCACAACAGTACATAAGTGGTGGTTTTATTTTCTTATACAAACAGAGCTTACGAGTTTTCTGTTGAGTTTTGTGTTGTGAAGTTTTCAAGTTTTGGGTAAAGATTCGATGGACTATGGAATAAGGAGTGGCAAGAGCCTTAGATTGGGGATTCCCAAGGCACCCCAAGGTAATATTCAAGGACAACCAGAAGGCTAAGCTTCGGGATACCCCGAAAGGCATCCCCTCTTTCGTCTTTGTCTATCGGTAACTTTACTTGAGGGTATATTTTTATTCACCACATGATATGTGTTTTTCTTGGAGTGTCAATTTATTTTATTTTGTTTTGCTTGATGTTTGAATAATATCCCAAGATATTAAATTATTAAATGTTAGAGAGTCTTCGCATAGTTACATAATTATTCAACTACTCATTGATCTTCACTTATATGTTTTGGAGTAGTTTCTCGTTTGCTCTAGTGCTTCACTTATATCCTTTTAGAGCACGGCGGTGGTTTTATTTTATAGAGATTATTGAACTCTCAATGCTTCACTTATATTATTTTGAGAGTCTTTTAGAACAGCATGGTAATTTTCTTAGGTCATGAATTTAGTCCTAATATGATGGGCATCCAAGATGGGTATAATAAATACTTTCATATAAAGTGCATTGAATACTATGAGAAGTTTGATACTTGATGATCGTTTTGAGATATGAGGATGGTGATATTAGAGTCATGCTAGTATATTAGTTGCGAATTTGATAAATACTTGTGTTGATGTTTGCAAGTCCCGTAGCATGCACGTATGGTAACCGTTGTGTGAGAAATTTGAAGCACAAGGTATTTCTTTGATTGTCATCCTTTGTGTGGAGGTCGGGATCGCGCGATGGTTAACTCCTACCAACCCATCCCCTAGGAGCATGCGTGTAATACTTTGTTTTGATGACTTGTTGATTTTTGCAATAAGTATGTGAGTTCTTTATGACTAATGTTGAGTCCATGGATTATACACACTCTCACTCTTCCGCCATTTGCTTGCCTCTCTTGTACCGCGCAGCTTTCGCCGTTACCATAAACCCACCATATATCTTCCTCAAAACAGCCACCATACCTACCTATTTTGGCATTTCCATAGCCACTCGGAGATATATTGCCATGCAACTTGCCACCGTTCCATTTATTATGACACGTTTCATAATTGTCATATTTCCTTGCATGATCATGTAGTTGACATCGTATTTGTGGCAAGGTCACCATGCATAATTTTTCATACATGTCACTCTTGATTTATTGCCTATTCCGGTACACCACCGAAGGCATCCATATAGAGTCATATTTTGTTCTAGTATCGAGTTGTAATCTTTGATTTGTAAATAAATAGAAGGGTGATGATGATCATTATTAGAGCATTGTCCCAAAAAAAGGCCAAATAAAAAAAGGCCAAAAAAGAGAGAAAGGCCAGAAAAAGGGGATGCCCAAAAAAAGGGGGACAATGCTACTATCTCTTTTCACACTTGTGCTTCAAAGTAGCACCATGATTTTCATGATAAAGAGTCTCTTGTTTTGTCACTTTCATATGCTAGTGGGAATTTTTCATTATAGAACTTGTCTTGTATATTCCAACAATGGGCTTCCTCAAATGCCCTAGGTCTTCGTGAGCAAGTAGGTTGGATGCACACCCACTTAGTTTCTTTTGATTGAGCTTTCATACATTTATAGGTCTAGTGCATCCGCTGCATGGCAATCCCTACTCACTCTCATTGATATCTATTGATGGGCATCTCCATAGCCCATTGATAAGCCTAGTTGATGTGAGACCATCTTCCTCTTTTTTGTCTTCTCCACAACCACCATTCTATTCCACCTATAGTGCTATGTCCATGGATCACACTCATGTATTGCGTGAAAGTTGAATTTTTTTGAAAAATTTAAAGTATGAAACAATTGCTTGGCTGAAACCGGGGTTGTGCATGATTTGAATATTTTGCGTGACGAAGATGGAGCATAGCCAAACTATATGATTTTGTAGGGATGAACTTTCTTTGGCCATGTTATTTTGAGAAGACATAATTGCTTTGTTAGTATGCCTGAACTATTATTATTTTTATGTCAATATTAAACTTTTGTCTTGAATCTTTCAGATCTGAATATTCATGCCACATAAGGAAAATTGCACTGATAAATATGTTAGGTAGCATTCCACATAAAAAATTCTATTTTTATCATTTACAACTCGAGGACGAGCAGGAATTACACGAAACTACAGGAAGCATTCCACCTTCCTCGTTCAATTCCAGCCTTTGAGGAGGTCAAAGAGGTACAAGTGGCCATGACGCACATGCAGCCCATGTCTACTACTAACGATTTCATGGCACTATGTATGGGGAGTGGCTGAATTCAATTCCAAATAATACTATCAGTTTGTTTTCCAAGACACTCAAGCGCACATAGCCTTCACTTGGCTCTGGATGGCTCCTAATGCATGATAGGCTCAACACTCGCAACATTCTCAAATGACGACACTACAATGTGGGAGATAATGATCATGACTGCCCTCTATGTGACACCCACACCGAAAAGACTATCAACCACATGATTTTTGATTCCCCCTTGAGCACTTCCTATTGGGACAACTTACCACTAACCTGGGCACAAGTAGACTGTCATCTGCACAAGATTCATCAGGCAAAAAATATATGGGATAAACCACTATTCATGGAGATCTTCTTAGTTGCAGCTTGGAGCATTTGGAAAGAGAGGAATAACATAGTGTTCTGGCGAATCCCGCCAACCCAAGTATCCTGGAAGAGCAGATTTAAGACTGACCTTCGCCTGTTGTCCCATAGGGTCAAGGCTAGGAATAAGGAGTTCATTACCTCCTTCCTTCTTACTTTGTAAACTTCCACTGCTACCTCTTAGACTACTGGGTTTGCACCACCTAGAGGTGTCTCTCTCCACCACCAACCTAGCCATGGATATATAATTGTGTGTGCGTCGAACTTTTTTTGTTTTCCATGCCACGTTTCCCAATAGTGGCATCATGAGCCAGGTCTATGTGTAGATGATATACACGAGTAGAACACAAAGAGTTGTAGGTGGTGATCGTCATACTACTTACCACCAATGTCTTATTTTGATTCGGCGGTATTGTAAGATGAAGCGGCCCGGACCAACCTTACATGTCCACGTACATGAGACCGGTTCCACCGATAGACATGCAACTAGTTTTGCATAAAGGTGGTTGGCAGGTGTCTGTTTCTCCTACTTTAGTTGAATCAATTTTGACTATGGCCGGTCCTTGTTGAAGGCTAAAACAACAAACTTGATAAATCACCGTTGTGGTTTTGTGCCGTGGGTAAGAATGGTTCTTGCTAAAGCCCGTAGCAGCCACGTAAAACTTGCAACAACAAAGTAGAGGACGTCTAACTTATTTTAGCAGGGCATGTTGTGATGTGATATGGTCAAGATGTGATGAGTTATACATTATTGAATGAGATGATCATGTTTTGTAAATTATCAGCAACCAGCAGGAGCCTTATGGCTATCTCTTTATTGTATGAAATGCAAACGCCATGTAATTGCTTTACTTTATCGCTACGAGTTAGCAATAGTTGTAGAAGCAATAGTTGGTGAGATGACCATGACGCTACAATGGAGATCAAGGTGTCGAGCCGGTAACGATGGAGATCACGACGATGCTTTGGAGATGGACATCAAAAAGCACAAGATGATGATGGCCATATCATGTTACATATTTTGATTGCATGTGATGTTTATCCTTTATGCATCTTATTTTTCTTAGATCGACGGTAGCATTATAAGATGATCCCTTCACTAAATTTCAAGATAATAGTGTTCTCCCCGAGTATGCACCGTTGCTACAGTTCTTCGTTTCGAGACACCACATGATGATTGGGTGCGATAGACTCTATGTTCACATACAACGGGTGTAAGATAGTTTTACACATGCGGAATACTTGGGTTAAACTTGACGAGCCTAGCATGTACAGACATGGCCTCGGAACACTGGAGACCGAAAGGTCGAACATCTGTTATAGTAGATATGATCAACATAGAGATGTTCACCATTGATGACTACTCCATCTCATGTGATGACCGGACATGGTTTAGTTGATTTGGAACATGTATCATTTAGTTAACATGAGGGATGCTAATTTAAGTGGGAGTTCGTTAGTAATTTTTTTAATTGAACTTAATTTATCATGAAATTAGTCCTGATAGTATTTGCATATCTATGTTGTAGATCAATGGCCCGTGGTGCCGTTCCCTTGAATTTTAATGCGTTCCTAGAGAAAGCTAAGTTGAAAGATGATGGTAGCAACTACATGGACTGGGTCCATAACTTGAGGATTATCCTCATTGCTACACAGAAGAATTATGTCGTTGGTGCACTGCTAGGTGACGCACCTGCTGCAGGAGCTGAAGCAGATTTTATGAACGTCTGGCAAGCTCGATCTGATGACTACACTATAGTTCAGTGAGCCATGCTTTACGGCTTAGAACCGGGACCTCAAAGATATTTTGAACGTCATGGAGCATATGAGATGTTCCATAAGCTGAAAATGATTTTTCAAGCTAATGCCCTGGTTGAGAGATATGAAGTCTCCAACAAGTTCTATGGCTGCAAGCTGGAGGAGAATAGTTCTGTCAGTGAACACATACTCAAAATTTCTGGGTATCATAACCACTTGACTCAGCTGGGAATTGATCTTCCACCTGAGAGTGTTATTGACAATGTTCTTCCATCATTTCCACCATGCCACAAAGGCTCCGTGATGAACTATAATATGCAAGGGATGGATAAGACTATTCTCGAGCTCTTCGCAATGCTAAAATCGGTGGAGGTAGAAATCAAGAAGGAGCATCAAGTGTTGATGGTTAACAAGACCACTAGTTTCAAGAAAAATGGCAAAGGAAAGAAAGGGAACTTCAAGAAGAACGGCAAACATGTTGCCACTTCCACAAAGAAACCCAAAGCTGGTTCTAAGCCTGAAACCGAGTGCTTCTACTACAAAGGGAGTGGTCACTGGAAGTGGAACTGCCCCAAGTATTTGGCGGATAAGAAGGATGGCAAAGTTAACAAAGGTATATTTGATATACGTGTTATTGATGTGTTCCTTACTAGTGCTCGTAGCAGCGCCTAGGTATTTGATACTGGTTCGGTTCCTCATATTTGTAACTCGAAATGGGAGCTGCGGATTAAATGAAGATTGGCTAAGGATGAGGTGATGATGCGCGTCGGGAATGGTTCCATGGTCGATGTGATCGCCGTCGGCACGCTACCTCTACATCTACCTTCGGGATTAGTTTTAGACCTAAATAATTGTTATTTGGTGCCCGCGTTGAGCATGGACATTATATCTGGATCTTCTTTGATGCGAGACGATTATTCATTTAAGTCAGAGAATAATGATTGTTCTATTTATATGAGTAATATATTTTATCATGCACCCTTGAGGAATGGTCTATTCTTATTGAATCTCGATCGTGGTAATACACATATTCATAATATTGATGCCAAAAGATGCAAAGTTGATAATGATAGTGCAACATACTTGTGGCACTGCCGATTAGGTCATATTGGTGTAAAGCACATGAAGAAACTCCATGTTGATGGACTTTTGGAATCACTTGATTATGAATCATTTGATACTTGCAAACCATGCCTCATGGGAAAGATGACTAAAACTCCGTTCTCCGAAACAATGGAGCGAGCTAATGACTTATTGGAAATAATACACACCGATGTATGCGGCCCGATGAGTGTTGAAGCATGCGGCGGGTATCGTTATTTTCTCACCTTCACATATGATTTGAGTAGATATGGGTATATCTACTTGATGTAACACAAGTATGAAACATTTTCAAAGAATTTCAGAGTGAAGTAGAGAATCATCATAACAAGAAATAAAGTTTCTATGATCCAATCGCGAAGGCGAATATTTGAGTTACGAGTTTGATCTTCATTTGAAACGATGCGGAATAGTTTCACAGCTCACGCCACCTGGAACACCACAACGTAATGGTGTGTTCGAATGTCGTAACTGTACTCTATTGGATATGGTGCATTCTATGATGTCTCTTACCGGTTTGCCTTTATCATTTTGGGGTTATGCATTAGAGACAGTTGCATTCACATTAAATAGGGAGCCATCTAATCCGTTGAGATGACACCGTATGAATTATGGTTTGGCAAGAAACCAAAGCCGTCATTTCTTAAAGTTTGGGGTTGCGATGCTTATGTCAAAAAGCTTCAGCCTGATAAGCTCGAACCCTAATCGGAGAAGTGCATCTTCATAGGTTACCTAAAATAAACTGTTGGGTACTGAGAGAGTCCTGGACTAGGGGGTCCTCGGGTGGCCGGAATACTCGTTATGGGCCGGACTGATGGGCCGTGAAGATCAACACAAAAGATTATCCCTCGTGTTCGTATAGGACTCCTATATGTGTAGAATGGCAAGTGTAAGTCCGGGTGTAATGTTTCCTTCCTCCGCAAGATGATTGTGTACAACCCTAGGTCCCTACGGTGCATATATAAACCGGAGGGTTTAGTCTGTAGAGACAATCACAATTACCATGGGCTAGACATCTAGGGTTTAGCCACTACGATCTCGAGGTAGAACAAGTCCTGTAATCTCTATATTCATCAAGATCAATCGAGCAGGAAGTAGGGTATTACCTCCATTAAGTGGGCTCGAACCTAGGTAATCATCGTGTCCTTGCTTCCCCTGTTACCATCAACCTTTAGATACACAGCTTGGCCCCCCTACCCGAGATCTGCCAGTTTTGACACCGACATTGGTGCTTTCATTGAGAGCTCTGATGTGTCATCGATAGAAGGATTAATGGCTCGCTTCATCATCAGCGACGGCGCCACCCTTGGGAGATCTTCCTCCCCGGTCAGCTTTTATGTTTGGCGGCTTCGTGCTACGCGCCAACTCGGATGGCGACCTTGAGCAGGTTGACAGCTACGCCCCTGGTCATCAGATCAGGGTTGGAAGTATAAATTACGTCGCCGATATCCGAGGTGATCTCATCTTCGAAGAATTCGTGCCGTCGGCTGTCGCTCCCTGCCTACACGATGAAGACATCGAAGATCTATCATCAGATCCTGTCCAGGGGTCAACACCCATGTCCGCTCTGGCCCTAGGTCCGGAGCAGATCACTTCGTTCGGAGATGGGAGGATAAACCCCGCCGGACTCTCCCCCTCCATGGAACTTTTAGCTAAAGGCTCAACGGCGATTGTGCCGCCCATAGAGCCATAATCGAACGGGACTCTCCCCGCCACTGGGAAGCCGAACTTGTTTCCAATTACGAGCTCCGAACTCTTGGGATCTGCACTCTTCGGGCTCAGTCAAGTGGTCATCACCGAGCCTGGCTCCGCTGACCCTCACACTCCCGTCCAGCTCTCACTCTTAAACGAGGCACTGGACTTACTACGATCTCTCGCTATCATGGAAGATTCATCGCCGAACTACACCCAGTCAGAGCTGGGGGCTGAGATCAGGGAATTTTGCTTCCCACCCACCACCCACTAGGTAGCCACGGTCGAAGACTTAACCAACTTACTAGACTACGCTTCCGAAGACTTCGATGGCATGGACCACGACGTCGAAACCGATCTAGGTCAAAACCCACCCAGCACCAGGCGATGGACGGCCACTTCTACATATGATGTATAAATGGTGTACAACTGAGGAGAAGGACGGCGATGGCGATAAAGATCCAGAGGAGGATAAGCCCGTCGATGAACGTACTAAGTGCCGGCGTCAGTGGGGCCGCTCATGATCGCATCGAGAAAGGGAAAGTAATATTAGCACCGGAGACAATAAGGATCCAGAGGATGCGAAAGACCCCGTAGAGCCATCGTTAGAGCAGGATGAGCAGGAAGATGGCAATGCAGTCCCGAACAACTCACCGATCACAACGATTCCGAAGACAGTAACTACCTACCTGTATCCGAAGAGGATGTCAGCCTAGGAGACGAGGAATCCATCATCCCAGAGGAACCCCTCGAACAAGAATACTTTCAGCGATGGCTCATTGCCACATCAAGGAGCCTGAAAAAGCAGCAGCAGCGGCTTAAAGCCAAACATGATACGCTCACCGACAGATGGAATGAAGTGCTAGACACTTGAGAGATATACAGCCGTGAGCGCCAAACAAAGAGCTATCCCAAGCGGAAGTTGCTGCCATAATTCAACGACAAGGCCCTTGTGCCAATTCCGTCAAGGCACGAACATGCTGATCAACCGTACCAACCACCTCGTGGATGGGACAAAGCGGCTAGCAATGCCATATATCTATCCGCACCTCCCAACCATAAGGGAAAGGATACATCGGCTCAGGGCCACAAGTACAAGATACGTCAGGAACTGAAAAATAAAGCCGGTCAGGCCAGATCAATCTATGGGTCAAGAGAACGCGCTCCCATGCGGGACGGTGGCTATCAAGCCAAGCACACCGGATACAATCAAGTTCAGAGTCAACACCGAACACAGATGTCGTCCGAACTACATCGCAATGTTGCACGATACAGGGGAGCTGCGCACCCTATGTGATTTGCCGATGAGGTAATGGATCACCAATTTATGGAAGGGTTTAAACCCATAAACATCGAGGCGTATGATGTCTACTACGCAACCTCCTTCTTGTAGACGTTGTTGGGCCTCCAAGTGTAGAGGTTTGTAGGACAGTAGCAAATTTCCCTCAAGTGGATGACCTAAGGTTTATCAATCCGTGGAAGGCGTAGGATGAAGATGGTGTCTCTCAAACAACACTGCAACCAAATAACAAAGAGTCTCTTGTGAACCCAACACACCCAATACAATGGCAAATTGTATATGTGCACTTGTTTGGCGAAGAGATGGTGATACAAGTGCAATATGGATGGTAGATATAGGTTTTTGTAATCTGAAAATATAAAAACAGCAAGGTAACTACTGATAAAAGTGAGCACAAACGGTATTGCAATGCTTCGAAACAAGGCCTAGGGTTCATACATTCACTAGTGCAAGTTCTATCAACAATAATAACATAATTGGATCATGTAACTATCCCTCAACATGCAACAAAGAGTCACTCCAAAGTCACTAATAGCGGAGAAAAAATGAAGAGATTATTGTAGGGTACAAAACCACCTCAAAGTTATTCTTTCTGATCGATCTATTCAAGAGTTTGTAGTAAAATAACACGAGGCTATTGTTTCCATTCGATCTATCCTAGAGTTCATACTAGAATAACACCTTAAGACACACATCAACCAAAACCCTAATGTCACCTAGATACTCCATTGTCACCTCAAGTATCCGTGGGCATGATTATACGATATGCATCACACAATCTCAGATTCATCTATTCAACCAACACAAAGATCTTCAAAGAGTGCCTCAAAGTTTCTATCGGAGAGTCAAGACGAAAACGTGTGTCAACCCCTATGCATAAGTTCACAAGGTCACTAAACTCGCAAGTTGATCACCAAAACATACATCAAGTAGATCATGTGAATATCCCATTGTCACCACAGATAAGCACATGCAAGATATACATCAAGTGTTCTCAAATACTTAAAGACTCAATCCGATAAGATAACTTCTGAGGGAAAACTCAATTCATCACAAGGTAGAGAGGGAGAAACATCATATGATTCAACTATATTAGCAAAGCTCGAGGTACATCAAGATCGCGCCATATCAAGAACATGAGAGAGAGAGAGAGAGAGAGAGAGAGATCAAACACATAGCTACTGGTACATACCTTCATCCCCGAGGGTGAACTATTCCCTCCTTGTCATGGAGAACGCCGGGATGATGAAGATGGCCACCGGTGATGGATCCCCCCTCCGGCATGGTGCCAGAATAGGGTCCCGATTGGTTTTTGGTGGCTACAGAGGCTTGCGGCGGCTGAACTACCGATCTAGGTTTCTTTTCGGGGGTTTATGTATTTATAGGAATTTTTGGCATCGGGAAAAAGTCAGGGGGGTCTCCGAGTCATCCACGAGATAGGGGGGTGTGTCCAGGAGGGTAGGTCGCACCCTCCACCCTCATGGACGGCTCGGGACTCTTCTGGCCCAATTCTTTTACTCCGGGGTCTTCTTTTGCTCCATAAAAACCATAAAAATTTGGCACGTCAATTGGACTCCTTTTGGTATTCCTTTTCTGTAAAACTCAAAAACAAGGAAAAAACAGAAACTGGCACTAGGCTCTAGGTTAATAGGTTAGTCCCAAAAATAATATAAAAGATCATATTAAAGCCCATTAAACATCCAAAACAGATAATATAATAGCATGCAACAATAAAAAATTATAGATACGTTGGATACGTATCAAGCATCCCCAAGCTTAATTCCTGATCGTCCTCGAGTAGGTAAATGATAAAAACAGAATTTTTGATGTGGAATGCTACCTAACATAATTTTCAATGTAATTTTATTTATTGTGGCATGAATGTTCAGATCCAAAAGATTCAAGGCAAAAGTTTAATATTGACATAAAAATAATAATACTTCAAGCATACTAACAAAGTAATCATGTCTTCTCAAAATAATATGGCCCAAGAAAGTTCATCCCTACAAAACCATATAGTTTGGCTATGATCCATTTTCGTCACACAAAATATTCAAAGCATGCACAACCCCGATTTCAGCCAAGCAATTGTTTCATACTTTAGTATTCTCAAACTTTTTCAACTTTCGCGCAATACATGAGCGTGAGCCATGGACATAGCACTATAGGTGGAATAGAGTGGTGGTTGTGGAGAAGACAAAAAGAGGAAGATGGTCTCACATCAAATATGCGTATTAATGGGCTATGGAGAGGCCCATCAATAGATATCAATGTGAGTGAGTAGGGATTGCTATGCAATGGATGCACTAGAGCTATAAATGTATGAAAGCTCAACAAATAAAACTAAGTGGATGTGCATCCAACTTGCTTGCTCACGAAGACCTAGGGCATTTTGAGGAAGCCCGTTGTTGGAATATACAAGCCAAGGTCTATAACAAAAATTCCCACTAGTATATGAAAGTGACGAAACAAGAGACTCTCTATCATGAAGATCATGGTGCTACCTTGAAGCACAAGTGTGGAAAAAGGATAGTAGCATTGTCCCTTCTCTCTCTTTTTTTCTCGTTTTTTTCATTGGCTTCTTTGGCCTTTCTCTTTTTTTTTCATTGGCTTCTTTGGCCTTTTTTCCTCACATGGGACAATGCTCTAATAATGGTGATTATCACACTTCTATTTATTTACAACTCAAGGATTACAACTCGATACTTAGAACAAAATATAACTCTATACGAATGCCTCCGGTGGTGTACCGGGATGTGCAATGAATCAAGAGTGACATGTATGAAAAATTATGAAGGGTGGCTTTGACACAAATACGATTTTAACTACATGATCATGCAAGGCAATATGACAATGATGAAGCATGTCATAATAAACGAAACGATGGAGAGTTGCATGGCAATATATCTCGGAATGGCTATGGAAATGCCATTATAGGTAGGTATGATGGCTGTTTTGAGGAAGGTAAATGGTGGGTGTATGGTACCGGTGAAAGTTGCATGGTACTAGAGAGGCTAGCAATGGTGGAAGGGTGAGAGTGCGTATAATCCATGGACTCAGCATTAATCATAAAGAACTCACATACTTATGGAAATATCTACTATTCATCAAAAGCAAGCACTACACGCACGCTCCTAGGGGAAGGGTCGGTAGGAGTTAACCATTGCGCTATCCCGACCTCCACACAAAGGAAGACAATCAAAGAAAAACCTCATGCTTCAAATTTGTTACACAACGGTTACCATACGTGCATGCTACGATACTTGCAAACCTCAACACAAGTATTTCTCAAATTCACAATTACTCTACTAGCATGACTCTTATATCACCATCCTCATATCTCAAAACAATCACCAAGCATCAAACTTCTCATAGTATTCAATGCACTTTATATGAAAGGTTTTATTATATCCCTCTTGGATGCCCATCATATTAGGACTAAATTCATAACCTAAGCAAATTACCACGCTGTTCTAAAAGACTCTCAAAATATTATAAGGGAAGCGTGAGAGTTCATCTATTTCTTCAAAATAAAACCACCACCGTGCTCTAAAAAGACATAAGTGAAGCACTAGAGCAAATGACAAACTACTCCGAAAGATATAAGTGAAGATCAATGAGTAGTTGCATAATTATCTAACTATGTGAAGACTCCCTAACATTAAGGAATTTCAGATCTTGGGATATTATTCAAACAGCAAGCAAAACAAAATAAAACAAAATGGCGCTCCAAGCAAAACACATATCATGTGGTGAATAAAAATATAGCTCCAAGTAAAGTTACCGATGAACTAAGACGAAAGAGGGGATGCCTTCCGGGGCATCCCCAAGCTTAGGCTCTTAGTTGTCCTTGAATATTACCTTGGGGTGCCTTGGGAATCCCCATGCTTAGGCTCTTTCCACTCCTTATTACATAGTCCATCGAATCTTTACCCAAAACTTGAAAACTTCACAACACAAAACTCAACAGAAAACTCGTAAGCTCCGTTAGTATAAGAAAATAAAACCACCACTTAGGTAATGTTGTTATTTCATTCTAAATTCATATTGGTGTAATATCTACTGTATTCCAATTTCTATATGGTTCATAGCCTCCGATACTGCTCATATATTCATCAAAATAAGCAAACAACACATAGAAAAACAGAATCTGTCAAAAACAAAACAGTCTGTAGTAATCTGTAACTTTCGAATACTTCTGTAACTCAAAAAATTCTGAAATTAATTGGTGAACGTGAGCAATTTGTCTATTAATCTGCTGGAAAAAAGAATCATCTCAAAAGCACTCTTCTGTAAAAAACAACAACTAATCTCGTGAGTGCAAAGTTTCTGTTTTTACAACAAGATCACATTAACTTTCACCCAAGTGTTCCCAAAGGTTCAACTTGGTACTTTATTGAAACAAAAGCTATAAAACATGATTACTACAGTATCATAATCATGTGGGCACACAAAAATATTAAGGGTAAATATTGGGTTGTCTCCTAGCAAGCGCTTTTCTTTAATGCCTTTTAATTCTAACCCCAAGCTTGGGAAAAACATAACGGGAGCATAATGAAGAATATGACTAGCACATTTAATTCCAACCCACTTCCTATGCATAGGGATTTTGTGAGCAAACAACTTATGGAAAGAATCAACTAGCATAGGAAAGCAAAATAAGCATAGCTTCAAGATTTTCAACACATAGAGATGAAACTTGATATTATTGCAATTCCTACAAGCATGAGTTCCTCCCTCATAATAATTTTCAGTAGCATCATGAATGAATTCAACAATATAACCATCACATAAAGAATTATTTTCATGATCCCCAAGCATATAAATTTTATTACTCTCCACATAAGTGAATTTATTCTCATGAATAGTAATGGGAGCATCATATGAAAGTTGAATACTATAAATTGTTTTTACATTAAAAGAGTAATGTTCAATAAAAGGATATTCAAAATAATGACAATAATCATCACTACTTCTTATAACATAAGTATCATCACAATAATCATCATAAGTAGCAACTTTGTTCTCATCATAGTCAATTGAAACCTCTTCCAAGATAGTGGAATCATTAATAAATAAAGTCATGACCTCTCCAAATCCACTTTTATAATTATCACAATAAGATTCAACATCCTCCAAAATAGTGGGATCGTTACTTCCTAAAGTTGACACTCTTCCAAATCCACTTTCATCAATATAATCATCATTAATAGGAGGCATGCTATCATCATAATAAATTTGCTCATCAAAACTTGGGGGACAAAAACTATCATCTTCATAAAACATACCATCCCCAAGCTTGGGAAAAACATTAATTGCAGCAAATAAATTATCAAACATGTCATAATCATCAAACATAGCATCCAGATGCTTCGGCCTTTTCATATCATAAGCATAATCACTCTCATCTTTAATAGTATGGATAGCACCAATAGTATATCAATTATCATCATCACAATGAGTAATAGGAGCAACATCATTTGGAAGGGATACCTTATTACCTTTGCTTGTCTGTCTTTTCTTTTTATTCTTCCCATTAAGTATGGGTTTAATCCTATTTTTGGAGCTCCTTATTAATGAGATTGGTTGAATACAAGGCTCCGTGAGGGAGTCCTGGATTGAGGGGTCCACGTGGCCGTATGACTCGTGGTGGGCCGGATTGGTGGGCCATGAAGATCATTGTTGAAGATCGTATCTCGTATCCGGATAGGACTCCTGTATTCGTATAATGGCAGGTTTAGGTTCGGGTGTAATGTTTCCTTCCTCTGCAAGTCAGTTATGTACAAACCCTAGGCCCTCCGGTGCATATATAAACTAGAGGGTTTTAGTCTGTAGAGGCTAATAGAGAGAAGAGAATCATAACATCTTCATAGGCTAGACTTTAGGGTTTAGCCATTACGATCTCGAGGTAGATCAACTCTTGTAATCATATCCATCCATATTAATATAGCAGGAAGTAAGGTATTACCTCGATCGAGAGGGCCTGAACCTAGGTAAACATCGTGTCCCCGGCCTCCTGTTACCATCGATCCTCAGACGCATAGTTCGGGACCCCCTACTTGAGATCCGCTGGTTTTGACACCGACATTAGTGCTTTCATTGAGAGTTCCACTATGTCGTCGACCGAAGGACCGATGGATCGCGTCACCAACCACGACGACATCACCGAGGGAATTTTTCCTCCTGGACAACTTTTTGTGTTCGACGGCTTCATGCTCCGTGCCAACACTGAATGCCACCTCGAGCAGGTTGAGAGCTACGCCCATGGCCATCAAGTCAGGTTTGGAAGCTTAAACTACGTTGCTGATATCCGCGGAGACTTGATCTTCGATGAATTCGAGCCAACGGTGACCTCTCCCTGCCATCACGATGAACACGACCTAACTCTGTCATCGGATCAGGAAATAGCACCTCTAACTGTTCTGACCTTAGATCCGAAGCAGATTGCGTCACCCGAGGATGGGAAGCTCAACCCCGCCCCGGAAGCCGCAGACTGAACGGCGTTTGAGCCGCACACGGACCCAACTTCGAGCAGGATCTGTGTTACCAGAACTACGGACTCGTCTCCGGCCTTAGGTTCCACATCATGCGCATCCGCGTCCTTCAAGCTCGATCAGGCGTCTATCACCGAACTTAGCGCTACAGACATCTTCCGGCACTCAACTTTTGGCGATGTGCTGAATTCATTAAAATCTCTCTCCTTAGCTGGGGACACACGACCGAATTATATCCGATTCGAACTAGAGGCTGATGAATTTTTCTCCCAACCCACCACACACTTGGTAGCCAGGATCGAAGATCTAACCGATCTACTTGACTACGCTTTCGAAGACTTCGAAGGGATGGACCTCGAAGCCGAAGTAGATCTAGACCAAAACTGGCCCGTAACCGGGCGATGGACAGCTACGTCTTCATACGATGTGTACATGGTGGATACAACTAAGGAGAAGGAGGGCGACAGTGAAAACGATCCCTTAAAGGACAAGCCTGTCGAAGAACCTCCCAAACGCCAGCGTCCAAAGCGCCGAACTAAATCTCATAAAGGAAAAGATAGGAACATTGTTGCCATGGACGATGACAGTCCGGAGCAAGCCTAAGACCCCGCATACCCAGCGATGGAGCAGGACGATTGAGAGGACGATGAACATAGTCCGAAACCGCAGTCCGATGACAGCGATGCCGAAGACAATAATTATGAACCTGTCTCTGAAGAGGATGTCATCCTGGGCGACGATGAATACTCCCAGAAGAACCTTTGGAACAAAAGTGCTTCCATCGGGGGCTTATTGCCACCGCGAGGAGCTAGAAAAAGCAGCAGAGACAGCTTCGAGCCGAACAAGATACACTCAACGATAGATGGAACAAAGTGCTGGCCGCTGAGAAAAGATATGGCAATCGCCAAACCAAAGGCTATCCTAAGCGTAAACTGCTTCCTGAATTCGACGATGAGGCCACTGCGCCTATACCGCCGAGGAACAACGCTAACGACAAGCCGGACCGACCACCTCGTTGACGGGACAGCGTGCACTAGCCCGCACCCCCACCGCGTAAAGGAAAGGAGGATCCGCCTCAGGCCCGGAAAACAAGATTTGTGTGAGGACCTGAACAAAAAGGCTGGCAAGACCAGATCCATCTACGGATCTAGGGACCGTGCTCCCGCACGGGACGGCGACTTTCAAGCCAATTGCGCCGGTCATATACCAGTTCGGGGTCAATACCGAACGTCACAACCATCGGACATACGCCATGATATAGCAAAATACAGGGGCGCCGCACACCCTCTGTGCTTCACCGATGAGGTACTGGATCACGATTTTCCAGAGGGGTTTAAACCCGTGAACATCGAGGCGTACGATGGAACGACGGACCCTGTTGTCTGGATATAAGACTTTATTTTTCACATCCACATAGCTCGCAGAGATGATCTCCATGCCATTAAATACTTACCCCTCAAGCTGAAAGGACCAGCTCGACACTGGCTAAACAGCCTTCCAGAGAATTCCATTGGGAGCTGCGAAGAAATTGAGGATGCTTTTCAGGCCAACTTTAAAGGGACCAATGTCCGGCCCCCGGATGCTGATGACCTAAGTGACATAATCCAACAACCCAGGGAGTCAGCCCGTAAGCTTTCGAACCAGTTTCTCACTAAGAAGAACCAAATCGTCGAGTGTCCGGAGACCGAAGCCTTAACGGCCTTCAAGCACAGTGTCCGGGACGAATGGCTAGCCAGACACCTCAAACAAGAAAAGCCGACGACAATGGCAGACTTAACTACACTCATGGCCCGTTTTTGCCCGGGCGAGGACTATCGGATCTCACGTTCCAGCAAAACCCTTAAGGTTCGAACTCTCGGGTGCGCACGAAGATCTCTCCTTCCGCCCTAGCTTGTCTACGCACCGATCCCTAAGCCTAGCTCGTCAGATCCGAAGAACAAGGGAAACAAAGTTTATACTCGTTCGGGCAACCGTTGTGGTGTAATACCCTAATCCAGTGTGGTGTGGTGGATTGCCTCGGCTGAGGAAGAACTAGTACATGGATGCACTGCCTCCTGAGGAGAAGGGTTTTGGTGCTCGGATGAGCTTGTGGTGTGTGGCCTTCTATCTCCTCAACTCTAGATGACATGATCCCAATGGTGGTGGCTAGTCCTATTTATAGTGGCACGGGTCCTCTTCCCAAATATTGAGCGGGAAGGGATCCCTCAACGGCCAAATTCGAAGGGGGACAGCTAGTACAAGCTATCCTGACAAAAGGTGGTCTTCCCCTGCCAAAGGCTCTGGTGGTGATGCCGCCGTGGGCTCCGCGATGACCTCCGTTCTGCTGTCCTGCTGGTCTTGGTCTTGTTGCACCGATATGGAAACCTTTGCCTGATGCCTCGGGACTCCTTGCCTGCACCTGCTTCTTTATCACCAAAGAGGAAACTGGCATTCTGCGCCCGCTGGCGCCCGACTGGCCTTGGTCGTCACTGCTCACGTCACAAGGACCTCGCGAGGTGCCCCTCGCCTCGATATCTCCGATCCTCACGAGCCGGCTTAGTGAGTCCGCTCGAGGGGATGTCTTGCATCGTCCACCTCGTGAGGATTGGCCCCTCGCGAGGGTATTTCGTGGTTGCTGAAGATGCTGGGCCGTACCAGGCCGCCTGGTGAGCTACGCCCTGGGCCGCAGGCAGGCAAGTCTGGGTACCCCCGTTCCCAGAACGCTGACAGTAGCCCCCGGGCCCAAGGTACCCCGGGCTTCGCTTCACGGCGAAGCCAAGGGTCAAGTGCGGAGCGCCGCGGGCCCCAAAAGCCTGCGGCCTTGACTGACGCGTGTCGATAGACGGGACGTGGGCATCTGCGCTCCCACGCCGCCTCGGCAACTGCATGGCTGGCAAGTGCATGCCGTTGTGCCTTCATTGCTAGCCCTTGCCTTGCTCCAGATCCCCTTTCTTGTTTCTCTCCTCCGCAAAGCTCCAGATCTTCACCGCCTCCCCTCCAAGCTCGCATTGATGGCGTCCGGTAAGTCGAAGGCCATCGCTCCGCCCGCCTGGTACGAGCCAGCTTTGAGGGCGCCCACTGTCTCGGAGACGAACCATACCGCGTTGCTCCTGATGACAGCGGAGGACACCAACGAGAAGGGGAAAACCACTGTCCGAGCCGCCTCCGCTGTGCCGGAGGACCCCAAAAGTACCTTCTATGCCTTCTTTATGAGCAGTATTGTCGCGGGGCTCGTCCCTCCTTTCTCCGACTTCTTTTTCACCGTCCTTAGCCACTATAAGCTTCATGCCCTTCATTTTCATCCCAACTCCATTCTTCTTCTGTCCATCTTCGCCTTCTACTACGAGGCAGTCGCGGGGGTAATGCCGTCCGTGGCGTTGCTTCGCCACTTCTTCTATCTCCGGATCAAGGAGGGCCATTGCTCGAGTTGCGCTCACCTTGTCGCGTCCAATGGGACCAATGCAATCTCGAGAGCCAGGAAGAAGGCCGAGAACTTCTGGAACAAGTGGGTCTTCATGGATACCAAGTGCTCCCATCCTCGGCTGGTGCTGCCAGCGACGGTGTCCGAGTCGAGCGATAGGTGGCTCAACGTGAAGCTCACCGATCCTCGGGCAGAGAAGGTGCTGGAGAAGATGACTGCGGACGTGAATCCTGATGACCCTGAGGCGGCAAAGCTGATGGGGGCCATGATCGTCAAGGAATTCTTGACATGCCGCGTAGCTCTTCAGGCTCGCTCGTGCCCCTTGTGGACGCTTGGAGACGAATCAGACAACCTCCGGCTGCGCTGCGACGCCCTGTCCGCTAAGCAGCTTAGGGCAGCTCTCCGTCTCCCGGTTGGGGTCGACCTGGGATATCCGCCTGCTTCCCATGTCCCCTTGTACGGATGCCAGGACGGGGCGACGGTGGCGGCCTCCATGCCCACCTTTGACGCGCACGGGCTCGCGCCTCCAGCGCCCCCTAAAGCTCAAGTGGCAGCCACACCGGTGGAGGTGTCTTCGGGCGACTCCAACGAGGAAGACGACTCGGAGGCAACCATGGAGGGGACTAGAGAGTCCTCCCCTCCTCGTAAGGCCGACCTCCTTCGCGCCTTGCCCGACGACGACCACTCTATGGAGGAGGTGCCGGCCCCGGCTCGAGCAATCACGAGGTCCAAGCACACCCCCTCGAAGAAGCCGCCAGCTGGGGTCCCGACAAAGAGCCGGTCGGCGCTGACCCCCCGAGGTAGCGCCTCAGCCTCGGTACCGCCAGGCGTCGTTGCCGTGTCGGCAGCTACGGCCCCACCTGTCTTGGGGGCCCACGTTCCCGTGATGCAGGCTGCGGGGCCCTTGGCTCCATGGTTCTGAAGAGTCCTCGGGGTTTTGTCGCCGTGGAATAGTAAGTACCTTGGCCTGGATTTGTCTTCGTTCTTGATTCCACTGTTGATTCTCAACATCTTTCCCTGCGTTGCTAGGTCAGTGCCGTCGACGAAGAAGACGAAGGGAGAGGCGACCGCACCGGAGGTCCAGCGGCCTGAAACGGCCTCGTCCACCCTGGCGCAAACGGGTAGTGGAGGAGCCTCCGCTTGCGCCACTCGATCGTCACCACAAGGCCAGGCGAATCAACCTCGGGTGGAGGTCACGCCCTTGGTTGAGCAGGCTTCGGGGGCTCCCGTCTTCGACTCCTCTGCTAGCGTTGTCAGGGCTCAGGAGGTCTCGGTTACCCCACAGCCCCCTACTGTGATCATGCCGCCAGCTCGCGGCCCTCCGGCTTCGCCCGGCACCCTGAAGGAGGACTTTTCTGCACTGACGCAGCTCAAGGATGACCTTCATGGCGCCGACCGTCGTCTGGTGGCCGTGCGTCTGGAGCTGGTTTCCGGCTGGATGAGCTCCAACGCGTCTGCCCGAGAGGTGCTGAGCCAGGTCATGGCGGCCTCCAAAGAGGACAAGCAGGCCGCCGACCAGGCTGCAGCCGTTCTCGAGGCGGCGCTGAAGGACGCTCGGACTGCCCAGGAGCACCGCCAGTCGGTGGAGACCAAGATGCGGGACATGCATGGCAAGTGCAAGGCGGATGAGGAGAGGATGAAGGCCTGAGAAGATGTCGTAGCCAGTCGTGATGCCGAGTTGGAGCAGCTAGCGAAGGAGCTGTCTATGGGGCGCAGTCGCCTGGAGGAGCTGAAGTGGGCGACGGAAGCACATGAGGCCCAGCTGGAAACCAAAGCGAAGGTTCTGGCCAAGGATCGTGCGGCCTTCAAGTCCCCCGAGGAGAGGTCCTGCCAGGCGCTGAGGGCGCTCTACGAGAAGGGCTTGGAGAAATCGCTGGCGACGGATGATGAGGGCCCCGCCCAGCTGCTTCCTTATCTTGTCTTGGCGCTTGAGGATGTCGTCCGAGAGATCAGTCCCCTGGCAGAGGAGGAAGCTCGCGTGCTTTCTTCTCCCTCCTTGATGTGCCTCCTTAGCCATATGCACCTTCGCGACCACAACGCTGACCTCGGGATACTGCTCGAGCCCGTGGAGGCGGAGCACCGCGAGGCCGCCACTGAAGCCGTGGAGGGCCATGTGGAGGCCTTGCTGAAAAAGTTCCTCATCGTCAACTCTCCTCCTCCAGCTGATTGCGCCACTGATCCTGTGGCCGAGACCGACTCCTAAAGGCGCGGCAATGCTGCTGGCGAGAAGGCGCTTCCTGGCGGTAGCACCCTGGGCTGAGGGAAGGGCCTGTGGTGAGTGGCGGCGCTCCTCCTTATCTTCGTTCCCTACGGTATGTACAAGACTCATGGAGGCGTTAAAACTTCTGTTTTATATTTGAAGGACAATTTGGCTTGTAGTAATTTGCTAGATATTCGTGCTTCCCTTCCTATTTATCGTTCTATGTCGGCAGAGCTCGGCCCCGCGCATACCTTAGCCACCATTGGCTTGCCCAGGTCACTGGGTCAAGACCAGGGAGTGAGGGGCTACGTGGCCAGTTAGGCTCGTGAGTCGTGATGCTCAGGAGTCCCCCTTGACGTGCAAACGGTCCCTAGGTAGGAAGCGCTAGGCAGGGCTTTGGTGTTATGTGTTGGCAGGGCCCAGCCCCGCGCATACGTCAGCCGCCGCCGGCCCTGACCAGAAACCAGGACAAGACCAGGGAGTGAGGGGCTACGGGACTAGTTAGGCCCCTGGATCGTGATACCCAAGGGTCCCCCTTGACGTACAAACATCCCTGAGGGAAGGGAATGCTAGACTCAGGCCTTGATGTTCTACGTCGGCAGGGCCCGTCCCCGCGCGTACCTCAGTCGCCGTTGGACTTGACAGGAAACTAGGACAAGACCAGGGAGTGAGGGGCTACGGGACTAGTTAGGCCCTTGGGTCGCGGTGCCTAAGGGTCCCCCTTAACGTACGAACTGACCTCATACCTGTCCTCGCCGAGCTTGCGCTTGAGAGGGTTGCACATCGACCAGGCCCGAGGGACATGGTGGGGGCGTACGCCAGGCGTGACCTGAGCGCAGCCCCCGTGCCCAGCCCCCTCGCGCTACCCTCCCGAGGGGAGTGCAGAACGGTGGGGCTGGTCACTGAGCCGAGGGGCTCCCTGAGGTTAATGCGTCTGTGAGGCCATCCCCAGTTGTTTATCACCAGCGCGGATCATGTCGCTATCGTCCTTGCACAGGCATAGCCGCTCCTCGACCGTGTCATCTGCCAGCTCGGAGCATGGTGCTTCCACTGGACCATGGGAGGGGACTCCCTATTGCGGATAGCCCCCGGGCATATACAGCCCCGCCCGGACACGTGGTTGGCACAGTGGCGCTAGACAAGGTGTATATGGGCACCCGTGAGCCAGCGCGGGACTCACGAGGCTCTACCCTAAGGCAGGTTGTGCTTGGTCTTGAAAGAGAGCGCTTGAGGTGACCCTGCAAGATGGTTAGGCAACCTGCACCGGGTGAATCCCTCGAGACCGCTATGAGAAGGCCGGACACCAACAACCCCAGGAGGTGACGTGAACGGGGCCGGCCCGCCAAACAGAGCTCAGCCGTTGGATTTGTCGACGCTGCATGGACGGACCCGAGCACAAACGTCGTGCCTAGTCTTTTCATGTGGACATCCTAAGAAAAGACAACCGGCACGCGGCTCCCGCAGCGGTGGGGCACAGTATCGTGCGCCCCAACTCACCTTCTAGCATCCGGCTCGAGCATGGGCGAGGCACAAAGGGCCACGGGAGGTGATGTGCACAGGGCTGGCCCGCGAGCCAGAGATCAGCCGCTTGGATTTGGCGATGCTGCAAGGGCGGACCCGAGCACAGATGTCGTGCCTGCCCACGATCATAAGATGGATGCAAGCAAGCTTGCGAGGGCGCAATATTTTCATGGTGTTGGAGTGACAGCCAGATAGATGAGTGATCCTAGTGCAGCTAATAGAGATGGTAACACTAGCTTAGGTAAAATGCAAGGGAGATGCATGCCACAAGGACGGACCTGTGCGGCCTGGGGATGATGCAGCCCGAGTTGCGCCCCCAACAAGGTGAGCTGAGATGCAAAAGGATACACGTCAAAGGGAAAAGCCCGTGTGACCTAGGAATGATGCAGCCGGAGGGGCGCTCCTAGTTGAACAAAAACCGGAAAATTTCACCTGGCACCGTTGCTGAAGTAGTGTTGGTGTAGCCGAGGATGCTCGACGCAGATGCTGCTCCTTACGCGCCGCCTGGCCCCGGCGCCTCCTGAGGCTCTGGGGTTCCCCAGATCTCGCGGAGGGCCGAGTCCCACTCCGCCTGGATCTCCTTTTGCCTGGCTACGCGAGTCGCCAGGACTTCCCACATGTGGTGCTGGTGCAGGGTCCCTTGGTTCGGTAGGCCGAAGGGCATGCGCACGTAGCTATGAGGGGGACCCTGGCGCTGCTACTTCTCGATCTTGCGTTGTATTCCCTTGAAGAGGAAAGGGTGATGCATCGCAGTAGCGTAAGTATTTCCCTCAGTTTTTGAGAACCAAGGTATCAATCCAGTAGGAGACCACGCGCGAGTCCCTCACACCTGCACAAACAAATTAGAACTTCACATCCAACGCGATAAGGGGTTGTCAATCCCTTTACGGTCACTTATGAAAGTGAGATTTGATAGATAGGATAGTGTAAAGTTTTTGGTATTTTTTGGCTATAAGAACAGAAAGTAAATAAAGCAAAGTAAAGTAGATTAGAGATTAATATGTTGAGAATAGACCCGGGGGCCATAGGTTTCACTAGTGACTTCTCACATGATAGCAGAATTCTACGGTAGGTGAACAAATTACTGTCGAGCAATTGATAGAAAAGTGCATAGTTATGAGAATATCTAGGCATGATCATTATATATAGGCATCACGTCCGTGACAAGTAGACCGAAACGATTCTACATCTACTACTATTACTCCACACATCGATCGCTATCCAACATGCATCTAGAGTATTAAGTTCATAAGAACAGAGTAATGCTTTAAGTAAGATGACATGATGTAGAGGGATAATCTCAAGCAATATGATATACAATC
Organism: Secale cereale; assembly: GCA_902687465.1. Lineage (NCBI taxonomy): Eukaryota > Viridiplantae > Streptophyta > Magnoliopsida > Poales > Poaceae > Secale > Secale cereale. The sequence goes on from LR738710.1 coordinate 490,575,150, forward strand.
CATCTTTTTATCCTCGATGGCAACAATACAATACGTGCCGTGCTGCCCCTGCTGTCACTGGGAAAGGACACCGCAAGATTGAACCCAAAGCCAAGCACTTCTCCCATTGCAAGAACTATAGATCTAGTAGGCCAAACCAAACCAATAATTCGAAGAGACTTGCAAGGATATTATAATCATACATAAAAGATTTTAGAAAAGAACCAAATATTTCTCGTAGATAATCTTGATCATAAACCCACAATTCATCGGATCTCGAAAAACACACCGCAAAAAGATTACATCGAATAGATCTCCTCGAAGACCGAGGAGAACTTGGTATTGAGATCCAAAAAGAGAGAAGAAGCCATCTAGCTAATAAATATGGACCCGAAGGTCTGTGGTAAACTACTCACAACTCATGGTGAGGCTATGGTGTTGATGTAGAAGCACTCCGTGGAAGATCCCCTCTCCGGCGGAGCTCCGGAACAGGCCCCAAGATGGGATCTCACGGGAACCGTAGGTTGCGACGGTGGAATTAGGGTCTTCTCTGTTCCCTCGATGTTTTCCGGTTACATGGGTATATATAGGAGGAAGGAGGGCATCGGGGGAGCCAGAGGGGGCCCGCTCCCTAGACCCTCGTGGCCGCCTCGTTCGTTCCCTCGCGTGTACTCCAAGTCTTCTGTGTAGATATCATTCCAAAAATAACTCTCCCGAAGGTTTCATTCCGTTTGGACTCCGTTTGATATTCCTTTTCTGCAAAACCCTGAAATAGGCAAAAAAAACAACAATCTGCACTGGGCCTTTGGGTTAATATGTTAGTCCCAAAAATAATATAAAATGTATAATAAAGCCCATTAAACATCCAGAATATATAATATAATAGCATGGAACAATAAAAAATTATAGATACGTTGGAGACGTATCAGGCACCGTCCCGCCTGGGAAGGCCAGTAGACCTCCTGAGCTGCGATACTGCTGAGTGCGGGGACGTTGACGCAGATGGCAGCCGTCTCCTGAGATTGGGCCGATAGCTGTACTCAGAGGAGCTGGGTGACGCTCGCCCCGCATTGCCCTTGGCACCTGTAGGTCTTCGATGGTTTGGCTGATGAACTCCTGAGCGTTTGGTGCCTCATGCCTTGAGGCCTCTAAAGGGAAGTGTGCAGCGAAGCACTGCTCCACATGGTTCTCGAGCGCCTCCCTCATGACATTGGCTAAGTTAGAGGCCCTCCAGAGGAGAGCCCTCGAGCCCAGCCCGAGTGGGGCGTTGGGCGATCCTTCCTATGCGAGAGAGGGAGGCGGCCCCTCCCTTGGTGTAGGACCCGAGGTGCTGCCGCCTTGCGCTGCATCCCCATGAGGCTCCAGGGCGAGCAGCTGCTTCTTCTTCTTAGGGACGACCTCAGGTGGGTAGATGATGTTGTCGCTCTCTGGATCCTCGACTGCTGCCGCCTGGTAAGCGCTCTCGAGTGAGCACACTGCGTCCTTCTCCTCACAGGCGATGGTAATGACGCCGCTGCTTCCCGGCATCTTGAGGATGTTGTAGCCGTGGTGAGTCACTGCCATGAACTTGGCCAGGGCTGGGTACCCGAGGATGGCATTGTAAGGGAGATGGATGTCGGCGACATCGAAGTCGATGAGCTCAATGTGGTAGTTGTCGCGCTTGCCAAAGGTGACAGGTAGGTGGACCTGCCCTACGGGGGTGGTGGAGCCGTCAGTTACACCAGAGAAGGGCTTGGTAGGTAGCAACTGGTCGTAGGGTACTTGGAGGCTATCGAATGTCTCGATGGACAGGATGTTGAGCCCCGCGCCACCATCGATGAGGGTCTTGGTAACTTGGACGTTGCCGATGACGGGCGAACAAAGCATCGGGAGGGCGCTAGCCGTAGCCGCGCACTTGAGCTGGTGTGCTGAACTGAAGGTGATGGGGCACCTGGACCACCTGAGTGGGCAAGTAGACTCGAGCTTGGGGAGAGCCGCATTTACTTCACGAACAAATTTCTTGAAGAGGCGCTGAGAAGCTGGGGCCTGTGCTCCGCCCAAGATGCAGGCGATGGCACGTGGCTTCTGGAAGCCCCCAGCCCCCTCGTCCTGGTCGTCGTTTCTCCTTGGCGGTGGCAGAGGTGGAAGGCCGGCCCTACCCTGAGGATGGTCCTCCAAAGGCTGGTCCCTCCAGGCGTCCTCGCGGGGCTGGCTGCGCCAGCGGTCCTCCCGAGGCTGATCACGCCACTCCTGGCGGGGGCCGCGGTCATCCTAGTGTTCCCCGGTCCGACTTCCCCCGCGGCCGTAGCCACGGTTGCCGCGCTCGGGGCATTGGATGACGCGTCCTTTGCGCAAGGCCCTGAGCTCTTGATAGTCGTGAGTGTTGTGGTTGTGCACGTTATGGAAGGCGCAAAATGCCCGACCGTTCTTGGATGGTTCTGGGTAGTCGCGACCGTGCTTCATTTTTGGTTCAACTACAAGCACTGTCGCGCCCTTGCTCTTTATGTCCTTGCTCTTGGCATTCTTGTCTTTAGGTTCTGCAGCGGGGAGCTCGACGAGGGAGAGGCTCCCCTCCTGAGGTTGAACAGCTCCAGGGACGTGCACAAATCTTCGTGGATGGCGAGCTCCTCCTTCATCTAGACGTCGCGGACGCCATCTGAGAACGCCGAAATGAAGGCCTCGTCCGTGACCTTGGGGATCTCGATGCAGACACTGTCGAAGCGTTGCATGAACTTTTGTAGGGCTTCTCCTGGTGGTTGCTTGATACGCCATAGGTCACCCGCGGCTAGGGGGCGGTCTCGGGTGCCCTAGAAGTTGGCGATGAACCGCACGCGCATCTCGCTCCAGGTGGAGCTCGATCCCGCGGGCAGGTTCAAGAGCCACGGGCGCGCGCCATCTTTTAGGGCCATGGTGAACCAGTTCGCCATGATCTTCTCATTGCCCCCGGACGCTTCGTTGCTCAGCTCGTAGAGCTGCAGGAACTCCGCAGGGTCGGGGGTACCATCGTAGCTTGGAGGCAGGTCGGGTTTGAACTTCCGCGGTCAGTTGACGTTGCACAGCTCGAGGGCGAGGGCCTTGCAGCCTGCTATCGACACCGGAGCTTGTTGGGGAGGTGGAACTTGACCTTGGTCCCGCGCGCCACCGTGGCGGGGGGGCGCACCGTCTCGACGCAGCGGTGGAGGGAGTGCTGACGCTCCTCCACGGGGCCGCTGGATATCTTGGCAGCTTCCTTCTTCGTGCACTGGCGCCGCACGTGGGCGGTCACGCCGCGGGGCCATGTGCCTTGGGTCTTGGACGGTGCCTTGACGCGGGGGTAGCAGTGGAGCTTCTGTGGCCTCGTCGTCCGCATGGGGAGGCAGACAAGGCAGGGAGAGCGACGGCGCTGGAGAGCCCCTAGCGGTGCTGACGAGCTCGGTGATGCGGTCAAGCCATTCTTCGTAGAAGTCGTCGACGGGGCGGTAGCGCAGGAGCTCGCGTGCCATGAGCAACGCAGCCTGCGCGTCCGCGGGTCTGCGACAAGCATGGGATGAAGAGACCACTCGCGTTAGTGGCGGGGTAGCGATGTGTCCGTCATGCCGCACGGAGGGGTGCAGAGATGATGCGTGCTATTCATGCCGCGCCGGGCCGGTGGCGGCGTTGGCGGCAGGCGATGTAGAACGGCGGGGTGGTCCGCCGGCAGGAGCAGTTTGAGCGACGCGGGCAGTGAGGGCAGCCCGCCGCTCAGCATGGGCTCTGTGAGCGTTGGCCATGGAACCGGTGGGACGAGGTAGCGCAGATCGAAGGAAGGGAAGTTTCGGCACACCCCTACATGGCGCGCCAAATGTCGGATCTCAGGTTCCGGCAAAACCCTCAAGGTTCAAACTCTGGGGTGCACACAAAGATCTCTCCTTCCGCCCTAGCTCGTCTACTCACCGATCCCTAAACATAGCTCGTCAGATCGAAAGAACATGTGTAATACCCTAATCTAGTGTGATGTGGTGGATTGCCTTGTAGGCTGAGGAAGAACTAGTACATGGATGAACTGCCTCCTGAGGAGAGGGGTTCTGTTGCTCGGATAAGCTTGTGGTGTGTGGCCTTTTATCTCCTCAACTCTAGATGAGATGATCCCAATGGTGTTGGCTAGTCCGATTGATAGTGGCACGGGTCCTCTTCCCAAATATTGAGTGGGAAGGCATCCCACAACGGCCAAATTCAAAGGGGGATAGCTAGTACAAGCTATCCTAACAAAAGGTGGTCTTCGCCTGCCAAAGGCTCTGGTGGTGACACCGCCGTGGGCTCCGTGATGACCTTAGTTCTACTGTCCTGCTGGTCTTGGTCTTGTTGCACTGATATGGAAATCTTTGCCTGATGCCTCGGGACTCCTCGCCTACACCTGCTTCTTTATCACCAAAGAGGAAACTGGCACTCTGTGCCCGCTGGCACCCGCCTGGCCTTGGTCGTCACTGCTCACGTCACGAGGACCTCGCGAGGTGCCCCTCGCCTCAATATCTCCGATCCTCACGAGTCGTCCTAGTGAGGCCGCCCCAGGAGATGTCTTGCATCATCCGCCTCGCGAGGTTTGGCCCCTCGCGACGGTCTTGAGTGGTTGCTGAAGATGCTGGGCCGTACCAGGCCACCTGGTGAGCCACGCCCTGGGCCGCAGGCAGGCAAGTATGGGTACCCCCGTTCCCAGAATGCCGACAAGGAAAGTTGGTTAGCTCGTAGCAGCACCAGCGACCCTCGAACATCTGAAGTCAGGCATGGCAATGGAAAGCCGCGATGTAATAAACACAAACGTCCAAATAATGCTGGATGCCCAGATGATACAGCGGTAAACGACGGATTCAGTGGCTCCAGACCAGGTCAACGGAATAAGCCATTCAAAGGCAACAAAGATGGTCCATCCTGCCTAGACAAAATATTAGATAGGCCCTGCCAGATCCATGGCACCCTAGATAAACCTGCAAACCACACCAACCGTAATTGTTGGGTCTTCAAGCAGTCCGGCAAACTTAACGCCGAACACAAGGGAATGGGACCTCAGAACGAAGACGAGGATGAACCTCACCAGCCGAACACAGGGGGATAGAAGAAATTTCCACCGGAGATCAAAATAGTGAACATGATATATGCCACTAATATCCCAAAGAGGGAGCGCAAGCATGCACTACGAGATGTCTATGCCGTCGAGCCTGTCTGTAATGCCCAGGATGCGACTATATCTCTTACGTGTCGAGGCACGAGTTAGAGACATAAGCGCATTCTGGAATGATCGCAAGCGTGGTATCTTTGCACAACTCATGTAAACAACAGGGGTGAAAGAGTAAAATAGTTGGCTTACACTCGCCACGTCACACAATTAATACAATAGCATACATTCATCCAAATAACACAGGGTCCGGCTACGGACGAAATCGAACAAGAAAAGATACCACGACCACAAGTCCTGATCGCCCCTAGTAGGAACCACTACTGATCATTGGGGTACGTCACATACATAAGACCACGCTCTTCATCGAGCTCCTAGTGAAGTTCTTGTCCATCTCCTGCGTCGTACTCAGTTGTACCTCCATCTGGTGTGTGTTGTAAACTGTGAGTCACAAGAACTCAGCAATCCCATTCCCGGGTATCAAAACTAACAAAGCCTTTTAGATGTGGAGAGGTAATAAAGTGGCTGCTGCAAGCACTAAGCAACTAGCTTATGAATTCAGAGCGAGATGAGAATATGTGCCAACGGTCGCCAAAGATGATCAATAAGTTATCCTAGCTACTCACGCTCATGCATAACCCCACCGTGTTCAATTTCCGAACCCCTTCGGAAAGAGAGCATCACGGGACTCACACAGGTAGTGTATTTTAAAGAATATGGTGTCAAGTTATCTACAACCTGATATTAACAAATTCTCATCTGTCATATAACCACGGGCACGGCTTTCGAAGGTTCATAACCCTGCAGGGGTGTCCCAACTTAGCCCATCACAAGCTCATGATCTGCGGAGTCGCAAATGCATGTTGGGAAGACCCGAGTATTCTCGAAATCCCGTGCTCAAGATATTTCGACAAAGGTAAAACTAATCCATTAAGGCTTCCCAGCGTGCCCACACCCTGATAGTAGCCGCGCGTATCTCGTCTCAGGCCACGACCGGATGGGACAACCTACAGGTAAATACCATATACCTTGGGTTTCCCCAAGGCGGCCCTGCGGTCTGCCCAGTTTGGACCAACACTCATGAGCAGCACTGGTCCGTGTTGTCGATTAAGAACTTGGGTTAATTACTCCCTATGCAAGTTTTAGTTGTTAGGCAAATGGTAAAACCAAAGTTGGGTCTTACTGGAAAAGCTTTAACCAGAGCGAATTATCAAGGGGGGCCCATAAACCCCAACTATGTTAGGATTGCAAAATCAAGGAACATAACACCGGTTTATCGGGTCCTAAGGTGGCATGAGGGGAACAAAACACCAAGCAGAAGGCCAAGCCTTCCACCCATTACCAATATATATGTGCATTAATTTAAATAAAATATATATTGTGTTGTCCCAATAAACAAGTCCGAACATGGAGCAATCTTCAAACTTCACCTGCAACTAACAACGCTATAAGAGGGGCTCAGCAAAAGCGTACTTAGCCAATCAACGGTTTGCTAGGAAGGCGGTTAGAGTGTCTCGTGGCAACATACGAGGCTGACAAGACAAGAATAGGCATCAAGGCATAACTATAGAGCGAGACAACTAGCAAAGCAAAGATAGAGGTGATATCGGGGATTGGTCATCTTTCCTGTGATTCCGCAAGGAAGAAGTACGAGTCCATTAAGTAGTCGAACAAAATCCTCACAACTCCGGAACGAAACCGAAGCTAATGAGAGTAGCAACCGGAAAGAAGCAAACAACACGGTAAACACACAAGCATAAACATGGCATATGATGCACACCCAAGTATGATGCATGTACGGTTTAATTATGTATGGCATGGCAAAGTGCAACAAACAACACTACAATTTAAGCGGAGCTCAATATTCTACGAGTTGCATATTGATGAAGCACCACATTCGATTTATTTAGTTTACACTTGTTTAGGTACCCAACAAGTTTAAATGTTTTTAACATGGCAAGAGGTGAAGCATAATCAAACTAGCTATCTAGGCATTTTAAATGTGGCCGGAAATAACAACAACAATTTCGGAAAATCCCCATGTGCATATTTAGCAATTTTTAAGCAAACACAATTTAAACATTTTAATGTTGTTATCATGATGTGAATGACACGTTCAAGTTATATGCACTTTTTATTAAAAGTTAACATGAACATGTTAGGAAGCATTTGAAACCGTGGTGGAAAGAGAAGGTGCCACGACGACGAATCCGAAAATGATGCCACGGCAACATATCGGTTCCGGTAACTCGTTGAGAGACTGGTGCAAAAGATGAAGGGCGGCGTGAGCGTGTCATGTAAAGATGGTGGGTGCTCCCGGTTACCCGGTTCCCACTTGACAACGGCATGGAAACAAGGAGGAACACGCAAGGACAACTCGGACACGGTGCAACAAGTGAACATCTCATACAACACAACATGCAACACTCGTCCACGGGCGTCGTTCCGGCGGTATACCTTTGAAGCATGGGTTTCGGGGTGGAACGAGTCGTCGAGGGAAGTAGTGGTACATGGGCGCCGTGGGTAGTAGTCGTTCTCAGACGTCATGGAAGTAGTGGTGCACATTCGTATGGGAGAGGTACTTGACGAATCCAACATCTTCGGGGTGACGGTAGTTGTACACGTTTCGTAGATGTTCGGAGTCACGGCGAGGAACTTGACGTCCACGGGTCTCCAAGGTCGATGGTAGTGGAACTTGACGCACCGCCAAGTGTAGTCGTACTTGTTACGAAGGTGAACTTGACGAATTCGATGCCTTCGGGCGTCACGGTACTTGGCGATTCCGAATACGGCGGTAGAGGTACTTGACGCACCACCTGTAGTCGTACTCAAGGGTCGTCGTTGAACTTGGTGATCCGATGAGGTAGTCGAACTTGGTTTTCGTGGATCTTGGCGATCCAACACAAAGCAACACAACACCTCAGTTCAGCAGTGGGTCTTCGGGCCTTGGCGCTGCAACTTGACGTTCACGACGAAGCGGAGAGCTATCGGAAGGGAGGCCATGGTGGGCGGCAGTCACGTGAGGAAGCTAGGCTGGGGATAGTCCCGATCTAGGCGGACAGAGGTGGATGTGTGGCTGTCTGCTGGTGTGGGCGAGCTCCGGCTGTGACGAGCAGTAGGAGACCCGCCTTGCAGGGCCGGTGCTCAAGGCGAGCAGCAGGAGACGGTCAGGGAGGCGAATGATCTGGCTGACGGGGAGGGCTGGCGCGATCAGGCGGCGGCCGGAGCAGGGCCTAAGGCGCGGGGACGCAGGGTGGCCGGGTCCGTCGGGGTAGGAGGTGCGGCGCTGGCCCTGGTCGCCGGCGATGACCGGGCCCGAAGGAGGCCGGACAGAGCAGTTGGCGATGGCGACGGATGATGCAGAAGCGAGGCAAGGGAGCTGCTGCGGTGGGCGGCTGGAGATGGGCCAGAGAATGGCAGGGCAGGACGCGGGGCAGAGCGGCACTGGTCACTGACAAAGACGACGGAGAAGTCCGGCGGCGGCTCCGCAAGGAGGGCCGGCTCGAGGTGGCGCTGAGGACGTGATGCAGAGGAGACGAGGCCATGGCGGAGCGCGCAGGAGTGGGAGGACGAGAGGGAGTGGGACGATGGGATGAGCGAGGGGGGATGGGATCGGGAGGAAGTGGGGGTCCAGCGAGGGAGAGGAGAGATGGCAACGGGCAGAGGGAGAGGGAGAGATCGCGGTGGCCTAGGTCGATAGGGTTAGGTGCAGCTGGCCTTGAGCCTAGGGAGGTCGCGGTGGCCTGGGCCTAGGTGCAAATGGGCCATAGAGGCTAGTGGCTGCAGGGATGCATTGGGCTTCTCTCCAATCCCTCTCTTCTCTTCTCCTTCTATTCTAAAACAGAAAAAAAAAGAAAAAGGAGAAGAAAGCAAGTGTTTGGGATGGTGTTTAGTCATCGGGTTATTTTTCCTGGACTCATAAAAATGAGCATGATCCAAGAAAAATATTAGTGGGCATGATAGAAAGTTTGAATTCAAACTCATTTGAATTAAATTTAAATAGTTTGAACTGGGACTAGGTTTTCGAAGTGTCCCATTTTTTTTTGAGAAATTAGGAAGAGCCTCGATTAAAGAGATAAGAATTATAGACAAGGTTTGGAGGTCAAACTTGAAGTAGAATAGACATGAGAATTAAATTGCAAATGTGTTATGGTGAATTTCAAATGGAATATTTTATTATGGCTCCTTAAAATATTGGGAGGATATGTCATAAAGAGAAATCATCATTGTGTATATCCCTCGATTTAAATGGACCGAAGATCCATACGATTTATTTAGTTGAGTTGCAAAATTTAATGACATGATGGCATGATGACATGATGCAATGCAAACATAAATAAAACAAGCACAAATGAAACACACGGGAAAAACCTGGAACATATGGAAGTCTTCTGGAGCGTCGGTCTTGGGGCGTCACAACTCTCGCACACTAACAAAGGATCTCGACCCGAGATCCTGGAGATGGCACCGGATAGAAGAGGAAAAGGAAGAGGTAAAACAAATTGGCTTCTTTGACAAACGAGTGAAACCACGAACTTGAGAGGTTGACCAAATTGAAAGAAGAATACAACGAAGATGAACGAAGATGAAAACACTCCGTTAGAAAAGAGGAGCAAGGAACATTACGAGAACCTTGTAGTTTGAAAGGCATGAAAGACGAGCTCACGGATCATGGAAGAATTTAAATACCACTCCGGTTAAATAAAGCTAGAGAAGGAATATGAACGAAAGAATTTGGACAAGCATTCCGACTGAAAATGGAAGGAATTGAACATGAACTTGACAAGATGGAATGATACTTGCTGAAATCAACAACACATTGCCTCCGAAATAATTGAAAGAATGGCACAAGGGCTAAGAAAGATTTCAAACAACACTCCGGTTGAAAAGAGAGGCAAAACTTGATAAGACGAGGGAACTTGAATGGAGGACATGACAATCCTGATAAATGGACCGGCAAGGAAAATAACATGATGTTGACAATAAGAGATGATGGAACGAAGATATCAATATTACAATACCTCCGGAATAGAAGCTAGATCGTTAGGAAGAAAGAAAGTAGAAGAAAATGATAACTTCTACCACCAATGAATTTTTAAATCATCCTAAGAAAGAATCATTGAACGGAGTTGTTGGAAATTCAACAACAAAAGAATAAGCTTGTTGTGGAGTAATGGAAAACATCTCAAAGTTAAGAGGTGACAACCGGCCACTGCCGAAAACATTTGATTGGATTGAGGTCAACAAGGAGATGAAAAACTTATTTCACCGGGAGGATAAATGAAGAACTTGGGTCATTTATAAGCACCATAAATAGCAACAATTCTTAGGGAAAGCTTTAGGTGAATTATAACCCAAGTTAACTCCAACGAGGAAATTGAAGGTTGAAAAGATCTCATGAACAAAGAATATGATAGGTTTAAATATCTCATTCTTGATAACTTGTGAATCATGAAACATGAAGGAAATCGTCAAGAATGACATAACACCACCTCAAAAGATAAGGGAGCAAGAATTGTACTTCGGAATGCAAGTAGAAGAATACTAGAGCTCCAACAAGAATCTTAAAGAACACTTCGAGGATGAATTAAATCATGATGATCCACCATGAAGAACTCCGATAACAAAAGGATGAGAAGAATTTCGTTGCAGCCTAGCAATGATTTAGATAGAGCTTCAGGACAAGATAATTGAGAGAGTTTGGAACTCCGGAATGAAAAGACGAACAACCAATAATTTGATATCATGAACGAACTCCAGACAAAGGAATTAAATCACCTTGAAGGAATAAGAATAAGAATTATGTCATGCTTATCCTTCACCAATTTAAATTAATGACAACCAATGGATTTGGCATACTACTTATTCCCGTTACAAAGAATTAATGAGAGATCTCGCAAAAACTTGAGAAAGTATTCAACGAATCGCCGATAGGATTTAGAAAGAACGAATGAATTAATATGATAAATATGGAAGAGAAATCTTGAATGAAACCGTAAGAATATGGAGACGAACGAAGAGGCATCAATTAAGAATAGTTGGAGGACGAAGTTGCAAACTGAGAACGAAAAAATCTTCTGAAATGACGGCCTTCATAGGATCACAATGGGAAGAATTCATGAAATGCTTCGGATGATATGAAAAGATTTCTCGTGATCAAAACAACTATGAGGATGTCATGAAGCTAGAACCATGAATCTTCAAGAGAACGGGCCAAGATTTAAGAGAAACTCTTCTCCGGTTTTCAAATGTTGAGAAGAACGACGAGAAATACCATGACGAATTTGAGATACCCCGGAAGAATGAAAATATAAAGGTTGAAGCAACAATGAATGAAAGCGATCTTAGAGAAGGCACATGACTGATGGAATCCATTCTTACGTCACACTTTGAAAAGAATTTCAGCATTACTCCGGAAAAAGAAATTAGAAGAGTCAGGTAAGATCCTAGGAAAAGACCTGTGGGTTAGGTCCCTCACAAAAGAAACACCGTTGAATGATTTTAAAAGAGAGATTGCACTGGTTGAATTAAATGGCTTGAATGAGATAACAACCTCAAAATAGCTTGAACGGATTAAGAATGGAAACGCGAACCTTGTGAGATATCTTGAACACTCCGGAGAAGAGATATTGAAAGTTGAATAAACAAGAGAGGCTTGGATAAGTAATTCCAACGTGGGAAACCATGTGAATCAAAAGGAAGAGATATGATCATGACCGAAGCTTGAATTAAGTCCACCGGAGAAGAAACTTGAATGGAGAATGATAAACTTGAATCTTCCTGAGCATCTTCACGAGAAATCACCGGATGAAACATTAAAGAAGATTGATGAAGAGGCATCACAAGAATATAAGGACACTTGATTAAGGACTCTGGCTCCATAAAGAAAAGGGTGGGAGGGTGGGGAAAAACAAAGACAACTTGGGATGAATGAAACAGACACCGTTGAGAAAAACGAAGACTTGGTCTTGCACATATTAAAAGGATCGGTTAACTTGAAGAGAAGCACGCTGGTTAAGAAGAATTTAGCATTACAATCTTGATGATCAAGAACTAGCACTCCCATGGAAATATGAGAACACCAATTAGGAAAGGTATGGAATCAACACTTGACATTGAAGCATCTCGAATACCACAATCAAAACCAAAACAAAGGATAGATATGTTGCAACATAATCTTCACAATATCGTTCGAACAGAGAATTGAACAAATGAATTCCATAAGCTTAATGGTACATCAACTTGTATAGAAGCCACTTGAGAGAATGATAGAATAAACCAACAAGGTAACAGATGGAACAAATACATAATAGAGGTTTCGTCCCACATGTTCGTGCTGACGCCCCATGGCACGTGTTACAAAGGGCCTTGCAATCCCCGGATCAGCATAGACAAGGATCCTTTAAGATGCAACCCCCTAGTGTAACAACGGCCATGATAACCTCTCCACTAGATGTTGACCCCAACCTCATATCATGCACCCGTTGGAAGATTACCTAATAGCTACTTGAATCCCACCTATTAATTCCCAAAGCTTTCCGGTTATGCAATCTAGTGTTGAGGATACAGGGGAAGCACCGCATATCACTCAACTAATAAATCCTACATCCAGATGTATCCATCCGTCAACACATAACCAGGCACCTTCGGAAACCGTTTACCTCGGACCTTCGAAACGCATCCGCTATACTAGTTGTGACAATACTCCCGAACTATCCACTAGTACTGGGTGACATCGGGGTTATCTCACCACCAGAGACGCATAGAAGAACTTCCGATGTAGGCCGCCTCTGGTATTCTATAACTGTAATGATACACAATGGGACGACAATACCTCAGATCTCAACTCCCCGAGACTCAGCCTAAACACACGGGAGGCACCAAGACAGAATTCTCATCACAAAGATATCGGAAAAATCCAAACAATACCCGCGTGATCCTAAAAAAATTGGTGAAATTTGAGGATAGTGATATTAAAACAACGTCAGGAATCCTCACCAGTGCGACGAAGGCGATGAGGAGTAAAAAGAAACCCTACTCTCCGATATATATATATATAGGACTCAAAACATTTTGTGTGTGTGCCTAGACTCAACCGTCAGCGGTTCGATCAATCAGGGTGCTCCTATGTCGGAGAAGGCTCTTAATACCAACTTGTAATGCCCAGGATGCGACTATATCTCCTACGTGTCGAGGCATGAGATAGAGACATAAGCGCATTCTGGAATGATCGCAAGTGTGGTATCTTTGCACGACTCATGTAAAGAACATGGATGAATGAGTAAAATAGTTGGCTTACACTCGCCTCGTCACACAATTAATACAATAGCATACATTCATCCAAATAACACAGGGTCCGACTACGGACGAAATCAAACGAGAAAATATACCACGACCACAAGTTCTAAACGCCCCTAGTAGGAACCACTATTGATCGTCGGGGTACGTCACATATATACGACCACGCTCTTCATCGAGCTCCCAGTGAAGTTCTTGTCCATCTCTTGCGTTGTACTCAGTTTTACCTGCATCTGGTGTGTGTGGTAAACTGTGAGTCACAAGAACTCAGCAATCCCATTCTCGGGTATCAAAACTAACAAAGCCTTTTAGGTGTGGAGAGGTAATAAAGTGGTTGCATCAAGCACTAAGCAACTAGCTTATGAATTCATAGCGAGATCAGAATATGTGCCAACGTTCGCTAAAGATGATCAATAAGTGATCCTAGCTACTCACGTTCATCCATAACCCCACCGTGTTCACTTTCTGAACCCCTTCGGAAAGAGACCATCACGATACTCACACAGGTAGTGTAATCTTAAGAATATGGTGTCAAGTTATCTAAAACCAGATATTAACAAATTCCCATCTGCCACATAACTGCGGGCATGGCTTTCGAAATTTCATAACCCTGCAGGGGTGTCCCAACTTAGCCCATCACAAGCTCACGATCTGAGGAGTCGCAAATCCATGTTGGGAAGACCCGAGTATTCTCGAAATCCCGTGCTCAAGATATTTCGACAAAGGTAAAACTAATCTAGTAAGACCTCCCGGCGTGCCGACACCCTGATAGTAGCCGCGTGTATCTCATCTCAGGCCACGACCGGATGGGACAACCTACAGGTAAATACCATATACCCCGGGTTTCCCCAAGGCGGCCCTGCAGTGTGCCCAGTTTGGACCAACACTCATGAGCAGCACTGGTCTGGGTTGTTGATTAAGAACTTGGGTTAATTACTCCCTATGCAAGTTTTAGTTGTTAGGCAAATGGTAAAACCAAAGTTGGGTCTTGCTGGAAAAGCTTTAAGCAGAGCGAATTATCAAGGGGGGCCCATAAACCCCAACTATGTTAGGAATGCAAAATCAAGGAACATAACACCGGTTTATCGGGTCCTAAGGTGGCATGAGTGGAACAAAACACCAAGCAGTAGGCCGAGCCTTCCACCCATTACCAATATATATGTGCATTAGTTTAAATACGATATATATTGTGTTATCCCAATAAACAAGCCCGAACATGGAGCAATCTTCAAACATCACCTGCAACTAACAACGATATAAGAGGGGCTGAGCAAAAGCGTACTAAGCCAATCAACGGTTTGCTAGGAAGGCGGTTAGAGTGTTTTGTGGCAACATACGAGGCTGACAAGACAAGAATAGGCATCAAGGAATAACTATAGAGCGAGACAACTAGAAAAGCAAAGATAGAGGTGATATCAGGGAACGGTCTTATTGCCTGTGATTCGACAAGGAAGAAGTACTAGTCCATGAAGTAGTCGAACAAAATCCTCACAACTCCAGAACGAAACCGAAGCTAACGAGAGAAGCAACCGGAAAGAAGCAAACAACACGGTAAACACACAAGCATAAACATGGCATATGATGCACAAGCAAGTATGATGCATGTCCGGTTTAATTATGCATGGAATGGCAAAGTGCAACAAACAACACTACAATTTAAGCGGAGCTCAATATGCTACGAGTTGCATATTGACGAAGCACGACATTCGATTTATTTAGTTGACTCTCATTTAGGTACCCAACAAGTTTAAATGTTTTTAACATGGCAAGAGGTGAAGCATAAGTAAACTAGCTATCTAGGCATTTTAAATGAGGCTGGATATAACAACAACAATTCCGGAAAATCCCCGCGTGCATATTTAGCAATTTTTAAGGAAACTCAATTTAAAAAGTTTAATGTCGTTATCATGATGCGAATGACACGTTCAAGTTATATGCAATTTTTATTAAAAGTTAACATGAACATGTTAGGAAGCATTTGTCACCGTGGTGGAAAGAGAAGGTGCCACGGCGACGAATCCGAAAATGATGCCACGGCAACATATCGGTTCCGGTAACTCGTTGAGAGACCGGTGCAAAAGATGAAGGGCGGCATGAGCGTGTCATGCAAAGATGGTGGGTGCTCCCGGTTACCCAGTTCCCACGTGACAACGGCATGGCAACAAGGAGGAACACACAAGGACAACTCGGACACGGTGCAATAAGTGAACATCTCATACAACACAACATGCAACACTCGTCCATGGGCGTCGTTCCAGCGGTATACCTTTGAAGAGTAGGTTTCAGGGTGGAACGAGTCATCGAGGGAAGTAGTGGTACACGGGCGCCGTGGGTAGTAGTCATTCTCAGACGTCGTGGAAGTGGTGGCGCACGTTCGTTTCGGAGAGGTACTTGACGAATCCAACATCTTCGGGGCGACGATAGTTGTACACGTTTCATAGATGTTCGGGGTCACGATGAGGAACTTGACGTCTACAGGTCTCCGAGGTCGACGGTAGTGGAACTTGACGCACCGCCAAGTGTAGTCGTACTCGTTATGAAGGTGAACTTGACGAATTCGATGCCTTCGGGCGTCACGGTACTTGGCGATTTCGGAGACAGTGGTAGAGGTACTTGACGCGCCACCGAGTTCATTTGACATAGCCACTACTAGAAACCCTAATCACTTCAGTCTCACCGATAGGGATCTCGGTCTCATCGAGATGGGAATGTAAACTCTCTGTTTCCTATTTGCAACATTTTGGTCTAACCGAGATGTGAGAATCGGTCTCACCGAGTTAACATTGCAAACTCTTTGTTGCCCCTTCATAACGTTTCGGTCCAACCGAAACAAGCAAATCTGTCCCAGCGAGTTTGCCTGACCAACTCTCTGGTTAGCTTATTACCAAAATCGGTCCTACCGAGTTTGTGTAATCGGTCTCACCGAAATTACTTTATGCCCTAACCCTATTGAAATCGGTCCTACCGAGTTGATCATATCGGTCCCACCGAAATGCCTAACGGTCACATTATGAACTAAATCGGTCTGACCGAGTTCTTTGATTTGGTCCCACCGAGTTTGGTAAATTGTGTGTAATGGTTAGATTTTGTATGGAGGCTATATATACCCCTCCACCCACTCTTCATTCGTGGAGAGAGCCATCAGAACATACCTACAATTCCATTACACATTGTTCTGAGAGAGAACCACCTACCCATGTGTTGAGACCAAGATATTCCAATCCTACCATATGAGTCTTGATCTCTAGCCTTCCCCAAGTTGCTTTCCACTCAAATCATCTTTCTACCAAATCCAAATTTGTGTGAGAGAGAGAGTTGAGTGTTGGGGAGACTATCATTTGAAGCACAAGAGCAAGGAGTTCATCATCAACACACCGTCTATTACCTTTTGGAGAGTGGTGTCGCCTAGATTGGTTAGGTGTCACTTGGGAGCCTCCGAAAAGATTGTGGAGTTGAACCAAGGAGTTTGTACGGGCAAGGAGATCGCCTACTTCGTGAAGATCTAACCTAGTGAGGCAAGTCTTTCGTGGGCGATCGCCATGGTGGGATAGACAAGGTTTCTTTTTTGTGGACCCTTTATGGGGGGAGCCCTCCGTGGACTCGCGCGGCCGTTACCCTTCATGGGTTGAAGTCTCCATCAACATGTATGTACGATAGCACCACCTATCGGAACCACACGTAAAAAATCTCCATGTATCCATTGCGCGTGCTCCTTCAAACTCCTCCATTTAACTTCATATGCAATTGCTTTACATCCCGCTGCTATACTCTTAGAATTGCATGTGTAGATTGATTGCTTGACTTGTGCTAAGTTGCTAAAATCTGCCAAGACTTAAAATTGGGAAAAGGCTAGGTTTTTATTTGGTCAAGTAGTCAAATTGCATGTTTTACATTCCGCTACCCATATACTCTTGTCATGCTTGCTTGATATGTATTGTGAATGTTTAAACATGTGCTAAAACTCCACCTCAACAAGAAGAAATTAAAACTCCCACTTTTCTTGCTAAGAGTCTTTTCACCCCCTCTAGACACCTTTTCTCAATCTTTTCAATTGGTATCAGAGCTTTGGTCTACATTGCTTTGGTTTAATCACCATTGGAGGAAGATGGATGAGTCTACGTTGGGGAGTATTAGACGTAGAGTACCTATATTTGATGGAGAATTTTATAAGGAATGGAAGAAAGAAATGCTTGATATCTTCAATGAATATCATTTGAATAAGTATATTGATAATCCTTGTATGCCCCCCATTGATGCTTCGAATCCTACTTTCAATGATAAACTTGACATGATTCAAAATCTTAGAACTGTTAATCTTATCACTAGAGGATTCCCTAGAAACTTGCTTGTATGTTTGCCAACATTTGAATGTGCTTATACTATATGGAGATTCCTCGAGGAACAATTTCCGGACTACTCTTTGAAAAATCTAGATGTGATTCTTCAAAAGTCCATTGCTTTAAGTAAGATGAACTCTAGTGATCCCAAATTTTGGTGAATGTTTATTTGAGCTTCGTGACCTTATGCGTTCCAAAGGAGATGTTGGAATTATTAGCAATATCATTTCCGAAGTCATTAGAATTCAGAGAGATGAACATTTTTACGGTCATACTTCTAATGAATCACTCTCTCTAGGAATTGATCCATCACATGACGATGTGGAACATGGATACTATGATGAAGATGATGATAGTGACTACGATCTTGATGAACAAATGAGACATTTTGGTCTTATGGCAAATCTTCATGGTTACGCAGCAGGAGGAAAGGAATGGGTGCTTGATAGTGGATGCACGGATCACATGACCGGAGATAAGGACATGTCTGATGAGCTTGCTAGAAATGATGGTCCACGAAAGTATGTTACCTTTGGTGAAAACTCTAAGGGTAAAGTTGTTGGCCTTGGTAAGGTGGCCATTTCCAATGATAGCTCAATCAAGAATGTCATCCTTGTAGAATCTCTCGGATATAATCTTCTCTCCATGTCTAGATTAGCTGATTTTGGTTTAAATGTTCTATTCACTCATGTTGATTGCCAAGTCTTTTGTAGAGATAATCATAATATGGTCATTACCGGCATTCGTAAAGGTGACATATACATTGTTGACTTAACTAAGAAAGCCCAACCTCGCACTTGTTTTATTGCTAAATCTTCTAAAGGTTGGTTGTGGCATAGAAGGTTAGGTCATGTCGACATGAGAAATCATGATAAGCTTTTTAAAGGTGATCATATCCTTGGTGTTAAAGATGTTATATTTGACAAGGATAGACTTTGTGGTGCTTGTCAAGCAGGAAAAGAAGTTGGAGGAAGTCATCCCGTGAAGAACATCATGACTACGAGAAGACCATTTGAGCTACTTCTTATGGATCATTTTTGGTCCCAATGCTTACAAAAGCCGCGGTGGTAACTCTTTTGGATTAGTCACTGTTGATGATTTTTCAAGTTTTATGTGGGTGTTCTTTCTTGATGATAAATCACAGGTCCAAAAGATCTTCAAAAACTTCGCTAGGAAGGCCCAAAATCAATTTGAGGTGAAGATCAAGAGGGATCGCAGCGACAACGGAACGGAGTTCAAGAACGCAAATGTGGATACCTTTCTTGACGAAAAATGTATTTCACATGAGTTCTCGGCTACGTACACGCCTCAAAAAATGGAGTTGTTGAGAGGAAGAACCGGACCCTTATCGAGATGGCAAGAACGATGCTTGACGAATACAAGATGCCAAGACACTTTTGGGCAGAAGTGGTTGAGATAGCTTGTCATGCAACAAATCGCTTGTATCTTCACAAGCTTCTCGGCAAGACGGCATATGAGCTTCTCACTGGTAACAAACCCCAAGTTGGATACTTTCAAGTATTCGGCTCAAAGTGCTACATTCTTAATAAGCATCGTTGTTCTAAATTTGCTCCTAAATCTCATGAAGGTTTCCTACTTGGTTATGGCTCAAACTCTCACACTTACCGTGTCTACAACAATTTCACCCGAAAGGTTGAAGAGGCGGTAGATGTGAAGTTTGATGAATATAATAGCTCGCAAGTAGAGGCATTACCAATTGATGTAGGAGATAAAGATCCTTTGTAAGCAATTCGAGACTTATCTATTGGCAATATTCGTCCAACGAAGGTGAAAGAGAGTACTTTGTCCGTCCATGTGGAAGCTTCTACCTCACGACAAGGTGAACCAAGTCTGGATACGGTAGCATCCACAAGTGGGACACACCAAGTTGAAGAAAACAAGGAAGTACACCGAGATGAACCTCAGCGACCTCCTTATCCACCTCCTCAAGGGGACAACAACACCAACAACAATGAAGAAGGACAAGAAGAAGAAGAAGATGAAGAGGATGTTCCACGCTGACCTAAGCAAAGGCTTTCACGATTTAGAGCAGGAATTGCTAGAGATCACCCCGTAGAGCAAATCTACAATGATATCCAAACCGGGAGAATCACTCTCTCTAAATCTCGCCTAGCTAACTTTTGTGAACATTACTCTTTTATATCTAACCTTGAACCTATGATGGTTGAAGATGCTCTTGATGCTCCGGATTGGGTAAACGCTATGCGCGAGGAACTACACAACTTTGAGAGAAATCAAGTGTGGACATTGGTCGAGAAGCCCGACAACAACCACAACATCATTGGTACCAAATGGGTGTTTCACAACAAGCAAGACGAAGGTGGTCAAGTCGTCCGCAACAAAGCACGTCTCGTCGCCCAAGGCTACACTCAAGTCGAAGGTATGGACTATGGTGAGACATAAGCCCCCGTTGCTAGACTTGAGTCCATTCACATCTTACTTGCTTATGCTAATCACCATGATATCACGTTATACCAATGGACATTAGAAGTTCTTTTCTAAATGGTGAAGTTGAGGAGGAAGTTTATGTTAAATAACCTCCCCGCTTTGTCAATCCTAAGAAACCTGATCATGTTTACAAACTTCACAAAGCTCTTTATGGTCTTAAACAAGCTCCTAGAGCATGGTATAAATGCTTGACCAAGTTCCTTATTGAAAAAGGCTTTGAAATTGGAAAAATAGATTCTACTCTTTTTACTAAAAGGGTTAATGGTGAATTATGTGTGTGCCAAATTTATGTTTATGATATCATATTTGGTTCTACTAACCCCCATTTTAGTGAAAGGTTTGGAAAGCTAATGTCGGAAAAGTTTGAGATGTCTATGATGAGTGAACTCAAGTTCTTTCTTGGTTTGCAAATCGAGCAAACTAAGGAGGGTACCTTTGTTTCTCAAACAAAGTATACCAAGGACTTGTTCAAGAAGTTCAACATGCAAGAATGCAAAGGTATGACTACACCCATGCCTACTAGTGGACATCTTGACTTGGCTAAGGATGGCGAACCGATTGACCAAAAGGTTTATCGCTCTATGATTGGTTCATTGTTATATCTATGTGCCTCCCATCCCGATATTATGCTAAGTGTGTGCATGTGTGCACGATATCAAGCGGCCCCCAAAGAATGTCATCTTAAGGCTGTGAAAAGGATAGTGAGATACTTAATTCATACACCAAATTTTGGCATTTGGTATCCTAAGAGGTCTGATATGTATCCAACGTATCTATAATTTTTTATTGTTCCATGCTATTATTTATGAAGTCTTGGATGTTTAAAGGGCTTTATATTTCACTTTTATATCATTTTTGGGACTAACCTACTAACCCAAAGGCCTAGTCCAGATTGCGGTTTTTTGCCTGTTTCAGGGTTTTGCAGAGAAAGAATATCAAACGGAGTCCAAATGGAATTAAACCTTCGTGAGAGATATTTTTGGAGAAAATCACGCACACGGAGCTTGAGAACCACGTCAGGGGATCGAGGGCTGACCCACGAGGGTGGGGGGCGCACCCCCCTTCCCAGGGCGCGCCCCCTGCCTCGTGCCCCCCTCGAGCATCCCTCGGTGCCCTCCTTCTTCCTATATAAGTCTATGTACCCCAAAACCTCCGTGAACAGAGAGAAAACCCTAATTCCACCGCCGTACCTTCTGTTCCCGTGAGATCCCATCTTGGAGGCCGTTCCGGAGCTTCACCGGAGGGGGATCCATCACGGAGTTCTTCATCATCATCATCATCGCCCTCACCATGAGTTGTGAGTAGTTTACCTCAGACCTTTGGGTCCATAGCTAGTATCTAGATGGCTTCTTCTCTCACTGGATCTCAATACAAAGTTCTCATCGGTCTTCGAGGAGAACTATTCGATGTAATCTGTTTTTGCGGTGTGTTTGTCGAGATCCGATGAATTGTGAGTTTATGATCAAGGTTATCTATGAAAGATATTTGGTTCTTCTCTGAACTTTTTATGTGTGCTCATAATATCCTTGCAAGTCTCTTCGAATTATTGGTTTGGTTTGGCCTACTAGACCTATAGTTCTTGCAATGGGAGAAGTGCTTGGCTTTGGGTTCAATCTTGCGGTGTCCTTTCCCAGTGACAGTAGGGGCAGCAAGGCACGTATTGTATTGTTTCCATCGAGGATAAAAAGATGGGGTTTATATCATATTGCTTGAGTTTATCCCTCTGCATCATGTCATCTTGCTTAAGGCGTTACTCTGTTCTTATGAACTCAATACAGTAGATGCATGCTGGATAGCGGTCGATGTGTGGAGTAATAGTAGTAGATGCAGGCAGGAGTCAGTCTACTTGTCTCGGACGTGATGCCTATATACAATGATCATGCCTAGATAGTCTCATAATTATTCGCTTTTCTATCAATTGCTCGACAGTAATTTGTTTACCGTCGTAGAATATCGCTATCATGAGAGAAGCCACTAGAGAACACTATGGCCCCCGGGTCTATTCTCAACATATCAATCTACATCTACTTTACTTTTATCGCTTTTATTTGCTGTTCTTATAAACCAAAAATACCAAAAATATAAACTACCATCTCTATCAGATCTCACTTTCGTAAGTGACCGTAAAGGAATTGACAACCCCTTATCGCGTTGGCTGCAAAGTTCTTATTTGTTTGTGCAGGTGCGAGGGACTGGCGCGTGGTCTCCTACTGGATTGATACATTGGTTCTCAAATACTGAGGGAAATACTTACGCTACTGTGCTGCATCTCCCTTTCCTCTTCGAGGGAATACAACGCAAGCTCGAGAAGTAGCAAAGTCCTCTTTTGATCTTGTTGGCTACTCCGACTCGAACTATGCTGGAGACCAGGTTGATAGAAAGTCCTCTTCAGGTACTTGTCAATTTCTTGGTAGATCTCTTGTGTCTTGGTCCTCCAAGAAACCAAACTCGGTATCCTTATCCACCGCCGAAGCGGAATACATTGCCACTGGATCATGTTGTGCTCAATTACTTTGGATGACCCAAACCTTAAAAGATTATGGGATATATGTGAAACATGTTCCATTGCTTTGTGACAATGAAAGTGCTATTAAGATTGCTCATAATCATGTGAAACATTCTCGAACTAAGCATATTGAAGTTCGTCATCATTTCATTCGAGATCATGTTGCTAAGGGTGATATCAATCTTAAACATGTTCGCACCGATAAGCAATTAGCAGATATATTTACTAAACCACTTGATGATAAAGTGTTTTGCAGGTTGAGAGGTGAATTGAACATTATTGATGCCTCAAACTTCGAGTAGGAACTCCATTTGGATACTTGCAAGGCATAAGCCTTTGACTAATCCTTGATATTTCTCTTATGATGATGATCATAGGTCTTGGATATTTGTACCCTTGCATGTTATCAAACCCTTGTAGGCACTTGGATGAATCTAAATCCATGGTATTGCAATTCACTCACATCTTGAGCAATCTCTACATCACCAAGTCCCTACACCGTGGTGGTTGAAGACAAGGAAGCATGAAACCCTTCGACATATCCTTTGACAATTTCTATATATCAAATTTCATTTGGTATCAAACTTTCATGATTGTCATCTTGGATACACAAGTGCTCTTCCTTGCAAGGCTAACCCATGTAGGTAGATGAACTCAAATCCAAGTGGTGCTCCCAATTCTTGATGAGCTACATCAACCTTGAGCAACTCACACAAGTTCAACCACATGATCAAGATCAACACCACCACCCAAGGTATGTTATTCCATCTTAGAGAAGCTTTACCCCAAGACATGGGTCAAAGCAACTCAACAAGATGAGAATACATCAAATGCTTAAACGAAAAATGGTAAGCCCATTTTGAGCTTAAACGATGAGTATGACCTATGATCAAGTGTCTTCACTTGACTCCTAAGTCAATATACTCTAACATAGGTGACTTTGTCACCGCCCAATTCTAGATGAAGTTCTCTAGTGTTTCTCTAAGTTTGTGCATTTGTCCCTTGCATTTTGTTCCCCTTCTTTTAAACAAAAAAACTTCATCTAGATTTTATTCTCTGTGTTTTGTTCTGCATTTTCTGCATCCAATTCATTGCAAATCCTTCAGTCAATTCCTTGCAAATCTTTGTGAGATCTTATTTGCCTAGTGAACTGAAGTGACTATTGCTCTTTTTCTGTGTTGAACTCGGTCCCACTGGTTTGTCATTTTCGGTCCAACCGAATCCATTCGGTGCAACCGAAGAACGCAACTCGGTGTCACCGATTTCACTGCAGAAAAGACAATTTGCCACTTGTTTTTGCACTTTTGTTCTAGCTCCACTCAATGATACTTTTCCTCTACCGGCATCACATTTTATATGCTGCTTTGCTCTGTGACTCAAGGACCAAACCTACTTTGACTCACACTCCAGAAGATCCCTTCTTGGAAATTGATGTCAAAGGGGGAAAGAGAGTTCACATCAAAGCTTAATGATAGAATACTTCAAACAGGGGGAGAGAGCAATCACATGCCCCAGATGCTTGGTGTTCAAGAGGAGAGAAGTCACATGTCTTTAAAGAGGGGAAAGACATGTCTATGTTATGTCTCTGCATTATGATATGTTTTTATTCTGCTCTGACTCTATTTCCCTACTCTCTTCCATTATCCAATATAAGATTCAGGGGCAGAAAGACTGCTAGGGAAGAAAGTCTTTGAATTCATTGCATATCTTTTACCTTTGGGAACATGTCTGTATTCAAGAGTACCCAGTACTCACTCTCTACATGTTATCCCAATCTTTGTACTCTTTTGTCTCTTTTGTTGTTCTGTCTAGTAGATGTACCTACGTTATCTAACCTTGTTTACTCAGGTTCATCCCTTCATAAGCTAGCTCAAGATCACAAGGTAAGTATATGCATCACACTCATGTGCATGAGTTTCTTGCTAATGTACATATTGTTTGCAAGAAGGAATCATCAACATGAGGATACACTTCATATATTCACATCATTTGCTCTGATGCATATATCCAAGATAAATGTAACTCATTACTTGCTCTGTCATGTCTATGCTTTCACATGCTCTTATATTCAATATTTACACGATTGCATACATGTATGGGGAGCCTATGCATGTTATATGTCCTTCCAAAGCTTTACTTGTTATTTTTCATATCTTTATCTAAAGCTTTGATGAATGTTGTCATTAGTTACCAAAAAGGGGGAGATTGAAATCACAAGTGCTCCCTGGGTGATTTTCGTAATTAATGTCAACATATCTCTTGTTGGACTAATGTTTACATCTAGTATATTTCAGAAAGCTTCAACAAATGGAGTGGCATGGACTAGAGGATGTGGAACCCCTTCAAGATGATAAGGAAAAAGGATTGGCTCAAGCTCAAAGCTCAGGACTCTACATTTTCTATTTTAGTGATCCAAGATCACATTGAGTCCATAGGAAAGCCAATACCATTAAAAGGGGATGAGGTGTTGCTTAATGGCTTGCTCGCTAAAAGTTCTTAGTGATATGCTCCAAAACCCTCAACCACTTTCTCACACCCACATATGTCCCTAACCAAAAGTCAAACT
Source organism: Secale cereale (assembly GCA_902687465.1). NCBI lineage: Eukaryota > Viridiplantae > Streptophyta > Magnoliopsida > Poales > Poaceae > Secale > Secale cereale. Next base: position 490,600,412 of record LR738710.1, read on the forward strand.
CGGCCCCACCAAAACTTTCTATCCGGTGCCACCGAGTTCATTTGACATAGCCACTGCCAGAAACCCTAATCAATTCGGTCTCACCGATAGGGATCTCGGTCTCACCGAGATGGGAATGTAAACTATATGTTTCCTATTTGCAACATTTCGGTCTAACCGAGATGTGAGAATTGGTCTAACCGAGTTAACATTGCAAACTCTCTGTTGCCCCTTCGTAACGTTTCGGCCCAACCGAAACGAGCGAATCAGTCCCGCCGAGTTTGCCTGACCAACTCTCTAGTTAGCTTATTACCAAAATATGTCCTAGCGAGTTTGTGTAATCGGTCTCACCGAGAATACATTATGCCCTAACCCTAATGAAATCGGTCCTACCGAGTTGATCATATCGGTCCCACCGAAATGCCTAACGGTCACATTATGAATTAAATCGGTCTGACCGAGTTCTTTGATTTGGTCCCACCGAGTTTGGTAAACTGTGTGTAACGGTTAGATTTTGTGTGGAGGCTATATATACCCCTCCACCCACTCTTCATTCAGGGATAGAGCCATCAGAACATACCTACAATTCCATTCCACATTGTTCTGAGAGAGAACCACCTACTCATGTGTTGAGACCAAGATATTCCAATCCTACCATATGAATCTTGATCTCTAGCCTTCCCCAAGTTGCTTTCCACTCAAATGATCTTTCTACCAAAATCAAATCTATGAGAGAGACTTGAGTGTTGGGGAGACTATCATTTGAGGCACAAGAGCAAGGAGTTCATCATCAACACACCATCTATTACCTTTTGGAGAGTGGTGTCTCCTAGATTGATTAGGTGTCACTTGGGAGCCTCCAACAAGATTGTGGAGTTGAACCAAGGACTTTATACGGGCAAGGAGATCGCCTACTTCGTGAAGATCTACCCTAGTGAGGCAAGTCCTTCGTGGGCGATGGCCATGGTGGGATAGACAAGTTTGCTTCTTCGTGGACCCTTTGTGGGTGGAACCCTCCGTGGACTCGCGCAGCCGTTATCCTTTGTGGGTTGAAGTCTCCATCAACGTGGATGTACGATAGCACCACCTATCAAAACCACGCGTAAAAAATCTCCATGTCTACATTGCGTTTGCTCCTTCAAACTCCTGCCTTTACCTTCATATCCAATTGCTTTACATTCCGCTGGTATACTCTTAGAATTGCATGTGTTGGTTGATTGCTTGACTTGTGCTAAGTTGCTAAAATATGCCAAGACTTAAAATTGGGAAAAGGCTAGGTTTTTATCCGGTCAAGTAGTCAAATTGCATGTTTTACATTCCGCTGCCCATATACTCTTGTCATGCTTGCTTGATATGTATTGTGAATGCTTCAACACGTGCTAAAACTCTGCCACAACAAGAAAAAATTAAAACTGCCACTTTTCTTGCTAAGAGTCTATTCACCCCCCTCTAGACACCTCTTCTCGATCCTTTCAGCAGCATCAGCACTGCTCCTCGGAAGATCAGCAAACACGCTTGGAGAACTCCATAACCGTGTCAGCCCAAGATACTTCTGCCCTCCGAAGATGCTCTGTAAGAGAAAGGATTTACCAGATGTTATCTGTTGTGCTTGCTTGATTTCTTCACACGCGTTGCGCGACTCGCTTCGCGCATCCTGGGAAGCCTTAACTGCATCAACGAGCTTGGAGGCTTGTTCCGAAGCCTTCTCTTCCAATGCCTCGCATTTGCGAATGGCATCGTTGATCTCAACCTCGACTTAGGACACCCAAGCCTGGTGCTTCTCGCAAGCGGCCTTTTCGGCCTCTAAATCGACAACCGCTTTGTCGACGGCTATCATGTTCGCTTCGGCCTCCTTCTTGGCCTTCGCGAGTTCGCCCTTGAGGACCTCGAGCTCAGTGGCGCCAACTGTGCAATACAGAATATTATAAAAGGGTTTATACCCATACTCAATTAACATTATTAGTCTTCTTGACATTTTAATTTTTCCTTCCGCATACCTTGCATTTCATCTAAACGCTGGTTGACGCGGTCGGGGTCCGCATTGGCCAAAAAGAGCTTCCGATTTAGTTTGGCAACTTCTGCATCTCGTGCAGTTGCCGCAACTAGTGAAGCCTGCTCAAATACAGAAAACACACAGTCCAGCTCTAGAATATGCTATACTATGGATACTTCGTCCGATTCTGTTCAGAATCACACAAAGCATCAGGGGCTACTGGCTATATATGTGTATTTAAAACAAATAAAGTTCCATAAAGAACATTATATTGCTTACCTCAAAGCCTGTTAAGAGGCTGCTGAAGGCTTCATTCAGTCCGCCTATGACGGACTGAATCTTCTTCATCACCGCACCCATCACGGTGCGGTGGTTCTCCACGACGGAAGGACTTTGCAGTGCTCCCTCCATAGGGTCTGGCGCCTCCGGATTGACTCCGGGCGCCGTCGTACCCACCCCCGCGTGGGGGTCTAGTCTTCGGACCCCGAAGACGCACTAGGCTCCGGGTCAATATTCGGGAGGGCCCCGGATTGTTTGGGCCCCCCGTCTTCGGTATCCATGGGGACTGTTTCCCCATGGTCAGCGGTGGCCAAGGTATTACCCTCGGTCGCCCTGTCACTTGCCCCGCCCTCATCTCCGTGAGCGGAGAACGCCCGCTGGGAGGACACTTCGGTGTCCCTGCCGATCATGGGCGATGAAGCTCGGACCGGCGGGTCAGTCTCCGTCCCTCCACGCGCTAGAGAGTTCCCCTCCGATACGGAGGCATCGGGATGTCCTCGGGGAGGGTTGTAGGTCAGCAGGTGAGAAATACTAAGTAAGCATAAAAAATGCTAAACAAACAAAGGTGCATCAATTAATATATCCAGACAAACTTACGTTTCGGTCGGGGGCTTCACCCTGGGCTTCACCTCAAAGCTCTGTTCGGATGATGAGTCCGAACGAGTAGAGAGGTTTAGCCTCCTCCGGGGTGCGGCCGTGCCCGCGTCAGCGGCGGCCCCCCTCTCCATCCCCCTTCCTTGCGTGGGGGGCTCTTCTTCTTCTTCTTCTTCGTCATCCTCCTCCTCTTCAGAGGAGAGGATGTTGATCTTCTCGGACTTCTCGTCCGCAGGGCGGGGGCCGTCTTCGGCCTCCTTGCCCTTCTTCTTGGACTTCTTGACCGGTGCCTTGTACGGCGCCGGGACCAGCATCACCGTCAGTCGAGGCGATTCCGGGTCTTCGGGCAAAGGCGCCGGACACTTCATTTGGATTGCCTTCTTCGTCCAGCCCTGTATATTCCGCAAAAACTCCAATTCCTGTTATCATAAAATAAGAAAGGGGATATATGTTCGGCGAAATTTTCTATTACCTCTGGGGCGGAGAACGCGGTACTATAGCCCACGTGCTGGGTTTCTTCCGGCCACTCCTTCTTGCTCTTGAAGAGATGCTTCCAGATCTCTTTGCGCGTAAAGCCAAAGAGATGCTTCAGAGGCCTATCTCCTGCCGAATCGAACTCCCATAGGGAGGAGTCCTGGCTTTGGCAAGGAAGGACAAGTCGGGCCAGCATTACCTGGACCACGGTCGAGAGCTGACAGCCCTTGGAAATCATGCCGGACACACGGCTCTAGAGTGCCGTCACCTCAACCTGAGATCCCCAGTCCAGACTCTTTTTGGTCCAGGAGGTCAACCGCTCCGGGGGTCCAGATCTGATAGCAGGTTCCGCCGCCCATTTGGCGTCGCGGGGTTAGGTGACATAGAACCACTCGTGCTGCCAGACCTTGTTCGTTTCCACGAACGACCCTTTTGTCCAATTGGCATTCGGGAGCTTGCTAATCATAGCACCCCCGCACTCCGCGTGTTGCCCGTCCACCACCTTCGGCTTCATGTTTAAGGTTTTGAGCCATAGGCCATAGTGAGGAGGGACACGGAGGAAAGCTTCACACACCATTATAAAAGCTGAGATGTCAAGGATTGAGTTCGGAGCTAGATCGTGGACATCTAGCCCGTAGAAAATATCAAACCCCGAACAAAGGGGTGGAGCGGGAATCCTAGCCCCCTAAAAAAGTGCGAAAGGAACACAGCTCTCTCGCCTGCCTCTGGGACGGGGATCACGTGGCCCTTGGCGGGGACTCGGTGCGCGATGTCGGCAGCGAGATAGCCTGCGCTCTAAAGATCCTCCACGGTTTTCTCAGTGACCGTGGAGGCCTCCCACTTGCCCCTGGCACCGGATCCAGCCATTGCCAGGGAAGGAAGTAGTGATGGAGGAACGGAAAGCGGTGGGCGCAAGAGATGAGGATGCTGGGGCTAGGGAGATTGGAGATCTCTAGCTTGAGGAAAGTGTGGGTCTGATAAAAGGGATTGGTATCCTTTTATAACACTGTGAATACAGAACATCCCCCCACTTTAGCCATAAACCTCGCCGGTTCCCAAAGCGGTCGTGCATAATGCGCGGTGTGGATGCTCATGTCACATTGATAAGGATCTCACAGTAAGCGGGCACGATCTCTATTCTGATAAGACGTGTCAATAAGGATATACCTCAAAACACGAAACTAGATCCAAATAAAACGGTTTGATATGTTAGTGGGATGGAAGCGACGCTTCACCAAAACGTTGTCAGTCAAGACACACTACTCATTTTCTATCAAAAGCCTTACCTTCGAGGCTAAGGGTTGTACTAACCTTGCAGAACCGGACACAGTACGTTTATTGAAGAAGATACGTTCGGAAGAAGGAACCCGCCTTGCAATGTTGATGACAATACGGAAGCCGACCTCATCGACATCGAAGACAGGTTCAGGGGCTACTGAGGGACTCCTGGATTGAGGGGTCCACGTGTGGCCGTATAACTCATGGCGGGCCAGACAGGTGGGCCGTGAAGATCATTGTTGAAGATCGCCTCTCGTATTCAGATAGGACTCATGTATTCATATAATGGCAGGTTTTAGGTTCATGTGTAATCTTTCCTTCCCCTGAAAGTCAGTTATGTACAACCCTAGGCCCTCCGGTGCATATATAAACTGGAGGGTTTTAATCCGTAGAGGCTAATAGAGGGAAGAGAATCATAACATCTTCATAGGCTAGACTTTAGGGTTTAGCCATTACGATCTCGAGGTACATCAACTCTTGTAATCATATTCATCCATATTAATATAGCAGGAAGTGGGGTATTACCTCAATCGAGAGGGCCTGAACCTGGGTTAACATAGTGTCCCCAGCCTCCTGTTACCATCGATCCTCAGACGCATAGTTCGGGACCCCCTACCTGAGATCCGCCGGTTTTGACATCGATACTCCTCGTCGTTACCTGATTCATCATAAGGAAGAATAGGAGGATATTGGGACATCTCTTCTTTTTCACTAGTATTCTCTTCATCTTCTATTTGTTTTCTTGTCTATATGTAATTGGCAATATAAGGATTTTCAATGCAATTCACCACACAATACATATAGATTTCATCTAGATCAAAATCAAGAACTTTATCAAGCACAAATTTGGGAATATCCTTAGTTATGCGTTTCATTTCTTCAAAATCCACAAGCAAACTAAGTTCATTATGATGCGCAAGGGAAATCAAGTCATCACAATTTTTGGACATGATACGATCATCAATCAATTTGCATTGGAGATTTAAATGATCACGTTCATTGCAAAGTTCACAAGGATGGCAAAGAAATTTTAAAATTTTAGCACAAGCATCTAGCCTCTCTTGCAACCATTTATTTTCCAAATACTTATGCCTCTTGCAAAATCTATCTTCCCTATTTGGTGTGTACTTGCAAACTCTATGCACTCCACAAAAGTTGACATGCTTATAAGAGACATTTTCATCATGACTAGTGCAATCATCATTAGTACTACGGATATTCAAAGAGTTCATACTAACAACATTGCAATCATGCTCATCATTCAGAGTTTTAGTGAAAAACATTTTAGTGCATTCCTCTTCTAGTACTTCGGCAGATTTTCCTTTCCATCATTTTCACGTAAGACATTAAAAAGATGAAGCATATGAGGCACCCTCAATTCCATTTTTTGTAGTTTTGTTTTATATACTAAACTAGTGATAAAACAAGAAACAAAAAGATTCAATTGCAAGATCTAAAGATATACCTTCAAGCACTCACCTCCTCGGTAACGGCACTAGAAAATAGCTTGATGTCTACTATGCAACCTTCTTCTTGTAGATGTTGTTGGGCCTGCAAGTGTAGAGGTTTGTAGGACAGTAGCAAATTTCCCTCAAGTGGATGCCCTAAGGTTTATCAATCCGTGGGAGGAGTAGGATGAAGATGGTCTCTCTCAAACATCCCTGCGACCAAATAACAAAGAGTCTCTTGTGTCCCCAACACACCCAATACAATGGCAAATTGTATAGGGGCACTAGTTCAGCGAAGAGATGGTGATACAAGTGAAATATGGATGGTAGATATAGGTTTTTGTAATCTGAAAATATAAAAACAGCAAGGTAACTAATGATAAAAGTGAGCACAAACGGTATTGCAATGCTTCGAAACAAGCCCTAGGGTTCGTACTTTCACTATTGCAAGTTCTCTCAACAATAATAACATAACTGGATCTTATAACTATCCCTCAACATGCAACAAAGAGTCACTCCAAAGTCACTAATAGCAGAGAACAAACAAAGAGATTATTGTAGGGTACGAAACCACCTCAAAGTTATTATTTCTGATCGATCTCTTCAAGAGTCCGTAGTAAAATAACACGAAGCTATTCTTTCTGTTTGATCTATCCTAGAGTTTGTACTAGAATAACACCTTAAGACACACATCAACCAAAATCCTAATGCCACCTAGATACTCCATTGTCACCTCAAGTATCTGTGGGCATGATTATACGATATGCATCACACAATCTCATATTCATCTATTCAACCAACACAAAGAACTTCAAAGAGTGCCCCAAAGTTTCTATCGGAGAGTCAAGAAGAAAACGTGTGCCAAACCGTGTGCATAAGCTCACAAGGTCACCGAACCCACAAGTTGATCACCAAAACATACATCAAGTAGATCACGTGAATATCCCATAGTCACCAGATATAAGCACATGCAAGACATACATCAAGTGTTCTCAAATCCTTAAAGACTCAATCCGATAAGATAACTTCTAAGGGGAAACACAATTCATCACAAGGTAGAGAGGGAGAAACATCATATTAGTCAATTGTAATAGCAAAGCTCGCGGTACATCAAGATCGTGCCATATTAAGAACACGAGAGAGAGAGAGAGAGATCAAACACATACCTACTGGTACATACCCTCAGTCTCGAACGTGAACTACTCCCTCCTCGTCATGGAGAACGTCAGGATGATGAAGATCGCTACCGATGATGGATCCCCCTCCGGCAGGGTGCCGAAACAGGGTCCCGATTGGTTTTTGGTGGCAACAGAGGCTTGTGGCAGCGGAACTCCCGATCTAGGTCTCTTTTTGGGGGTTTCTGTATTTATAGGAAATTTTGGCGTCGGGAACAAGTCAGGGGGGGGTCTCCGAGTCGTCCACGATATAAGGGGTGCGCCCAGGGTGGTAGGGCATGCCCTCCACCCTCGTAGACGGCTCTGGACTCTTTTGGCCCAACTATTTTACTCCGGGGGCTTCTTTTGGTCCATAAAAATCATCAAAAATTGACACGTCAATTGGACTCTGTTTGGTATTCCTTTTCTGTAAAACTCCAAAACAAGGAAAACATAAACTGACACTGGGCTCTAGGTTAATAGGTTAGTCCCAAAAATCAAATGAAAGAGTAAAGCCCATTAAACATCCCAAACAGATAATATAATAGCATGGAACAATAAAAAATTATAGATACGTTGGAGACATATCAGCGTACGATGGAACGACGGATCCCGCGGTATGGATTGAAGACTTTATTCTCCACATACACATGGCTCATGGAGATACTTCCATGCCATAAAATACCTCCCTCTAAAGCTGAAGGGGGCAACACGACACTGGTTATACAGCCTCCCTGAGAACTCCATTGGAAGCTGGGAAGATTTAAAGGATGCTTTTTGGGCTAACTTTCAGGAGACTTATGTCCAGCCAGCGGATGCTGATGATTTAAGCCACATAATCCAGCAACCCAGGGAGTCAGCCCGCAAGCTTTGGAATCGGTTCTTAACTAAAAAGAACCAAATCGTCTACTGTCCGTACACTGAGGCCTTAGTGGCATTTAAACACAGTGTCCGCTACGAATGTCTCACACGACACCTCGGCCAGGAGAAGCCGAAGATAATGCAGCCCTTCCTACATTTATGACTCGCTTTTGCGCGGGCGAGGACATCTAGTTAGCTCGTAGAAGCAACAGTTCCAGTGACCCTGGTACTTCCGAAGCCAGGGACGGTAATGGTAGGCCACAACGCAACAAGAAGAAGCGTCGGAACAATAACAGAGAAACATATGACATGGCAGTGAATGCCAGATTTAGTAGCTCCAAATAAGGTCAGCGAAAGAAGCCATTCAAAGGTAATAGGGACGGTCCATCCAACCTAGACAAAATATTTTAGAGACCTTGCCATATTCATGGCACCCCTGGAAAGCCTGCAAATCACACCAACAAAAAATGTTGGGTCTTCAAGCAGGCCGGCAAGTTAAAAGCCGAACACAAGGGGAAATGACCTCAAAGCGAGGACAAAGACAAGCCTCGCCCACCGAATACGGGGGGGGGGGGGCAAAAACAATTTCCCCCTAAGGTGAGAACGGTGTACATGATCACGCCACCCATATCCCCAAGAGGGAGCGCAATTGTGCACTAAGGAAGTTTACGACGTAGAGCCCATCACCCCCAAGTTCAACCCATGATCGGCTTGTCTGATCACCTTCGATCGCAGGGATCACCCAACTAGTATCCATCACGGAGGTTCGGCGACCCTAGTACTCAATCCTATCACTGACGGATACCATCTTACTTGAGTCCTTATGGACGACGGCAGTAGCCTGAACTTGATCTATCAGGATACGGTCCGCAAGATGGGGATAGACCCATCAAGAATCAAGCCTAGCAACACTACCTTTAAAGGAGTGATACCCGATGTAGAGGCCCGCTGCACAAGCTCGTTAACACTAGAGGTTGTATTCGGCTCCCCAGAGAATTTTCGAAGCGAACAACAAATCTTCGACCTCGCTCCCTTCCGTAGTGGCTATCATGCACTTCTCGGAAGAACTGCTTCGCCCGCTTTTATGTAGTCCCGCACTATGCTTGCCTCAAGCTTAAAATGCATGGACCTCGCAGCGTCATCAAAGTCAATGGGAATTTGGAGCGCTCCATCTGTATAGAGGAGGATACTGTGGCCTTGGCAGCCGAAGTTCAAGATGGCCTATTAAAGCCAAATAATTCATCGGTCATCAAGACCAGAGGCACTGTTAAACATGTCTGGCCTGCATTGCAATGCGGCAGCTCAGAGGAACCTGAGCTTGATTAGCAGTTTGGTCTCCACCCGCTGCCCCACAAGGTTGTGGCATGTGTACATCGCGTACACAACTACGCCCTTAAAATACCTTGGGCAGCGCCGGGGGCGCACTGCGGAAAAACAGTCCATAGTACGGCTTGACCTTATTCGGACTCTAAATATTTTTTTCATTATAGGTTCAGCAAACAACCCACTCTATCTATGGTTGTGCAGGAAATTCTTTTCTAGATTTCCTCTTCCTTTTTCACAGGCGGCCATCAGACCTCTCTCCTTTAAGGATGTGTCACAAAGGAAAAACGGCGCAAACGTGCAATATAGATTCATTGGGATCTTTCTTTCAGTAATCTTAGGCTCTATGTAAACCTTTCCCTTTATTATTTTCTTATTTGGCATGTAAAATGTCCAAGATATTGTCGGCATTATCTATAACTACACAGCTCACCATATTAATCAGGGTATAAAAGAAGCAGTTGGGTTCCACTTTGTTTGGAGTTTATTTTGCATTACCATCTGTGTTCTCTCCCTACTTCAGATTGCCACATGTGCTCCAATCAAGACTTAACATCGGGGCTGTATGCGGCCTAGCATTCTTCAAAGTCCGAACACCTATAGGGAACTGTTTGGCGTCCCGGATATTGCGTTATGTGCATTGGCTCCGAATCATGTCTTGGGTCTATAGTTGGGTTGCCCGGCTCCTGTGCTTACCACCTTACGTTCCACATTGTTCAGCTGATGTCGTAATGGGAGAAGTACTGCGATTGTATTTCTAGTTCATCCGGTCAAGTACCTCAGTAGATAAAGCCAAAAATTGACTATCATGATAAACGAGAGCTGGTGGGCGATTCGGTGACTTAGTATTATACACCAGATCATTCGCGATCTACTCTGCGTTACACGAGGGGCTGGTCTTCGCCCAGCCGCGTAGAGTATGCACCATAATATGGATAGCCACACATGAACAAGGGGCTAGTACTTAGCCCCACAGTCAAATTTCTATGGCTAAGTGAAAGAAATAAAGCCGCATAGTCTGATTGCCTAGTTCACTTCGCGGACACCTCCTTTACGGACCAAGAAGTTGGGTAAAGCATGGTCACGGGTCATGACGAACACCCCTGTAGCATCTACATGCGGGATGAAGCCGATGACTGGAAACTTTCAGATATACAAATAGATGGATGCACAGGGGGAGAAGTCGCTTGACACATAAGGCACAAAAATATATTCATACATATCGGTTCATGAGCATAGTCTTTACAAACCCTAACATACTTAATCAAAAACCACGTCCTTTGAGCACTAGCCTTCTACAAGGCGGGCTCCCTCAAGGACATCATTGAAGTACCTCTCCGGCTACCGATGATCCTTGCCTTCGGGCGGGCCTGTGGTCGCCACATCAGTGGCCTTCATCTTCTCCCAATGCATATTGACGCGGGAAAAGGCCATCCGAGCACCTTCTATACAGGCCGAATGCTTCACAACATCGACCCGCGGCTTCGCATCAATGAGCTGCTTCACCAATCCAAAGTAGCTACTAGGGATTGGCTCGGCGGGCCAGAGCCGGAATAATAAATCCTTCATGGCCGCACCCGCCATGTTATGCAGCTCGACTAGCTGCTTCAACTGGTTGTTCAGAGGTGTTGGATGTTCTGGCGAAAGGAATTGCGACCAGAACAACTTCTCCATCGTAATTGTCAGGACCCCGATCCTAAGTCACACCGATCTAGCTTGTAACACACCATATCACCTTTGCGGCCTCACGCACGGTATCCCCACGGGTGCCACCTTACCTGGCCCAGGACCGTTTGCGCATTTTGGCACACGTATATGATAGTGTCGCTAGAATCCATATGCCAGAGAACCCGGGCCGACATGGCTAGTTATAAACCAAAAGTGGCACTAAATTATAGAGACATGCATTCATGACCCAGCAACGAACGTGTCGGTCATCAACGTATGAACCCAAGTCGTAGCAAGCTACATGGACTTAAAGGAACAATGCGTGACATTTCCCTTAAGGGACAGACACAAGAACGAAGAAAGACACATGCGGGCCAGCCTACGTGTTCCGGAGCAGTAGCAAGCTACCAAGGCTCAGTGGAAGCACTAGGAGGCATTTCCCTGTAAGATAGGCTACCAAAGGTAAACAGCTAGGTGTCGGATCCCACACATATCAAGCATTTCAAACATACACACAATATGCACAATATGTGCAAATACAACATTGCATTACAACAGAACTCTATGACTCAAAATACTTTATTTAAGAGGCTCCGAAGAGCCATACATAACATATCCATACAGATAGGGGTCACATGACCCAACACTCAAGTCATACAAGCATACAAGCACAAGCGGAAGCTAACTTGTCTGAGTACAGAGAACTTGGAAAGAAAACATGCTTGGTGTAGCCTGACTATCTACAAGGCCCTTCACAAGCTCAGGATCACCGTCCGGGTAGCAAGCTACTCGTCGACGTCAACGTCTATGTAGAACCCATCAGAAGGGGCAGGGTTCTCCTCTGCAACAATTATTAAGAAAACATGAGTACAAAGGTACTCAGCAAGACTTACAACAGAACCTATCATACATGCATCATTATCAACAAGGGTAGTGGAGTTCATTGCAGCAAGCCGGCTTTGACTCTTGGCTAACATATACTACAACTCTCAGCGGATTGCAAGATGAGACTACGCACAAGAGTCCTCTACTCACCACAACAATACAGTACCGTGGATCCTCTTCCGTCATCCTACGGAAGGGCCATCCACGGCACTCACACTTGTCTTGAGACTTTTAGGAGTAACCATCAACTTGTCTATGAACCGTATAAGCAACCAAGTGGTCCATAACTGCGAACAACGGCTATTCGAATAGATTGGTAACCCTGCAGGGATGTACTTCTTCACACACGCTTCCACCACTTATCGCCGTTTACTCGACATGTACTCGGCAACCTTCAAGCGGAAGCCCAGCGAGGGTGTCGGCCACGACCTGACTAACCACACAAGTCCCTAGTCCAGGTTTATCGCCTATTTGGGTTCCATCAGTGGGGAGATCCGGCCGGGGTGTCGCTCACGGCCCCAAACAATGTGTACAGGGTTCCCGAGTCACCAAACGGGCGACCGGGACACCGTGCCACGTACCTGCCGCATCACAGCCTACCCCGAGGGTCAGCGCTGCGCACGACCACCAGTATACTACAAACACCAGAAACTAGTTGCAACTCCTGGACAGAGGACAAGGGCAGTTAATAAGTCGAGAGAGTCAATTAAGGATCCCAATGTGTGGTAGTAGCTAAAACTTGAATCACACATACAGATCTCAGGTCCTATGGACGGTTCCAATGAAACAATCCACCATGTACTCCTACATGGCCTTTCATCGATAACTTTACCAAGCATGTTCCACACTTCACTCTCTTTACCGGACATGATCATTTCACTCTGATCCGTCACCCAGATGAACCAGACCTGACACAAATCTAAGCATAGCAGGCAACATAAACAAATAGCATGGTAGAACACACATCACATGGCTCAATCAACTCCTACACATGCTAGTGGGTTTGAACTATTTACTGTGGCAATGACAGGTCATGCAAAGAAATAGGGTTCAACTACCGCAGCAAGTAGCAGTTCACACGCTGTTGCCTTAATGCAGTAAAAGAGAGCAGGAGCAAGAAGATGGGTTTGTATCGGAATGATCAATGGGTTGCTTGCCTCACAGATTGGTTGTCGGGTACTGCTCTTCAGTTGGACACGCAGATGTATCCTCGGGAGCAGGACCTACCATGGAGAACACCGACGATACAATCAAAACACAAACAAATGCAACAATATGATGCATGCTCATGACATGGCAAGATGAATGTGTTTTGGGCTAATACAACTATAAACAGAATGGTTTGAGCTCATTTGAATCAAAGTTCAAATTTATACTCAAACTATTCATATTTAAATTGCATTATCATGTTTTGATGTGAACAGCAAGGTTAACTTGCTTAAACATGCATGAAACCCGCACCAATGGAAAGATTGGATTTTTCTGATCAATTTTTATATACAAAATTTTTCCATCTGAGCTAGTGTTGAATTTATATGATTTTTAGAAGTTTAAAGCATTTTCTGGAATTTCCTGAATTGTTTTAAATCAAATATTTCCAGAAAAGCCTTTACTGCGTCAGCATGACATCATGCTGACATCAGTAGGTCAACAGACCTGGTCCAGGTCAAACCTGACAGCGGGTCCCGCGTGTCAGTGTCATTAACTTAACTAATTAAAATTAGTGCTAATCCTAACTTAATTAGCCGGCTGGGCCCCACCTGTCGTTGACTCCAGGGGGTCAAACTGGGCCCACCCATGGTCAAAGGGGGTCAAACTGGCCGGCGTTTAGCCGCCGGCGAGGCCAGACGCAGCGTTGCGGTGCGGGATTCGTGCTCCGGCTACCAAAGCGACAGCGGAGCACGTCTACGTGATGCGGGGAGTGACCCGCGTCTAGTGGTGGTGGTGGTTGGCCTCGGAGTCGCCGGAAAAGGCGCCAGCGACGACCTTGGCGGCTGCCGGAGCTCGGGTGAGCTCGGGCTCATCGCTAGGAGGCACGGCGAGGCTCGTGGAGAGGTGCGTTCGGCTCCTGGGGGTGCGGTGGAGCTAGTGGACAGGGTGGCGCGGCCGTTGGGTGGCCGGAGTCTCGTCGGCGATGAGCTCCGTGGCGGCGCGTGCAGGTGAGCTTCGTGCAGACATTACAGAGCTCGAGAGAGAGAACGGAGAGGATGGGGAGGTGGCCAAGCTCACGGTGGTTGCGACGGAGCTGACGGCGAGGTCGGGGACGAGCTGGAGACGACGTGAGGTCGCCGGCGATGTCGATGGCCGAGCGGGGGAGAAGTCGACGGAGACGACACGTTGGGGCTTCCGACGATGTGTGGCTCGTCGGGGAGACGTAGGAGACGGTGGCGGAGCTTCCAGACACAGAGGGGAGGCGAGGGGAGCACGACAGCTGCGGCGGTTACGGCGGCGAGCTCGCGAGCGCTGCAGCCATGGCGAGGAGAGGGCAAGGGAGAGAGGCAGGGGGGGTGGATGTGTCCAGAGGCTTCAGGGCGCGACGTGGATGTCGTCCAGCCCGTTCCCGCGGCGAAGCGGCAAGCAGGTGGCGCCGTGGCGAGCTCGCGCTCGTCGGCGTCACCTCCCTGCCTGCCTGGCGGGGACGAAGCAGCTGACTGGCTCGGGCCAGCACAGTGTTGGGCCGCCAGGTGGGCCGGGGTGATCCAGGTAAGTGGGCCGTGGCCTTCTCTCTCTCTTTTCGATTTTGTTCTCTGTTTTGTTTCTTTTTCAACTTTGTTGAATTGATAAAAATGCTAGAACATTTTTAAAAATCAATGAACTACTCATGCCCACTGTATATAATATGAACAGCATGGAACATTTTAGTTTATGATTATTTGGGCACCTAAAATATTTTATAGCATTTAAATGCCCAAATGCAATTACAATATGAATTAATCCAGTGAACTTTGGATGTCCTAGAAAATTGTGCACCATCTTTGACAGAGGTTTAAGACTAAGGCAAAGATGATGAACATTTTTGAAGGGCATTTTGGGTACATTGGAAAATATATTATTAAACCCTAGTTGTTAGAAGAGGGGTGCTGGGGTTTCTGTCATCCCCATTTCAAGTTTCTGGGAAAAGTAAACATGATGCACACTCTAGCTAGTCCTAATGCATGCACTGACTAGGGATGTGACAGTATTCCCCTCCTGGGCTCTGAAGAATTGGGCGGTGTCAGCGATACACTTCGGGAGATCCGCAAACGCTGTCAGATCTTGGGTTACGGCAAAACCCTTGACGTTCGAACACTAGGTGCACACGAAGATCTCTCCTTTATGCTCTAGCTCTCTCTCGCACTGATTCCTAGGCCTAGCTAACTAAAAGAACAAGGGACACAAGGGTTTATACTGGTTCGGGCCACCGTTGTGGTGTAATACCATAATCCAGTGTGGTGTGTTATGGATTGCCTTCTAAGCTGAGGAAGAACTATTACGTGGGTAGAACAGCTTCCTGAGGTGAGGTGTTCTTGTGCTTGGAGGGCGCTAGGGTGGTTTTGATGATTCGGTCCCTCGTCTTCGGTTTGGTTCAGCTCAAGATGAGATGCCCCATATGGTGGTGGCTTGTTCTATTTATAGAGGCCCGGGTCCTCTTCCCAAATATTGAGTGGGAAGGGATCCCACAATGGCCAAGTTTGAAGGGGGACAGCTAGTACAAGCTATGGTGACAAAAGGTGGTCTTCGCCTGCCAAAGGCTCTCGTGGTGACGCCGCCGTGGGCTCCGCGATGACCTTCGCTCTGCCATCCTGCTGGTCTCAGTCTTGTTGCACCGATATGGAAACCCTTGCCTAATGCCTCGGGACTCCTCGCCTGCGCCTGCCCCTTTAGCACCAAAGAGGAAACTGGCACCCTGCGCCAGCTGGTGCCCGCCTGGCCTTGGTCATCATGGCTCATGTCACGGTAACTGCCGGCTTCGTGGGAACCAGGGTACCCACACTTGCCTGCCTGCGGGCCGCGACGCGCTCCTACTACGGCCTGGTACGGCCCAGCTGATCGACCAGCTGCTCAAGACCCTTGTGAGGGGGCTAGGCCTCACGAGGAGAACGACACGAAGACCCCCTCAGGAGCGGCCTCGGCTAGGCTGCTCCGGAGGGGCGGAGAACCCAAGGCCAAACCTGCCTCAGGAGGAGGCAGTGACGCGAGTAGTGACGCACCGCGCCAGTGGGTGCCAGCGTGTGCCAGCGGCGCAGTTGCCGTTTTGGTGCAAAGGAGACAACGCAGGCCCAGGTTCCCGAGGGGCAAGACAAAGGTTTCCCCTTCGGTGCAACAAGACCGAAGACCGCAAGGACGACAGGGAGGGTGTCACCACCGAGCCCACCACCGCGTCATCGTCTGATCTCTTTGCAGGCGAAGACCACTTTTGTCAGGATAGGAGCGTCCTTGTGTTCCTGCTCAAAATGGCCGTTGTGGGATCCCTTCTCGCCTAAACATTTCGGGGGAAGAGGACCCTGGCCGCCTATATAAGTAGCTAGGGTTTCCACTATGGATGGGCATCTGCATCTGGATCCGGATCGACCTCATCTCAAACACCCCACCTTCAAGGAGCAAGAACACTTGCCTCCTGACCCTCTTGAGCTCTCCTCGTGAGCTCAAGAACCACTGTACTTGTTCATACTCACGCCCTCCTGAGGCTAATCTACTCAAATAGGACGTAGGGTTTTGCACCGCAAGGTGGCATGAACCTGGGTAAACTCGTGTGTGCTTTTGCTTGTTGCTTGCTCGAATCTCACCACCGGGCGAGGGCGTGGCGCTAGGTAGACGTGAGAGGGAGATATCTTCTTTCACGCCGATGTGTTCGAACTTCTTTGGGTTTGCGGAGCCTGAATCTGACATTTGGCGCGCCAGGTAGGGGGCGTGTCGAAATCTCGCCTCTCGGACGACCTCGTTCCGCTCTGATTCGTCGACCTTGCTTCACCACCATGGTGGACACACACCGAGCGCGCGCCGCCCGCCGCGCCACCAACATCGCTCAGACGGCGCCCGCGGGCAACAGTGCACTGCTCCGCCCCAACTCGCCGGTCGCCAACGCCGCCACCGACCCGGCCGTTCACGAGCAGCAGGACTTGTCGCTGCCGCTGTCCGTGCGGCGCGATGGCCGCACGGCGACACCATCACCCTCGCCGGCCGCGGCGTCGTCTTCGCTGATCCGCCGCGGGCCGGTCTACCAGCAGCCTGCGCTACTGATGGCGTGTGCGCTCCTACGCTACCGTCCAGCGGACGACCTCTACGACGAGTGGCTCCCACACATCACCGAGCTCGTCAACGCCACCGGGGAGGTACCTGCACTGACCCACTCCTCCCGTCCTCCATCGCTCATGGCGGGGAGCGTGGACCACGGCATCCCGGCTCCACCTCCACTACACGGCGCTGGCCAGGGGCTCAGACGCAAGGCTCCATGGCACGAGCAGCCATGCAGGGCCCCTGCGCGCAACGAGGAGAGCTGCCAGGTGATCCTGCATCCCTAGGCAGAAGCTCGCGGGCTCCCCGTTCCGCAGCACCAGAACCGTGCACCACAGGAGGTGGTGGCGCCTGTACCCCAGGAACCAGCACCGCAGGCGCAGGGAGCACCTGCAATCATGAGTGTGGCAGGGTGTCGCGCCCTAGCTCCAGAGCCGCGGCGCCTCGTCTCGCCCGACAAGTTCATGCCGGATCTGCCTCCGCGCTACGACGACACCGCCGACCCGCAGAGTTCCTCTAGCTCTACGAGCTGAGCATCGAGGCGTCCAACGACACCGAGCATGCCATGGCGAACTGGTTCCCCATGGCCCTCAAGGACGGCGCTCGCTCCTGGCTCCTGAACCTCCCCGCAGGATCCATCTCCTCCTGGGGGGAGCTTCATGACCGTTTCGTCGCCAACTTCCAGGGTACCCACGACCGAGCCCCGGCGGCCGCGGATCTGCGCCGCGTGAAGCAGCAACCTAGGGAGACCCTGCAGAAATACATCCAGCGTTTCAACACCGTGCGCCTCAGGATCCCCAGTGTCTCGGACAAGGCCATCATCTCAGCATTCTCCGACGGTGTTCGTGACGTCAGGATGAAGGAGGGCCTTGCCATCCATGAGGACCTGTGCACGGCCCTCGAGATGTTCAACCTTGCGGCAAAGTGCGCCAGGGCAGAGGAAGGCTGCCTCTCTCTCCTGGAGCTACCTGAGGCGGAGGCTGACGACAAGAAGGCCAAGGCCAAGGAAGCAAAGCGCAAGGGACCCGCCGTGCTGGCTGCGGAGCCAGAAGTGAAGCGTGGCTGCGGCTACAACGACTCGCCCGCCCAGAGACAACCATCCATACTGCGTCTTCCACGATGTTCACAGCCACAACACCAACGACTGCCAAGAGCTCAGGGCGATGCGCGGCGGGCACAACGGGAAGCACCCTGAGTGCGACAACCGTGGCTATGGCCACGGAGGGGGCGTGGTGGAGGACGTTGGGACGGTAGGAACTCGCGCCAAGGATGGCATGATCAACCTCGTGAAGACCGCTGGCAGGAGCAGCCTTGTGATGCCCCCTAGCGCGACCAGCCTCGTGAGGGTCGCCCTCAAGGCAACGCGGGCCTGCCTTCGCTGCCACCACCTCCAAGAAGGAGCGACGACGACCGCCAGGGAGACAAAGCAGGGGGCTTTCAGGAGCCACGCGCGGTTGCATGCATCCTGGGAGGAGCCCACGCTCCGGCTTCCCACCGCATCTTCAAGCAGTTCGCTCATGAGGTGAACGCGGCACTCCCCAGGCTTGATGTCGCGCGCAACCTCAGGTGGACCAAGCAGGTCATCGCCTTCGACCCCAAGGACCATCTCAAGTGCACCGTAGCCCCAGGCACTATCCCGATGTTCTGCACCCCGACCATCAGCAACGTCCTCGTGACCAAGACCCTCAACGACGGTAGAGCAGGGCTCAACGTCCTCTCTGTCCAGACCTTCGAGATGCTCCAAGTCCCCTATGATCAGCTCCACCCAACCAAGCCATTCTACGGAGTCACAGAAGGCTCCATGTTCCCGATGGGGCAGGTCCGCCTCCTCGTCACCTTCGGCGATCGCGATAACTATCACACTGAGCTCATCGACTTCGACGTCGCCAACATTCACCTCCCATACAATGCCATCCTGGGGTATCCGGCCTTCACCAAGTTCATGGCGGTGACCCATCACGGCTAAAACATCCTCAAGATGCCCGGGAGTGGCGGGGTCATCACGATCGCCTACGACAAGAAGGAAGCAGTGCGTTCCCTCGAGCGCGCCTACCAGACTGCGGTGGTCGAGAGCTCCGACGAAGCTGGAGCCGTCTTCGCCCTGCAGACCGCCCCCAAGAAGAAGAAGAACCTGCCCGCGAATGGACCTCAGGACGCAAGGGCTCCTGATGGCCCCACCTCAGGACCTGCGCCTGCCGATGAGGCGCCCTCCACCCTCGCATAGGGAGGCATGCCCGACGCCCCTCTCAGGATGGGCTCGGGGGCTCTCCTCTGGGGTGCCTCTAGTCTGACCAGTGTCACGAGGGAGGTGTTCGGGCACCACCCGCAGGCGTGTCTCGACGCGCGTTTTTGTGAGCCCAGTGTGAGCCATACATCGCTGGGGGCTCAAGACTTCATCGACCAGGTTACCGAGGAACTTCAGTACGCAAGGCTCATACGCGGTGGGCGCAACTGCACGGCACCAAGCTCACCTACCCGCAACCCAAGCAACCAATCCCGCGTCAGCGTCGACATCGCGGGCCTCAACCGAGCCGCTTCTCTGGAGCCCTTCTGGCCGATGGTTGTCGGCTGGAGGAGGACTCTCCCCTGCAGTTACGTTCGCACGCTCTTCGGCTTCCGCAACGTGGCTGTCACGTTCCAGTACCTCACGCGGTGGGCTTTGGGGGCTCAGGAGGCTCAGTGGTTGGCGGTCCTGACGGAGCAGGAGCCGGACCCGTGTGACCACTGAGGGCCTCCGGAGCCCCTAGGCCTCAAGAGCACGGTGATCCTTAGGAGCGGCCCGCACGACTCGCTCCTTCAGCTACCCCAACTCTTCTTCAACAAGTATTAGGTGATGTCTCAGGTATTCAATCAAGGGCGCCCCCCGGGCTGCATCATCCTCGAGCTGCTGGGAGGTCGCCCACACAGTTGTCTCTTTTGCGCATAGATCAAGGCTAGTTGTTTCTTCCTATTTGCATTATCTATATACTTGGCGTTCTCACCGCCACTAAGGTCATGAGCCCTTGCGAGCCCGCCTACGACCGCCCCATGATTAAGGACTGGCACGGCGTCTGTGCTCGGGTCAGTCCCTACAGCGTCGCTAAATCCAAGGGCTGAGCTCTGTCTCACGAGCCATTCCCGTGACGTCACCTCCCATGGTCCTTGCTGCCTTGTTCTCGCATGGGCTAATCGTGGATGGGTAAGTGGGGGCCCGTGGCAGGTTCCTCGCTCATACGGGAACCGCGCACCGGTTGTCGTTCTTTTGGACTATTGCATGAGAAGACTGGGCACAGCGTCTGTGCTCGGGTCCGTCCCTGCAGCATCGATAAATCCAGTGGCTGAGCTCTGTCTTACGGGCCGGTCCCGCTAACGTCACCTCCTGTGGTCGTTGGTGATGCAGCCTTCTCATGCGATGCCCTCTAGAGATGCACCCGGCGTAGGTCGACACAACGCATCTCTTTTCACATTTTGCCGAAGAAGACTCAGGCACAACCCGCCTTAGGGTAGGGTCTCCTGGGTGATGCGTAAGCTCACGAGAACTTCCTCAAAGTCATTAAGCTCGTCCTGAGGAGGGCCCATATACACCTTGGTTGTCCTGCCGTGCAAGCCACGTGTCAGGACGGAGTTGTACATGCCTCGGAGTCTCTCCCGGTGGGAGGCTCCCTCCCACGGTCCAGTGGAAGTACCATGCTCGACGCTAGCGGAACAAACCGAGGAGCGGTTCTGCCCATGAACCAGTGGAAGCACCAAGCTCTGCGCTGGCCGCTATGACCGAGGCGCGGTTATGCCCACACTCCGCGCAAGTGTGGTAGCTCTATGCTCCGCGCTAGTTATAAACAACTGAGGGCGGCCCCCAGCGGTCGCACCAACCTCAGGGAGCTTTTCAGCTCACGACGCTCACAGCTTCTCCTTGAATGGGTGTCGCGAGGGGGGTTAGGCACGGGGGCTATGATCAGGTCACGCCTGGCAGACGCCACCCTACCAGGTGCCTAGACACTTGGCTTTCTCGCGCCCCCATCCTAGGTGAAGGCTCGTGAGCAAGGTATGGTGCTCGTTCTCCCTCATGAGAGCCGTTCGTACGTCAAGGGGGATCCCTGGGCATTGCGACCCAGGGGCCTCACCAGTCACGTAGCCCCTCACTACTTGAGCCCGGTGCTCAATGGCGGTCGAGGTATGCACGGGGTGGGCCCTGCCGATGCACAATGCAAAAGGGATCGCTTGAGCGTTAAGGGGGACCCTTGGGCATCGCGACCCAGGGGCCTCACTAGCCACGTAGCCCCTCATTCCTTGAGCCTAGTTATTTTGATAACCCCGGTGACCCGGAGGGCTCAATGGCGATCGAGGTATGCGCGGGGTTGGGCCCTGCCGACGCAGAGCACCTAAGAAAACATGAAAGGAAGAAAGAACGGAAATCACCAAGCTCAAGTCTAGTTATTACAATAACATCAAGTTCTCCAAATTCAAGCGAGTCCTTACGCCTCCCCGAGGCACTTGCATTTCTTTCATCCTGAAAGGGACAGGTCAGGCATCGCCGAGCGCGTCATCACCAGCATCCGCCTCCTCGGCTGTGGCAGCAGCGACCCGAAGGAATGCCTCCACCAGCCCCTTGACCTTCTCCTCTAGGGCCTCGGCAGGTGCGCCCTCTATGCTCGCGGTCACGGGCTCGGACAGCGAGGCCATGTCAAGCGTGGGGTCGCGGAGACAGAGGTGGCCGCACACCCGCGTCAGGGCCAAGGTAAGGAGCGCGCGACTCTCGACATCTGCTAACTGGCCGATCACGGCCGCAACCTCACGCAGGGCCTTCACGAGCGTGACAAGGAGCCCGATGGAGCCATCCTTCGGGGTGGCCAGTGGCTTCTTGAACCCATCCTCGTAGGCAATTTGCAGCGCCGTGCGGGCTCGAGCTCAAAGGCGACGAGGGCCTCGCGACCCACTGATGCCGAGGCCGCGAGGGCGTCTTCCTTGTCGTGCGTAGCTTGGCTCGCCTTGGCCTGCTCGGCCTCAGCCTTCAGCTTCTCCAGGCTCGCGTGATCAGCGAGCTGGTCCTGGTGCAGCCGGGACGTCTCAGCCTTCTGTGCCTTGAGCTCCTTGTCCAACCTTTCGAGCTCCAGGGCGTGCCTGGTGCCTTCCTCGCGAAGGGATTTCAGCTTGCTATCCACCTCATGGCAGCGCTTCTCGAAGGATGCTGCGATGGCTTGTGCGGCGTCGCGTGCCCGCGTGGCTGCCGCGGCCTCCTCCTGACCCTTGGCGGCGGCCGCTGAGGCCTGGCTCCAGGAGGCCCGCGCAGACTCGTCTGCCAGGAGCCACCCAGAGATCAGGCCCAGGCATCCTTCCATCGCGCATCCATCACAACCCAGAAGATCGGCGCAGAGCCGACCCAGCGCAGCGGTAGCGGCGTCCAAGGTCTCAGGGCTAGGCTGCATCGGCTGGCGGATGGGTGCCATCATGATCGCCTCCTCAACCAGGGGCACGGGGGCTCCGGCCCCCCTCACTGGAGCAGAGTGAGCAGGAGCCACCGCGGCCTCACAAGTAGCGACGACGCCCTCAGGCGACACCGCTACCGCGTGCTCAGCAGCCTGTCCAGTCGAGGCACGCAAGGCTATGACACCTTTCTCCGCGGCGACAGCAACAATAGGTGGAGCGGGGCACCGCGACATGGCCTCCCCCTTCATCTTATTCATCACGCCACCCAGGTTGCCGCGCCAAGAGAAATACGTCAGGAACACCAAGACCCATCTGACCGATCCAGCTGACGCGCTCCTACGGCCTGGTACGGCCTAGCTGATCAACCAGCTGCTCAAGACCCTCACGAAGGGGCTAGGCCTTGCGAGGAGAAAGACACCAAGACCCCCTTAGGAGCGGCCTCGGCTAGGCTGCTCCGGAGGGGCGGAGAACCCAAGGCCAAGCCTGCCTCAGGAGGAGGCAGTGACGTGAGCAGTGACGCACCGCGCCAGCGGGTGCCAGCGCGTGCCAGCGGCGTAGTTGCCGTTTTGGTGCAAAGGAGACAACGCAGGCGCAGGTTCCCGAGGGGCGAGACAAAGGTTCCCTCTGCGGTGCAACAAGACTGAAGATCGCAAGGATGACAGGGAGGGTGTCACCACCGAGCCCACCACCGCGTCTTCGTCTGATCTCTTTGCAGGTGAAGACCGGTTTTGTTAGGATAGGAGAGTCCTTGTGTTCTCGCTCAAAATGGCCGTTGTGGGATCCCTTCCCGCCTAAACATTTCGGGGGAAGAGGACCCTGGCCGCCTATATAAGTAGCTAGGGTTTCCACTATGGATGGGCATCTGCATCTGGATCCGGATCAACCTCATCTCAAACACCCCACCTTCAAGGAGCAAGAACACTTGCCTCCTGACCCTCTTGATCTCTCCTCCTGAGCTCAAGAACCACTATACTTGTTCATACTCAAGCCCTCCTGAGGCTAATCCACTCAAGCAGGACGTAGGGTTTTACACTGCAAGGTGGCCTGAACCTAGGTAAACTCGTGTGTGATTTTCGTTGTTGCTTGCTCAAATCACACCACCGGGCGAGGGCATGGCGCTAGGTAGACGTGAGCGGGAGAGATCTTCGTTCACGCCCCTGTGTTCGAACTTCTTTGGGTTTGCGGAGCCCGTAATCTGACAGTAACTTCGCGAGGTGCCCCCTTGCCTTGATATTTCCGCTCCTTGGGAGATATCCTAGTGAGGCCGCCCTAAGGGAGGTCTTGCATCATCCGCCTCGTGAGGCTTGGCCCCTCGTGAGGGTCTTGAGTGTTTGATGATGAGGTTGGGCCATACCAGGCCGCTAGATGAGCCACGCTCTGCGTAGGCAGGCAATTCTGGGTACACCCGTTCCCAGGACACTGACAGTAGTCCCAGGGCCCAATGCACGCTCGGACTTGGCTTCGCAGCGAGGCCAAGGGTCATGTGCGGAGCGCCGCACGCTCCAAAAGCCCGCAGCCTTGATTGACACGTGGCAATTGATGGGACGTGGGCATCACCGCTTCCCCACGTAGCATCGATTTTTGCCCGGCTTAACGGTCACTGTTGCTTACACAACTCCACCTCCTTCGCCGGTAACGCACCCGGCAGCTTCTTCGTCTTCGTGATCCCTCCCCCTCGTTCGATTCGACACCAACTCCCTCTGCCACCATGGTCTCCAGCCGAAAGAAGGAAGGGAGAGGAGCCTCGTACCTTGGCCCCCTCGCCGCCGGCCTTCGGTCCCATTACCGAGTCATAGGTGGTGATCAACAAAGATATGATGGACAATGTGCGCCAGGCGCTCGCCGCCGATTCCAATGAGTGGGGGGTGATGGTGGCTTGGCCCGCTTCCCACGCCGAAATCAACAGGACGGCCACCGAGGCCCCCCTCCACCTTCACGCCCTCTGGGCATGCTTGATTCCTCCCTTTTCTGATTTCTTCAACGCGGTGCTGTTGCATTACCAGATCAGCGCACTACACCTTGATCCTCAATCTATCGTCATGTCACAGCCCTAGACCAGCCCTTGCCTGTCTTGCTTGGTCTTCATGTGCATCATGTTTAAATTTCACAGAAACTGGAAATGGGGATGTTCAAACCCTAGCACCAAATGAATTCAACTAGGGTCAAGAATAAAATCTTTTCCAATGACCCAAAATGCCTTCATCAATGTTTGATAATTTTGGCAAGGCTTTGAAACCAAACCAAAAATAGTGAACATTTTTGTAGAATATTTTGGGCACTGAATTAAATCATATCTTATTTGCATTTGGGCATTTAAATTTTATATATTATTTTAAATGCTCAAATAATCATAAACCAAAATGTTTACTGTTGGATCTATCCTAAACAGTAGCCATGCTTGGTTTCATGATTTGTGGAAATGCCCTAGCATTTTTAATAAAGCCCTAAAGTTTACAAAAAAAAATAGAAAACAGAAAGTATTAGTAAGAGAGAGAGAGAGAGAGAGAGAGAGAGAGAGAGAAGAGTTACCTGACCCAGATCCTGTGCAGCCCAGCTGTGGCCCAGCGCTGTAGCTGGCCCAGCCCAGCCGCCCCACCGTCTTCAACCTCCTGCCAGTAGGCCGGAGGGCGTGTGCTCGCCGCGCGTGGCCACACGCTGGCCACCTCTAGGCTGCCTGCCTGCTCCTCGACCCCCCTGGAGACGCCACGCACCACCCTGGACCTCTCTCACTCTCCCTCGCCTCAATTTCCCCCCTGGATCTCTCCCTCGCCTGTTCTTCGCCTTGGCCGAACGCCACCATCGCCGCCGCTCGCCGTTGCCGCACCCAAAGCCTCCCCCTCGACCCCTCGGTGTGCCCAGTAGCTCAGCCACCTCGTCCTCGATCTCATCACCAAGCCAGGCGACGCCGGAAGCCTTGAAACGTCGCCGTCTTCGTCTTCTTCAACCTCGGTCCACGGAGATCGCCGGCGGCCATGTGCCCGCTCCGGTTCTCCCTCAAGCTCGCCGAGGCCACCACTACCTTCGCCGTGAGCCCCTTCTTGTTTCCCCTCTCTCTTCGCGGTCGTTTGCTCCACCTAGCCTAGCTAACTACCGCACCCGAGAGCTTGGCTCCGCCGGCCAAGTCGCCGCCGT
Organism: Secale cereale; assembly: GCA_902687465.1. Lineage (NCBI taxonomy): Eukaryota > Viridiplantae > Streptophyta > Magnoliopsida > Poales > Poaceae > Secale > Secale cereale. The sequence continues at coordinate 490,626,097 of LR738710.1, forward strand.
GGCCACAGCCACCGTAGCTTGCGTCCGAGCTCGCCACTGCACGCCTTGCACTCCTGCGCATCAGACAGGGCCACCCGTTGCTCCTGGAGAGGTCCGTTGCGCCGTTTTCTTAATTAGACACTGACATGTGGGCCCCGCCCGGCTAATTAAACTAGGTTAGTGTTAAATAAGTTAGTTTAGTTAGTTTTGTCACTGACCAGTGGGCCCCACTGGTCAGGTTTGACCTGGACCCGCCTGTTGACTTGCTGATGTCAGCATGACCTGGTGCTGACGCAGTAACTATTTTCTGTGATTTAAAATAAATCCGAAATGATTTATTTATTTCAGAAAATAGCCAAAACTTCTAAAAATCACAGAAATAATCTATAACTCCAATGAAAATAATTTATATATGAAAAATGATCAGAAAAATTCAAGGAATCTGTTTATGGCATTTTCATGCATGTTAGAACAACTTATGGCTGCTGTTTAGGCCAAATCATATAAATGGCATTTGAATATCCACATATGGAGTTTGAATTTGAATCTTGGATTCAAACCAACCTCATTTAACCTGTTGCTAGTTGCATTAGCTCAAATCACATCATAATGCCATGTCATGATCATGCATCATATTGTGCATTGCATTGACTGTGTTTCTTTCTCTGTTGCCGGTGTTTGTTCCCTTTCAGTAGACGTGTTTCGACGATGTGATCGATGACACCAATGAAGACCCAATGTTATCTTCAGAAGTGCCAGGCAAGCAAAACCCCATTGAGCATTTCGATACAATCCCATTCTCTCGCTCTTGCTCTCTTTACTGCATTAGGACAACAACGCTTCAATTGTTACCTGCTGCGGTAGTTGAACCCCTTTCCACTGCATGACCTGTCATTGCCACAGTAAAAGTTGAAACCCACTAGTATGAGTAGGAGTTGTTTGAGCCATGTTGTGCCTACTCATTCATGCTTTCTGGTTATGCCTGCTATTGCTTAGAGTTGTGTCAGGTCTGATTCATCGGGGATGAACTAGAATGGTGATGAACATGTCCTAATGTGTGTGAGATAAGTGTGTGAACACGATTTGGTAAAGGTAGCGATAAGAGGCCATGTAGGAGTACATGGTGGGTTGTCTCATTGCAGCCGTCCTCAGGAACTGAGTTCTGTGTTGGTTGATCCATGACCAGTTACTACCATGCATTGGGTCCGAAACCAATGGACCCTCTCGACTTATTAACTGCCCTTGTCCTCTGTCCAGGAGTTGCAACTAGTTTCTGGTGTTTGTAGTTTACTGGAGGTCGTGCGCAGCGCTGACCCTCGGGGTGGGCTGTGATGCGGCAGGTACGTGGCACGGTGTACCGATCGCCCGTTTGGTGATGCGGGAACCCTTCACACATCGTTTGGGGCCGTGAGAGACACCCCGGTCGGATCTCCCCACGGATGGAACCCAAATAGGCGATAAACCTGGACTAGAGACTTGTGTGGTTAGTCAGGTCGTGGCCGACACCCTCGCTGGGCCTTCGCTTGAAGGTTGCCGAGTACATGTCGTGTAAACGGCGGTAAGTGGTGAGAGCGTGTGTGAAGAAGTACACCCCTGCAGGGTTATATATGATCTATTCGAATAGCCGTGTCCGCGGTAATGGACTTCTGGGTTGCCTATAACAGTTCATAGACAAGTGAATGTGGATACTCTAAAAGGCGCAAGATAAGCGTGAGTGCTATGGATGGCCTTCTCGTAGGGAGACGGGAGCGGATCCATAGTGGTGTATTGGTTGGTGAATATGTGGACTCGTGTGCGTCACCTCAAAAGAGTTACTTGCAGTTGTAGTTCAGGATAGCCACCGGGTCAAAGCTGGCTTTCTGCAGTCAAACTCCACCACCCCTTTGTTGATACTGATGCATATGTAGCTAGTTCTGATGTAAGTCTTGCTGAGTACCTTTGTACTCACGTTTGCTTAATTTATGTTTTTGCAGAGAGACTCCAGTCTCACTAGTGGTTCCGCGTGGACTTCGACGTTTAGCTTGTTACCTCAGCTACGATCTTGTACCCTTTGGACGGTCTTGTAGATAGTCAGGCTTCTCAGCCTTTTTCATTTGTAGTTGTCTATACTCAGACATGTTATGGTTCCGTTGCCTGTATGCTTTATATGTTGGGTCATGTGACCTGTGTTTGTAATAAATGCTATGATGGCTCTTCTGGGCCTTTATCTATTTGAGTTGTTGAGTTATGTCGTGATGCCATGTTGTACAGCACATACTTGCATGTTATGCATACGTGTAATGTGTATTGCTATGTGTGGGATCCTTCACCTAGTTGTTTACCTTTGGTAGCCTATCTTACAGGGAAATGTCTCCTAGTGCTTCCACTGAGCCTTGGTACTGCTCTGGAACACTTAGGCTGGCCGGCATGTGTCCTTCTTTGTTCCTGTGTCTGTCCCTTAGGGGAAATGTCACGCGTTGTTCCTTTAAGTCCTTGTAGCTTGCTACGACTTGGGTTCATACGTTGATGACCGACACGTTCGTTGCTGGGTCATGTATGCTTGTCTCTGTAATTTAGTGCCACTTTTGGTTTATAACTAGTCATGTCAGCCCGGGTTCTCTGTCATATGGATGCTAGCGACACTATCATATACGTGTGCCAAAATGCGCAAACGGTCCCGGGCCAGGTAAGGTGGCACCCGTGGGGATACCGTGCGTGAGGCCGCAAAGTGATATGATGTGTTACAGGCTAGACCTGTGTGACTTAGGATCGGGGTCCTGACACATCATCCTTGTTGTTTTCGCCTTCGTTTGCGAAGCCATGGTGGGCATCGCTGCACCTGACGGATGTGCTCCAGTGCTCAGGGTGTGTATCCTTCCAGGCCATTGCGGCAATGGCAAGGTCGAGGATTGATTTCAACATTTCGATGGTCGTTGGTGGCTTCAGGAAGTGGTGGGTGTTCGTGGATGTTGGTGTGCGCAGCCCCTGCTGCTTCTTCCGTGGCTTCTGGCTGCCCCAAGCTCTGGCTGGAAGCATGAGAGGCTCACTGACCAGAAACTAGCTCCCATGGTGGTGAAGGAGTACATCCAGTGCCGCATCGCTCAACTCCAGTGCCACTCTCGGCCGATATGGACCTTCTCCGGCTACGGGGACCACATGAGGGTTGATAACCCACAAGTGTAGGGATTCGCAACAGTTTTCGAGGGTAAAGTATTAAACCCAAATTTGTTGATTCGACATAAGGGGAGCCATAGAATACTCTTAAGTATTAGCAGTTGAGTTGTCAATTCAACCACACCTGGAAACTTAGTATCTGCAGCAAGGTAGTTTAGTAGCAAAGTAATATGATAGTGGCGGTAACAGCAATAAAAGTAAAGATAATGTTTTTGTAGTTTTTGAGATAATAACAACGGAAAAGTAAATAAGTGACTAGCAATATAGGTAAAGCTCGTAGGCATTGGATCGGTGATGGGAAATTACGTCGGATTCAATTCATCATGTAAAAGTTATAACCTAGGATGACACAGAATTAGCTCCAGTTCATCAATACAATGTACGCATGTATTCCGAATATAGTCATACGTGCTCATGGAAAAGAACTTGCATGCCATCTTTTGTCCTACCCTCCCGTGGCAGCGGGGTCCTATTGGAAACTAAGGTATATTAAGGCCTCCTTTTAATAGAGTACCGGACCAAAGCATTAACACATAGTGAATACATGAAATCCTCAAACTGTGGTCATCACCGGGAGTGGTCCCGATTATTGTCACTTCGGGGTTGCCGGATCATAACACATAGTAGGTGACTATAGAATTGCAAGATAGGATCAAGAACACACATATATTCATGGAAACATAATAGGTTTAGATCTGAAATCATGGCACTCGGGCCCTAGTGACAAGCATTAAGCATATCAAAGTCATCGCAACATCAATCTCAGAACATAGTGGATACTAGGAATCAAACCCTAACGAAACCACCTCGATTACATGATAGATCCCATCCAACCCATCACCGTCCAGCAAGACTACGATGGAATTACTTACGCACGACGGTGAGCATCATGGAATTGGTGATGGAGGAAGGTTGATGATGACGATGGCGACGATCTCCACTCTCCGGAGCCTCGAACGGACTCCAGATCAGCCCTCCCGAGAGAGATTAGGGCTTGGCGGCGGCTCCGTCTCGTGAAACACGATAATTCCTTCTCCTTGATTTTTTTCTGCACGAAACGGAATATATAGGACCTGGGGATACGTCGGTGGAGCATCGGGGGGCCCTCGAGGCAGGGGGGCGCGCCCTGGGAAGGGGGGCGCGCCCCCACCCTCGATGATAGGGTGTGGGCCACCCGATGCAGATCTTCTTGCAGATATTTTTTAAATTTTCTGAAATAATTCTCCGTTGATTTTCAGGCGATTCCGAGAAATTTTATTCTGCACAAAAACAACACCATGGCAGTTCTGCTAAAAACAGCGTCAGTCCGGGTTAGTTCCATTCATATCATGCAAGTTAGAGTCCAAAACAAGGGCAAAAGTGTTTGGAAAAGTAGATACGTTGGAGACGTATCAACTCCCCAAAGCTTAAACCTTTGCTTGTCCTCAAGCAATTCAGTTGATAAACTGAAAGTGATAAACAAAAACTTTGACAAACTCTGCTTACTCTTGTTGTTGTAAATATGTAAGCTAGCATTCAGGTTTTCAACAAGATCATGAACTAACCACATTCACAATAACTTTTAGGTCTCGAGACTACTCACATCAATGGCATAATCAACTAGCGAGCGATAATAATAAACCTTGGATGACAACACTTCTCAAAACAATCATGATATGAGATAACAGGATGGTATCTCGCTAGCCCTTTCTGAGACCGCAAAACATAAATGCAGAGCACCTTTAAAGATCAAGGACTTACTAGACATTGTAATTCATGGTAAAAGAGATCCAGTCATGATCATACTCAATGCAAATTAATAGTAATACATGCAACGACAGAGGTGCTCTCCTACTGGCGCTTTTTGATAAGAGGATGATGACTCTACATAAAAGTAAATAGATAGTCCCTTCGTAGAGGGAAGCAGGGATTTGTAGAGGTGCCAGAGCTCGATTTTAAATAGAGATTGAATAACATTTTGAGCGGTATACTTTCATTGTCAATATAACAACCAAGAATCTCGATATGTCCCATGTTACGCACATTATAGGCGGTTCCCAAACAGAATGGTAAAGTTTATACTCCCCCAACCACCAACAAGCACACTCCAAGGCCAGCCGAATCCACGGGTTACCGTCCAAACAAGCAACAGCCCTAGGGGAGTTTTGTTTAATGATGAGCGGAGTCCACTCATCGTGAGAATAACCCACCTAGCATGGAAGATATAGACAACCCTAGTTGATACATGAGCTATTCGAGCATACAAAACAGGATTTCATTTGAAGGTTTAGAGTTTGGCACATACAAATTTACTTGGAACGGCAGGTAAATACCGCATATAGGAATGTATGGTGGACTCATATGGAACAACTTTGGGGTTTATGGAAGTGGATGCACAAGAAGTATTCCCGCTTAGTACAGGTGAAGGCCAGAAGGAGACTGGGAAGCGACCAGCTAGAGGGCAACAACGGCCATGAACATGCATTAAAATTAATCAACAATGAATGCAATCATAAGTAGGATATAAATCACCATGAACATAAATGTCGTGAAGGCTATGTTGATTTGTTTCAACTACATGCGTGAACATGTGCCAAGTCAAGTCACTTAAATCGTTCAAAGGAGGATACCACCCATCATACCACATCACCACCATTTTAATATCATGTTGGCCCGCAAGATAGACCATTATAAACTCTCAGCTAATTAAGCATGGCATAAGCAGCTATGATATCTAATTGTCATTGCAAACATGTTTCATTCATAACAAGCTGAATCCAGAACGATGAGCAATCATATTTACAAAAACAAAAGAGGTCGAGTTCATACTAGCTTTTCTCATCTCAATTAGTTCATCATATATCATCATTATTGCCTTTCACTCGCACGACCGAACGGTGTGGATAAGAATAATAGTGCACGTGCATTGGACTAAGCTGGAATCTGCAGGCATTTAATACAAGAGAGAAGACAAGGTAATTTGGCTCAAGATTAAATCAACAACAAGGCATATGAGAGCCACTAAGCATTTTAATCATGGTCTTCAACTCTTAAACCCTAAAGAAAAGAAAATAAACTATTTACACGGGAAAACTCCCAACAAGCAAAAGAAAAACGGGAAATCTTTTTGGGTTTTCATTTTTAGTTACTACTACAAGCAAAGAAAGTAAACTAGCTAGAAGCTACAACTAATATTTTTTTTGTTTTTCTGGGTTATTCTAGCACACAAGAAAAAGACTAAGAAAAAGAAATTTAAACTAAGCATTGATGGTACAGTGAAAGAGTATGAGCACCGACAACTAGAATAGGTGTGAACATGAAAGTAAGTCGGTGAGAAACACGTACTCCCCCAAGCTTAGGCTTTTGGCCTAAGTTGGTCTATGGCCAGTACTGGCCACACGGATATCCTAATTTGTAGTTGGGGTCGTACTGAGATGCAACAAATGCTGCCTGCTGAGCTGCAGCTCGAAGGCGGGTTGCCTCTTTCATGTTATAATGAGCATTTGCCTCCTCCATAGTTATAGTGTATCTTCCCTTTTCCCGAAATTTAAACAAAGTAGGGGCCAGAAGAACAATAGGGATGGCATGCTGCCGGTAAAAGATTAGTCGATATTTGATAGTTTGATTATCCCACTCTATAAACCGGTGACTAGCCATAGCATTACAGTCTAAATAAGCAATGGGTAAAGGTTCATCATAAGGGTGCACCGACACACCAAGATAGCGGGCTATGCGAGTAGCATAGATCCCACCAAATAAATCTCCATACAAACCATTATGGTGTAGTCTACGTGCAACAATTGCTCCTAAATTACATTGCCTATCACCTAATACAGCACTCCTGAGGATGCTAAGATCAGGGACACACATGTGACAAGCTTCATCTTTACCATTTATGCATCTACCAATAAAGAGAGCAAAGTAATGAATGGCAGGAAAATGTATGCTCCCCGTGGTGGCTTGTGTAATGTCCCTGGATTCCCCCATTGTAATACTAGCTAGGAATTCTCTAGATTCAGATTTGCGAGGATCACTTATACTGCCCCACCGTGGGAGCTTGCAGGCTTCATTAAAATCCTCTAAGCTCATGGTATAAGGTTTATCATATAGATCAAACAGGATAGTGTGAGAATTACGTGAAGATGAAAATTTAAACCTTCTCACAAAGCTATCAGTTAAGCCATGGTATTGGAGGCACTTATCTTGCATGAACTCCTCGAGGTCAGCGTTACGTACATATGCGTAACATTCATCTTTGATGCCAGCTTGACTCATAAATTCATCTGACGGCCATTCACAAGGCCATACATCAGCATCCCTCGGTGGTTCACCGTCTGGCTCACGGAACACGAGCCTAAGTTCTTGCTTCCTTGAAGGGCCACCTTGGAAGTTTCTCCTAGACATTTTTCTGAAATTTTCTGAATTTTTTAGTAACTCACAATAAAAGTTAACCAAACTCAACAAGATTATAGCAACAACTCCTATAAGTGCCTAGAAGCTATATCATGCATTAGAACTACTTGGGACCAAGAAAAATTGACTTGCAAGCTCAAGAACAAGGTCACCGCAGCAGCACAAATTTGCAACAAATAAAGCACTAGAACAAAAACTAATTGGACCAATGGAGGAGTCACATACCAAGGAGCAATCTCCCCAAACAGTTTGGTGAATGGTGCTTTGAGCAAGGAGATCGAAAATGGCAGCATAATGAGCTAGAACTCGGGTTTGAGCTGGTTGGGGATTTTTTTGGGAGGAAGGAGAAGAGCATGGGTGAAAGGATAAGTGGAGGGGGCCACGTGGGGCCCTCGAGGAAGGGGGCGCGCCCTGGGAAGGGGGGCGCGCCCTGTGCCCTCAAGGCCACGTGCTGGCTCCCCTCGCTGTGTGTTCAGTGCCATATTTTCTGAAATATTCTAGAAAAAATCATATTTCATTTTCATGGCATTTGGAGAACTTTTATTTTCGGGATATTTTTTATTGCATGGATAAGTCTGGAAACAGACAGATAATGCTATTTTTGTTTTATTTTAACCTAATTAACAGAAAGTAAAAGGACGGTACAGAAGGTTGTGCTATCTAGATTCACCTATCCCATGCTCATCAAAAGGAATCCATTAACAAGGTTGATCAGGTCTTGTTAATAAACTCTTTTCGAGTAACATGAAACCGGAGAATTTTCGAATAACACTATGTTACCTCAATGGGGATATGTATGTCCCCAACAATCAGAATGTCATATGCCTTCTTGATAGTAGGAATAGAAAACTGAAAACCTCCAATAGTAATTGTTGAAGTTTTTCCAATATTACTGATACTATAGACGTGAGGTTGTTTCCTCGGAAAGTGTACCGTATGCTCATTACCATTGACATAAAAAGTGACATCGCCTTTTGTCGGCGTACTGGGAACCAGGATACCCAGACTTGCCTGTCTGTGGGCCGCGACGCGCTCCTACTGCGGCCTATTACGACCCAGTTGATGAACCAGCTGCCTAACACCCTCGCGAGGAGGCCAAGCCTCGCGAGGAGAACGACGTCAAGACCTCCTCAGGAGCAGCCTCGACAAGGTGCTCCGGAGGGGCGGAGGACCCAAGGCCAAGTCTGCCTCAGGAGAAGGCAGTGATATCAGCTGTGATGCATCGCTCCAGTGGGTGCTAGCGGCGCAGTTACCATTTCGGTTCAAGGGGGACAACGCAGCCGCAAGTTCCCGAGGAGCGAGCAAAGGTTTCCTCATTGGTGCAACAAGACCGAAGACCCGGAAGGACGGCAAGGAGGATGTCATCGTCGAGCCCACCACTGCGTCATGGCCTGATCCTTTTGCAGGCGAAGACTGCTTTTGTCAGGGCAGGAACGTCCTTGTGTTCCTGCTCAAAAATGGCCGTTGTGGGATCCCTTCCCGCCTAAACATTTCGGGGGAAGAGGACCGTGGCCGCCTATATAAGTAGCTAGAACCCCCACTGCAAAGTGGACGGACGGACATTCTGCCACCATACAAGGAGCAAGAACATTAGCCTCCTGACCCTCCTGAGCCCAGGAACCTTTGTACTAGCTTGTATCCCGGCTCGTCCGAGGCTAATCCACCAAAGTAGGAAGTAGGTTCTTACACCACGCGGTGGCCCGAACCTGGATAAACTCTTGTGTGCTTTGTTCATTGTTTGCTTGAATCCTTCCATCGCGACGAGAGCGAGGCGCTAGGTAGACGAGAGTGGGAGTGATCTTCGTTCACGCCCCTGTGTTCGAACATAACGGGTTTTGCGGAGCCCTGTATCCGACATTTGGCGCACCAGGTAGGGGGCGTGTCGAAATCTCGCCTCTCCGACGACCTCGCTTCCCCTCTCTGGTTTGGCGCCTCTACGATGGCTGCGGCCAGCCACAGCCGCGTGGGGGCTGGCTCCCTCCCCGCCAACCGAGTAGCATCAGCGGAACGCGCCACCCATGGGCGCCCCTCCTCCTTCCTCTACGAAGCTCCTGCCGGCCAGACCACTAGACGGCGGCCTGAACCACCACTCCCGCCTCCTGTGGCCTCGCCGGTCGTGCTCTTAATGGGACGATGGCGGGCCCAGCACCGGCCGCCCGCCGAGACCCGTGCCACGCAGACGGCCCGCAGCTGCGAGCTGTGCGGCGTCGGCTGCGAAGAGCGGCCTTGCCGCGGGGTCGCCTGCATCCTCGGTGGGTCCCAAGCACCAGCGTCTGCCCAGCACGCCAAGTCGCACTTTCGGCAGGTTGGGGCTGCCGCCTAGCCGCGGGAGGCCTTGCGGGCACAGAACGGGCCGAGGCCCGCTATCACCATTGGCCCCGGCGACCTCGCCTCCGAAGCTGCCGGCACTAGCACCCTCCGCGCGATATGCATGCCCACCATCTGCGGGGTGGCCGTGACAAGAACTCTCATCGTCGGCGGCGCCGGCCTCAACATCCTCTCTCCCGAAGCCTTTGGTCATCTGCCTGTGTCCTATAGGCAGCTCCTTCCCACCAAGCCCTTCTCGGGGGTCGCGAGCTCGGCCGTTCCGCTCGGCCAGTGTGACGCCCGAAGACCGACGTCCCAGAAGATTCCAGAAGATTCCAGATGTTCCGGGTTTCCCCTTGTGTTTCTTTTGTGCTTGTGTTATTTATTTTGCATTGCATCATGTCATCATGCCATCATGTCATTTTTCTTTTGCATCTCAACCAAATAAATTGTGTGGACCTTCGGTCCATTTAAATCGAGGGAAGGATGACTTCTTTTTATAACATATCCTCCTAATATATGGAGCTATAAAAGTCTTCCATTAGTTTGGAATCACCAATAACACATTTGCACCGTTCTTCAATTTTCTTACATCCAACTCAACTCCCTTTTTCTTCCTTTGAGCCTTTAGTAAAATTGAGTTGCAATTTTACTTTATCCATGGATGTTCCGATTCTTCCATAAATCATGCTATTAGGCTGCCAGTTCAAATCTGATCTCTTTTGGTCTCTTTTTAAATTGCTTCCAAATTCAAACAGTTTAAGTTTTATTCAAACTTATTTGAATTGTATCTTCTAAACCCTTTCCAACCTTTTTTTATTAAACCCTCTATATATTTTCTGTCCCGAGAAAATATGTTACTTGCTGGAATTCCACCTCTATCCTCTCCTTTTGCCTTTCTCTATTTTTTTAAACGCGAAGACCCCTTTTTATTCTATTTTTTTCCAGCCTCCAGGCCTCCTTCTGGCCCAGGCCTCCAGGCCCAGCCGGCCACTTCTCCCCCAGCCGGCCCATGCCCATCCTAACCCTAGCGACCCGATCCCCTCGCTCTTCCCTCGCTCTCCCGCACCCCCACCGCCAGCATCTCTCACCCGATCCCTAACCTCTTCCTTCGACCCCGCTCCCTCTTCCTTCTCGTCGCGTGGATCCCGATCCCCATCGTCCCCCAACTCCTCGCTCGATCCCCTCCTCCCGACCCACTCTCCCTCGGCCCCCATCACCCGAGCGCCTCCCTCCCCGCGCCAGTTCCGCGCCTCGCCGTCTTTCCTCGCCCCGCATCGCCAGGCCCGAGCGGCCCTCCTCCTACCGCGCGCCTGGCGCCCTGCGAGCCAGGCCGCTGCCCCGGGCAGGCCTCCTCCTCAAGGTCCCTGCCTCGCCAAGCGATGGCGCCCGCGGCCTCCCTCCTCCGCGCTAGGCGCCGCGCCTGCCTCAGCTCCAGCATGCGCCCCGTCCTCCCCGTCCTCAAGTCGCCAGGCCGAGCAGCTCCCTGCGAGCCCCAGCGCCGCGCCCTCCGTCGTCCAGCCGCGTGAGGACCTCCCCCGCGCCCAGCCTCGCCTCTGGACACCCCACGGAGCATCGCCCCCTTGCTGCTGCCTCCGTGAAGCTCGTGCTGCCTCCACACGTCTCTGGATCGCCAAGTTCCAACGAGCAGCGCCTCCGAGGTTTTCACCAAGTTCCATCGTTGAAGATTTTTCGTCAAGTTCTTCGACCGAGTCAAGTACCTGTACACAAGACCCGTGTACGACTACACCCGGTGTTGCGTCAAGTACATCTACGAAAGACCCGAACGTCTACGAACCATGTATGACGACCGTCGCCGAAGACCCGTGTATGACTACCGTCGCCGGAAACACCAAGTACCCCTTCGAGTCGCCGACGACCTTCAAGTTCGACTACACGGCGACAAAATGACATGTACAACTACGTTGCCGAGACCACGACCCCGACAAGTACCACGACAACCCGAACATCTACAGGAAAACGAGCTCCGTGAACGGCTACCGTCGCCCCGAAGACGTCCGATGTCGCAACAAGTTCCCCTACCGATGACCGCGAACGCCTACTTCCTCTACGAATCGCGAGAACGGCTACATAACGAGTACCTCTACGGAACGACTACTTCTTCTACGAACCGTGTACCACTACTTCCACTACGTCCCTCGACGACTCGAACCGCTTCGAGAACGAACGCTTCGAAGGTATACCCCGAGACGATGACCCGAGAACGTTTGCTTGCATGTGTTGTATGAAATGTTTGCCCTTGTGTGCTCCGTGCCCGTATCGTCCTTTTGTCGTGCTCCTCGGTTGCCTCGTCGCCGACCCGTGGGAACCCGGTGACGGGATCACCCCACCTTTCTTCTTGCATGACACGCTCTCCGTCATCTTTTGCACCGGTCTCTCAACGAGTTACCGGAACCGAGATGTTGCCGTTACACCATTTTCGGATCGTTGCCGTGGCACCTTTTTCCCTCCACCACGGTGACATTACTTCATATCTCTTCATGTTCTCCTTTAATAAAAAATGCATAAACTTGATCATGTCATCCGCATCATGTTAACAACATTATATGTGTGAATTGTTGTTTGCTTAAAAATTGCTAAACATGCTCATGGGGATTTTCCAGAATTGTTGTTGTTTTTCCGGCCTCATTTAAAATGTCTAGATAGGTAGTTTGTTTTGCTTCACCTCTTGCTATGTTACAAACATTTAATCTTGTCTTGTATATAAACGAGAGTTAATTAAATAATTAAAATGTGGTGTTTCGTCAATATGCAACTCGTTGGATATTGAGCTCCACTTAACTTGTAGTACTTGTTTGTGCACTTTGCCATGACATGCATATTTAAACCGGACATGCATCATACTTGGATGTGCATCGTATGCCATGTTTATGCTTGTGTGTTTACCGTGTTGTTTGCTTCTTTCCGGTTGCTTCTCTTGTTAGCTTCGGTTTCGTTCCGGAGTTGTGAGGATTCGCTCGACTATGTTGCTCCGTCTACTGCTTGGACTTGTTCTTCTCCCTTGCGGAATTCCAGCCAAGATGATCATACCCTTGGATACCTTTACTACCATTGCCATGCTTAGTTGTGTCGATGCTATCGTTACATGTCGCGCTACCCATCTTTTATGTCAGCCTCTCCTTGTTGCCATGAAACCTCTAACCTTTGAAACCTTCCTAGCAAAAACCATTGTTTGGTTATGTTACCTGCTTGCTCAGCCCCTCTTATAGCGTTGTTACTTGCAGGTGAAGATGAAGATCGTTCCAGGAGGGAACTTGTTGTTGGAATATCACAACATCTATAATTATTATTAACACACCTATATACTGGGCATGGGTGGAAGGCTTGGCCTTTCGCTCGGTGTTTTGTTCCACTCATGCCACCTTAGGCGCCGATAAACCGGCATTATGTTCCTTGATTTTGCGTTCCTTACACGATGGGTGGATGGGGACCCCTTGACAGTTCGATTTTGAATAAAACTCCTCCAGCAAGGCCCAACATTGGTTTTAATTTGCTCATAATAACAACTTAATTAAATTAATTAATTGCATAGGGGGTCATGTCCCCAGGTTCTTAATTCTACATAACAGGGGGGGGGGCAGTGCTGATGGTGTTGGTCCCAAACGGGGGTTATGCGGGGCCACCACGGGGAAACTCGAGGATTGGCTCATGTAGGATCACCCATCCGGTCGTGGCCTGAGACGAGATACGCGCGGCTACTATCAGGGTGTCGACACACCGGGAGGTCTTGCTGGACTTGTTTTACCATTGTCGAAATGTCTTGTGCACCGGGATGCCGAGCCTGATCGGATTTCCCTAAGATATTGTATTTATCACTTCAGCTAATCGTGAGAGCTTGTGATGGGCTAAGTTGGGACACCCCTGCAGGGTTATGATCTTTCGAAAGCCGTGCCCGCGGTTATGTGGCAGATTGGAATTTGTTAATGGCCGGTTGTAGAAAACTTGACAGAGGATCCGAAGTAAAACACACAACTGTGTGAGTAACTGTGACTGTCTCTTTTCACTTTGAAAAGAGAACACGGTGGGGTTATGTTTGACTCGTAGGTAGTTCAGGATCTTTAGCGATCACTACTAGTTTGCGACCGTCTGCGTAGATGCTCATCTTATTCTTGTACTCGTAAGCTAGCCACCATATTATGCTTAGCCGCTGCTGCAACCTCACCACCTTACCTCTTCCTACCCACAAAGCTTTGCTAGTCTTGATACCCATGGTTATGGGATTGCTGAGGCCTCGTGGCTCACAGATACTACAACACCAGATGCAGGTTCAGCCGAGATTGATGCAGGAGCTGGTTCAAGTACTTCACTGGGAGCTCGATGAAGAGAGTGGCCGTATGCTTGTTTCGTTTTCGACGATCAGTAGTGGTTTCTACTAGGGGCGATTCAGACCAGTGGTTTTATTTTTTGGTATCTTTCTTTTGGATCTTCGCCCGTAGTCGGGTTGTGTTGTTCTGAATGATGTTTTGCTTATGTAATGTATTGTGTGAAGTGGCGAGTGTAAGCCAACTATCTCCTTTTGCAATTTTATCCCTATTTTTACATGAGTCGTGCAAAGATACCAAACTTGAGATCAATCCATAATGGGCTTATACCTTTATGTCGTTCCTCGACACGTAGGACGTATAGTCCCATCCTGGGCATTACAGCCAGATCCGCCTCCCGGTCACCTTCAGCACACCGGCTAACTACCGGACTGAGGTCATCGATTTTGATGTTGCGCCCATCCACCTGCCGTAAATGCCGTCCTCGGCTTCCCAGCCTTGGCAAAGTTCATGGTGGCAACTCACCCGGGCTACAACACCGTCAAGTTACCCGAGAGAAGCGGCGTCATTAAACACTATAAGGGTCGCCAGAATGGCGCCTTCTCACTCGTTCCACATCATCACAGGAACGCCAAAAAAACACACGCATCGCTCCCTCCCTCGAGTCGTCTGCCCCGCATCGCCCCCCCTCTCCCGTCCGCTCCCCCACTCCAGCCGCCTCTCCTCCGCTCTCCTCCTCACTGACGAACCCTAGTGCTGCCACACCCCGCGCAGCCGCCGCATCCCTCCCCGCTCTCCACTCTCCCCACGGCCTCCTTCCATGGCGGCGCCCTCCCCATCTTCAATCTAGGGCCCAGTCAACTGAAGCAGATGGAGAGGGGCGGCGGATGTGGGGAGCAGCAGCCGACATTTGGGGCGGCGGCGGCGGTCACCTCTCTCTATCTCTCTCTCTCTCGTCTTTTACTTCCACTTTAACTAGGCATGGTTTCAGTTCTTAGATCTTCGATCCAGTCTGGTCCTCAGCAGAGCCAATCAAGAAACGCCGCGCGCCACAATCTAGATCGGGCGTAGGTCGCCGTCATGAGAGCAGGAGTGGCTGCTGCAGTGGAGGAGCCCATCCTGGTCAAGCCCACACCCCAGCGGCTGCCTGTAGAGGAGAAGTCAAGGATGGCCCCCAGTTCAGGGAGGAGACGCCCGGCAAGACCATGCCAATAGTGGTGCTTTGACAGTACGTGATAAGATGAGGTGCTGGGTACCACGTCCGCCCCCATGCCCAAATCCAAGGTCTCAAGCCACACAGGTCAGCTCCTACTCCATATGTGCCAATATTTGCATTGGTGGACTGGTTAAGCCCTTTCCAATACTTTATTTTGTGAACGAAGCACTTTCTAATGTTAATATGTATAATATTCTTGTTGTTTGTTTTCTGGATAAAGTTAGATTTCTTCTCAATTCAGGAACCCTGCAGCGCTCTCTAGACTGTGTACTTGCAAATACGAAAGCATATCGATGGGCTTGGAATCATACAAATACGGTTGGATGATCAGATCTTGATCAAGCCCATATTTTCAAACGACATTAATGCTATTCTTCAATTCCATCTTGCAATGTAAAATGGCTTGGCCTAAGGGGAGATGAGCTGCAACTTATCCTTTAGAGTGCACTCCAAGAGTTGAAACCTCATGATTTGCAGATCGCCAAAAGCTTGCTTTCATCTAAGTTTCTTCACGTGTGTCTGCTATTTCTCAACTTTCAGAGTACGTTGTGTGTTGAAAATTGAAGGGTCCAATTTGAATACAATCAGACAAGTATACACAACAATTCTGTACGTAGTCTTCAGAGTGTATTCATGTAGCAACAGATAACATTTTTATCATCCATATTTGAAGCCACCTAATACCTTGTTGGCTCTGACTAAAACTAGCGTGGTTGAGAGTCAAAGATGCTTGACTAACAATATGCTTTGGTTAATTTGACCATGATATTGGCTCACAAATTAAGAGCTGTGAAATGCACCGAGCATCTTCCCTGGGTATATTCCATGACTGAGTATGGGGCATATATGACAGTGTTAAGCATGTAATATCACTATACGAGGTAGCACTGCAGCACCACACTTCTCAAGTCAAGTTTCACTTTTTACGAGAAGTTATCAGTACGCTCGTTGCAAGTCTTCAGAAACTATTTGTGTGTGTTATGGACCATCTGACATTGTTAAGAGTCAACTACTATCTTCTCTGAATTCCAGTACGGCGCCAAGGAGGCTGCCTAATGCATTGCCCCTCCAACCTCGATGCCAGCAAGCATTTGGGCGTTGTCTTGGTTTTTAAGTTAAGCTGGTGTTGTGCCTGCAGGACATGCACATGGCGGAGTTGACGCGGATGGTCGAGACGGACACGCATGCTGAGATCGAAGCTCTCTACTGCCATGGATTTGATTTCCTGGGGAAGTTCATCGCCAGGAAGATTGTGCGGGGTGAGTGATATATTTGACAGAGTGAATAAGGGTCTCCACAATAGCGCCTTCTTACTCGTTCCACATCATCACAGGAACGACAAAAAAACACATGCCGAGGGCAGCGATTGGTTGTTTCAGATAACACCTCCCCTGACTTTCCTTCCTCACGAAGTAGCCATCTACTGCTCCACGCCTTTTCTTTCTCTCCCAAAAAATCGCATCACGCAAGCTAGGGTTGCAGTCGCCACCTCGTCGGCGCATCCCAGCTCCTCCGGCGCCCGCCACCGGAGAAGGCGCCCTCCTCAGGTCCATCTCCCCCCCGACCTTCTCGTCTTCGCGTTCGACACAGCTTCATGATGGTTGCATAGGAGGGGGGGAGGGGATGGAATCGAGGTGCCCACGGAGACCCTGGCTCAGGCGGCGAGTTGCGGAGGTGCGGTCATTTCTCCCATTTGTTGGTCGTTTTATGCTAAGATCTTGCCCCTGTCCCTGATCTTGTTGATTTTGTAGGGTTCTTGCAGATTGTGCTGGTCGTTCCATGGCGTTGGAGTGGGCCAACTACCCGATGGCAAGCAAGATGGAGCTGCTCTCCGAGCAACGGCTGCTCGGCTGTGACCATGAAGTGAGGCGCCTTTTCTTTGTTTTCTCTTCTTTCTTGCTTTTGCTGTGTCAAAGGCTACAGCCTCAAGTCCTACTTTTATATGTTGAGAGTAGCTTGATTCACAAGATGTTAACACGATGAGTGATTTGGAATTGGTCTTGGTAATATTAGAAGTAAGATTTTGTTTGACTGCATTTTGATTAACATGCATCCTCCTTGAAATGAAAATTTAACACAACTAAATTTACATGGCTACTGAAAATCATGTTCCAGTTTCTACTCATCTGTAGCTCATCTAATCTCTTTGATTATTTGATCCGGCTTGCTACAATGGATGAATCTCTGCTTCACAAGATGTTAACACGATGAGTGATTTGGAATTGGTCTTGGTAATATTAGAAGTAAGATTTTGTTTGACTGCATTTTGATTAACATGCATCCTCCTTGAAATGAAAATTTAACACAACTAAATTTACATGGCTACTGAAAATCATGTTCCAGTTTCGACTCATCTGTAGCTCATCGAATCTCTTTGATTATTTGATCTGGCTTGCTACAATGGATGAATCTCTGCTTCTTTTTACTGCTATAAGCACATGAATCGATATATACAATTGTTTACATACTGTATAGTGCATATTCGTTGGCTAATTCTTTCCTTTAATAATTAGGAAGAAATAATATGCATATATTGTGTAACTTATGCAGATATGCCAGTTTGCCATATCCAAAAGATGAAGCATTTTCCAGACATTTAGTACTTGGACCGAATGGGTTTCAGGACAGGGCCTGTCACTGGTGTCAAGATATAATTATTATGTTCTCAATTTTCTTTATCTCTGGCGCTGGCCACCAAAGGATTTTCTTTATCTCCGGCGCTAGCCACCAAAGGAAGGCTGGCTTCTTCCTTGGGTCTTCTCTTGGTAGCACCATCGTAACAAGGTGCCGCACTGCTCCTCCCTACAGCCCCGACGGCAAGGCAAGGATAACCGTGCCATCTTTCATTGGTGATGCTCCTCCCCGCGGCATGATAGTTTGGATTTCTGTGGCATATCACAATGTTTTATCTGTTTGTGTAGACCTTTTCCTATTTTATTATTGGCTGTTTGATGAGAGGTCAGAGCAGCAAATCCTTAGTGGCCACTCCCTTGTAAGTTCCATGTACTGGGATTTTATTTCCCGATTTTTTTCTATATGGTAGAATGATGCTTCTTATCATATTGTACACTAGAACAATTCTATGTTTTGTTCTTGGTACTATACAAGTGCATCTCCCTTTTAATTATGGCAAGATACTAACCATATGGTGGTTGACAAAATCTGGATAGCAGAGATTTCAAAGTCGGTTACAAGCAGCAATAGTTTGGAAGAACTGAATTCTGATATTTACATTGTTTGTTCTTTTGTTTTGTTGGACCGTCTTTGAATTAATTGCCATGTATGCTGCTGCAAATTGTATCCGTAATGTTTAAATCATCTTTAAAAATGACCAGAAATATGGAGTTGTTATTGATGCTTCACGTCCTCATTTGTGGAGGAGCTAGGGATACGCTACCGGACAAGCGTTCAGAAGCCGTCGCGGATGTCGTTGACATTCTGCAAGACGCACCGTTGAGGTAGCCGTTCTGCTCAGGAGCCACTGGGGATGCCACCAATTGCATATGCATCTTCCATTGTTCCATCCGTTAGGTGTTGATTTTCATGCTGCTGCTTCTCTTCCTTTGTGAGCTGTCTTAATTTATCTTTCTGCCCCTTCTTTGGTTAGTCTTTTTGCTACCCCAAGAAGGTCATGTCTGTTTTTTTACATGTACACACGGTTTTTATGATTAGAAATCGAGTATTTAGTTAATTGCTAAAGCGATTGAACTATATGGGCTATTGTATTTCTCTTGCTACAATGGAACCATGTTGACCTGAAGTTGAGCTACGTGCCACCTTGCATGATTTCAGTATCTTGGTATTAGCTTTAGATGTGATCACTAATGCTTACGACTATACTTGTAGTATCAGCAGGAGCATGCTAGCAGTCATCATATATTAGCTGAGTTGTATTTGTGTTGTGTACATCAAGATGAAAATCAAGAGAATTCTGATGAAAGGCATCATGCTGATTCTGATGTGAGACACTAAAAGGTTTCCTTTTTATTTGGTTCCTTAGTTGTTCAGGTGAATATTTATATCAAAAATATGCGGTGTGTTCTGACCCCTGCCATTTTCTGTTGTAGGAGGACCAGTACTCAGGGTGTGAGAGTTAAGACTTAAGAGACAATCTGCTAAAACTGAGGTGACAATAGATCAGGTACTTTACTTCTATTTTAACTCACAGTGATATTGATTCAATATTATACACATAAAATTACTTATTTTTGTATATAATGCATTCTTGCAGATATCTAAGTAGCAATATGTTGTATATAATGCATTTTGCTGTTCAGCCTTTTTCTATTTTAACTGGCAAACAGTTCGAGAGCTCGAGAAACTCCCACTGCAATAGACTGATAAATAAGCAGGAAGAGTTTATGTACAAGACGATGTCTATCTCTTGCAGAATGGCAATATATTATGCCTTATTTTCAGCAGAAACATGTTTTTATATATAGTCAGCGTCTGTAAAAGACTTCCATGGAGAGTTGACGCATTGTCCAGCCTTATGAAGTTTAATCTTGTGTGATGATAGAATCGACAATATTGCAGTATAGCCTGTTGGTATATAACATGGCTTCTTGATTTTATTTATCAAAAATCCTTGTTCATTGCAAGGTTTTGTTATCATAACTCTGCTTCACCAATTTTATTCTGAAAGTGATATGAGGTTTTAGCAAAATTGTTTTTTAATTTATGAGCAGGCATGTAATAATGGAGGTAATAGCTGAGTTCCCTGCATGAGGAGGCTGGCGTGGGCAAATCATTAAGGGCTTGGAGCTTGTCAAAGAAGAGGTACAACCTACAATCTGTTGAACCGATCTGGATCAAGCAGAGGTCAGCGAGGTGTTGGACATCTGCTTTGCACTGGAAAGAGTAGCGCAGGTGATGTTATGGAAGCGACGGGGGCGGTGGGCCGCGCCCGTGCCGGTGATGTCGCTGACGCTCCACCTTGATAGCGGCGGTTGGGAGTTGCTGACGCTTCACCTGGACGTCGCCGGTTGGGAGTCATTGATGCTCCACCTGGACGGCGCCAGTTGGTAGTCGCCGATGCTACACCTGGACGGGTTGGGAGTCGCTGATGCTCCACATGGACGCATACGGCTGGGAGTTGCCGCGTGGGAAATATGTGTTCGAGGAACACGGCATGCTTGTCATGTGCCTGATGCTAGACGCAATGGTTGGGGACCAGACCGTCATCGGCAACTACCAAGAGAACACGCAAGTCGTCTACGACCTCTGCAGGGACGTGTTGCCCTTTGCACCAGCGCAGTTCGACAAGCTAGTAGCGTCAGTTATAGTGTTTTGTATAAAGGTAGAACTTTATATTGATCATGTAAATAGCGCCGATGTGGCAGTGGCTCTCAACTGAAGCAACTATTTTTTTTGAATGAAATGTGAATTGGAGTTTAAAGCTGACAAAAAGGGCTGTTGGATGGGCGTGTGTCATACCTGGCACCGCCCAACCACCCCTCAGGCGGCGCGCCATGGGCGCGCCCCATCCCCTAGTCACCATCAAAGGGGACCCTAAGGCCGCCCTTCAGGTCCTCGGGCGCACTTACAAGGCCACTGCTGCCGTAGCTCACCCAGGGGCGAAGGGGGCTCCGGAACCTCGGGAGGCCGCTCCTGCCAAGAAGAAGCACTCTTTTCTCAGGACCCCGCCGAGACGAAGCAAGTGCCTGCCGACGAAGAAGGCTCAGGAGCCACCTTCACCATCGGCACATGCATGGATCCAGTGCAAGAGGCAGCGCTGGTCAGCTTCCTCAGGGCCAACAAGGATGTGTTCGCCTAGAAGGCGGCAGATTTGGTTGGGGTTCCAAGGCATGTCATTGAGCATCGCCTCACGGTGTGCCCTAATGCGCGCCGTATCACGCAGAAGGCGCACAGACAAGCCTCGGAGAAGCAGGCCTTCATAGTCCAAGAGGTTAGGAAGCTGGAGGAAGCAGGTGTCGTACGGGAAGTACGACACCCGGAGTGGGTGGCCAATCCCGTCATCGCCCCGAAGAAAGGAGGCAAGGAACGCATGTGCGTCGACTTCACCAGCCTCAACAAGTTCTGCCCTCAGGACCCCTTCGCTCTTCCGCGCGTTGACCAAATCATGGATTCGACGGCTGAGTGCGACCTACTCTGATTCCTGGACGCGTTCTTGGGCTACCACCAAATCAAGATGGCGGTAGAAGACATGGAGAAGACGGTGTTCCTGACCCCATGCGGGGTCTACTGCTACACCTGCATGCCCTTTGGACTGAGGAACGCAGGCGCTACCTTCCAGCACCTGATGCACATCACACTCGGCCCTCAGCTCGGGAGGAATGCGGAGGCCTACGTCGACGACGTAGTGGTTAAGACCAAAGAGGCCATGACCCTCATCCAGGACTTAGAAGAAACATTCGCCAATTTGTGCAAGGTGAAGCTGTGCCTCAACCTGGAGAAGTGCGTGTTCGGCGTACCCTCTGGCAAGTTGCTAGGGTTCCTGGTTTCGTACCGGGGCATTGAAGCCAACCTGGAGAAGATCAAGGCCATCGAGAAAGTGAGGCCGCCCACAAACCTGAAGGAAATGCAGAAGCTCGCCGGGTGTGTGACATCCCTAGGGCGCTTCATCTCTAAGCTCGGGGAGCGCGGCCTCCCGTTCTTCAAGCTCATGAAGAAGAAAGGGCCCTTTGAGTGGACTCGATAGGCCGACGCCGCTTTCCGGGAACTCAAGAAGTACCCCACCAGCTCGTCAGTCATGGTAGCGCCACGACCCTTGGAGCCCATGACACTCTACCTCGCCGCAATGCCTCATTCCGCCAGCGCAGCACTGGTCGTGGAGTGCGAGGAAAGGCTCTGGATGCCAAGGCCACCAGGCGGCTCAGCACCCTCAGGGCCCGCGCCGCCCCCTGACGCGACCTCAGAGGCAGATTCGACCATGGGCACCGACGGCCTCGCCGCTCAGCAAGAAGATCCTGAGGCTCCTGAGGCGCCAGCGGACCCCGCTGCGCCAACTCTCGTGGAGCACCCGGTGTACTTCATCAGCACAATACTATGCGACGCGCGTTCGCGCTACCCGATGCCCCAGAAGGTGCTTTTGGCGCTCCTCGTCGCCTCCAGGAAGCTGTGGCACTACTTCCAAGGCCACCCCATCAAGGTTGTTTCGTCGTATCCCCTTGAGAAGGTGATGCGGGTCCCGAATGTCGTCGGGAGGGTCGCCGAGTGGAACATCGAGCTTCAAGCATTCCAGGTGGAATTCAGCACCACACGGGTGATCAAGGGAGCAGGTCTGGCAAACTTCGTGGCGGAATGGACTGATGCGCCCGAGCGGGGGGGTCAACGAAGACCGTTCGCTGTACCCCAGCGATGAAGCCCCCGACGGATGGGTGGTGTACTTTGAAGGCGCCTTCTCACGCCTCGGCACGGGGGCTGGCACCGTGTTGGTATCTCCGACTCAGGATAAGCTGTACTACGCTGTGCAGCTCTGCTTCCAGCAGGGCGAGAAGGTCTCCAACAACATTGCCGAGTACGAGGGCCTGATTGCCGGACTCAAGGCCACTGCCGCGCTGGGGGTCAAGCGTCTCACCATCAGCGGCGATTTGCAACTCCTCGTCGACTTCTCCCACACGAAGTACAAGCTCAAGGATGATCACATGGGGGCATACCTGGAGGAGGTGCGCAGGATGGAGAAGCGATTCCAAGGGCTGGAGGTACAGCACGTGCCGAGAGGCACCAAAAAAGAAGCGGACGACATTGCCAAGCGAGCCTCCAACGGGAGCCTCAAAGGCCAGGCGTCTTCGAGGAGCGGTTACTCAAGCCGTCAGCAGCACCGTCAGATCCCGAGCTGGCCTCCCCTCGGACGGTGCCCCACCCTGCGGCCCACCTTTCGGAGCCCGCCTGTTGCTCACTGCTGAGCCCTAGGAGGGTTGCTGGACCCAAGAGCTTAAGATGTACCTACAACACGATGCCCTGCCAGACAAAGAAGAAGACGCAGAGCGCGTGGTTCGACAGGCCTCAGCTTACTTCATCCAAGATGGTGAACTCTATAGGAGGCGCCCCAACAACGTCTCGCTAAAATGCATCTCGAGGAAGCAAAGGCGCGAGCTATTGGCTGATATCCACGATGGAGACTGTGGTCATCACTCGTCGTCCCGCACCCTCGTGGGCAAGGCCTTCCGCAGCGGCTTCTGTTGGCCGCCGGCGCTCAACGAAGCCACGGAGCTCGTGCGAGCCTGCGAGGCGTGCCAGTTTCACGCCAAGTAGATCCACCAGCCGGCGCAAGGCCTCCAAACGATTCCGCTTTCCTGGCCCTTCGCGGTCTGGGGATTGGACATCCTAGATCCGTTTCCTCGGGCACCAGGGGGCTACCACTTCCTGTACGACGCCATCGACAAATTCACCTAGTGGGCGGAAGTGGAGCCTATTCGCGCAATCCCAGCCGGGTCAGCTGTCAAGTTCATCCACGGCCTCGTGAGGCGATTCGGGGTCCCCAACCGCATCATCACGGATAACGGTTTGCAGTTCAAAAGTAATCTCTTCAGGACATATTGTGCTAACCTTGGAACATAGATCGGCTACGCTTCGGTGGCCCACCCCAGGAGCAACGGCCAGGCCGAGCGCGCCGACGCAGATGTATTGCGTGGCTTCAGGACGCGCAACTTCAAGGAGAAGCTTGAGGCTTGCGGCAGGGGCTTGATCGACGAACTCCAGTCCGTGATGTGGTCAATCCGAACCGTTGCCATGAAACCTATGGGGGAGACTCCCTTCTTTCTCGTTTATGGGGCGGAGGCGGTCCTCCGTCACGAGGTCAAGCATCGCTCCCCACGGGTCTTGGCCTTCAATGAGGAATGCCAGGACGCTGCCTGGCAGATGGACCTCGTGCTCGGCAAGGAGGGCTCCGCCGAGCTACTCTCAGGGCCGCGCGTTACTAGCAGGCGCTGCGGCGGTACCACTGCCGCAGCGTCCGCGCAAGAACACTTGAAGTTGGTGACTGGGTCCTGAGGCGGGTCCTCTCCCATGAGGGGCTACACAAGCTCTCGCCCATGTGGGAGGGCCCATTCAGAATCGCCCGTGTCTCTATGCCTGGAGACGCAGGATGGGGTACCTATCCAAAATTCCTGGAACATCGAACACCTCAGGAGGTTCTATCCATAATCAAGGCTCCGTGCTCGTGAAGGTCTCCGCCCGTGACACTCTCACGTAATAATGAGTTGGGGCTGTACACGCCTCGGAGTCTCCTGTGCGTTGCCTACGGGCCCTCAGACGGGGCTCCCACCCACGCCCAAGTAGTAGTCCTTAGCTCCACTGGGAAGAAGACGTAGTGTAGGGGTCGGACGCGACCTTTTTTCGTTTTTGCTTGGTGTTTGGCTGTCAGCCTTTTCTACTTCCTTAGCTATCAGCCCTTCCTCTGCCCCATGCTATGAAGTTCTCGTGTTTCTCGCGCTTCTTGTATTCTGTTGAGAATTTTGTGTTTGGATCTTTCTCGCCGGCTTTAAGTTCAGCTATGCCACTCGCTCTCCTTCACACGCCTCGCACATGGGGGCTGGGTCGCGGTCGGTCACCGGCCCTCGTCTGCCCTGGCCCCATGACCTCGCCTGACCAAGACTGCTCAGGCTCTGGCACCGGGTTGCTCAGTCCGCACAACCTATCTACCGAGCCACTCAAGCTTTGGTGCTCTAACCCGCGCTCGGCACTCTCAGCAGATCTCAGTGATTGACCCCCGCTCGGGGGCTGTACGAGCCCATCAGACCCGGCCACCTCCTCACCACCCGATGGGGCTCATGATGCCAGAGTCAGGAGGACTCCGCCTCAGGATGGCAGGACGCATAAAAGCTAAGTGATTTCATTCAAGCAACAAAAGCATGACGGCGAGTTCTCGCTTCTTACATACATCACAACCCATTACACGCCTCCTCAAGGCAACTTGAAATTTTGATGCAGAAAATACATGAAGGAAAAGAAAGGAGAAGAAACAGAAGCCACTCCCGCTCAGTCGGAATCCTCCGGTTCCTCTAGCTTCACCGAGCCGCAGCGGCGCGGCGATCCCCTCCCCTCGCCATACCGAGCTCGGCGGCGTGGTGGTTCGTCACGGCCGCCACTGCTGGAGGAGCTGCTACTGCCATAGAGGGGGCCCCACGGCGCCCCCTAGGACTGAGGTTATCTCCGGAGGAGGAGCCGCTCCTCCGGACGACTTCGTCCTCCTCGTCGTCAGCCTCGGGACAGCACCCAAGGCGCCTCCCTTCCTTCGAGAAGACTCTGATGAACAGCGTGGAGACGCCATCGTACCTGAAGTGGAGCGCACACCTCCCCTGCAGCCGGCGTGCGCGGGCAAACGACTGCCAGCCACACTCCAAGAACACATCGCCCGAGGGAGCCACCTCAACCTCCACCCAGGATGCGCCACTGCAGCAACCGTCAGCCTGCAGGCATATACCTCCGAGGCCTCCGGCCGGTAGCACATCGCCTAAGGAGCTGGGAAGCCTGAGCCATGGACCACCGGGCTTCTCCGCCCACACCATGAACTCCGACGAGACATCGAAGGAATGGAACCGTGGGCGCGGAGGGCGCACGACCAGCAGGCACCGTTGCACGCCCCCTCTTACTCCGCGGCCGCGACCACCTTCGCCACGGGAGGACGCCCCGCGCCATCCATCAGCGGCCGCGGCGGGGCTCAGAAGGTCACGCCCGCCTCCCCGAGAAGCTGCTGCGGGCGTAGCAGCATACTTGCAGGGACGACCGTGACCCCTCTTCGGTGGCAATGGGACTGGATCCTTCGGGGTCTTCCCCTTCTTCGCGGCGAATGGCTTCCTTGGCAGCGCCATGAAGATCTTGCGACAAGAGATAAAGTGAAGGAAAAGCAAGGAGAAGACGGCGCTGGCTTGAAAACGGCCTGGGGGCTCCCCCCTAGTCCCATTTATAGGGCGGAGAAGCCCAACCGCCGGCCAATGGCATCGCAGGCATTACTCCCTCGTCACCCGCGTCAAGGAGTTGTCAAGTCGCACGATCACCAAGATTGTGTGGGAAGCGGAGCCGCCACTTCCCGTCCAACAATCACACTTCGGCCTGGCCCGCAGCTTTTAGGGCCCGCGGCGCTTCGTCCTCGACTAGGGCTTCGCCCTGAAGCCAACTCCGCGCGCGCCTTAGGCCCGGGGGCTACTGTCGGCGTACTGGGAACCAGGGTACCCAGAATTTCCTGTCAACGGGCCGCGACGCGCTCCTACTGCGGCCTAATACGACCTAGTTGATCAACGAGCTGCCCAAGACCCTCGTGAGGAAGCCAAGCCTTGCGAGGAGAACGACGTCAAGACCTCCTCAGGAGCAACCTCGACAAGGTGCTCCGGAGGGGCGGAGGACCCAAGGCCAAGTCTGCCTCAGGAGGAGGCGGTGATATCAGTAGTGACGCATCGCGCCAGCGGGTGCCAGCGTGCGCCAGCGGCGCAGTTACCATCTCGGTGCAAGGGGGACAGCGCAGCCGCAAGTTCCCGAGGAGCGGGCCAATGGTTTCCTCATTGGTGCAACAAGACCAAAGACCGAAAGGACGACAAGGAGGATGTCATCGTCGAGCCCACCACCGCGTCATCGCCTGTTCCTTTTGCCGGCGAAGACTGCTTTTATCAGGGCAAGAACGTCCTTGTGTTCCCGCTCAAAAATGGCCGTTGTGGGATCCCTTCCCGCCTAAACATTTTGGGGGAAGAGGACCGTGGCCGCCTATATAAGTGGCTAGAAACCCCACTGCAAAGGGGACGAACGGACATTCTGCCACTATACAAGGAGCGAGAACATTAGCCTCATGACCCTCCTGAGCTCACCTCCTGAGACCAGGAACCTCTGTACTAGCTTGTATCCCGCCTCGCCCGAGGCTAATCCACCAAAGTAGGAAGTAGGGTCTTACACCACGCGGTGGCCCGAACCTGGATAAACTCTTGTGTGCTTTGTTCATTGTTTTCTTGAATCCTTCCATCACGACAAGAGCGAGGCGCTAGGTAGACGAGAGTGGGAGAGATCTTCATTCACGCCCCTGTGTTCGAACTTAACGGGTTTTGCGCCCTGAATCCGACACCTTTGTTGCAATCAATAACAGCCCCTGCAGTATTCAGAATAGGTCTTCCAAGAGTAATAGACATACTATCATCCTCGGGAATATCAAGTATAACAAAGTCCGTTAGAGTAGTAACATTTGCAACTACAATAGGCACATCCTCACAAATACCGACATGTATAGCAGTCGATTTATCAGCCATTTGCAAGGATATTTCAGCAGGTGTCAACTTACTCAAGTCAAGTCTACGATATAAAGAGAGAGGCCTAACACTAACACCAGCTCCAAGGTCACACAAAGCAGTTTTAACATAGTTTCTCTTAATGGAGCAAGGTATAGTAGGTACTCCTGGATCTCCTAATTTCTTAGACATTCCACCCTCAAAAGTGTAATTTGCAAGCATGGTGGAGATTTCTACTTCAGGTATCTTTCTTTTGTCGGTAATAATATCTTTCATATACTTGGCATAAGGACTTTTTTAAGCACATCAGTCAAACGCATACGCAAAAAGATAGGTCTAATCATTTCAGCAAAGCGCTCAAAATCTTTACCGTGCTTCCTTACCGTGCTTCCTAGCAACAAAGTCTCTCTTATCATAATGTTGATTCTTTGATTGTGGGTTATCAAGGTCAACAGCAGGTTCAATCTCTACATCATTATCATTGCTAGGTTGAGCATCATCATTAATATTATCACTAGGTTCATGTTCATTACCAGATTGTGTCTCAGCATCAGAAACATATATATCATTGGGATTCTCAGGTTTGTCAGCTACAGGTTCACTAGAAGCATGCAAAGTCCTATCATTTTTCTTTTTCTTCTTCTTAGAAGAACTAGGTGCATCTAAATTAGCTCTCTGAGAATCTTGCTCAATTCTCTTGGGGTGGCCTTCATGATACAGAGGTTCCTGAGTCACTTTACCACCTCTAGTTGCAACTCTAACAGCATAGTCATTATTCTTACTATTTAATTCATTGAGCAAATCATTCTGATCCTTAAGTACTTGTTCTACTTGAGGGGTAACCATTGAAGCATGTATACTAATAAGTTTCAGTTCATCTTTAGCACCAGACAGATAATCACTCAAGCGTTCAATCATATGAGCATTATGTTGTAGTTGTCTACCAACATAAGCATTGAAGTTTTCTTGTTTCACAATAAAATTGTCAAACTCTTCTAAGCATTGGCTAGCAGACTTACAACGAGGAATATCACTTCCATCAAATTTATAAAGAGAATTTACCTTTACTACCTGTGTCGGGTTATCAAGACCATGTATTTCTTCAATAGGAGGTAAATTCTTAACATCTTCAGCTTTAATACCTTTTACTTTCATGGATTTCTTTGCCTCTTCCATATATTCAGGACTGAGAAACAGAACACCTCTTTTCTTCGGAGTTGGCTCAGTAGGTGGTTCAGGAAGCGCCCAATTATTTTCAATGGCTGGCATATTACTCAGTAGTAATTCAGCTTGTTCCACTATTCTTTACCTGAAAACACAACCAGCACAACTATCCAGGTGGTCTCTGGAAGCATCAGTTAGTCCATTATCGAAGACATCAAGTATATCATGCATCTCAAGAGGATGATCAGACAAAGCAGTAAGTAACTGGAGAAGCCTCCCCCAAGCTTGTGGGAGACTCTCTTCTTCAATTTGAGCGAAGTTATATATTTCTCGTAAGGCAGCTTGTTTCTTATGAGTGGGAAAATATTTAGCAGAAAAGTAATACATCATATCCTGGGGACTACGCACACAACCAGGATCAAGAGAATTAAACCAAGTCTTAGCATCACCCTTTAACGAGAAAGGAAATAGCTTAAGGATATAGTAGTAACGAATCTTCTCATCGTTGGCAAACAGGGTGGCTATATCATTCAACTTAGTAAGATGTGCCACAACAGTTTCAGACTCATAGCCATGGAAAGGATCAGATTCAACCAAAGTAATTAACTTAGGATCAATAGAGAATTCCTAATCCTTATCAGTGACACATATAGGTGAAGTAGCAAAAGCAGGGTCATGTTTCATTCTAGCATTCAAGGACTTTTCTTTCAACTTACCTAGTAACTTCTTAAGATCATATCTATCATTGAAAGCAAGAAAGTCTCTAGCAGTTTCTTCATCCATAACATAACCCTCAGGCACAACAGGCAATTCATATCTATTGGGAGTAGTTTCGTCATCACTTTCATAAATATCATCAACATTTGCACTCTCCCTAACCTTAGCAATTTGTTCATCTAGAAATTCCCCTAGTGGCACAGTATCAGGCATAGAGGTAGTTTCATCATACATAGCAGAAGTAGCATCATCAAGAACATATGACATATCAGATTCAATAGCAGGAGTAGGTGTCGCAAGTTTACTCATAACAGAAGGAGAATCAAGGGCAGAGCAAGATGGCAGTTCCTTACCTCCCCTCGTAGTTGAGGGTAAGATCTTGGTTTTTGAGTCCTTCAAATTCTTCATAGTGATAAACAGATATAAATCCCAAGTGACTTAAAGAATAGAGCTATGCTCCGCGACAACGGCGCCAGAAAATAGTCTTGAAAACCCACAAGTGTAGGGGATCGCAACAGTTTTCGAGGGTAAAGTATTAAACCCAAATTTTTTGATTCGACACAAGGGGAGCCAAAGAATACTCTTAAGTATTAGCAGCTGAGTTGTCAATTCAACCACACCTAGAAACTTAGTATCTGCAGCAAGGTAGTTTAGTAGCAAAGTAATATGATAGTGGCGGTAACAGCAATAAAAGTAAAGATAATGTTATTGTAGTTTTTGTGATAATAGCAACGGAAAAGTAAATAAGCGACTAGAAATATAGGTAAAGCTCGTAGGCATTGGATCGGTGATGGGAAATTACGTCGGATGCAATTCATCATGTAGAAGTTATAACCTAGGGTGACACAGAACTAGCTCCAGTTCATCAATACAATGTAGGCATGTATTCCGAATATAGTCGTACGTGCTCATGGAAAAGAACTTGCATGACATCTTTTGTCCTACCCTCCCGTGGCAGCGGGGTCCTATTGGAAACTAAGGGATATTAAGGCCTCCTTTTAATAGAGTACCGGACCAAAGCATTAACACATAGTAAATACATGAACTCCTCAAACTATGGTCATCACCGGGAGTGGTCCCGATTATTGTCACTTCGGGGTTGCCGGATCATAACACATAGTAGGTGACTATAGACTTGCAAGATAGGATCAAGAACACACATATATTCATGGAAACATAATAGGTTCATATCTGAAATCATTGCACTCGGGCCCTAGTGACAAGCATTAAGCATAGCAAAGTCATAGCAACATCAATCTCAGAACATAGTGGATACTAGGGATCAACCCTAACAAAACTAACTCGATTACATGATAGATCCCATCCAACCCATCACCGTCCAGCAAGCCTACGATGGAATTACTCACGCACGGCAGTGAGCATCATGGAATTGGTGATGGAGGAAGGTTGATGATGACGATGGTGATGATCTCCACTCTCCGAAGCCCCGAACGGACTCCAGATCAGCCCTCCCGAGAGAGATTAGGGCTTGGCTGCGGCTCTGTCTCGTGAAATGCGATAATTCCTTCTTCTTGATTTTTTATTCCACAAAACGAAATATATAGGACCTGGGGATACGTCGGTGGAGCATCGGGGGGGCCCTTGAGGCAGGGGGGCGCGCCCTGGGAAGGGGGGCGCCCCCCCCCCCATCCTCGAGGACATGGTGTGGCCCCCCCGATGCAGATCTTCTTGCAGATATTTTTTATATTTTATAAAATAATTCTCTGTTGATTTTCAGGCGATTCCAAGAACTTTTTATTCTGCACAAAAACAACACGATGGCAGTTCTGCTGAAAATAGCGTCAGTCTGGGTTAGTTCCATTCAAATCATGCAAGTTAGAGTCCAAAACAAGGGCAAAAGTGTTTGGAAAAGTAGCTACGTTGGAGACGTATCAAGGCTCCAAGCGCCTGCTCTTCCTCGTGAGGTACGGCACACGGTGCTTGAGCTCCTAACACGCGAGCCAGCACCGACCTGCTTGCCGGAGGAAGGCTGTCTTCTGTACTGCTGCTCAAACAAGGTGGAGTTCGTGAAGCAGATGCCCTCCTTTGAAGAATGGGGGCTTCGTCCGTCCGGCCTTGTCGGGTCTCACGAAAACCCTGTCTACGCAGCTCCCGTGTCCGCCGCTATCGCGAAGATCATCCCAGAAGTGGGCGGGGGGGGGGGGGGGGGG